>CM048744.1:359904158-361134783 GCA_026315105.1 Locusta migratoria
AACCCTGAATACGATTGTGAGAAATCGGTCCCACATTGAAGCTACTGCAAGACAATGTGGTCCCATGGCAAAAAAGCGCAAATATATTCGGGCATCCGCGTATGATGATTTGGATAAACTAGTTGCAGAGTGGTTTGTTAGCACGAGAGCATCAGGAATTCCGCTTGATGGTAATATACTGAGAGAGAAGGCGCTACAATTTGCTGGAAAATTGGGGATCCCCAACTTCACAGCATCTAATGGCTGGATTTGTAGATTTAAAACTCGTCATAATATTGTTTATAATGAACTGTGTGGTGAAAGTTCAAGTGTTGATAGTGGAACAGTAGACCAATGGAAAAAAGAACTGCAAGATGTCATTAAAGATTATGATCCAAAAAATATTTTTAATGTTGATGAAACAGGTCTTTTTTATAACATATTACCAAGTAAGACCTTATGTTTTAAAGGTGAGAAATGCCATGGTGGGAAACTGAGTAAATAGAGGATAACTGTTTTGCTAATGGTCAATGCTGATGGATCTGAAAAATTACCCCCCCCCTTGGTAATAGGTAAATTTAAGAAGCCAAGGTGTTTCAAAAATTTGAAAACTCTGCCCACTAATTATGACTCTAACACAACTGCATGGATGACTACTTCAATCTTCACAGCCACTATGCTTGCCCTGGATGCTAAAATGGGGGCAAGAAATAGGAAAATATTACTGATACTTGACAGATGTCCAGCACATCCTGACAATCTGAAGCTCAGAAATATTAAATTGTTGTTCCTGCCTCCTAATTGTACTAGTGAGCTTCAACCATTAGATCTTGGAATAATCCATTCATTTAAATGGAAATACAGAAAAATGCTCGCGCAGAAGGCTGTATTTATGCATGATAATGGCATGGACCCAAAATCTATGACAATATCACTTTTTGGATGCTATGCATTAGGTAGCTAAAGCATGGATGGATGTGACACCCTTGACTATTTTCAACTGCTTCAAGAAAGCCGGAATTGAATTTGCAGATAAAACACAGGAGTCACAGGAAGAAGGTTTGTCTGAGCCTCCAGACTTTTCTGTGATAGGCAAGTCATCAACGTTTCAAGATTATGTGTTGATGCTTCAGTCATCACATCAGAGGTGCCAACAGTAGACAGCATCATTGACAAACATTTTGAGGAAGAGAAGATAGAGCAGGATGGTGAAGAAGACAATGAAGATGATGACCAAGAACCAGTTGTTCCAACCAGTAAAGAAGCAATGGAAGCTATTAATATTTTAAGACAATACATAGGTAGTGCATCAGGTGATGATAATGCATTTGATGCATTGTATTCTGTGGAGAGATAAGTACAGCTGATTGCTGTTAAAAAGAAACAAAAACAGTTAACCATTTCAGATTATTTTAAATAGGCAAATGTAAATTCTCAGTCTCATATTTTGAACAATGTAACCATAAAGATAGTAAAAAGAATTTATTTATTTTTATCTTCTTGTGTTTCTTAAACGTTCCTGCATTTTACACTTTCCTGCCTCTTACACTTTTTTGTGTCAGTCCGCTGAAAAGTGTAAAAAGGAGGTTTTACTGTATATATATAGAGGAAAAATTCCTAGCAGGAAAAATATAGATACAAAGTAGATGAAGATTACTTACCAGGCGAAGGAGCACAGGTAGTGATAGTAACACAAATAAATAAAACACACACACACACACAAAAACGCTAGCTTTCAAAGCCTAGCTGCTTCTTCAGGCAGAAGGGAAGGAGAGAGAAAAGGAAATGATGAGGGTTTTAAGGGAGTGGGTAAGGAGCCGTTCCAATCCCGGGTGAGGAAAGACTTATCTTGGGGGAAAAAAAGGAGGGTACACAAATACACACCCACCCACACATATACACAAACGCAAATACACCTAGGCAGACATACTGTAGAAAGCAAAGAAGTTGGACAGAGATACCACTTGAGGCAGTGGCTCTATTCAGAGAATCGAGGCAAAGATGTTAAAGATGGTGGGTGGGAATTTGAATTTAGTGGAGGTTGAGACCAGATGGGCAACAGGAAGAGAGAATATGCTGAAGGGCAAGTTCCCATCTCCGGAGTTCTGAAAGACTGGTGTCGGTGGAAAGTATCCAGATAACCCGGATACAGTGTGCCAAAATGTGCTGGCCATGCACCAAGGCGTGTTTAGCCACAGGGTGATCCTCAATACCAACAAACACTGTCTGCCTGTGACCGTTCATGCAAATGGACAGTTTGTTGCTTGTCATTCCAACATAGAACGCTTCACAGTGCTGGCATTTCAGTTGGTAAATCACATGGGTACTATTGCAAGTGGCTCTGCCCTTGATTGTGTACACCTTCCGGGTTACAGGACTGGAGTATGTGGTGATGGAAGGTTGCATAGGGTAGGTTTTACAACGGGGGCAGTTACATGGGTAGGAGCCAGAAGGTAGGGAATGTGTTTTGGGGAATTCATAGGGATGGACTAGGAGGTTACGGAGGTAGGTGGGCGGTGGTAAGACCCACTCGGTGGAGTGGGAAGGATATAATGAAGGATGAATCTCATTTCAGGGCAGGATTTAAGGAAGTCGTATCCTTGCTGGAGAGTCACTTTCAGAGTCCACTCCAGTCCTGGAAAGTATCCGGTGACAAGAGAGGCACTTCTGGGGTTCTTCTGTTGAAGGTTCTGAATTTGGGGGGATGAGAAACTGGCTGTGGCAATTTGCTTTTGTACCAGATCAGGTTAGCTGTGCTATGTGAAAGCTGTTTTTAGGTTACTGGTGCAGAGATTCGGGACTGGAGCAGACTCGTTTGCCATGAAGACCTAAGCTGTAGGGAAGGGAATATTTGATGTGGAATGGATGGCTGCTGTCATAATGCAGGTACTGTTGTTTATTGGTAGGTTTGATGTGGACGGATATGTGAAGTTGGCCGTTGGACAGATGGAAGGTGACATCGAGGAAAGTGGCATGGGATTTGGAATAGGACCAGGTGAATTTGATGGGACCAAAGGAGTTGAGGTTGATGAGGAAATTCTGGAGTTCTTATTCACTGTGAGTCCAAACCATGAAGATGTCATCAATGAATCTATACCAAACCTTGGGTTGACAGGCTTGGGTATCCAGGAAGGCTTCCTCTAAGTGCCCATAAATAGGTTTGTGTATGAGGGGGCCATCGTGGTTCCCATGGCTGTTCCCTTTAGTTGTTGGTATGTCTGGCCCTCAAAAGTGAAGAAGTTGTGGGTAAGGATGAAGCTGGCTAGGGTATTAAGAGGTTTCAGGTATGGAAGTGGGTGGTCGCTGTGAAAGGAAATACTCCATCACAGTGAGGCCCTGGGCATGTGGGATATTTGTGTATAAGGAAGTGGCATCAATGTTACAAGGATGGTTTCTGGAGGTATCAGGCTGGCTAAGGATTTCAGGTGATCGAGGAAGTGGTTGGTGTCTTTGATGAAGGATGGAAGACTGCACATGATGGGTTGAAGGTGTTGGTCTATGTAGGCAGAGATTCGTTCTGTAGGGGTTTGGTAACTGGCCACAGGGGGGCAGCTGAGATGATTGGATTTGTGAATCTTGGGAAGTAGGTAGAAGGTGGGGGTGCGGGGTATCGGTGGGGTCATGAGGTCAATGGAGTCAGGTGAAAGGTTTTGTAGTGGGCCTAAGGTTTTGAGCATTCCTTGAAACTCTGCCTAGACATTAGGAATGGGATTGCCTTGACAGACTTTATATGTGGTACTATCTGAAAGCTGATGCAATCTCTCAGCCACATAGTCCCGCCGATCAAGTACCACGGTCATGGATCCCTTGCCGGCTGGGAAAATGACGATGGAATGGTCACACTTCAGAACACGGATAGCTCGGGATTCAGCTGCGGTAATGTTGGGAGTAGGATTAAGGTTTCTCAGGAAAGACTGAGAGGCAAGGTTGGAAGTAAGGAATTCCTGGAAGGTTTGAAGAGGGTGATTTTTGAGGAAGAGCAGGTGGGTCTGTGATGGAGAACGGAACTGTTCCAGGCAGGATTCAATTTCAATGATGTCTTGGGGAGCTGGATCATTAGGAGTATGATTAGTTTTCTTCGTGGCAAAGTGATATCTCCAGCAAAGACTACCAGTATAGGATAGTAAATCTTTGACAAGGGCAATATTCGATATCGTAATATCTGATGTAGTGTTTCTATAAGTTGATAATTTCACGGCAAATATGAATGTGCAGACTTTTTCATTTAATAACATAAGTTTACTTTCAAATTATTCGTAGAAACGGAGGAAACTGCAGATGTAGCACCGGCCGAGGCAACCTCTGCGGACACTTCCCACAATGTTGTGAGCCTAAAACGCCGCGTTGTGCGCAAAAAGCCGAACTGCGCCTGTCCGCGACGTCAAACATTTCTGGTGTTTCGACAAAAATCGGCGGCCGATTGGGCAACAAATCGCAATGTTTATTGTCGCTGGTTCACGTGAAGTAAGACTGCCGTGGTATTCAACACTGCTGTACCGTTAAAGGAAAAGTAGAGGCAACAATAAAGGTGCTCCCGATGGCGGAATTGGTGTGAATGCATCATGATGATAGTCTAGATTCGATGATTTTTTCCTTTTACTAGGAAACAAGACTTCGTTAAATAGTGAAATTTGGAAGACGATCATGGCGGTGGCTCCCGGCGGCCACAGTACTTTCCATTGCCTTAATCGTACAAAAATTGTTCAACTCAGTACCAAAACCATTGCTTGAACCTTTTCTCATAAACTTGCTGAGAACCTTCATTGGATCCATTTATGGTTGGCAGACTGCAGGCCTACTGAAGACGGTCTACATTGGTAGAATTTCAAAGAAGCTGTCAGTAGCTGATACATCTAAAGGCAGGAATACGTCTAAAACTTTGAAGATCGAAGGATGTTGCTTCAAAATTTGGCAGAGTATTTGTAGCCTTTGATTGCAACAATACTTAGACAAAGGGACAAGTTGTATCAACAATTCCTAATGACCAGCCCTAATAGAAAAGAAAGAATAAAAACTCAACATTTCTAAAAGAGAATCACATCATTATTCAGTTCAGCAGCATAGGCACCGTCTCTGTTCAGTGAATGTACTCCACAAGGAGAAAACATTGCATACTGTGTTAATACTAAGTGACCATGTTTTCTAGATTCCAATTTGGGACATAACCACATTTTCTAGATGCAAATTCGGGATACATTACAGATTTTGTAATTTGTATATATATTATCATTATATTAGCAGATTTTAGTGAAATTAATGATTAAAAATATCAGTTTAAGTTGTTACAAGAAGTAGATTAATTTCCACTTTATTAGTACTTTATATGATGAAGGAATGCAATCAGAACAACTGTATTTAACAGTGCAGTGAATTTTATTCAGCAAGTCAATATTTTTAAAAAACATGTGAAAAAATTCTATACAAGTTTCATAATAATTTACTCTAGTTACTGATTTCACAGTTTCTACGGCAAGCTTTGTTTTGTCACTTGTCCATATATTATTCATGTGGGGAAAATACCCTTTCAGTAACAGCATTATTTCTGGAATGGCAGAAGAGAAACTGCACTAGCTTAAGCACATTCGAGAATGGCACATGATTCTCTCTTTGACCTGGAAAAGTGGTTTAGCAGTCCATTCACTGATTTTCTCACTGTTGTAGTTTGTGCGCATATACTCAGTGGAAACAGTTTGAAACGGTTTCGAAAGTTTGCTATGAGTACCTTAAGTCTAACGAACTTTTTGTCAAATAGTTTCCGCATCATAATTAAAAGTAATAATAAAATAGAGCGATACAGGTGAGATAAATTTCTAAATCGCAACATAATTGTTAAATCCGGGACAAATAGGTGTACCGAATTACCTTTGAATACATTCGGGACAGACACAAAAATCGTGAGTCTCGAAAAAATCGGTACGGTTCATCACCTTCGTTAATACACACATACGATACCAACCAACGGCAATAACTACGAACATCAGTCGAAGTAATCGTTTAAGATAAGCCGTGTATCATGAATATCTACTACAATTGTCTGTAGAATCTAAAATTTCGTTGGACGAAAAATATTTAACATGTTTTTTTTTAAGTTTGTGTTTAATTTTAGTAACCGAAAAATTGAATCGTTTAGGGCTGAACTCGGGCCCCCTCCAGCAGCGGGCCGTGGACCCATGGGTCCACCCAGCCCCACCCTTGTGGGGGCCGTGTGTACTAGGAAGACCTGTGTAGCGATAAGCGTCGCGAAATAGCGCTCGTCTTATATGGGCTTACAGAGGTGAGTCGCGGCGCTATCTTCTGATATTTTCCATTGTCACACTTAGGATGCAGATATTTAATTCGACCAATGAGGCCGAAACCAGTGTTCATATCTTTTTTAGCTTGACAGCAGTATGATATACTTTCAGCAAATGACTAGAGAAGTTAGAAATACTGATACTGCTTCACATCTCTTGATAACAAAAATACGTTAGATGGTTATTTAAAAGACATAAAAGTAAAACATGTAGGACTAATATACAAAATTGGAAACACTTTTCCCGAAAATCTCCAAAGTTCTTGATCGAATTGTCAGAAATTTATAAACTAAACAATGAATAATATTCGTAAGGACATGAGATGTATATATTTTAAATATAAATGTTTTTCAGAAATTATCATAATTAATTTCGAGGATTCTTACAGAACGTAGAGTACATACTCTACTGGACATTACAATTGCTACACCAAGAAGAAATGCAGATGATAAACGGATATTCATTGGACAAATATATTATACTAGAACTGACATGTGATTACATTTTCACGCAATTCGGGTGGATAGATCCTGAGAAATCAGTACCCAGAACAACCGCCTCTGGCTGTAATAACGGCCTTGATACGCCTGGGCATTGAGTCAAACAGAGCTTGGATGGCGTGTACAGGTACAGATGCCACGATACCACAGTTCATCAAGAGTAGTGACTGGCGTATTGTGACGAGCCAGTTGCTCGGCCACCATTGACCAGACGCTTTCAATTGGTGAGAGATCTGTAGAACGTGCTGGCCAGGGCAGCAGTCGAACATTTTCCGTATCCAGAAAGGCCCGTACAGGACTTGCAACATGCTGTCGTATATTATCCTGCTGAAGGGATCGAATGAAGTGTAGAGTCACGGGTCGTAACGCATCTGAAATTTAACGGCCACTGTTCCGAGTGCCGTCGATGCGAACAAGAGGTCACCGAGATGCGTAACCAGTGGCACCCCCATACCATCACGCCAACTAAAACGCCAGTATGGCAATGACGAATAAACTCTTCCAGTGTGTCGCCAAACACGGATGCGATAATCATGATGCTGTAAACAGAACCTGGAATCATCCGAAAAAATGACGTTTTGCCATTCGTGCACCCAGGTTCGTCGTTGCGTACACCATCGCAGGCGCTCCTGTCTGCGATGCAGCGTGAAGGGTAACCGCAGCCATGGTCTCTGAGCTGATAGTCCTTGCTGTTGCAAACGTCGTCGAACTGTTCGTGCAGATAGTTGTTGTCTTGCAAACGTCCCCATCTGTTGACTCAGGGGTCGAGACGTGGCTGCACGATCCGTTACAGCCATAAGGATAAGATGTCTGTCATCTCGACTGCTAGTGATACGAGGCCGTTGGGATCCAGCACGGCTTTCCGTATTGCCCTCCTGAACCCACCGATTCCATATTCTGCTTAACAGTCATTGGACCGCGACCAACGCGAGCAGCAATGTCGAGATACGCAAAACCTCAATCGCAATAGGCTATAATCCGACCTTTATCAAAGTCGGAAAAGTGATGGTACGCATTTTTCTTCCTTACATGAGGCATCAACAACGTTTCACCAGGCAACGCTGGTCAACTGCTGTTTGTGTACGAAAAAACACTTGGAAACGTTCCTCATGTCAGCACGTGTAGGTGTTGCCACCGGTGCCAACCTTGTGTGAATGCTCTGAAAAACTAATCATTTGCATATCACAGCATCTTCTTCCTGTCGGTTAAGTTTCGCGTCTGTAGCACGTCATCTTCGTGGTGTAGCAATTTTAATGGCCAGGAGTGTATTTTCATAAGGACATCACGTCTGTAGATTTCGTTCAGTGACACTATGATTACTTCTTTATCTTTGACGCTGAAAAACAAATCTCTTCCAATGCTGACTCTTTGCTTTCCATGTTTTGGAAGGAGCTATCATGGACCAACTCAAGAATAAGAAGTCTGCTAAACATGGAGTCTACAACGAGTACCGTACCACAACAGTTATGAGCACTTGACCAGTAAGAGAGACGTGAAACACTAGGCAACTGAACATGAAAACGTTACTCAAAGATGTAATGTAAGCATTTAGAGGCCATGTTTATTGGACATTTTGTTCTTGTTTTGGTCCATATTAAAGTATGAAAATCAAAGAACATGCAGTAGTCCTGATTTTATTCACTGTTTCAAAAAGTAAAGAACTGTTTAAATCGTCCCTCGGAGATGGGCCCCTTATCAAATAATTATTATATATTCATTCTTCTGTGTACAAGCGTTCAAAGTTTGTAACGAGAATTTCTGATATCCTGTATATTTACGTAAGAACAGAAATGTTCAAATGTTTGTAGAACTTATGGGACTTAACTACGGGGTCATCAGTCCCTAAGCTTACAAACTATTTATGAACTAGCTAACACTAAGGACGGCACAAATATCCATGCCCGAGAGGGGATTCGAACCCCCGACCGTAGTGGCCGTGCAGACCGTGACTGGAGCGCCTCAGTCCCCTCGGCCACCGCGGCCGGCACGTAAGAACAGACACCACAAATCTCGATAAGTACTCGATCGGTTTAGGTCGAATTTATAAATGATAGTCAGCTGAACATTCAGTCCGAAATAAACAGAGAGGAGGGAGGGGATAATGCATGGTCAGATGAGTGGCGCAGGAGATGAACGGAGAGAGGGAGGTGGGCTGAAACATTGCCGTCAATTCAACAAGCTGTATTCTAGATTGCTTATACATGTAATGAAATTTACAATCCAAAATCACTACTATCGTTAAGCCGGTAATTAGCTGTGTTCAGAAAGGATAGATTAAACAGGCGGAGGGGTGTTTGTCGCCGTCAAAAGTAGTCTATCGTGCAGTGGAGTTAAAGTTGATGGTTCCTATGAGTTATTATAGGTAGAGGTTGTACTCGAAAATCGTAAAAAGTTAATAATTGCTTCCTTTTACCGGCTTCTCGACTGTGACGATACAGTAGCAGAAAGGTTCAAAGAAAACCTGTGTCAAATTGCAAACACATACCCGACTCACACAATAATAGTAGGCGGTGATTTTTATTTACTCTCAATCTGTTGGAGAAGTTACATTTCAAATCATGGCGTACGCATAAAACATCGTGCGAAATTTGTACTCGACATATTCTCTGAGAATTACTTCGAACAATTAGTTCATGAGCCAACTAGAATTGTAAATGGATGTCAAAACACACTTGATCTCTTAGCAACGAGCATCAAAACGGATACAGGTATTAGTGAACACAGAGCTGTCGTAGCGAGATTGAATATCGAAAAGTCCCAAAGTTATCAAAAATAGACGAAAAGTATATTTGTTCAAGAAAGCAGATAGATATACAATACATTGCTTCTTGAAAGACAGTTTCCACTCATTTCAAACACTAGACGTAAGTGTAGACCATATGTGGCTCCAATTCTGAGACGTGGTATCGACATGCAATTGGCAGTTTTATACCAAATAAATTAATAAAAGAAGGAGGCGATCCCCCTTGCTAGACAAAACAGGTCAGGACAATAATGCAAAAGCAAAGGAATAGGCATACTAAATTTAAACGAACACAAATAATCAGAATAAAATACGAGAAATCGGTGCTCGAACGGAGAGATGCAGATGTTCTTTCTTCCCGCGCGCTATTAGAAAATGGAATGGGAGATAAATACGTGGTGTAAAGGTGGTTCGATGAACCCTCTGCCAAGCACTCAGATGTGATTGCAGAGTATCCCACGTAGATGTTACAATCATCTTAAATCCTTCTTTCTAGTTGCACTTTTTTGCACCTTACACACTGGTATGACTTCAATCTTCCCATACAACGACGAAGAATGTCTTACAGGAAAGTGTATCCCAACCAGAGGGCCTGGTTTCATACGTCAATTAGGCTCAACTCTGTAAATTTTCTTGTGAATTTGCTGTTCCGACGTAGCGCAGAGCAGAAACTGTACGAATAGCAGCAATATCTACAGCTATGAGGAGAGAATTTCTTGTGACTGAAAGTAAATGGGATGCTATTCTTTTCGATTTTCATACTTTTTGCTTTTGATGCTGAAATTAAGAACGTAATGGAAAGTAAACAAAAACACATTAATGAACTTCACCGAGCTCGCTCATTGGATGAATATCATCATGTAACTATTTTGTGCCTGATTATTTAGTAAGTGCCAACAGAATAGTCTCCGGCGCCATATCACTTTTCTTCCCTTTATTTTCCATTGTAGCGATTTAGGAAGACGCGTATTTTTTTCCACACTACCAGTTTTTCAGATAATAGAAGAAAACATTTCCTGTGTTCAACCTTGAAGAAGAAAAAGTCTGGCTTACGGGCAACGTGGTGTATGAACTATTCTAATAGTTCATAGGCTTGTCAGATGGTCGGGATTCGTCTAGATTCTCCCGACGTTTCTTATAATGTCCAGAAGAAATACAGAATCTCGTGGCAAAACTTTTGGTAAATTTTTGTATAAGAAATTATGTTATTATTTTTTTATTGCTCGTCAATAGTGTGCAGATAAGATGGAAATTGGGTCTGGCAGGAGCTTGCTAGGATAGACGGTAGTGGTGTAGTGGGCAGCTCGACTGCTTAGTAAGTACGAAACTCGGCCTAGCACAAATGTTCATTTTTCCTCATTTATTTAAATCAAAGCCCAGTAGGGTAGCTTAAGTCGAAAATACTTTTCTGTCTTGCTTCAATAAAGGCCGACTTCATAATTACGTTAAAATTGGATGCACATTGTTTGAATTTTAAAACTTTTCTGAATACTCTTATAGGATCTATATTGGCTGGCTCTGTAAAATCCAGAACCAAGTATGAGTGGGAAAGTAAAAATTAAATGCAAATTAATTATTTGCCAATAGAGTAAAAATTTTCTGTAGGAAGTTGATTTGAAAAGTAAAAGAGTAACAGTTTAGTTGTTGTTGTTGTTGGTTTTTGTAAGGGACTAAACAGCGATGGTTATCAGTCCCTTGTTCCAGTCTTAGAGATAAAAAATTGTGTTAAGCGTTCCTAACTACAGTTTAGTTTATAAAATGTATTTATCACGACAATAATTCCAAAATCCCAACGTTCTGATTTTTTCCCCCAGATATTTTACTCTTCCCATCTGACAAATCTAACCGAATTACTTAACTCTTCCCAATTACATCAGTCATAGCCTATAATCGCGAGTTACAACAAATTGTGACGCGCCTGTTTTTCCAAGATCGGAAAAATTAATGAAATTGCATCTGATCGGCGTCGACTGTGTCGGCAAACTGCCGTTACCAAATTTGTATTTTTCATCACAAAGAAAGCAACTATGGCTAGAATGGTCCTTATAGATCTAAAAATAAAGGCAGTGATTGAAAAAATAGCTTTCATAGTCAGCGACCACACAAACACCACAATGGCTACTTTCAATCCAGAGATCGAGTTGCCAGAGAATTCCCCTCCGCTTCTCTGTCTTGTCCATGGGGCACTGACTGGCAGACCAGCCACTGCTATGATTGTCGGGTGCACGGGTTTCGCACGTGCCTTGCGTCGGCTCTGCTTCCAGTACCTGATTTAATGTATGTCTGCGAGAGTGGAAGTCATAGGCGGAGCCAGGATTTGATTTCTGGAGGAGTTTTCAGTGAAAAGACACTGCAATAACGTGTACTTTTCATAGAACTGCAAACGGCACTAATACTGTATATACCGGGTGATCAAACAGTCAGTATAAATTTGAAAACTTAATAAATCACAAAATAACGTAGATAAAGAGGTAAAAATTGACACAAATGCTGGAATGACATGGGATTTTGTTAGAAAAAAAAGTTCAAAACATGTCCGACATGGCGCTTCATCTGATCAGAAAAGCAATAATTAGCATAACAAATTAAGACAAAGCAAAGATGGTGTTCTTTATAGGAAATGCTCAATATGTTCACTATCATTCCTCAACAATAGCTGTAGTCGAGGAGTAATGTTGTGAACAGCACTGTAAAGCATGTCCGGAGTCATCGTGAAGCACTATCAGTTCCGATCGGTAGATTCACTTGAATGCCAGTCTTGTTTAAACAACTGTATTACAGCACCGGTGCATACACTGTTACCGAAACATTCAACACCAGATTAATCGATGGTAAACCTATGACCTAGAAGGATTTTAGTAGTGAGAGCTTGTCATCTGCTACGACTCTCATTAATGTTTATACCCCGTCTTTTTTTAAACTTTTTTTGTTCTAATAAAACCCCATGTCATTCCAAGCATATGTGTCAATTTTTACCTCTCTATCTACATTATTCCGTGATTTATTAAATTTTCAAATTTATACTGACTTTTTGATCATCCGGTACTATATTATTTTTCTTTGCAAAGGACTGGATACCAGAAAGTCAATATGGTATAGAAACAACATTAGAATTTTTTTTTAAGAATTTATGTATTCTCCAAAGTAGGAACAAGGCAAATCATATCGTGATAAGTAAATGTGGATCGAAAGACGGATGGCAATCAGAAAGGCAGTGCGTGGATGTTTCAATAACTTCTAAAGCATTATCAGAAAAGCACTTCTTAACTCTTTTTTTTTTTTTTTTTTTTTTTTCGGTACGTGAAAGCTGTTAATGGCAAAAAATTACAGAAGATACTCCTTGACAATACGGGAACCTTAATTCGTTTGCATAGGAATATAAAGAAATATTACTGATTTGACATTGCAGTTACTAATAGTGGTGTTTAATAAAAGCTCAAAACTTTAAAGCACAATGAAACTCCAGGGCCAGACAGTTTCTACATAGAATTTCCTCCGGATTTAGTCCCCCTCTTTACCATCATTTAGCGTGGGTACGTTGAGCAAGGAATTGTTCCTAGTGATTGGTAAACAGACAAGTCACACTCATTTATAAGGAACAGACAACTGGGAAGAAACTGAGTACATTTCTCATTATTTAGTAATAATCACCATAACTGTTAATACATTTTACGCCGCGCGGGAGTAGCCGAGCGGTCTGGAGCGCCACGTTGCAGATCGCGAGGCCTCCCGCGTCGGAGGTTCGAATCCTCCCTCGGGCATGGATGTGAGTGTTGTTCTTAGGTTAGTTTAACTTAGTTTAAGCATAATCAGTTTGGAAAACATGGTTTCCTTATTTGGAAAAAAACAGCGAACGTATAATTATTTAATGATAAAAATAAGTCTATTTCGCAAAATTTTACAATTTATTAGTATAAGTGACCGGTTTCGCTCTAAGATTAGATCATCTTCAGACCTCTCGCTGTAGATGTTCAGGCGGTGAGCGTGCGGCGACTGCTAACCCTAGACTGCGAACTAGACTTATTTTTATCTTTAGTTTAAGCAGTTTATAAGTTATGGACTAATAACCAGTTGAGTCCGATAGATTTACAAACATTTCAACATTTTTTGAATACATTTTACCCACTGTAAGGGAAGACGGTCCATTCATAAATGTTTTTCGTTAGCTACAGGATCTTTATTTCTATCCAGTTGTGCACGGCTTTTTCCGAAACATACCGATGGCCATGTATGTCTTTATTCAGGGCTCCTAAAGTTTACGCATCGCATGGAGAAAAATTGGGACTGTATGGAGCACGTATAACAGCTTCCCAGCCTTGGCAAAATATAGGCGGGCTCTATCCTGATACAGAATTATACCAGTTTTTGTTAGCTTTGTCAATATTTCTGGAAGGGTTTGAACCCCAGAAACCATCATCCCCGCTACGCCCCTGGTGGAAGCTGCCATAAAGGCTATGGACAGGCCAACACCGTAGTGAATCCCAGCATTATCGATAGAGGGCGCCGCGAACTTGTAAATCATTTTCAACCAGTTGTTCGCATACTTCTGACCACAAACTGCATATATATTTCTTGTCCGCGTATAAACCCTGACAAATTACTTGTGCAAGAAAACATATGTGAATGTATCTGAATTTCAATGTGCCCGCAAATTAGTTGATTTTCTGAAGTGTATCAGAACGACCACTGTTAATGTCTGTATGGTATCTTTCGTTAAACCACTACCATTCCTTTCATCATAGATAAGGTCTGATATATTTGCCATTCCCATGATTCCACAAACTAACTGTTACACTCCGTGGAAATGGCTGCCTTCCCCGTTTGTTCTGGTCTTGTTCCGATTGCTCATCGTCGTCTCCGGCAATACCCGAGATAACCTGAGGATTTCTGATTAAGCGAATCCTCTGACCAGGTGTTTTTTTATTTTTTTCAGTGAAGTTACGCTTAGCAGGTATGCAGAAATGAAAAGATTATCACGAAACTTGCATAAATGAAGCCCAGCATCAAGTAGAACTTTGCTGTCTCGACTTAGAGATCAGCATTAGTTTATAAAAACTATAAACCCCATAAACATTTTATTGTATTCCATTTTATAAGATTGCTGGGATTCTTTCGTATTCGATCAGCACTTTAAGATACGATTTATATTCCGAAACCGATTGTGTCCAAATAAAGGATTACAGTAATGGCGGAAAAAATTAGCAACATTTGTGGATGGCTCGCAAATTCTAATAATTCCACAAACATGTAATAAAAGGAACATGGCTATTGCATGAAGGTCAGTGGAAAACGATTATGATGGATGCGGCGTCTGCCCTAGCGTGGCAGCGGAAGTTGTCCCTAAATAGCTCCGCTCTTTTTGATAGACCTTGCACCACGTGTAATGAAAAAGTGACGTGCTCATTCATACAGAGGACCATTAAATATGATACGAGCAGGAAATCAGGATCCAAGTCACGCGAGGCAAAACACAATGCGTTTCTGCTCTCCTCAGTCGCATCTGTTCCTGAAGAGCGCCTTGTATTGGCGACTAACAAATGTCTACGCCATACAGCGCTGGTGTTATTATGTTAGTCACGCTGGTAGTTAAGCCGTGTTTTCGTTGGTGTTAACAAGATTGCAATGTACTTATCTTTCGCATCTTTACGAAGGAGTGCCATTTTTTGGAAAATAGGGATTGAATTAACGTTAATTACAATGACGGTCAGCATCAGATTTGACTGTCACAAGTTCTGAAACGGAAGTTTCGTATTATAACGGACTGTGCAGGAGCTGTACAGATGCCAAAGAAATAATGAATAATGTGCCCGGTACAACAATAAGATTTATGCTTTAGAGTACTGAGAAATTACTAAGTATCCATGGACAAGGCAACAGTACAGTACCGGTAGCTTTGTAGCCACCCTGTCGACTGCTAAGTTAGAATGAGACAGAGTACCAGGTAGACAATGCAGTACTGAGGTGATTCATCAAAAATACCAGTCAACGTTAATGATCGTAATTATCTCTGCCGCATAATATTCGCTTCGGCTTCCATCTATAACTATGGCAATATCACTGACAAAACTGTTGACAATTGTGGCCATATTTCATCAGCTGCTCCACGTTTCTGGTTCCGTCGAAGATGAGAGTGTGCAGTGTACTGGCTTGATAGCTGCTTTCATGAGGCAGTCTGTGTACTGGGAGGAAGACGTCGTCTGTCAACGGAAAGCAACATTTACGACGTCGAAGCCCAGGGCCGAAGACGCCACAACAACCACTTACGTTGGCGACGATGACGGTTGCGGTGGGAATGAAATGGGCACAGTGGCCGACTGTAGTGCGTCTACACAGCACACGGAGTGGATAACAGAGGGCTCTGCAGCTACAGAAGATGAGTACTGGCACGAGCGGCACAGCAAGAAGGCAGATTTGTGGGTTGGAGCGCCGCATGTCTACTCCAACTGGAAGGCCATCACGGAGTCTGCGGCGCTAGCCGTAGCCGAACGCCATCTAGCGAACGCGTGCCACCTCGTGGTTCACGCTGACCACCGCTACGCGGCGCTGGCTTCGCGCCTGCTGTGCTCTCTGCCTGCTGTGCGGGGGACGCACGCTAGCTCGTGCACCGCTTACGCTGTGTTCACAGCAGATCCGCAGGTACTCGCCTTCCGTTACTGGTTGTTTCCTAGTGCTGCTCAACTCTGTGCAAATATATGGGCAGCGGTAAATAACGTTATGCAAAAGGGTATTAAATGAACTCTGAAATTGATCTGTCCCTCTATTTTGACTTTTAAAGAAATTATAAGTTCGTCTGAGATTTCAGAAGACTTCAAAACTACCAGATATGCTGCAAAATTATAAGCATCAACAGATAGAGCGCTTTACCATGTTCAGATTCGCAATATGCGATGCGCTAGTGTACAGATAAAAGAACAGGTGTTAGAGTATGGAAAAATGCATGCGTTTTTGTACTTTGATTCCCTTTATGTTTTAAGTCAATTCTGCCTGTTCAGTGACGATTTCGGGTCAAATACTAGTTAATACAGACAAAACAATCCGCAGGTGGTACATTTGGTGACTCAACAGTGCCCACATGATGTTTTTTTCTTCTTGAGGTAAGGCACAAGTACTTGGGATATAGAGTAATTTAAGTCACCGTCAAAGTGTTCCAGTGACTATGAAAAAGCTCCAGTCCTATTTCTAAACTAATGATTTTAAGTAATTTTCTTAAAAGAAAATCATCCCTCTAAACTAATTTTACTTCCTTGAGAGCTAGTCTCCCTCCCCTTGTCTGTGGTATGAGCGCACCTTGAGTGGTCAGTAGAGAAGAGTAGACGGGAATAATTCGTCAGGAGCCTGAAAAAAACGACGACCATAGTGAACAGATAACTGTAGACATAGCTGTCAAGTGCAAGGCACGCTCTACGCAAACGTCCGAGTATAAAACCATACCACCTGCAAGTTTCTAATGTTCAAATGTTTGTAGAGCTTATGGGACTTAACGGCGGGGTCATCAGTCCCTAAACCTACAAACTACTTATGAACTAGCTTATACTAAATACGGCACAAACATCCATGCCCGAGGGGGAATTCGAACCGCCGAACGTAGCGGCCGTGCAGACTGTGACTGGCGCGCCGCAGACCACTCGGCCACTGCGGCCGATTCAACAGGTGTTGCCCATCTGTTGCATTGGAAACTTATCACATTACATTTGCAAATTGTTAAAGGAAGGGAAGGAAGAAGGATAGGAAAGAAAGGATTGACAGTGGCCGCATTTGGGCATTGATATTAAGCAATGGCGACAAGTGAAAATGTGAGCCGGACCGGGAATCGATTTCGGGTCTCCCGCTTCGGGCCAGCGTTCGCCTTAACCACTTGGCCACGCGTGCTCACCTCCCGTCCGTCATCGACATTCTCAAGGCAAGCAAGGAAACAATGTGTAGCGATGTTTAATACTTGAGTTTTCAATGACTACAGGAAACACATCACACAACGAGCAAGCAAGCAAACGGCGCCATCATACGACGAGCAAGCCAGAAAACAGCGTCATGACACGTCGAAAGCTGAAAATCGTCAGAAATATCGCTAGTAAACGTCTGTTTTCAAAGGGTGAGGTGGCATTAATTTTCTCCATCTGTTTTCTGACAAGTGAGAGAGCAGGTTACCATGCACAATTTAAGAAAAAACTTCCAAGCCAATTCGTAAGGTTATCTGCTAGTTTTATTTCAATCCCTTCCGATTTGTTGAGCATAAAATCACACACTGCCTAAAATAGAGACAGGTTTTCCTATAGAATACAACAAAACGGAAATTTTGGCATGTACTTCCAGCTATTGGTACTGTGTTATCAAGGAAGCGATTAAAATAAAATTAGCGGATAACCATAAGAATGGGGATGGAGGTTTTTGATTAAATTTTGCATGTAATCCTGCTCTCTCACTGATGTTTCCTATCGATTTTTCTGACAGTTTTCATCTTTAGACGTGTCAAGGCGCTGTTTTCTAGCTTGCTCGTCGTGTGTTGCCTTTCCTGTTGTCATTGAAAACCGACGTTTTAAACTCCGTTGCATGTTGCTTCCTCGCTGCAGTATTGGAGAGGTGTTTTCCTGCCGAAATTTCGGCCGACGTCGATTTTTCTACCTGGCTGCATATCCGTTAAGTTCTTTGAGTTGAAAATATGATCGGACCCGGGTTTTCAGCTTGCTAGGCAGTTGGTATATCCACTAAGCCATCTGGACACGGTTGATATCCCAGCTGTAGGAAATTCATTGGCACGCTCTCAGCGAGAGACAAATTCTCAGATTGTATTACAATCGTATTTTCCCTTTCCCATTATTCTCGTTTAGTCGCAATAGTGGTTAGCCGATTTGCGTAAATATATCGGGCCTAGTGTGAATCCGCTGTGTTTGTCATCGCATTAAATATACACGTATGTATGTGGTGTCTGTTCTTTCGGCATGTCCCGAAGAATGGACGGCATGATCTTTTGCAGCCAATATGAAATATGAAGTACAATCAAGATTTCAGAGACGTTTTAATACAACGTCGGGCACAAATATTCTTAAATTTCAGTGTGGATGGACACAGGGCTACATCTACTAAAGTATAACCCCACGAAATTTAATTACCGAGATTCAAATAAGCCTTCCCTCTCTACATTATACTGGAAGCCATCTGAATTACTCCAACAAATATCCTTAGAAGACGAAAACATTTCCGAAACCGTTCGCAGACCAAAACCATCCACAGGTATTGGGATGACGTAGCAATACTACAGTAAAACAGTGATTGCTCAAAATTTAGTTAAAAGGAACATGAACGATAACAATGGCTAAAATCAATTCGCAATGCTAACTAAAAACCTAGAAGAAGCAAGGCGACGAAATCAGACCATAAATCCCAGCTGAGGTATTTGCTCCCGGGAGGTTTTCATGCCGCCGCAAGGCGAATGCCTGGATATAAAAGGAGTATCAATAACAAGTTACTGCAATATACACCATAATGTTCTTCACTTAAGCAACCAAAATTTCTAAATTTAAAAGTGTCAAAACAGCATAAACATAACCTATCGGCTGCGAAGTGTATGAGCCTTCCTGCAGCCCGCCATGTCCAGAGATGAAATGAAAGACTATAGTCGGCGTCAGCTAGAAGGCGGCCCAGTTTTCAGCCGTTCTGTGCATACCCCTCCATTACATCACTGGCAGCCAATAATGTTCACTCTGTAGGCGCGTGGCTGGCCGCGAGTTACGCAATGTTTCTGCCTTGGGCGCAATTGTTGGCACTCGGCCGTAGCTCCTCCCCTTCTCGCTTCTCCCATCGCTCCGCCTCCATGTGCAAGCGCCTTCTTACATGACGCCATCTATAACCGCGGGATAACGGTAGTAATGGGCACTACCAGTGGTGCGCACCCCCCGGCCGATGAATCAGCCACCCACCCCCAAACTGCGGCCAACATCCTCCCTCCCCGAAATTACACACACCTAAGAATTCGGTCCTGGATTCGGAAGATGAATTTAGTTTGTATATAAACATCACGTTTTGTAAATTGTTTTTTAAAGCTCCCCCCCCCCCCCCAAGCCTGGCCAGAAGTACTAATTTTTTAGCTCCCCCACATCCCCCCCACCCCCAGAAATTTCAATCACGCAGTTTGCGTCAAGACCTCCCCTCCCCCCCGCCCCCTGTGGACACCTCTGTCCACACTACGATAGCAGTGTAGACTACAAGTTGAAAATTTTGTCTGTCTGGCAGAGAGCGTGCCAGCGTAGTTCCTGCTGCAGTGATGCTGACATGGTAGCTTAGCTCTGTCAGTTCATAACTCTCTTTTCAGCGCCGTTAGAAACGAGATAAGTTCTTTGTACAATTCAAAGCCTGTGGTTGCCAATAAAGTTGACACAGATGTTGGTAACTGGTAGTTCCTGCTCACAACAAACTTTAAAAAATTAGAAATGAGGTCCTCCCTGTTGATGCATAAAAATAAATTAATATATGAAATTTGATTTGTGTCTTCCTCTTCGCCACAGTCACAAAGTGGAGATGTCACTATGCAGATGCGATGTAGGTGTTGTGCAGATAGACAGTGGTCGAACTTCAGTCGATCTGTGATGACTGCAAGCTTCCGTGAACACCTAAGTCCATTGATTAGGTCCTCCTTGGTGTTATTTGTGCAGAGTTATCTGAGAAGCTTGCCATTCTTTGTTCTAGTCAGAACAGGTAAAGGTATTCCGCTGGAACGTGTGTATATTCTTCAGTACCTAAGGTACCCACTTCCTCAGCAAGTGTGTCGGCGTTCTCGTTCCCCAGAATGTTGTGCGCTCTAGTTCAACACATGAAGACAATCTTTTACTTTCCAAGTTGTTTATATGTGCTATTATCTAGTAGGCTATTGGGGGCGGGGGGTGGTTTTATGCTCTCACAAAAAATATTTAAGGAGTTTGAGTGTAGATTTAGGGTCCGAGAAGATGACAATATGATCCTCTGGAACCGTTAGGCAGTACCTAAGGGCTGAGGAGTTCATCCGTCATCGTCATTTTCTGTGGCAGCTTTTCCTTACAGACAGTTTGCGGCTTGATATCCCAAAAAGCGCATCCCGTTCCGTCCTGGTTCTCTGCGTCGTCCATATAATGAATCCTCGCCTGTAAATATTTGGCTCCGGACTCCAGCAAAGCGTGATTTGCCAGAGGAAGCTGGGAGATAACATCTCACGTCAGGTTCAACTACAGTACTCAAGTAACTTCGTTCAAGAATGAAATGGCTAATCGGATGTTCGGCTCTATCTCTACATACTCCCTTGCAAGTGGCGGCAGATTCTTATAAAACCGATAATGACATATGACAGAAAGTTCCTGTAATGCAAGATAGTAAAACGTCTTCTGAAAACTGATCCTTCTTCATTAGAGATTATATGCTTAAATTTTTGCGTCCGAAGTGTAGAGGTGGTTCGTTACTTTTCCACAAGTAATGCATTAGTTGGGGTTGACTTCATGACACCAAGACACACTCCAAGCGCTCTGTATTATACCATATTAAGTTTTTTGTAGGAGGGTGTCCTTTGCCGATCCGTAGAATATACTTCCGTAGTCCACATGCGACCGTTCGATATGCATCTACATAAATACTCTGCTAATCACATTTAAATACATGGCAGAGGGTTCATTGAACCACTTGTATTATATTTCTTTACCGTTCGATTCTCTAATAACGCACAGAAAAAAAATGAACACCTGTGTATTTCCGTTTTCAATCTGATTTCTCTTATTTTAGGTGGATGCTAACAAAATACGTACTCATTCGAAAATAAAAGTTGTGACATAAATTTCGCAAATAAATCTCGCCGCAACGAATAACGCCTTTCTTTTAATGATTACCACCCCAACTCGTGCATCATTTCTGTGACACTCTCTCCCTTATATCGCGATAATTCAAAAAAAGCTTCCGAATTTCTCTATATGCTCCGTCAGTCCAAATTGGTGAAGATCCCACACTGGGCAACAATATTGCAAAATAGCAAGCATATGTATAGGCACTTTTTGTAGTAGAACTATGGCACGATACACGTTCACGCAAGTGTAGTAGTCCGCAGCCGACGTCATGTTTGCCACTGTCTTAACACATTGTTTTACTCGCATTTTTCTACCATTTGATTTATATTGTACATCGTAATTGTCAGTCAGCGTATAGGCCAGTTTATTTCACCACTGGCTTCACCGGAACGACATATGCTCCTAACGTCAGAGATGACATCTCTTGCATCCGAAGTCTGAGTAGATGCTCACAGCAGTCTGTGAAATGGTCAGGCCTTTTCCCATAGTCAAGAGCTGCCATTGCTGCGTCCAATTTGCGCTGTCCTTCACCTAGACTATCGCTTCTTTTGTATATACGCAAATCTACATCTACATGGGATACTCTGCAAATCACATTTAAGTGCTTGGTAGAGGGTTCATCGAACCACCTTTATACTACCTATTTATCTTCCATTCCATTCTCGAATAGCGCGCGGGAAGAAAGAACACCTGAATCTCTCCGTATTTATCTCCCATTCCATTCTCGAATAGCGCGCGGGAAGAAAGAACACCTGAATCTCTCCGTATTTATCTCCCATTCCATTCTCGAATAGCGCGCGGGAAGAAAGAACACCTGAATCTCTCTGTTCGAGCTCTGATTTCCCATATTTTATTCTGATGATGATTTCTATGTAGGTGGGAGTCAATAATATATTTTCGCACTCGGAGGAGAATGGAAAAATGTTGGCGATTGGAGTTTCGTAAGTAGCCCACCCCGCAGCGATAAACGCCGTTGTTGTAATGATTCCCATCCCAGATTCTGTATCATTTCCGTGACGCTGTCTCCCCTACATCGTGACAATACAAAACGAGCTACCCTTCTTTGGACTCTTTCGATGTCTTCCGTCAAACCCAGCTGATAAGGATCCCACACTGGGCGGCAATAGTCCATAAAAGGACGGACAAGCGTAGTGTATGCAGTTACTTTAGCAGTTATGTTGCATCTTTTAAGGGTACTGCCAATAAAACGCAGTCTCTGGTTCGCTTTTCCCACGACATTATCTACGTTTTCTTTCCAGTTTAAGTCTGAAGTAATAGTAATTCCTTGGTATTTAGTAGAGTTTCCGGCCTTCACTTTTGATTGATTTATCTTGTAAACAAAGTTTAACGGATTGATTTTCGTACTCATGTGGACGACTTCACGATTCTCATTATTTAGAGTCAACTGCCCAATTTTTACACCATAGTGATATCTTATTTAGATCGTTCTGCAGTTGGTTTTGATCTTCAGATGATTTTACTAGACGGTAAATGACGGCGTCATCTGCAAACAACCTAAGAGAGCTGCTTGGATTTTCTCCCAAATCGTTTATGTAAATAAGGAACAGCAGAGGACCAATAACACTACCCTGTGGAACGCCCGATATTACATCTGTATCATGAGCGTATTGTAATATGGTGATATCGCTGTGGAAAATAGTGTTCATATTTGCGTTGTAAATTTTAAACAGCGTCGATGAGAGAGCTGATCCTTGTGGTATGCTCTGACTCGTCCTCCTACAACCCACACTCAGCCTGTTCGATTCCGTAGAGGCAGTGGCACGTATGAAACACTAGCACGAATCATTACAGATATCCAGCTTTTTCTTAGTAATAAGATATACCTAATATCAACGTATACTGATATTGAGAATGCACATGACGATGTTGACATCTGGTTACTAGGCAGAAATAAGGGATAACACGAGATCTCTCCTAAATTCACTGGCAACCTTATTTCTCTACATAAGGACAGAGCTTTCGTTCTGGACTTTAGGCCAGTAACGAAGAGGTATAGTCTACCTGTGAACTGATAATCGAGTAAGGATCACAGCGAGGAAAGTCGTCTTGCCCGGGGGAACACTACAGCTGCTATACAGAATACACGCTTTTGAAGGTTCGTAAAACTCTGTGACACACTTGCTTCCTGTAAAGTGACGCGATGGATAGAGAGGAGAATCACCTGATCGATATCCAATTTCCAGCCCTATGAGGGAGGAAAGTGCGTTACTTCCATCCGGCGACCTATCTTTCCTCGTACTTCAACCTCCACCCCGTCTACTTCATCCTGTTACACCCCTACAGCACAAGGTATTCCTTACTTACTGCACTTGTACATACTACACACAAAGCTCATACCACAAAAGTCAGAATTTTTAGTACGCTGTTCAGAACAGTCCCTCCTAGCACAGTGCAGAGATTTGCGACTGCACCATTTCCCCCAAATCGACCTTTATTTGGCCTTTGCTGACTGGCATAATCCAAAAACAGAGAAATGTTTGCTAAATTTGTAATGTGTAACGAATGTTTCCTTCTCATCAGTAGCTACTTGTTAAATAAATAAATATACAGTCAAGAGTATCGATCATTTTTTATTGTTACTTGTATTTTTTGACATTTGTGGTTGCATAATATGTTCATAAATAACATTGTAAATAACAAATGGAACCGATCCCAACATTTCGTTCGCAAAGACAAAAGTAACCTTTATACAGGGTGTCCAGAAAACGGATCCCTGATTTCAAAATTAAATATCTCTAAAACAAAGATCGATAGAGGAATGCAGTAAACGGTATGTTTATTGTGAAAGCTGTAAGAATTTTATACAGCAGTTTGAAATAATAGTTACAAAAGCTGCTAACAGATGGCGCTGTACGCTGTACAGCTCATATCAGCATACATAAGTGAAATAATCGTATGAAAACATTCTTTGCAAAAAATCACATAATAATTGTGGTGTCGCACAAGTACAAAGTGCGCGCCACTTACTTTCGCCGCGCGCCGCCATGCACGCACGGCGCGGCGTTCTCACGACGACAGCCACGAGCGCCCTCTGCGACAACGCCGCTCGTGGCCACCACTGAAGGACATCGGCCACTTCGGACTGAGATAGCAACGAGTTAGGACCTTCGTAATCCGATAGGCACCAGTGAAGACTTTGCTATTGTACAGGCACTAGGCAGGCCTCTAACAACTATGTATCAACATTCTGCAGTACTATGTAAAAGTTAAGTATTGTTACATTCTGTGCAATATATATATCTCTCTAATTTACTCGAGTGTTTAAAGTTTCTGGCTGCTCCCCTCCGTACCTGCATCAGCGTGTCGGTCTCATTCCACTCGGCCACCGACACCTACGACGAGGCTGGGACACAAAAGTGGCGACGAGGAGTGATAGAACCTTGGATCAGCCCGCTTGCAGCAGCCAGACAGCAGCAGTCGGAGCACACAGAAATTGCTCCCGCCCAACCACCCTTATTATAAGATTTTTGGGGGAACATATTCTGTTACGTATTTTGTGGACTTTTTTGTTGCAGAGCGTCCTCTTTCATATTGCATTTGTGTTTTGTTATAATTTACTTGTATGCGCGGCGCCTAATCGGTCAGCATGGCCACTACCCCGAACCCAAACTTAATGGAAATTATTCAGTTACAGACGGCGCAAATTACACAACTTCTCCAGGCGGTGTCGCAGTTGACGACACAGGCTGCTCACCAACAACAACAGCCGTCACATCAGCAGCCCACACCTGCCGCCGCAACGCTTCCTACGTTTCGCCAGTACAACGAACGTGAGGAAGAATGGAGCGACTACTTCGCACAGTTTCAAGAACTCGTCGCGGCTCATCAAATTACAGGTCAGAGAGTGAAGAACCTTTTCTTATCGATTGTGGGCCCCCAGACTTTCGTACTATTGCAAAAACTTTTCCCTCTCGCATCTCCTCGTGATGTAGACTTTGAACAAATTGTAGATGCACTGAATGCTCATTATGAGAGAAAAGTTCTTGTAGCCGCTGCACGATACCGATTTTTCAGACTTAAAAAATTACCGCAGCAGTCACACCAAGAGTGGATTACGGAATTGAAGGGCTTAACCCGCCAATGTAAATTTACTTGCTCTTGTGGACTTTCGTATAGTGACGTGATGTTGAGGGATGCGATTACGCAGAATATTCAGGACCCCAGAATTAGAGCAGCAATTCTGAAACAGTCTGACCCCTCATTAGACAGTGTACTGCAGCTTATAGAAGCGCATGATACTTTTGACTTAGCAGATGTAGAAATGCAAAGCCACAGTGTAAATTCCGTGCGCCGCAACGGACGCTTTCCTAGCCGTAGTTCTCAGTATAGCACTAGTGATTCTTATTTTTCTACCGGCCGTGCTGAACAGACAGTGAACAGTAGCCAGTGTAAAAGTGCGACACAAAGGTCGCCCCGTCGTGTTAGAAACAGTAATTTGAATAACGGGCGCCAACGCTCATTTCAGAAAAATGTACGTAAATCTTGCCCCCAGTGTGTGTCTCGCCACAAGCGTGCTCATTGCCCTAGTCGCAACGCAACCTGTTATCAATGTGGCAAGTCGGGACATGTACAGTCTGTGTGTATGCAAATTAAAAACTCAAAGAACGGTACCGTTAGAAACAGTGCTTCGCGGAGTGCGAGAACAGTTCATTCTGTAAATGTTGTACGGGCTGTGGAGTTGAACAGTGCTTTCCTTGGATCTCAATTGCAAGAAAGTAGTTCTGCGCCTATGGCAAAACTACGTAGCAAGCGCCGACGAGCGCGTAAAACAGTGCAACGGAAAATGGTTCGGGACAAGCAAAATTACTATGAACAGTGCATTCTTGTAGTGAACCGAGTGCCTTCTATAACTTCTCCTTGTGATAGTGCCCAGTACTGTGTAGATAGAGACAGTAGACTTGTTGTAGCTACTCAAAGGTTTAGTGCAGTAGTTAGTAAATCTGTAGTTGCTTCGCAAGCTTGCGAGGCCGCCGATCCGGCGGTAGTGCCATCTAGTGGCAGTGTTGTTAATTCGCCGCGTGCCGAGTCTGCGCCGCTTCCTTCACTACGCGGCCCGCGCAAGTGCAGCAAACAAACCGTAGCAGACGTTGCCCACATTCGCGCACCTGTCGAGCGCCGCAAGCAAAAACTGTTTGTGACTCTCTTCATAGAAAATAAGACGGTGCAATTTCAGCTCGACACTGGTTCCGCTGTTACCTTAATTAATAAAGATACTTATGAACTTCTGGGTTCGCCAAAATTATCGCTGTGTCAACAAGTGTTAACAGCTTATACAGGTCAAAATATTCCCGTGCTAGGAACGTGTAGCCTGCCTGCCTCTTTTCAAGGTGTTACGAAAACAGTTGCTTTTGTTGTTCTTCAGGCCAAATCTACGCAGAACATTTTTGGACTAGATGCTTTTGACTTGTTTGGTTTATCAATTCAAAGAGATGTGCTTCAAATTTCGTCAATAGTGCCTCAGGATAAAATCAATGCATTGTGTGACAAATATAGTGACTTGTTTTCGCCGGAACTAGGTTGTGCAAAAGACTTCGTGGCACATGTAACTTTAAAAGAATCTGCAGTTCCAAAATTTCGTAAAGCTAGACCAGTGCCTATCGCATTGCGTGATTCAGTTGCCGAAGAACTTAAACGTTGGCAAGATAGTGGGGTGATTTCTCCTGTTTCTGCGAGTCAGTGGGCCTCGCCTATAGTAATTATACCCAAGCCGTCAGGAAAACTTCGTCTCTGTGCGGACTTCAAATCAACAGTGAACAGTCAAACAATTGTAGACACTTATCCCCTGCCCAGACCTGACGAACTAATGGACAAATTAGGGCAGTCTCGCTTCTTTTCCAAGATTGATTTAGCAGAGGCATACTTACAGATTCCACTTGATGACGAGTCAAAAAAGTTTTTCGTCATTAATACTCACATGGGCCTTTTTCAATTTCAACGCCTACCCTTTGGCAGTTCTTCTGCTCCCGCTATTTTTCAGCGTTTTTTGGAACAGCTGACAGTTTCTGTACCGTGTTGCTCGAACTATTTAGATGATATTGTGGTATCCGGACGTACAGTTGAAGAACATTTAGCAAACCTGGAGTGCCTTTTCAAAGTGTTGACTGCAGCAGGTCTCCGTTGTAATAAAGCAAAGTGTTCGTTTTTTCAAACTGAAATAGAGTACCTAGGCCATGTGATTAATGCCCAAGGAATCCATCCCTTACAGTCACATCTTAGAGCAATCAAAGACTTGCCTCCTCCTAAGAATGTGCATGAATTGCAAGCAGTAATGGGAAAGCTTAACTATTATTTCAGATTTATTCCCAATGCCTCTCAGATTGCAGCTCCACTGCATCACTTACGTAGGAAGAATGTTCCTTTTGTTTGGTCCAAAGATTGCCAGGTTGCCTTTGAGAACTTAAAGTCTGCACTACTCAGTGATGCATGTTTGATTCCCTTTGACCCCCAGAAGCCTGTAGTGTTAGCAGTTGACGCCTCATCGTACGGTCTGGGCGCTGTAATCTCACATCGTATTGGATGTCACGATCGTCCTATTGCCTTTGCATCCAAGCTACTGACGCCGACGCAACAGAATTACAGTCAGATAGAAAAGGAGGCCTTAGCAATCATTTACGGTGTCACAAAGTTTCATCATTATCTGTATGGCAGAAAATTCTATTTGTTGACAGACCACAAGCCTCTCACGTCGTTGTTCTCACCCACAAAGCCAATTCCGCCACGTACGGCACAAAAGCTTCAGAGATGGTCCTTGATATTGTCTAATTATCAGTATGAGATTTTGTACCGACCTACCACTAAACACGCCAACGCGGACACACTTTCCCGACTTCCGGTTGGCCAGGATGTTTCGTTTGATTCTTCAGAAATGGCATGTTGTCAGATAGACTCCAGAGATGCTTCCGCTGTCGCAGACTTTCCTTTGAACTCTCGTCGGGTTGCACAGGAAACAGCTGCGGATGCAGACCTAAGTGTGGTAGCACGTTTTGTTCGTTCAGGGTGGCCTGCCAGAGCCAAAGACATTGATCGGCCTCTGGTTCGACGTTATTTTGCACAACGTCATGCATTATCTTTAAGTCAGGGTGTACTGTTGTTGCATACCGACAACGACCAAGCAAGAGTGATTGTTCCTCGTTCCCTGCAACGAGAAGTGTTACGCCTCCTGCATCAAGGACATTGGGGTATTGTTAGGACAAAGCAACTGGCCAGACGTCATTGTACCTGGGTTGGTATGGACGCTCAGATAGAGCACATGACGTCACAGTGTACTGTTTGTGCGGAGCATCAGGCGGCTCCTCCGCAACGTTTCTCAGACTGGCCACGCCCCAAGGGACCATGGCATCGTTTACACATTGACTTTGCCGGACCTTTCTGGAATACGCGCTGGTTAATTGTTGTAGACGCTTTCAGCAAGTTTCCTTTTGTGATTGCCATGAACTCAACGACAGCTTCTAGTACAATCAGTGCCTTAACATCAGTGTTTTGCATCGAAGGCTTGCCTGAAACTATCGTCAGTGACAATGGACCTCAGTTTGTTAATGCGGAATTTCAACAGTTTTGTCGTGTGAATGGCATTCAGCATATCACCACCGCACCTTTTCACCCTCAGTCCAATGGTGAAGCAGAACGTTTCGTTCGAACATTCAAGTCTCACATGGAGAAGATGAAAGGTCAGCACTCCAGGCAGCAAGCTCTTCAAATTTTCCTGTCTACGTATCGGTGCATGCCACGTGACGGCCCGTCTCCTGCCGAGCTGCTACACGGCCGCCGTCACCGCACTCTCCTTCACCTGCTGCAGCCTCCCACGCACCGAGTCGGTTCGTATGGCGCTACGCGTTTTCAGGTTTCTACGCCGGTGCTGTACAGGGTGTTTGCTGGAAACAAGAAGACATGGCTGCCGGGCACCATTCAGCGCGTGCTCGGTAGCAATATGTATGTTGTACGTTCTTCCACAGGGTCGGAGCTGCGGCGCCACGCAAACCAATTGCGCCTGCACAGGCCGCGCGATCCTGTCTCCGGTTTCTTGATTCCAGACCCAGTTCACCGCCAGGGAGCACAACCACATCGTTCGTCCCCGGACTACGAGATCGTCCCGATGGAGATCGACGCGACGCCGCCGCTGTCGCCGCCGCAGATGACAGCGTCACCGAGAGGGACTCCGGGACCGTGCGTGCCGCCGCCGCCTGGGCCACGCACCTCAGAAGATGACCTGCTCCCTCTGGGCGGGGGGGTGCGCCCTTCCCCAGGTTTCGGTGGGTTCCCTGGAGGATCGCAAGGCGGATGCCGGGGCGCGGACGGCGTCTCGATCCCAGCCTCAGCTACGACGCCCGTCCCACCAGTACCGCCCCCGCCCAGGCCCTCCTCCCAGTGCCGTCGCCGTGGCCCTCAGCCCTACGCCACGACGGCGCGGCGGTTTGGGGGGGAGGGGTGTGGTGTCGCACAAGTACAAAGTGCGCGCCACTTACTTTCGCCGCGCGCCGCCATGCACGCACGGCGCGGCGTTCTCACGACGACAGCCACGAGCGCCCTCTGCGACAACGCCGCTCGTGGCCACCACTGAAGGACATCGGCCACTTCGGACTGAGATAGCAACGAGTTAGGACCTTCGTAATCCGATAGGCACCAGTGTAGACTTTGCTATTGTACAGGCACTAGGCAGGCCTCTAACAACTATGTATCAACATTCTGCAGTACTATGTAAAAGTTAAGTATTGTTACATTCTGTGCAATATATATATCTCTCTAATTTACTCGAGTGTTTAAAGTTTCTGGCTGCTCCCCTCCGTACCTGCATCAGCGTGTCGGTCTCATTCCACTCGGCCACCGACACCTACGACGAGGCTGGGACACAAAAACAATGTTTCCAAAATGTTCACCATTGGCACTACAGAGGTGGCGCAAACGAAGAATGAAATTCGCCATCACATTTCGTAGTCTCTCAACCGAAATGGATTCACATGCCACAGAGATCGCCGATTCAAGCTCGTCCAGCGTGACGGGATGCTTCGGGTAGATCATGTCTTTCACTGTGCCCCACAAAAAAAGTCAGAGGGAGTCAAATCCGGCGAATTGGAGGCCAATCCATGCCTGCACCAGTAAATTTAGGATATTCCAAAGCAATGACTCGATTCCCGAAGTATTCATCAAGAAAGCGAAACACTTGTTCGGTCCGATGAGGCCGGGCTCCATCTGGCATAAACCATTCAGTACACACGCTTGCTGTGTGGCGGCAAATTGTTCCAAAATTGCAACGTAACGTGCACCAGTGACCGTTTCTCGAATGAAAAAGGGGCCAATAATGCCTCTGCTGCATACTGCAGCCCCCACAGTAACTTAGGAGAATACAGGGATTTCGCTTCACACCAATATGGCCTTTCGGAACCCCAAAATCGCCAGTTCTGCTTATTCACATACCCATTCAGGTGGAAGTGTGCTTCATCTGTAAACCAGATGCAGACAATATCAAATCCTTCACAATCAATCATTGTGAGCATCTGATTAGCAAAGGCAACCCTTTGTTACACAGCTCGTACGGGTATGGCCTGGTGCGTTTGAATTTTGAATGGAAGCATGTGTAGGCTCTTTCTCAGTATTTTCTGCGTGCTGGAACGCTTCAAACCAGTCTCAGATGCAATTCTACGGACGGATGACACTGGATTTCGCTGAATAATTCCAGAAACTGTGGCGATATTTTAAGGCGTAATTGCGGTTTGCTTGCGGCCAACATGCCCCACTAGATCATGGTACGCTGCCTGTTAGTTGAAATTTTGCGAAGAGCGTACGAATGGTTTTCGCATCGGGTCCTTTTGGAACATTAAATCGTGCCTGAAAACTTCGCCTTGTTGCCGTAGGAATCTCTTCTGACCTGTGGTACTCTAGCACCAGAAAAACGAATTGTTCCATGGAGTACATGGTTTTAATCTCTTCCTTGAGTACGCTAACCTCCTTTCACGTTTCAATAGTGGAACTGACCGCTCTGGGCTTCGGATCACTATTTATACTAGGCATTACGTATGGCGATTACAGCGCCATCTGTTAGCAGCTTTTGTAACTATTATTTCAAACTGCTGTATAAACTTCTTACAGCTTTCACAATAAACATACCGTTTACTGCATTCCTCTATCGATCTTTGCTTTCGAGATATTTAGTTTTGAAATCAGGGAGTCCTTTTCTGGACACCCTGTATATAAAGCAGAGTGGCTCTGTGTTTGTGTGTACGTATTGTATCCAAATATACAGTTTTCGTCCATTGTTTATGAAATTTTGTACACGTAAGCTTCAATCCTTGAGGACGGTCGCCGTAGGTATTAGGATCACGTACAGTACATTCTTCACGAGATATGGCGCCATAAACAATAAGATGCGCGAAAAATTGATGCATCAAACGACAGTGTTGAACATTTCCTCCTAAATCACTGGATCGATTTCAACCAAATTTGGTGCACATATTCCTTACCGCGAGGTAACATTACTGTCGGAGTAAGAACCACATACGACACATGGTTCAGGAGATACAACGTCATAAACAATATACTTGCAAGAAACTGCGACATAACGCGACGAGACTTTATTCAAATACTGTATGAGAATGACAGTACTTATCGACTGGCAACCAACTTCAAACATAATTTCAAACCTTTATTGAACTTTTTCTCGCTGACAACTATAGCAGAATTATGAAAGTAAAGTTTTTCGCTTACTACTTTTCCGCATTCATGGACTAAAACTACGTCATTCGGTATGACATTATAATTTATAATTTCTATACTACAAATTGCAGCCGCAGGAAATTTTACAGACAGTATACACGCAAACAGCTGAATGTAATTTCAAAATTGTATCACAGTACGACACGTAGTTCATGAGATATAAGGATGTAAACAGTAACGTTCATGGAAAACCGCCCCGTCAAGCAAGGTTTCAATCTATTACTTCTTTACTATAATTGTATTCGCAACAGATTTTATAGACATATAGCACTTATACAAATAAATATATACCCGAAAATTTATACAATTGTACGACATATAACTCAATAAATATGAGACCATTTATACTGTGAAGGGTAAAATAGGTTTTCACATCAGGCACCACGTTTTATTACATTTATTATTTAGGTCTACCGCAAAGACACTCCTGTATTCGAGTGAGCTAAAGGAAATTCCTGAAAGATGACAGTGCTGTTGAGAACTTTGAAGCAACCTTGAACTGTGAAGCGCCTACCACTGTAGGAAGAAGCAATAGACTTCTATAGAGCTACAGGACAGGAAGAGCATTAAACAGTGTATATCCGACGAATACTCACTATTTCCGACAGATCTGGCTTTTAACTTTAAGAGTTTACAGTGAGACTTGCATTTTCTATTATGATTAATAAATCACAAGATAATCTGTCTTGCTCAGTGATAGGCTCACCACACAAAATATTTATGTTAGATGCTGATCAAGTCACAAGAAATATTGTTTGTAGTCAGAAAGGAAGGAAGAGTAATGTTTAACTCCGTGTCGACAGCGTGGTCATTAGAGGCGGAGCTTACTCTCGGTCTGTTTGGGCAAGGCTGGGGAAGAAAATTGCCTGGAGAGATTTAGGGAAAACATTAGAAAACATAAATCTGGAGGCTGGTTTGAACCGGCGTCCTCCCGAATGCGAGTCCAGTGTGCTACCACTCCGTACCTCGCTCTGTTTCGTTTATAGCCAAGTTGTGGGATTAAGTGAATGTTACATATCATTTGTATTTTGATTTCTATGTTTGTTTGTTTGGATACTGTAACCACGTTTAGAATCGCGCGGCCTCCCGCGTCGGGGGTTCGAATTCCCCCTAGGGCATGGTCGTTTGTGTTGTCCTTAGATTTGTTTAAGTAGTTTGTAAGTCTAGGAACTGATGACCAACGTAGTTTGGTTCCATAAGAATTACAAACAATAAGAAGATAAGAATGCGGGTAAACTACTACGAGCAGCACAGTGATCGCATTATCATTGTCAAGATAGATACGGAGCCAACACCGACCACAGTAGTACACGTTTATATGCCAACTAGCTCTGCCGATGATGAGGAGATCGAAGAAATATATGAGGAGCTAAAGGAAATTATTCAGACAGTTAAGGGAGAGGAAAACTTAATTGTGATGGGAGACTGGAATTCGGTAGTAGGAAAAGGAAGAGAAGAAAAAATAGTAGGTGAATATGGACTGGGCAGAAGGAATGAAAGAGGAAGTCGCCTGGTAGAATTTTGCACGGAACATGATTTAATCGTAACAAACACATGGTTTAAGAATCACAAAAGAAGGTTGTATACGTGGAAGAGACCAGGAGACACCGGAAGGTATCAGATAGATTTTATAATGGTAAAACATAGATTCCGGAACCAGGTGATAAACTGTAAAACATACCCAGGGGCAGATATAGACTCTGACCATAACTTGTTAGTCATGAACTGTAGGCTGAAACTGAAAAAAACTGCAGAAAGGTAGGAAAATAAGGAGGTGGGACTTAGATAAATTGAAAGAACGTGAAGTTCTGGAGAAATTCAGAGGGAGATTTAGGCATCAATTGACAGAAACAGGGGGAAATAAAACAGTAGAAGAGGAATGGGTAGCATTGAGAGATGAAATAGTGAAGGCAGCAGAGGACAAAATAGGTAGAAAGGCAAGACCTACAAAAAATCCTTGGATATCACAGGAAATACTAAATTTAATTGATGAAAGGAGAAAATATAAAAATGCAGTAAATGAAACAGGCAAAATGGAGTACAGACGACTAAGAAATGAGATTGACAGGAAGTGCAAAATGGCTAAGCAGGAGTGGCTAGAAGCCAAATGCAGATCTGTAGAAGAATGTATAAATAGGGGAAAAATAGATACAGCCTACAGGAAAATAAAAGAAACATTTGGAGGTAAGAAAAACAACTCTATGAATATCAAGGACTCTGATGGAAAACCAGTTCTCAGCAAAGAAGGAAAAGCTAAAAGGTGGAAAGAGTACATAGAGCAGCTCTACAAAGGAAATGAGCTTAAGGATGATGTTGTAGGAAGGGAAGAGGAAGTAGATCAAGATGAAATAGGAGATACTATACTGAGAGATGAATTTGACAGAGCCCTGAAAGACCTAGATCGGAACAAGGCTCCAGGAGTAGATGACATACCCTCAGAGCTACTAAAGTCTCTGGGAGAGCCAGCCATGACAAAACTATTTGAACTGGTGTGTAGGATCTATGAGACAGGCGAAATACCCTCGGACTTTAAGAAAAATGTAATAATCCCCATTCCAAAGAAATCAGGCGCAGACAGGTGTGAAAATTATAGAACCATCAGTTTGATAAGTCATTGTTGCAAAATTTTAACACGAATTATCTACAGGAGAATGGAAAAGCTGGTAGAAGCCGACCTCGGGGAAGATCAGTTTGGATTCAGGAGGAACGTAGGAACCCGGGAGGCAATACTCACTTTACGTCTTATCTTAGAAGATAGATTAAGGAAAGGCAAACATACATTTTTAGCTTTTGTAGATTTGGAGAAAGCTTTTGACAATGTTGACTGGAATACACTCTTTCAAATTCTGAAATCAGCAGGGGTAAAATACAGGGAAACGAGAGTTATTTACAACTTGTACAAAAGCCAGACTGCAGTTATTAGACTCGAAGGGCATGAAAGGGAAGGATCAGTTGCGAAGGGAGTAAGACAGGGATGTAGCCTTGTACATCGAGCAGGCGGTGAAGGAAAGCAAGGAAAAATTTGGAATAGGGATTAAAGTTCAGGGGGATGAAATAAAAATATTGCGTTTTGCTGATGACATTGTAATTCTGTCAGATACAGCAAAGGACCTGGAAGAGCAGTTGAATGGAATGGACAGTGTATTGAAGAGAACGTATAAAATGAACATTAACAAGAGCAAAACAAAAATAATGGAATGCGGTCTTAGAAAATCAGGTGATGCTGAAGGAATTAGATTAGGTAACGAAACAATGAAGGTGGTAGATGAGTTTTGTTACTTGGGTAGTAAAATAACATGCGATGGTCGCAGTACAGAGGATATAAAATGCTGAATGACAATGGAAAGAAAAGAACTTTTGAAAAAGAGAAATTTGCTGACATCGAATATTGATTTAAATGTAAGGAAGTCTTTTCTGAAGGCATTTGTGTGGAGTGTAGCCTTGTACGGGAGTGAAACATGGACGATAAGCAGTGCGGACGGGAAGAGGATAGAGGCTTTTGAAATGTGGTGCTACAGAAGAATGCTGAAGATTAGGTGGGTAGATCGCATAACTAATGAAGAGTTACTTAACAGAATTGGTGAGAAACGGAATTTTTGCCACACCCTGACTAAAAGAAGGGAACGCTTGGTAGGACACATTCTTAGACATCGAGGAATCGTAAATTTAGCATTGGAGGGAAGTGTAAGGGGTAAAAATCTCAGAGGGAGACCAAGAGCCGCGTATAGTAAGCAGATTCAAGTGGATGTGGGTTGCCGTTCTTATGAGGAGATGAAAAGGCTTGCTCAGGATAGAGTAGGGTGGAGAGCTGCATCAAACCAGTCTCCGGACTGAAGACCATAACATAACAACAATAACAACAACAACACGAAAAAGGATACTGTCCTTGAAATTTTGTAAATTATGCAAGACACTCTTATTTCTTATATATTCTCTGATAAATATAACATGTTTTTAGAAAAAAAGAGATGGACTGAGAGAGAAGGAGTAGGGGAAAGTACACTAAGTCAAGGCAGAAACAAAGAAATATCCAGGCAACGCCGGGTTTTCAGCTAGTTGTTGAATAAATGCAAGTAATATACAGACTAGAATATGGAGCATGTTTTTATTGTTACTCTTTTTTTTACTACACTAAAATAGCAAATGGAACCGTTCCCAACATTTCATTCGCATGGACAAAAGTAATTTAATATAAAAATACACATTTCCTTCGTTGACTGGAGTTCTTGTACTTAACCTAGGCAATCCCCGTCTCCTGCGCAGCTGTTTAGTTTATTGAACCATTCTCTAACGACAGTGTACCGCCAGCTGTAGATAGACACGTCTTGCTCTTCTCACAACGACGTGCTAATCCCCGTTGTAACGACCTGTTCTTTGAAGTATATACAGCGATGCAGCAAGCGCTGACACGAGGCAAGGTCGAATACGATACTCGGTGCACGTGTCCAACAATTGCTGCCGCACTATATTCCTGTTACGGGTTACTTCGAGAATTAAATTTGCCTGAAAATGCAACACGTATTGAAATGAGCGTATGGCTTTCTTGGCCGGGAAATCCCTTTACGGGATTGTTCGGCCGCCTGAGTGTAAGTCTTTCTATTTGACGCCGCGTGGGCGACTTAACGTGCCAATGTTGATGAGATGATGGTGATTAGGACAACACACAACACCCAGTCCCCTGCCGGTAATCGAACCCGGGCCCCCTGCGTGGTAGTCAGTGATGATGCCACTGAGCTACGGAGGCGGACATGCAACACGTAAGAATGAATGATAGGCCAAAAATAATAACCAAAAATAAAAAACAGAAGCGAACACCGAACAGCTACAAGGAATATGGTAACTACATAAATACTCTGCAAGTCACACTGATGTGCATGGCAGAGGGTTCATTGAACCGATTTTATATTTCTCTACAGTTCCATTTTCTAATATCTCGCGGCAAAAAGGAACACCTAAACCTTTCTGATTTCTCTTCTTTTATTATGATGACCATGTCTCTCTATGTACAATCGCACCAAAAAGTATTAGCTCACATGCGTCTTGATCGTTGCTGGTTACAAATGCCGTACCTTCCGGTACACAGCACATGTACGTGCTACCTCACATACCAGACAATACAATTATGCCCCCAGTGCCGACCATTGACAAAGAAATGCATTGTTAAGGGCAAACATGTAGCTCCTCCGCACACAAAAATTATTGGCACAGAGCGTGGCTTCTCGGTTTATTGCTGGGTTTTCAGGTACCGAAATGCCATCTGCTGAAGCAATGCACACTGCGTGTTGTTGATGGCACAGTCGCTAGTATGTTGCTGTATTGCGCGATAGTGGTCAGCATGGGGCCGAAGAAGAAGGAACATTCTGTGGCGTTGCGTGAGAGAGTGGTATTGCTCCATTCACAACGAATAAGCTATCGACAAATCGGAGCAGAGGTGTCTGTTCATCAATCATAAATATAAAGAGACTGGAACAACAGTGAATAAGTGTCGTCCTGGACGTCCAAAAGTGCTTACAACCCGAGAGCGTCGCCGTATCATATCACTTGCTCGGATGGAACCTGCTACAAGTGCAGCAACTATTGCTGAGGTTGTTCAGACAACGTCCGACGAGACGATTTAGTGTTCAAACTACACGAAAGGTGTTGAAGGAGGCTGACATGCATGGACGTTCTCTCAGGAAAAAGCCATATATACCGGAAAATAACCGGCATAAACACATGCAGTTTGCCAAGCCTATGGAGTTTTGGAAAACTGTGACATTTAGCGACGAATATTTAGCAAGCTGAATACGCATCTCGACATCAAACACATGCATCCCACAGTTAAACACGGTGGGGGCGTATCATGGTCTGGGGCTATGGCGGCGTTGCAAATCTAGCTGTAATCCACGGTACAATGGATCATATGAGATACATCGACGTGTTGCGAGGTAATTTACACGCTAGTGCACAGACATTGGACCTCACTGGGGGTGTTTCATTTCCAGCAAGACGACGACCCAAAACATACTGCCATGAAAACCCGCTAGTGGTTATATCAGAAGGGTTCTTACACCACCTCAGAGCCCTAATTTTAACCCCATTGAGAACCTGTGGGCTCATCTTGACACACAAGACAGAGAAAGCCGTTCGTCCGGTAAAAATGACTTGGAGAAAGTGCTCCTGGAGGAATGGTTGAAAATTACCCCTGATATCACCCGGGATTTAATACAAAGCATTCCTAGGCGTGTACGTGCTGTTAATAGATTTTAAAGGGATGCACACTAGCTATTAGAAGGTGAACATCAATGAAGAAAACGAACACACTATCCGATTCATACGGGTCTGTCAATAATTTTTTGCATGCAGAAGAGCGATGTTTATTTTCATAACACTGTCTGTTGCTTTACGGAAAGGTGATTTGTAATCTATGTAATGTAAGGTGGCACGTGTCTGGGTTATGTTATGAAATATATGTCTCGTTTAACCTACAACCACTAAAATGTAACTGTGTCAATACTTTTTGTTGCGACTGTAGGTGGGCGCTAACAAAATATGTTCGCATTTGAAAGAGAAAGTCCTTTAAACCCTCTCCCTTATATCGCGATAATACAAAACGAGCTGTCCTCTGAACATTCTCTAAATCGTCCATCAGTCCCACCTGGTGTGGATCTCACAATGCGCAGCAATACTCCAATATAGGACGCACAAGTGTAGTGTAAGCATTTTGTTTAATACAACTGTTGCATCTTCCAAGACTTCTACTATTGAAACGTAGCCTTTGGTTCGCCTTCCCTACAACACAGGAATTGAACCAATTATGAGAGATTCCGAGTTACCGCGTGAAAGTAAGACTTTTTTTTCTATTTTCGTAATAGATGTTCAAATGTTTGTAGAGCTAATGGGACTTACCTAAGGGGTCATCAGTCCCTAAACTTACAAACTACTAATTAACTAGCTAATACTAATGACAGCACAAATATCCATGCCCGTGGGGGGATCCGAACCCCCGACCGTAGTTGCCGTGCAGACTGTGACTGAAGCGTCGTAATAGATTGCTAATATTTCCAAAAGCTTCTTTCCTGATGGGCCCGCAGCATACATTAAGTGACGAAATGACATTTTAAACAATTATATCATTTAGTGCTGCGATTTTATTTCATCTATAGATGTTATTTAATAACGACGATCGTTTCTGCTTTTCGCCACTTTCAAGTTAACTGCAACATATCCGTTACGTATAAGAAGTTAAACATTTCTCTCCTCTAGAAGTTGGTAACTCGCTTTAAACGTATAAAATTGCAAAATTGCGTATTTCACTAAACGAAGAAACGCAGTGTACCATGAATACAATATCAGCGAGTCACATTACCTGTCAGCATTGGATTACAACAATGGGGAAAGTTGAAAAGTTGTGACAGACCGAGATCTGGCAGTTGCGCTAACTGCAATGCCATACGGACATAGATATCTAATAAATAAATGCAATTTACAATTTACAATTTATTTACAATTTACAATTTACAATTTTACATTTACAATTTACAATTTTCATTTACAATTTAGGAGGGGAAGGATCTTGGGCAGGATGTCTCTCATTTCAGGGCACGAGGATAGAAAATCAAAACCTTGGCGAAGGATGGAATTTAGTTGCTCGAGACCAGGGTAGTACTGGGTGACAAGGGGAGCGCTCTTTTGTGGATGGTTACTGGTGTTAGGAAGAGGATTTGGGGTGTGTGAGGATATGGCACGGGAGATTTGTTTGCGGACTAGGTCTGTGGGGTAGTTTCTGTTTGTGAAGGCCTTTGTGAGACCTTCAGCATATTCAGAAAGGGAATTCTTGTCACTGCAGATATGCCGTCCACGGGTGGCCAGGCTGTAAGGGAGGGATTTTTTGACATGGAAGGGATGGCAACTGTCAAAATGTAGGTACTGTTGGTGGTTGGTAGGTTTAATATGGACGGAAGTGTGGATGGAGACACCAGTGAGGTGGAGGTTGACATCCAGGAATGTGGCATGGTTGGTTGAGGAAGACCAGGTGAAGTGGATGGGAGAGAAGGAACTGAGATTCTGAAGAAAGGAGGATAGGGTGTCCTGGCCCTGAGTCCAGATCATGAAAATATCATCAATGAACCGGAACCAGGCCAGAGGTTTGAGGTTTTGGGATGCTAGGAAGGATTCCTCCAGACGGCCCATGAACAGGTTGGCATAGGAGGGTGCCATGCGGGTGCCCATAGCTGTGCCTTGGATTTGATGGTAAACTTTCCCCTCAAAGGAAAAGTAGTTGTTAAGTAGGATGAAATTGGTAAGGGTTATGAGGAATGAGGTATCAGGCTTGCATTCAGAGGGACGTTGGGAGAGGTAGTGTTCCAGAGCAGCAAGGCCATGGGCATGTGGGATGTTGGTGTATAGGGAGGTGGCATCCACTGTGACAAGTAAAGATCCAGGAGGCAAAGGGCTGGGAATGGTGGAGAGTCGGTGAAGGAAGTGGTTGGTATCCTTGATGTGGGAAGGTAGATTTTGGACAATAGGTTGGAGGTGTTGGTCAACTAGGGCTGAAATTCGTTCGGTAGGAGCACAGTAACCAGCCACAATAGGACGTCCAGGATTATTAGGTTTGTGGATTTTGGGGAGCATGTAAAAAGTGGGTGTGCGGGGTGCTGCTGGGGTGAGGAGGGAGATGGATTCAGGGGAGAGTTTCTGGGAGGGGCCATAGATTTTAGTATGGATTGGAGATCTTGTTGGACTTTGGGGATGGGGTCAGTCTGGCACAACTTGTAGGTGGAGGAGTCAGAGAGTTGGTGGATCCCTTCTGCCAGGTAGTCACTGTGATCCATAACTACAGTGGTGGAACCTTTATCAGCAGGGAGGATGATTATGTCAGGATTAGTTTTAAGGTTTTGGATGGCTCTTCTTTCTTCTGCTGAAAGGTTTGAGTTCTTGGGAAGGGACTTGGGAAAAGAGGGTGAGGACAAGTTGGAGGTGAGAAACTCTTGGAGGGTAACCAGAGGGTGGTTAGGTGGGAGTTCAGGGGGATCTTTGTTGGATGGTGATATGAATTGGGACAGGCAGGGTTCAATATTGGGATTAGGTAGATTGCGGTCAGAGGGATTGGTGGCAAAGTAGTGTTTCCATCGTAGGGATCGGGAAAAGGAGAGTAGGTCTTTGACAAGACCAATATTATTGAACTGGGGTGTAGGACTAAAGGTAAGACATTTGGATAGGATGGAAGCTTCAGTGGGGTTTAGGTTTTTTTTGGATAGGTTGACCACAGTGTTCTGGGGTTGTTTTGGTTTTGGATGCTTTGGAGTGGTGGTAGGGAGTTTGGAGGGATGAGGTAGGTTCAAGAGGTCAGCTAAGCATGGTCTGGGTCCTATGAGGGGCTCACGAGGAGGAACACTGTGGTTCGGATAGGGATTGGATATGGGTGCTCCAAGGCGGCAATATGATGTCAGCAGGCTGGATAGTTTGTGGAGGTGGTGTTTGGAATGCTCCTCCAGTTTCTGGAGTGCAAAGGATTCGATCTGGGAGATGGGATGTAGGTAGTTTTGGTTACACAATAGTAATATCTTACGGAGGGAGAGAAGGTAACTAAGGGATTTATGAGGCATGGAGAGGTGATTTTGTAGGACTAGGTTCGTGAGGGATAAGGATTGGTGGAATCTGAAAAGGTGCAGGTCATTGTGGAAGGAGGGGTGGGATCCAGAGAATGGAATTTTTAAGGTTAGACCGTTGGGAGGGATACCATGACTTAGACAGCATTTTAGGAATAGCATGTGGGATTGGGTTTCGGCCAGGGAAAGGGATACTTTCCTGAACTGGTACAGATAGAAGGAGCAGGGGTCCATTGGGACAGGGGTGGTGCCGGGAAAGTGGAAAGTGAGGAATGATGGGAGAGACAGTGGATATGATGAACCTCAACACGCAAAATACGCACCAGGCACGCAAAAGTTCGTAAATTCGCGCACACAACTACACAGATACACACCCAAGCACGCAGATTCACGCCCAGGCGCACTAAATGACGGAAAAAACTGCAAAATCACGAATAAAATCATCCACCAGAACGCAATATCGCGCACTAAAACGGGAGATCTCACTCAGGAGCAAGCAGCCCACCGCAAAATGCGTACAAAAACCCAAACAACGCGTAAGTACGGAAATTCGTGGAAGAAAGATTATAATGGAGCTTCCAGAACAGAAAACTCAAGACACAGTAACGTAAATTTACGTAATTCTAATATATAGTGCCAGAGGAGAAGAATATACGGGGCTGGGAATAAAAGATTACATGTACATATCTGTGGGCAGGCCCGTTAGTTCAAACGAAAGTGGTTCTGGCATAGTTGGATCGTAATAAATAACTAAGGTGATAAAAAATATAAAAGTATATACAGTTGACCAAAACTACGAGAAAATACAAGAGGGAAAGTAAGGAAAGGTGTATTAGAATAATTGGAAGGGGGAAGAATAAGCTGCATCAACAATCGGCGTGGTTATAAAGCTCTCTGTTGAAAGCTGGCGGGATTGTTGGCTCGGAAGTCGGAATGTGACAGTTACAAAGGATTGAGAAAAAGGAAAATGGAAAATACAAGAGAGAAGGAAATATTGATAGAGGGATGTTATAGAAAGTAGTAACAAATGAAAAGGTTTGGGATGGAAGGGAGGCCGTTAGGCAAAATTTAATAATGGAAAATCCAGACTGGAATTAATAATATAGTGAGGACAGTTTACAACTCACCGCAAAGACGATGGCCACAGTAAGACACAAAGGAATTAAAGAGATTACCTGCCGGTGAGCATTGGATTACTACAACGGGAAAATTGAAAAGTTGTGCCAGGCCGGGATTAAAACCCAGGTCCCCTACTTACTAAGCAGTTGCGCTAACCACACAGCCATTCGGACACAGTGGTAGCCACATCTTCATGGACTTCCTGACTGACCCAAATGTTTTACTTATCCAGACACCCTGCCCATTATCCTCTTTACTCATTACTTCAGATATGTTCGAAAGGACATACACCGCTCATTTATGGTGACAATTATTAGACTGTATGAAATAAAATCGTCATAACTTCTGAACGACTTAGGTTAGGACGTTCAGACTGCACGATTGGCCGCGGGATGTGCTGATAAGTAGTATGCACGTGCGCATGTGGGCATCAACTGGGAGACACTGCTACACATTGTTATTGAATACCTGCATCTCTTACGATACAAAATTCGAACTCGTCAGTCATTAAGCCCCAGGGCCATGGAACAGCGGTTATGTTTGGCCAACACTATTGTCCACAGAACTGACGAACAGTAGTTTGATGTGAATATGGTTTGGGGCGACGGAGAATCCGAATTTAGCGATCGGGAAGTACCTGTAGTATGCAATGCCCCAGTCACGCAATGTTTCTTGAGGGCAATGTGACTACCGAACGGTATGTGAAGGTGTTGGAAGATGATTTCAGTCCCATTATACAAAGTGAACATCATTTCGACAAGATGTCGTTCACGCAAGACGGAGGTCAACCCCATCGACGATGGAGAATGTTTGATGTCCTGGAGGAGTACTTTGGGGGACCGCATTCGGGTTATGGTATACCGAGAGGCACTGGCGTAGGCCTTACTTGGCCACCATATTTTCTGGATTTGAACACTTGCGACACGGTTTTGTGGGGCTATATTAAAGACAAGGTTTACAGCAATAACCCAGAACTGTCGCTGAAAACCGCCATTCGGAAGATCATGGACACCATCGATGTTCCAAAACTTTAAGAATTCGTGCTGAATTTCTCTATTCTTCTGCACCTCATAACGGTCACGGCAGGCGGGCATATCGAACATTTCATAATCGAAATACAAATATCCGTTATGAAATTTACGTTTGTATAAAATGTGTGCCCTCCGTAGTGTGTAACTAACTTATGTATTCTTCCACGTCGTTTAATAATATAATAAAGGCGGATTACTGGATTTGCAATTAAAAATGCAGTTTTTTTAATTGAAACATTTGACCCATAACACACAACAAGCTAGTACATAAAACACAAATCACTTGCAAACAATACTTTATGTACATATTTATAAAACATTTGACTCATAACACTAAACAAACTACTACATAAAACACAAATCAGTTGCAGTTACGTTAATCTTCATCAGTTCGTTTATTCTGTGATATGAAGTCGTCATTCTTCTTTTTTTTTTCGAGATTTTTAAATCTTTCTCTTGCTACTTCCATAAAAATAAAATACGTGTTGCTTCCACGTTGTTTTCCTCAGCCAACATGACATGAGTTAAACGCACTCACAGCAACGCTGTCTGTTTGGCAAAGTCACATGATCTCAGCTCATTGAGGCGGATTACTGGACGCATCGGTCTGTCGGATTAGAGAGACTCTACGGTATCTAAGTAAAATACACACCAACTGAAAAAGTAAGAGGAAAGTTGTATAATCTGAATAAGTCATGTGAAAAACGAGTTCTGTATAAAAACCGTTATGAGTAATAACGTACTCAGAACGATACGAGAACATCGCAGCTGTAGCATTCGTTTCTAATTGCGATATAGCAATGTCGCGCCCTACTACGTTTGCGAAAAGTCTCATGTGAGTAACTTTCCATCGATTTATTGTTTCTTTATGCTAGAAGCAACCGGGTTTATTGTGGCACTTTGCTTTATTTTATACCATATATTTTACAATTGGCGGGAGAATTATCACTAGCTTGTCCCCTATCGAGTGGGTAGGGAAGAATCGAGAGTTTACAAATACAGCTTTGAAGGTAGTAATTGGATCCACATCTACTTAATTATGCGAGCCTGCATTTTGTAGTTCGGTTCTTGATTAAATTCTGAGTGATAAACGATTTACGCCTAAATTAGACAACTTTTAATCCAGGTAAACTAAGTGACATGAAGAGCAAGATTAAACGATTTTTACCATGTAATTGGTGTATAACAACTATTTTTAGCGTAGAAAATATTCTTTCATTGTTCTATAATTGTTCACTTCACTAGTCTTACTCAGAAAATCATTTGTATACAATTACGTAATAACAACTCTTTCTGGCAGATTAAAATTGTATGCCGGAAACGGGATTGGAGATATTGGCGGGAATAAAGTTGTTAGTTGTGAAGACAGACCGTGATGCGTGTCGGGATAGCTCAGACGATAGAACGCTTGCCTGCGAAAGGCAAAGGTTCTGGGCTAGAATCTCGATTCCGGCACACAATTTTAATGTTCCAGGAAGTTTCATATATGTTTATATATTCATGGTCGGTTTGTTTTGTTATGGCCGCGGTGGAGTAGCCGAGCGGTCTAAGGGGCCTCGCTGCGGAGCGCGCGGTTGCTCGCCGTCGGAGGTTAGAGTCCTCCACAGGGCATGGTGTGTGTGTGTGTGTGTGTGTGTGTGTGTGTGTGTGTGTGTGTGTGTGTGTATGTGTGTGTTGTCCTTAGGTTAGTTTACCTTAGTTGACGTAGTTTGTAAGCTACGGACGTATGACCACGCAGTACGGTCCGATAGGTTTACAAACATTTGAACATTTTTTTGTTATGGTCGGAGGGGGGGGGGGGGGAGGTGAAGGGGAATCGGCCAGTATTGTCGGCCAGCCACTCAGCTATGTAATAACGGCCTGCTCTGCGTGACGCGCCTCGGCGTTCTCTTTTGGTGGCCTTGGTTTGAACCGTCGTCCTTGCGAATGCGTGTCCAGTGTGTTACCACTGCTAAGGCCAGCTCTCTAGGTCCTCGTGCAGACAAAGAGCCTCGCGCGCATCCGCACTGGAATGTAAATCTTTTTGCCTGTTGTCGTGTTAATTACGATCAGTTGTAGGATGCGTAAATGTCTTACATATCTTTCTGTGACGTAAAAGATATAACATGTGATTGGTATAGTTTCATTAGAGAAGTGGGTACAATGCTGAAATGGACCGGGATTATGCAGTTGTGTGTCATGCGTATAAAAAAGAAGTGAAATTAAAAAATTAAAATCTGCTCTAGGAATATATCACAACCCCCTACATATCGTTGCCAAAGGGATCGCAAAGACATGACTAATCAAAGCAGCTGACACCGGACATTTAAGCAGTCTTTCTTCCTGTAGTCGACGGAAAAATTACAAAAAACAGTGGCAGAGATTCTCATGCATGCACATCACAGTGCTTTGTAGACTATACAAGTAGATGTAGATAATCTCTAATGTCTCTGTTTTTCCGTTGGGTTCATTTCGGGAGATTTATATCGGAAGAACTAATATCGGTTGACTCTTCTTGGAAATATGCTGTCGTAATATTAATAAAAAGCTTTCTTCTTTACCTCCATTAGTAATATTTCACTCTATTATCAAGATTAATGGTGGTCGATGTTCTTTGTCTATATTTATTTATATTTTGAAGCCCCAATACGGACAGGATGGCAGCGGTCTATGCCGCTCTGTAACCGAGAGAAAACAAAATTTGGCAAACAACATACAATAAGTTTAAAACAGGAGTCAATGCGGTGGAAGTCTTAAAAATGTCCAAATGAAGTAACTAACACACATTGCGATTCGATAAAACTGCTGTGGCGGCTAAAACACAGAAACTGAACACATTGACACTAAAAACACCGAGACGATGACAATGACAAAAATAAGAGGTTTTCAGCCAAGATCGCTTTCTTCTTTTAATTACATGACCGGTTTCGGCGTGCTAGACGCCATCTTCAGACCTGTGGTAATTTTTTACATCACTGCTATTGGAACAATTTTTCACATAGCAGTGATGTAAAATATTACGAAAACCTTTTATTAAACAATTCTAGATTCTAATTCAATAATGTGTTCCTCATAATGACAAAAATGTTAAAATATTTGTTAAGTTGATGGAACTTAACTACGGGGTCATCAGTTCCTAAACTTGCAAACTACTTGTGAATTACCTTATACTAAAGACGACACAAACATCCATGCCCGAGGGGGAATTCGAACGCCCGACAGGGAACGGCCTCGTGCATCGTAGCATAGCGCCTCAATGCGCTCGGCCGCTCCGCCGCGGCGATGACAAAGACACTGAATAAAATACTCAGGTAACATTTGTTTTGCCGATGGCGGCAGTCTAAAACAATGCACCGATTAAAACATATTGTATATATCCCACAGGGGATGGTGGGGGATGCTCCGAAGTAGACAGATGAGAAGATGAGGGGATGCAAGAGCGCAAGGATTCCGAGGTGGGGGGATGGGTAGGGCGAAAGTAAACCAAGCATGGGATGGGAAGAAAAGAGGGGGGTGGACGGGAGGGGAAGCTGTATATCTATCTCACTCCAGTTTGTAATTGAGAGCTGCTGCCTCTTAATCTTTAGAGAGTGTCGACATTTTCAAGTAGCAGCGTGAATCGCCTCCTCATTGCCCTTGTGGAGGCTGATGCAGGTAATTCAGAAGGTCTGGAACGAGAATAGGTGTAGTTGCTACTTGAAATTCATCACCCTTGCTTGTAATCATATATTTGATATTCATACATTTTAATTGGAATACCACCAATATATCGTGAATCTTGAGAGAGTCTTCTCTAAACATAGAAGTCTGGTGTCAGTTCTTTAGAGAGAACAGACGCCACATAAACATACATAATTAAGGAGATGAGGATCACTGATCCAGACTTCAGTGTAGATGCACACTACGCCTGAACTCTTGAGGTAATCGGCAAAGTGCCACGAGCAGTGAGGGCAAATTGGTAATGGCAACTACGTCAGCAGTGTGAGGATGTTTGAGTCTTGTGGGGGACGAGCGGGGAGGGGGGTGGTAGCACGCGCACCTACGATGATCGTTGTTTTCCCGCTCGAGCAGTGGTTACAAATAACTGTTTCAAATGTTTGTATAGCTTATGGGACTTAACTACGGGGTCATCAGTCCCTAAACTTACAAACTACTTATGAACTAGCTAACACTAAGGACGGCACAAATATCCATGCGCGAGGGGGATTCGAACCCCGACCGTAGTGGCCGTGCAGACCGTGACTGGAGCGCCTCAGTCCCCTCGGCCACCGCGGCCGGTAGTGCAGCAGTAACTGCTCAGAGAGCAGTAGGAACTGGGCCCGAATTCCGGCTGGGCACAATTGTTCAACTTCCCCAATGCGTGCACTCAGTGCCCACTAGCAGCTTGTGTCGGATTATTTCTTTTAATCTAGATTCTTCTCTGTCATTCCAGGAAGCAGTACAAGTATCACCAGACATGATCCACCATGTTATCATTTCACTACCGTAGTCGTACCAGAAAGATCATTTGTCTACAGGCAATGTCTTTCTCGAGTGGTCCAACACCTTAGGAGAATGTTCACTTCCTGGCATCATAGTAAGAGTGGAAAGCAGAAATACAAATCAGGCCGCCTCACTACATGCAATCGATTCGAGACTGAAAAGCTGGTCCGACGGCGTTATAGATTCTATGCTGAGATGCATTATGAAAGAAACAAATAATGAGGGATTCTGAATAAATTATTAGTCCTTAAAATGAATTTTTATCTCGTCTGTATTTTCATATTTCCTACGTAAGAGACTGGGAAAGATCTCTTAGCAACTGAAATAAAATTTGAGTTTATTTTTTCTTTGAGCTGTCTTTAAATTGAATTTTTTTTTAAACATACTGTTCATTATCCTTTTTTTTTTGTTATAAATTAATATACCTAGATATAGTTTTCCGTCTCAGTATGTCAGAGACATTGAGTGAAAAGTGAAGTATTGAATTACAGTAACTATGGAGGTCTGGGTTCAATTCCTGCCAGTGGCACAAATTTTAATTCAATGCTTCTTCTTTCTTTTGTTGCATTTATATCCAGCCTCCACGCATACAGCGTAATCAGTTTAAATGGACGCTGTCAAAGTAGTTTTTGTTATTTGAAATACGTTTCTCTCCTCCCCTCCATCCAATAATACACCCTCCTTTCTTCGCAAAATATGCAAACGATTTCTCTTGCATTTATTCATTGCCAATTTCTCTTCTGTTTGCTCTCTCTCACTACCTGTCGCCTCTGTTACATAATAACGTTGTATCAAATCTACTGTTTCCGTTGACAACATACTTTCTCTTTTAATTAATGCTTTCGTTCCATTCTATTAGACCGTGTTCTTTCATACCTCCTTACCTACAATCCATTAGTCGTTCTGTGAAATACAAAGCACTGGTGTTTCGTTTGACCTTCTCTGCTATCATCCCAAAACAATATACTGTTAGAAATGGTATATATTTCGTCATTTTAGAATTCGTTTTCTAATGCGTAAACGACGCTCCGCGTAACTTTTAAGATGTGTAATATTCCATTTATTATGGCAAAAGCTATGCTACAAACTTGAGCGCCGCTGCGCGGTCTAAGGCATCATGTCGTGGATCGGGCGGCTGCTCGCGTCGGTGGTTCTTCTCTCTCGGGCATGGGTGTGTGCGTTCTCCTTAGATTAAGATAGTTGAAGTAGCGTGTAAGCTTAAGGATTGATGACCTTAGCAGTTAAGTCTTATACGATTTCATGCATATATTTCATACAAACTTGAGCAAAATGAGACCATCGTTAAAGAAGCATATAGCGACATGCCATACAAAATCATCACGGATGATGCTGAAACATAGTATACTATCATACGCATTGTTACATAAATCTACATTCTGTGTATAATTTTTTTTTTTTTTTGTAGTCCTAGTGGACCAAACAGCTGATGTCATCAGTCCCTACCTAAGGACGGCATACACAAACACACACACACACACACACACACAAACTACACATGCCAGAGGGAGGAGGCGAACCTCTGGCGGGAGCGGCCGCAACTCCGCGATAAGACGCCTCAGACAGCGCGGCTAAAAAATTACTGTTACGTAGACAGATACTGACGAACTATTTTACTTCTCGTACCATGTGTTTTGCACTTCTTTTTTACAAAAACATTATACTACAACATCTGAAAATCAGTAGTTTGTCGGGTTGATGCTAGCTTGTAATGGCTAAGATATGGTTTGATTCCTGCTGGAGTAACAGATTTTAACATTCACTGACATTCCCCTCACCACCTCCAGTAGTTCAAAGTAAAGAATTTAGACCCTGGCGTGACATTACACATGTCCATTCGCTACTGACTACAACAAAGTTGGATTAGTTTTCGTTGTTTCCTCAAAATGCCACCCCCCAGGTTCCTACAAACGTCGCGATCCTAATTACTAGTGAACGAGAATGGAAGAGTTCTTACCTTGTCTTCTGAGGTCAACGGTGACGAAAGGCGCGGGGTTGGAGCTCCAGGCAGTACGAAGTTATTTATTTCGCTACTTCTATCCGAACATGTGCAAATCCCGTTAATGATGAGAAAACAGTATAATGGTGAATAGTGCCGGGTTTGAGTCCCTGCCGGGAAAGAAGTCAATTGTATCGTCGTTTCAATGTAGCGCCATTTGTAAATTTGTTTAATATTTAACGTGTGATCGTGCTTAGTTAACGATTCATATAGGTACTGCGATTTGTTCCACAATTTTATGGCGTTTGACATCTTTCAGCTGCACTGTGTTATATACCTTTAGTAGTTATTCTCAGCAACAATTTGAACTTCATGCCATTCCTGGTGCAACGCTAAAGTTATCCATACTTTTCTGGGTTCCGACATTGGCTTTGTAATGCGATACTAATGAAAACGTCAATGTTTTACGTCTCTTTATGCCTAATCAAGTCTAGAACAGAAACGCAAGCTTTTTTTGGTTAACAATGCATTCAGGTTCAGAGCACATACAAAAACTCATCATGTCATTGAAAGAGTTTCATAAGGTATCCGATTTGTCACTTATTGTAATGAAATTGAATTTACGTTACTGTCTTGTCTATAATAACTTATATTCATATTTGCCGCATGACGGTATTGGATTCCATGGGGACTGACTGCCATAAGAAGCAATATTCTCTACTGCTTCTTATGGTGCCCACTGTGTATAGTCGAACAACTGTACTCCACAGGGGTTGATTAGAAGAACTGCAACACAGCTACGTTAGTTGGGGAAAGGGAGTGAGAGGGATCCACCTAGTAGCAGCAGTCATAGATTAGTGAGGAGGCAGTCGATGGATAATGTGGACTTGGTGAAGACCAACATCAGGTTTGAAGGACCAGAGGTGTTATTAATATGCCAGGCTGAGTGGATGGACAATTTGGGATGGGCACTGAGTTGTTCCAACACCTCCTTCTCTGTGATCCCCATACTTAGCTTCATGACGGTGAGGATGGCTGAGGTTGAGGTTGCTAGTGACGGAGGTGGTGATATAGGGAGCGATGGATTCATTAGGGGCCCAGATGAACTTTGAGTATGGAGTCTTTGCAGGGGATGAGCTGGGAGATGGGAACAGCAGAGAAGTACTTGCAGACTTCCAGTATCGTGTTGTCCAGGGAGTGGGGATCTGGATGGGAGAGGACATTAATGTGGCTGGAAGTGATGAAGAAAAGAATTGAAGGGGGCAATGTCCATGAGGGTGGGGGAAGGAGCTGAGGGGGCAGAAGTGGTAAGGCCTTCATGGTGGCGAGGGGTGCAGGCTCCTCACTGGTCCTTTTGGCTAGGGACTTCTTGGTGGGGACTGGAATAGATGTGAGGTGTGGGAGGTCAAAAGGGGATATAGCGGGGAGCAGGGCCTAGCTTAAGGTGCTCAGAGCTCGGTGATTGAGGTGTGTCAATCACCACGGCACGGTGGTGCTGTATCTGGGTGGGGGTACAGGAGGGGCTATTTTTGGGGAGAGGTGAGTGGGAGGGCGAGTGAAGGCTGAGAGGGGCTGAGATGGGAAGGGAAGATGGACTTGGCAGCTTGGGTAGAAGTAGCTTCACTGGAAGGGATCACAGTGAGGGAAAGTTTCTGGAAGGGAGTATGTTGTGACACACTCCACTTGATGGTGTTGGGGGCTTGTGAGGGAACTGTGTAGTGAATGGAGCTGTTGGTGGGATAGTCTGACATAGTGAGCAGGACAAAAGTACAAACAAGAACTGGAAAAAAGGACAAGAAGGGAAATAAAAAGGTGAAGATGGTGAAGGTCTGGATGATCTTGGTGATGATGATGACGGACCCGACAGTAGGGAAGACCGGCGATGACGATCTAGAGGCAGCTGGAGAGCTGTGCCACAAACTGCAGAGCAACGGCGATGTTCGTACGGACTGTTGGGGGGAGAAGGAAGGGGCAGACGAGGCGATCCGAGTCAACACCACCTAAAAGACTAGGCCTCACAACAACCCGTGCTACGTCACACTGACCAGGCCGCGGTCGCCACCTAAATGGCTGGTCACTGAGGCACACCCCAGTGCCTCGTGGCGGACAGCCAGTAAGCTGGCGGCCGTGGCCTGGTCAGTGTGATGTATCACGGGCTGTTGTGAGGCCTTGTCTCAAGGTGGTGCTGCCCCAGTCGGCCAGGCAGACCGCCTGGGTCTGACGGCGGCGGGGAGACGAGGCAGCAGCAGCACGTGCAGACAGCGCCAGGCAGAGGCGGCGACTCCAGCGACGAGTGCCTGAAACATTACAACAGAGAGAAGGCGTGGCTAATCTACTGCTGGGCCGTTCGTGATGAATGAAATTATCGTGATTTAAGACGATTAAAAAGAGCGACACCAGCTGTGGGATCATTTGTTTATTTACTGGCAACTAGTTTCGGTGGACTTCTCCGCCATCTTCCGACCGTAACTGAAGAAAGTAATTCATGATAGCAGGACTGCATTCCATAAGTTTGTGCATATGCTAGTTTCCAATGACACTGGATCGCAGGATGGTACAGCCAATCATTTCTATAAATAACCTGAAGATGGTGGCGTGGCCCAAAAATAAATAGATGATCCCACATCTGTTAATTATCATACATTGTACACCTGTAGTCCCATCATCCAGTTCCACCAAGGATGCAGTTGCACCTATCGTAATTTCTCCTGTATATGACAAATATTTTGTTTGGGTTTCTTTATAAATGATTCAGATGTGGTGAAAATATAACGCAATAATTGTTATAATTGCGTATGAAGATGGAACAAGATAAGCCGATATTGTGACTCTGTTTTACTGGATGTTGAGTGGTAGTGTGTGTGTGTGTGTGTGTGTGTGTGTGTGTGTGTGTGTGTGTGTGTGTGTGTGTGCACGGCTCATTGTTTCCTTTATTTCCTTTACCATGGTGAGCGTGATAGGAAGTGCAGAGTGTATTTATTTTCAACTAATAACAGATAATCCTCTATGAAAAATAGAAAAGTAGAGGTAAGTAAACATGTTTTTGGCAGCAGAACACTTCTTCTTTCATTCTACCGGTAATTTATGCACTCCCTTCATTATTATAAACCTAGTCGTAATCTACATACCTGATACGTATATACTTAACAACAGGAGCAGAGTGATACAAGGATGTTGACAGCTATACCTACTGTTCTGTGTGGTACCGATTTTCAAATTTTATGTAAAAGTGACAAGTCTCCTGACTCCGAATGTTACGAAAAAATAACATTCAGATAAGATTACTGTGTATACTGGGTTTCTGTGATAAGTCCAATGTCGAATGATAACATGAATGGTGAATTCCCGTGTTCTGAATTGAAATTGAGCCATTCTCAGAACTCATCAGGTAACTGAAAAAGGTTTCGTAATGCTTTCTCTGTACTGATTAATCGAACTGGTAACAGTAATACCTTCTGTTTCAATCAACTGATAAACCCTACCAACATAAATATAATAATTTACGTTTAAGTTATTTAAAAGGCGACCGAAAGCTGAATTTTTAAACTGATTTAGGGCGATACTAATTCAGCCTAGTCTGTGTGTTTGTCTATTATAGTATCATTACTTTATTCATTGAGTTTTGGTTTCATGACCATGCATTTATACCCTGTTTCATCCATAAAACCGTATTTAAAAGCCAGAACATTAATATAGCCCAGAATACAATAAAAAACGCCCCAAAGCACTTTATTTAATCCACAGAACATAAAAACGTCACCCATCAATCATGATCGAATCAGAACATGCAGTGAATCTGGTTACGTAAAATTATAGCTTACATGATAATTATTGTTTGTGTGAAATATCACATAGCCGGCCGCGGTGGCCGAGGGGACTGAGCCGCTTCAGTCACGGTCTGCACGACCACTACGGTCGGGGGTTCGAATCCCCCCTCGGGCATGGATATTTGTGCCGTCCTAGTTCGTAAGTAGTTCATAAGCAGTTCGTAAGTTTAGGAACTGATGACCCCGTAGTTAAGTTCCATAAGCTTTACAAACATCTGAACATCTGAATATCACATATTGGATGTTACAGTTTTCGTCGTTAACTGCATCAGGAGACTATAGTAGGTTAAAGACTACTGAGAAATTATTGGTGTATCGTACTTCTGTTTGTTATCTTTCACTGGGATGTCTATCAAAAGGAAAAGTAGACAGCAAAATTTCTGAAACTTCCTGGCAGATGAAAATAGTATACCTGAACCAGGACTCGAACCTGGGATCCTTGCCTTTCGCAGGGAAGCGCTCTACCGACTTTTTTTGTTCCAGGCGTAGTTCCGTTCATTGCGGTCTCTGACTGTATTTGTTCGCTGTTGCTCGTTGTGTTCTTGGCTCAGCTTTTTTATTTTTGTCATTACAGAGGGCGTTGAGCTCAGTCACTGCGCCCGGCACCGACCGAGCTATCCCAGCACGCTTATAGGTGCATCCTCACAACTTTACTTCTGCCAGTACCTCGCCGGCACACAATTTTATGCGCCAGGAAGTTTCATATCAGCGCACACTCCACTGCAGAGTGAAAGTTTCATTCTGGAAACATCCCTTAGGCTGTGGCTAAGCCATGTCTGCGCCATATCCTTTCTTCCAGGAGTGCTAGTCCTGCAAGTTCCACAGGAGAACTTCTGTGAAGTTTGGAAAGTAGAATACGAGGTTCTGGCAGAAGTGAAGCGTGCCGAGATAGCTCAGTCGGTAGAGCGCTTTCCCGCGAAAGGCAAAGGTCCCAGGTTCGAGTTCCGGTTGCGACACACAATTTTAATCTGCCAGGAAGTTTGTTTCGATTGCTCACCTTTAACCTCAGGATTTTCTTGTTTTGCCTTGATGCTTAAGCATCCACACAGGTGTCAAGCGTCTCTAATAGAGGCATCAGGGGCGTAGCTTCGTTGGGCGGAATCCGAGGAACTAGGAAGAAAAGAATAGCTGAAGCATCTGCAGAAAGTCAAACTAAATGCGTATTCATTAATGATGCCGTGTGGAGAAAAGGTCAGGATGACTGTCGAGGAAAAGACTTCCCAAATGTTAAAGGCATACCTGGAAGGAAGGAAGCTTAGGGTTTAACGTCCCATAGACAGCTTGGTCATTAGGGACGGAGCTAACGCTCGGAGTTTTGGGTAAGGACGGGGAAGGAAATCAGCCGTGCCCTTTGAAAGGAACCATCTCGCCATTTGCCAGGAGTGATTTAGGGAAATCACGGAAAACCTAAATCTGGATGGCCGGAGGGTGTACCTGGGAGGGCGTTTGAAAAAAAGACAAAACGATCAGCAAATGAACGCTGAACTCTCCATCGACTAAAAATAAAAAGGTCGATGGCCGAGAACGTGTCGTGAGCCACACTGAAGTGTGTAGAGCACCAGTGGTAGGAGGCAGACGTCGAGCCCTGTCAGCAGTGCTTCAACAGACTGCACCTGTCAGTGGACAGAAGGTTGTGGGTCTCGTAATTTCCAAGCAAGGGGGACGACTGTGTCCGGCTTGCTGGCTTTTGAGGGGAGGTGGTGGTGGGGTCAGCCGCTACCTGCCGCCTTTTATTGTGGTTTCAATTCCCCTAAAAAAGGGGTGGTCCGGCAGCGTTCACTGGCGCTCTTGGGCCTACAGAAATAAAATATGACAGCGGAGAACATAAAAACACAAAGGAGATAAAATTTTGGAGATAATACAGACATAAAACGGAGATTTAAAATGGAGATAAAACAAAGTACATGAAATGGAGGAAAACAGTGGTGACATAAAACACTTGGAACGGCGAAAGTGGTGAATAAAAACAGTTGCTCGAATGTCAGTGGCACACACACAATTAAAATAAGCATAGGGCGGCGGCCATGGTGAGACCGTCCGCTATTTGGAGTTAAAACAAAAAAAAAACACAACACACACTCGGAGAGATACACAAGTTAAAACTGACGGTGTCGGCTGCGGGTTGGCCGTCCACTGTTGTAAAATAAAACAATGTAACTAAAACATACCACACTTGTCGAAGCACAAAGGAGGTTCCGTAGACGGTGGGGCACTGACAGCATTGAAGATGTGGTGTGGGGGGAAAAGGGATGAAAGGAGACGGGGAGGGTGGGGAGGAGCCACAGAGCCGGTAAGGAAGGGACGGGGGGGATGATGTCCCAGGAAGCCATGGGGAAGAAGGATAGGGGAGGGCGGTAAGAGGAGGATCCGGAGGGACGGGAGATGGAGGAGGGGAGAAGGGACAGGAAGGGAGGGATAGTCGGGGCCCTCAGGGAGAGAAGGGGGAGAGGGAGCAAGGGGAAGGATCACAGTTGGTATGAAGGGTAGAGGTCGGAGGGCATCATCCGGGAGGGGGAGGGTACGGAAGTTGCCACGGGAAAGAATCCGGAGGGTGGACAAGTGGAGAGCAGGGGGAATACAGTGGTGGAGGTGCGGCAATGTACCAGGTGCAGAGAGGAGGGGATGGACTAGAGGATTAGGCGGATCTGATTTGCGGGATATGTAATGGAGTCGGAGATTTTCAATAAAGAGAACGAGTCTGGGGAAAGGAATGAGATCATAGAGGATCCGTGTGGTGGAGGGGGGATAAAGGGGGATACGGAAGGCGAGGCGGAGGGCATGGCGTTCCAGTATCTCCAGAGATTTGTAGAAGGATGGGGGAGCGGAGATCCAGGAAGGATGGGCGACACAGAGAACAGGGCGGATGAGGGGTTTGTAGGTATAGAGGATGGTAGAAGGGTTGAGGCCCCATGTTCGGCCAACAAGGAGTTTGAGGAGGCGGGAGCGGGCTTTTTCTTGGATAGCGTGAAGATGGGGAGTCCAGGAGACGGTGCGATCAATAGTGAGGTCCAGGTACTTTATGGTAGGGATGAGATGAATGGGACGGTTATGGAGGGTCAGATAAAAATCTCGGGGGCAGAAGAAAGGGGTTGTACGACCGACGATGATCGCCTGGGTTTTGGTAGGATTTATAGACAGGAGCCACTGGTTGTACCAAGCGGCAAAGAGGTCAAGGTGTTCTTGGAGCAGGCGGTTGGAACGGGCAAGGGTGGGAGCTAAGGCAAGGAAAGCGGTGTCGTCAGCATATTGGGAAAGGTGTACGGGAGGGGCAGGCTTAGGCATATCCGAGGTATACAGGAGGTACAGGAGGGGAGAAAGGACAGAGCCTTGGTACCTTCCGCCTGCTCTGGCCAGTTTAAAGGGCTGCTTCTGACCGCAGCGCCATCATGGGACATCTTACGGAACTGCTTCAGCACCCCCCACCCCGCACCCCTGAGCGCGGGACCGGGCCCTTACGGAGGTTTCCCGTCTGTATATATTTGTCTGTGTCCAAGGTATGGACGCCCATGAATCAGACGACACGGTATAACTGCGCGGCCGTTTGGCAGCAGCAGCTAATGCAGCGGATTAGCGCTTCTTATGTGCAGGACGTGTGAGCAGCAGCAGGTGCGGCGATCAGGTAACAGGTGGCGCTGGTGTCACGTGCAGGTGCAGGTGGCCGTGAACGTCTGCATGCCGTGGCTGGAGGCTGCCTCCTCGCGCCGGCCTTGCCGTACGCCCACTGCTGCCAGCAAACACGCAGATATATTGATGCCACAACCGGCGAGGTTGACGCGCTACTACCGTGCGTAAGGTCGTCGCGCTTCCCGCCACACAATTAGAATGAAAACCAGTGGCGGACTAAGGCTGTCGGAGGCCCGGGACGGTAACAAAAGAAAATGAGGCACCAGTTCACTTGTAAATACACCTATTGCCGCGGTGGAGTAGCCGAGCGGTCTAAAGCATCTCGTTGCGGAGCGCGCGGTTGCTCGCTGTGGAGGTTCGAGTCCTCCCTGGGGCATGGGTTTGTGTGTGTTGTCCTTAGGTTAGTTTACCTAGGTTTAAGTAGTTTGTAAGTTACGAACTGATGACCACGCAGTTTGGTCCGATAGATTTACAGACATTTGATTTTGAATACACCTATTAAGTGAAATGTTTCGTCTACTTCAGTGTTCTATTGTTCTTCAAATTCTACAGTAGCGATACGGCATACATAGTTAATTAAAACTGCGGGTACGCAGATAATCTTATCATAGCATTGAAATTAAATCTCTCGTCTAAAGAGCAACGAGAGGAATCATCTTCATCTGAGAATAAGAACTGCAACCTACATCCTTTTGTGTTCCTCCCTCGGTCTCCCTCTGCGATTTTTACGCAACGCACTTCCTTCTAATGATAAACTGACGATTCCTTGATGTCTTAGAATGTGTCCCACGAACCTATTCCTTCTTTTAGTCAGGATATGCCAGAAACTTCTTTTCTCTCCAATTCTTTTGAGCATCTCATCTTCATCAATCGTCTGTAGCACAAAAGCTTCTATCATCACTTTGTCTGAACTCCTTATCGTCCACGTTTCACTCCCATACAATGCTATACTTCAGACAAATGCTTTCTGAAAGCATTCAATGAGTAATTGCGCAAACAACCGGTATTTATTTATTTGCCGATATGTGTTTGCTGGGCGAAAGGCTGTAGACCGTGGCACAATCTGCCTCACGTTTTGGTTAACAATGCTGGAGACATCAGCGGAGGTTTAAATGACTCAAAAGCAGTTATACGGTGGGTAAAGCTCAGCAAGCCGCTTTTGAGAAACACTATATTATTGCAAAATTGGTTGATAATCCTTTCACTACAGATTCTTGTGCTCCGACCTGCCAACGAAGTTACCGTACCGTCAAGGAAGACGCGCAGTTCCACGAAACCACGAATATAATCACCGGCATGTTCAAGGTCTAACCCGATACCGTGGCTCTCCGTCATTGGTTACATAACTCCACCGAAACTGAGACAAGGGAAAAAAGCACTCAACGATTGGTACAAATGCTACAGATAGACCATTCAACAAATTCAACTTTTCGAGATTGTACACCAGTGCACATGCACACCAACCCCGAACTCTTAGGCTGCACTCACATTGGCACCCAAACTGTAGCAGACGCCGTCCCCCTAGGCTAACGGCGTGGTCACACTTCGTTCTATATAGTTTGTCACTTGGTGGTGTCAAAGAGAAAGTTAGGTTAGATTGGAATCGTTGTGCGAAATAGATTAGATAGCAATTTTCGGGGTTGGTATGGATTCCACAACACTTTTGTGCTTGGAAATAAGAGCTACAATTTGGCTTTTACTATAAAAAATGTTTAAATGTTTGTAGACCTTATGGGACTTAACTACGGGGTGATCATCCCGTAAAGTTACAAACTACTTATGAACTAGCTACAACTAAGGACGGCACAAATATCCATGCCCGAGGGGGGGGGGATTCGAACCCCCGACCGTAGCGGCCGTGCAGAGCGTGACTGGCGCGCCGCAGTCCCCTTGGCACCGCGGCCGGCCTTTTTCTATAATAAAGACATCGATGCATGTGAATGATCTACATCTGTCTCGAAGAAGTATCGAGGATTGTGTACTGTCCTCAGTTATTGCTACTATTAGACAAGCCTTACGAGTATGTACAAGGGTAAATTTCTATTACAGACTCGTGATATTTCGTGGTGTCACTGACAAGCAATATTACAGTTTTTCTGCATTTATTTGAAGTTATGCAGGCGTACACCAGTTAACTTACATGCTTTAGATAGTTAAAAACTACACCAGTTGAGTACGTTTATAGCTACCCACAAAAAGTTTCGATAATTTGTCATCTTCTAATGCATTTGTTTACATAAGTACGGTACTTTTTCGACGTTTCAGTGTGTGATTTTCTGCCACTCTCCCACTGCAGTTGTCTTTTTATTGTTACTGAAATTCGTAAAATCGAACAGAATAAATCTTGTGGTATGTATTTTATTCTAATATTAGACACAGTATTTTTCTCTGTCTGCTTGAAGGTATTATGCCATCTCCATTACACAGAATATCACACAAAAACAACTAGTGTAGACTACGATTTTTGTGTTGTGATACCCAGTGTAATGGGGCAGACACAGTTCTTGTAAGTACAGAGAAAACTACAATTTAACATATAAAAAACATCCCAAGACTTATGTACGTTTTTCCCTCATTGCAGTAACCTCAAAAAGGCTATAGCTGTATAAGAGCTGCATAAAATCACACAGTCGCGCTGATGGCCGCGTGGTCTAAGGCGTCATGCTACGGACTGGGCAGCCATTACAGTCGAGGTTCGTGTCCTTCCTCGGACACGTGTTTGTTTTTGTGTGTGTGTGTGTGTGTGTGTGTGTGTGTGTGTGTCTGTGTGTTGTCCTTAGTATAAGTTCCTTTAAGTAGTTTGTAAGTCTACGGACTGATGACCATAGCAGTTCGGTCCAATAGGTTTACAAACATTTGAACATTTGCAAATCACACATGGAAACGTTACAATATATTTATGAAAACAAATGTTCTAAAGCGATACAAAATCTCGTAATGTGTTGTTCTAATCATAAAAAAATACATAATTCCTGCAGTTTTTCATTATTTAAATGCATGAGTGAATTAGTCATAGGCTACCCAAAAATCCGATTATGATGAACGAAATGCACATTAAATTCATTGACAGTTCGTCGGTTCTTGACAGAATATTTTATTCATTTTGAATGAAAGACACGAGATAAATGTATTTCATTCAAAATGAAGTTACATTAATTTTCAAAGTAATGTTAAAATGTTTGTAAATTTAAGAGACTTAACTACGGTGCTCATTAGTACCGAAGCTTTCAAACTACTTACTCTAACTTAAAGTAACTAATGCTAAGGACAATACCAACACCCATGCCCAAGGGAGGACTCGAACCCCCGACGGCGAACAGCCGGGCACACCGTAGCTGGGCGCCTTAGTGCGCACGACTGTTCTGACGCGGCTATTAATTTTCAATGACTGTCATTCTGAGTATGTGTGAAAGACAAGTGTGAAGTTTGCAATAAAGTAATTTGAACACCGAAACCACGGAAGCACACTTTGGCCTAAATCACATTTGTAGCTCCCATCACATAAAAGAATCATTTCCCTTTTAAAGAACGCCAAAACCAGTAAGAATAATTTGTGGACAGCTAATACCCGATTATCACAAAACTAAATAACTTTAAGCCTAATATGCGCCACCATTCCGAATTGAACAAAGTTCTGAGGTTATAATTTTCGCCTAAATTTCTGATAAAGATGTAACCAACGTGTTGTTTCCAATAAACCTGAAATTTCAACCCATAGATTCCGAACTATATCCCGTTTGTGATAATTATCGTCTTCTGGATGCCACAATCTCTTTCTTTATTTTAATAAACTTAACAGATTCTCGCCGTCCATATTTAATATGTGAGAACGTCGGTCGATTTGACCGAAGAGAACAAACTGATTTGAATTGTACCGACTGTGAGAAATTGATACGTTTAGTAAAAGAAAGAAAGAGTTTGTGGCACTCAGAAGAAAATAAATAACACAATCGGGTTATAGCTCGGACTCTATGGGCTGATATTGCAGTTCATTCGAAACCGCAAGTTGGTTATATCCTTTATCAGAAATTTTAGACATAAATGAAACCTCAAAAAATGTGTTCATTTCGAAATTGTGGCTTATCTTAAAGTTATTGTAGTGGCTCTCTTACGTTGTTTTGCTTTGTTCAAAAATGTTCAAATGTTTGTATAGTCTATGGGACTTGACTACGGGGTCATCAGTCCCTAAACTTACAAACTACTTATGAACTACTTACGAACTAGGACGGCACAAATATCCATGCCCGAGGGGGGATTCGAACTCCCGACCGTAGTGGCCGTGCAAACCGTGACTGGAGCGCCTTAGTCCACTCGGCCACCGCGGCCGGCGTTTTGCTTTGTGATACTCGCGTATTAGCTGGCTACAAATTATTCTTACTGGTTCTGACGTCTTTAACAAGTTGGTGATTCAGTTCTATGAAGTAACCTGTATATGCGGTGTACGTGTGCTTCCGCTTTTCAGTGGTTTTCGTGTTCAAAATTATCTCATTCTTAACATCATTCTTAACATATGTCTGTCACACATACATTGAATGACAGTCATTGAAGATAAGGGTAACTTCATTTCGTTCAGCACAATCGTATGTTTCTGGATTGCCTTTGACTGTGTTACTCATGGATTTAAATTCCGAAAAACTACACCCATTATGTATTTTTATGCTTAGCACAACGCATTTCGAGAATTTTTCTAACTCTTACTCCATTTGTTTACATAAATACATCGTGACGTATCCATGTGTGATTTTATGCAGCACATGGACATATGTAGTTTTTTTAGGTTACTACAATGAGGGGAATCGTACATAATAAATATTTGTAAGATTTTTTTAACATACTAAATAGTACACTCTGTACTTAATGTATTGCGTCTGCTCCATTACACTGGATGTCACAACACAAAAATTGTCACTTACACTGGTTTTTGTATAATGGTAGGCTTAAGTGATTATTATGTTTGATGTTCTGAGTATTAGAAGAGGCACAATACCTTTAAGCAGACAAAGAAAATTGTGGTTGCTAATATAAGGATAAAATACACACTTCAAGATTTGTTCTGTACGATTTTCCGAACTTCAGTAACCTAAAAACAAGACAACTGCAGTGCAAGAGTGGCAGATGCGTATAAATTCTCCAAACTCGATGTGATAAGCAATAAGCTTACCTAACTAGCGTAATTTTTCATTGTTTAAAGCATGATGGTTAAATGGTGTATGTCTTCAAATACATTCAGCACAACTGTAATAGTGTTTGTCAGCGACACCAGGAAATATCATGAATACGTAATAGAAATTTCGCCTTTTACCGGTACCTCACATATTCGTAAAGCTTGTCTGGTCGTAGCAATAAGTGAGGACAGTACACAATCCTCACCATTTTTTTCTTTGCAGACAGATGTATCTCATTCGTATGCATTCGATGTCTTTATTAATAACAAAAGCCGCATTGTAGCACTCATTTCCAAGCATAAAAAGTCGGTGGAAACCATTGCGTCCCAGGAAACTGATAGATTCAGTTCGAACCTAAGCTTTCTCCTTTAACCGGACCAAGTGACAGACTATATCGGATGCAGTGTGACCACGCCGTCGGCCGATGTTTTCAGTCAGATCGGTCGACGGCGTCTGACGACGGTCTGTCGGTGCCACTGTGAACACAGGCTTACGGGAGTCGGTGACACAGCGCGAGTAGCGAGTGATAATAGGCAGGGCACATCGTCAGCAGTGTGTGAATAAGCTGAGAATTTGCGCCTGACAGGAGACGTGCAAGAGTAGCCCGTGCAGCCGTAGTGATCACTGTGTTCCAGTGGCGTAGTGACTGCCTGGTAAGCAGGAGACCCGGGCTCGAATCCCAGGCGGGCACAAATCTTCAGCTTTCTCCGATGATTTATTTCAATGCTCGCTAGCAGCTAATGTCGTAAATTCTCTTGTTTGACGGTCAAGGAAAGACTGATCGAGGCTCAACCACGTCCGAAGCCTCTACACAAGACGCAAAGTCGTGCTTTAGAGGTGGATAGCTCCAGCTGCGGACCATTTTAGCAGACGCCCTATAAGAAAATGTGCTTTACTATCTGAGGACTGAATGCAATGGATAGGAGACATGGCCATCAAAGTGTATTCAGTAACTACTCAGGATGCTACATATTTTTATTCTGTACCAGTGGCGAAAAAAAAAGCGGTACATTTTACGGCCTTTGCGTACTTTATTTTTTCACAAAATTATTAAGTGGTTCTCAGCAAAACGGACGCACATTAAATGTTGATAACACACAGTGTATACAGTTCCGTACAGTAAATGGCACAACTCCAGTAATAAATATAGACTTTGAACAGAAGTCTGTAACTAAGGTAGAATTGTCAAGATTTTTAGGAGTGTGCATTGATGAGAGATTAAACTGGAAGCAACACATTGATGGTCTGCTAAAACGTTTGAGTTCAGCTACGTATGCTGTTAGGCTTATTGCAAATTTTGTCGAAAAGACTCTCAGTAAATTGGGTTACCAGGCCTATTTTCATTCACTGCTTTCGTATGGCATCATATTCTGGGGTAATTCATCATTGAGTAAAAATGTGTTCATTGCACAAAAGCGTGTAATCAGAATAATTGCTGGAGCCCACCCAAGATCATCCTGCAGACATCTATTTAAGGATTTCGGCATCCCCACAGTAACTTCACAAAATATATATGAGGTTTGTTGTTAATAATCCAACCAAGCTCAAAGGTAATAGCAGTATGCATGGCTACAACGCTAGGATAAAGGGTGATATTCACTATTCAAGGTTAAACCTGACTTTGGCACAGAAAGGGGTGAATTATGCTGCCTCAAAAGTCTTCGATCACTTACCAAGTAGCATTAAAAGTATGACAGACAGCTAACTAGTATTTAAAAGAATTTTTAAATGACAACTCCTTCTACACTATAGATGAAGTTTTAGATAAAATGTAAAAAAAAAAAAAAAAATAAAAAAAACCCTTAAAATGTTGATTGTCATGTATAGACAACATTCACTAAACTGACACGTTTCACATCATTACGAAATGTCGTATGTATGATCTATGGATCAAATTTTAATCTAATCTAATCAGCGCCCTCTTCAACTCTGCAATTACAGGTTCCTACGCCGTTCTAAGTTGCAAGCCGACGTCTTTATTGAGGGTGTCTTCAGATATTTTGATCCCTATAGCGTCGTTTATTACGCTGTCCCAGAAGCTGCTGGTCCGTTTAATGATAGATCTCTCGTCGAATGCAATTCGATGTCCGTTTTCCAAAACATGTTCCAGCACAGCTGACTTTTCGGGATAGCGTAATCGAAAACACCATTCATGTAATATGCGGCGCTGTTCAATAGTGCGAACAGTCTGGCACACATAAAACTGCACACACTGACAGGGAAATTTGTATATTCCTGGTGTTCTGAGACCTAAATCATCTTTCACAGGATTTATTACTTGCCATATCTTTCCTGGAAGCCTGAAGATTGTGTCGACCTTATGTCTTTTTAAAAGCCACAAAACGGTAAAAATTTTTTTTAAAAAAACCTGTCTTCATGATGACTTCTTCAGATTTCTTCTGATTACGTGACTTGGGTGAAACTGCCTGACATATTTGTGTCTTGCTGTAGCCGTTATCCTTGAAAACTTTACGTAAGTGGCTAAGTTCGTTTGACAGGTTTTCACCATCTAAGTCGGTTTCGGCTCTGTCTACCAAGGTTTTCAGGACAGAATGTTTCTGTGTTGGGTGATGGTAGCTGTCGGCGTGCAAATACCGATCCGTGTGGGTGGGCTTGCGGTAAGCACCGGGACCCAGACTTTCATCGGGTTTACGGCGGACAATAATCCCCAGGAATGGCAGGGAACTGTCCTTCTCTACTTCCATCGTGAATCTGATGTGCTCCAGGGACTCTTCTAGCTCCGCGGCCACATCATATTCACGACGGAAGAAGAGAAGGACGATTCCCTGCCATTTTTGGGGATTATTGTCCGCTGTTAACTCGGTGGAACTCTGGTCAAGGAATTGGGCACCAGTGACGTCACTGGCGGCGGCGCGGCTATTCAAATGTTCAAATGTTTGTAAATCTATCGGACCAAAGTGAGTGGTCATCAGTCCGTAGCTTAAAAACTACTTAAACCTAGGTAAACTAACCTAAGGACAAACACACACACCCATGCCCCAGGGAGGACTCGAACCTCCACGGCGAGCAACCGCGCGCTCCGCAGCGAGACACTTTAGACCGCTCGGCTACTCCACCGCGGCGCGGCTATATAAGCACGGCAACGGCAGCGAAATGACAGTCATCCACTTGACACCGACAGAGGAGATCTCTGTCGAAAGCTCGCGGGCAGTAAACCACACGACGCTGCTTGAGACCCGAGAAGATTGTATTAACGGATATCGCAGCGAAAACATGCACTCACATCCTAACAAAGTATTTTTCTTAATGTAAGGGGAGAGGGGGCCGACCCGAATCTCACCCAATCTCACGTGGGTGGGTGACGGAGGGGGGGGGGGAATCTCAAGTTTTTTATCCCCTCGCAGTAAACAGTGTAAAACTGCGAAGTAACTGGGCTGTTCCTCAAAGAACACAGGATCTATTTTATTTTACACGCGCGTTTTTGTCAGTATTGGAACACAAGAGGCGCGACAGCAACAGTGCTGGCTATCCGAGCGTCTCTCTCATGCGAAGCTGCGTAAGTTCAGCCCAGTCCTCTCGGCTACGGCCATACGAGCGTTCTTTCTACGCGCTCTTGTAAGGGATGTCCTAACTTTAAGTACTCTCTACTCTCTACTTTTTCCTTGGTTTGTGACATATTTGAAATAACTCTCTCATTCCCTTCCACATCTTCTGTATTTTTATTCCTAAAATAACATGAATAAATTACAGACTTGTCGCTTATAATTTTACAGCTTTTGTTATGAAATTTTTTTTTTTACAACAGTCAAAATTTTGTATTATTTTTATTTTACACGAAACATTTCGAGAACTGGTTCCCGCTCTGAAGTACGTTATTGAAAAAAACATATGAAGATGTTGGTTCCAGTAGTGATGACACCACACATGCGCCCCCGTGGACGGAATTCGAATTAAATATTGATACACGAATTCTAGTAGTTCCTTTTATTTAAGTATTATACTAGAGGACTCCACCGTTAGTGGAATGACAAAAAAGTTTGGGAAAAAATGGAAGTAAAGTTGAATGTTGAGGCATAGCTTTCTTCAGAACCAGTCAATGCAAGTATTTAAAAGCGCAAATGAAAGAGCTTGATCAGCTGAGTGTTCTTAGGTCAAAAGGAATTGCTACCTCAGTACCTCAATTATAACCGAAGATATCGTAAAACAAACCGATTAAAATATTAATGGCAAGGACAGGAGGATCCGCGTTAAAAAAAAAAAAAAAAAAGGTATGGAGAGACTTAATTCTGATACTTCATGACAAATCTGCGAATGAATACCTTTCGTTTAAAGCAAAAGTGAAGGAAATCGGCCGGGTACTTTGGTCTGGCCGGCTGACTTTAGTTTCCGTAGTTTTTTTTGTTCGATTTTTTCTGGGATTCTTACGTTCTGTGATAAATACAGGTCTTAACTAGTCTATAATTACAAAAAAAAGGAAATTTTGTGTTTTACAAAATAAATCTAACGAAATCAAGCATAGAGTAAGGTCAGTAAAAAATGCTTTTTGAAAAATCTCACGTGAGATTGAGGGGGGGGGGGAGAGGCGGGAAGGAGTGTAGAGAAATCTCACGACACCTGACCAGAATCACCTCATGTAATTAATGGCCGCCCATAACTGCAAAAAAAAAAAAAAAAAAAAATCTTTGAATTTGGTTGTATCACACACGTGACGTATTATATGTTAACATTTTTAGGACGTAATTATCGTTCCGCATCTTTCGACACCGTGCTGATATACTAAATAACACACCCTCTTTAATATACAGGGTGATCAAAATGTCAGTATAAATTTGAAAAGTTAATAAATCACGGAATAATGTAGATAGAGAGGTAAAACTTGACACACATGCTTGGAATAACATGTGGTTTTATTAGAACAAAAAAAAAAGTATTGCTAGACGTGTGAAAGATCTCCTGCGCACGTCGTCTGGTGATGATCGTGTGTTCAGCCGCCACTTTCGTCATGCTTGGCCTCCCAGATCCCCAGACCTCAGGCCGTGCGATTATTGGCTTTGGGGTTACCTGAAGTCGCAAGTGTATCGTGATCGATCGATATCTCTAGGGATGCTGAAAGACAACATCCGACGCAAATGCCTCACCATAACTCCGTACATGCTTTACAGTGCTGTTCACAACATTATTCCTCGACTACAGCTATTGTTGAGGAATGATGGTGAACATTTGAGCATTGCCTGTATGGAACATCATCCTTGCTTTGACTTAATTTGTTATGCTAATTATTGCTTTTCTGATCAGATGAAGCGGCATCAGCTGGACATTTTTTTGAACATTTTTGTCTGATCAAACATCATGTCATTCCAAGCATGTGTGTCAATTTATACCTCTCTATCTACATTATTCCGTGATTTATTAAGTTTTCAAATTTATACTGACTTTTTTTTGATCACCCGGTAAGTAGCAGCGACCTCGTCGGAACGTATTTGACAGCTGTCTCCCGCCGTGTCCTCGTGCTTGGTGTGCTTTGCCTGGCGTCAGTTTCGCGCCGTGTGGTCACGTGCAGCCCGCTTACATAACGCATTCCATTGCGTCCTTCGGACTTCCCTAGCTCCATAGCTGCGCCCACAACGCGCAGTGTTCCGCCGTTACGCTGCTTGCTGTAGGGCTGCCATCACTCACCTTACTGGATGTTCCTTCACCTATTCCGTACCGCTTCATCTAACCCACTGCTGTGAAGTTACCTAATGGCCATCACATTATTAATTCTCTCCATAATACATGTAATTGGGACGCAGCTGATTAGACAGTGGATGGAAATAGCAGCAGCTGTATGCAAATTCTTTATTAAATCTTAAGGCCCCTAGCCGAATAAGACAAATATTGCATTAGTAATATTGTTAATAAACAAATGCATTAAAAAACTAGGTAAGCAATAAACATGTAATAGATAAGATAAATCTGTTGTCCAACAATAATATTTCTTAAGGTCACTATGAAAACAAGTTGTGTCAGTTACATCGTAAAATGGGCTTCCCTTTATATATAAATTGATCGTGAAAAAAAAATTGGCAATAAGGGAATGTACAAATTACTGTATGTTCTTGAAGTGATACAAAATACATAATATACATATAAAATACATAATATACAGAGTCATTATTGTTGAAATGGCCCATTTTTATTTATTTATTTATTTGAAACTTTCAAGAAGAGTAATATTAACGTAAAGCAATTTACGCAGTCCACTAGTGAATAATATGTACGGAATCCAAATCAAATGTGCAAATGTTTGTATACCTTATGGGACTTAACAACGGGGTCATCAGTCCCTAAACTTACAAACTACTTATGAACTAGCTAACACTAAGGACGGCACAAATATCCATGCCCGAGGGGGGATTCGAACCCCCGACCGTAGTGGCCGTGCAGACCGTGACTGAAGCGCCTCAGTCCCCTCGGCCACCGCGGCCGGCTACGGAATCCAGACTCCTTAATATGGGTCATGTATATCTAGAAAGCAATGCTAGCAATCGCGGACTGAAAAATGAGACGGCTAATTTGTCAAAGGCATTGTGTATATATATATATATATATATATATATATATATATATATATATATATATATATATCGATTTTTGAGATATGATGTATTTAATGAGTGATATATATATATATATATCATTAAATACGTCATATCTCAAAAATCACTATTTTTCACTTATACACATCGGTCGATGTGTTTTGGTTTGCTCTTACAGCTGAAAGAGCCTCACATCTAGGCTTCCATTATTTTCTCGCTGAGGAGCAGGAGTGTCGTTATTGCATCATGCCAGTTCCGCTACGTCATTCACCGCAATACTGTATTATCTCAGATGAGCGCGTTACACTGCACGGGAAGGTTGCAGCTTGTTGATTGAAGCGTGTCATATTTTGTGTTGTTACCGATGTTTGACGGATGTTTATACATGAATAATGTATTATTTATACTTGAGACAGTATTGTATTGAATATATTAATCCAACTCCTCCATCTCATGTTAGTGTTATTTCGACATATGACGTTATTTCACTGAAGGATCCGTTCTTGAGGTGTATTGTGTCAGATTATGACGTTATTAAGAGTTAACCATGTTGTTAATTCTAATCTTCAATATTTCATTAAGTAGAATTGTGTCACCTTTGGTGCAAGAGTTGATTCAAAATTATAAAATGCATTGTCTTATTTGCAATTATGTAATTCTTGCAGGAACGTATTTTTATATTCTTTGTTTAAGACGATACTAGGCCTATACCTCATATTGCGTTTCCCAACTATTTTCTTTCAGTAGATTGCCATGACGTCTCGAAGAGGATTGTTGGTTTCGTCAGCTTTAGCTCAAACGAGCAGGCTGCCGATAATACGTCAGATGGCACAAATCAATCAGACCAACAAGGAGATACTGTAAAAAAGGCACCGGATGTGGAAACACAAATGGAAAATCAGAGTCTGCAAGGTAGTTTTCAGAAATACATCATAAATTAATCGCCCAGTTCGAACAGTTCAGATCAAACGAAACAAGGTATCTGGTGCAGTAATTGAACCGGATCTTAGAGGAAACATGGGATGCACAGATGTCTTTAACTAGCTGTACGTGAAGGAGTTTCGAAACATATTGATTCCAAAACTAAAGAGCCATTATACTCGTGCAAATACAACAAGGCAGTTCGTAGATGGGAGTAAATCACTTGCACAGCGATTACAAAGCTACATGTGAGGAAAATAAGGAGCCATTTGCAACCTCTGCAATATTTCACCAGATCATTGCGGAAGAGTACAAAACTTTTAGGTTTTTTACCCCCAAAAAGGATAAGGGTGTAACGTGCGTTGCCTACGAAAATGCAGATGAGGGAGATAAGGAACGATTAAAAATAAATTAAGAGCAACATTTGGAAGAAAAACATGTAGAACTGAAAAAAATGTATGACAAAGAGAAATTTGAAGGTATTGTGGCAGTGTATGATCTACAAGTTGTAATGCAAATACCTAAAGGAAATGCTTCTATTTTCTATTACAAATCAAAGCTGATTGTTTTTAACTTTACAATTTATGACCTCCAAAAGAAATCTTGCGAATGTTTAGTATGGGATGAATCCCATGGGGCCGGCCGCGGTGGACGAGGAGACTGAGGCGCTTCAGTCACGGTCTGCACGGCCACTACGGTCGGGGGTTCGAATCCCCCCTCGGGCATGGATATTTGTGCCGTCCTAGTTCGTAAGTAGTTCATAAGTAGTTTGTAAGAGTAGGGACTGATGACCCCGTAGTTAAGTCCCATAAGCTTTACAAACATTTGAACATTTTTGAATCCCAAGGACACCAAGGGGTTAATGAGTTGGGTACGTGTTTGTATTTGGAGAAGAAAGCTACTGCAAACGATACAGAACTGATTGTTTACTCATGTAAGTGTGCTGGCGAACAAAAAAATAAATTCATGTTGGCCCTCTATGTCTATGCAGTACGGTATATAGGTATCAGGTCGATCACTCACAAATATCTGATTAATGGCCATACACAAAATTAAGTCCACTCAGCCCATTCTGTAACTGAAAGACAAGTAAAGCTCAAACTCAAGGGTGGACCAATATACACCTCAGACGGGCATATTTCTGCCATTAGAGGTGCTAAGAAACATGGCGAACCATTCCACGTTAATGAACTATGCTATGAGGACTTCTACGATCTGAAACAACTTGCTTCAACAATTGGTCCTATTTACTTGCTGTCTTCTGTAAAATGATCTTTTGTAAAAGTACTGAAAGTAGAAAAAGAATCTCCGTGTTCTGTTTCATACAAAAGGTCTTTCAAACTCGACTTTGAAAAGATAACTGTAATTAAAAGGAAGAAACTTCCTGAACAGTTGACTTTAACACCCGCATTTCATTCAAAACCTTTGTAGAAGAAGGAGGATGACCTTATGGCATTATTAAACAAAAATTATGTCCCCAGAGTTTATTCAACATTTTATGGAAATTTGTTATGGGTCCTCAAATCAAGCCTGAAGACACCTTCTGAAATTTCCTCTAGCCTACTGAAACAGCAGTGATAGGACACAAGGAAAAGATTTGTTTGAATCATTTACACTTCACTTTTGTTTACATTTTTCTTGTTTGTAGTTGACCATTTAATTCAATTTGTTCACTTTGAAGGGTTGTAACTCCCAAACTAACAGTGATAGGAATGTAGTTTAAATCGATTTGGACGCAGCTGGTTTCAACGAAACCAATGCACGATAGAAAAGAAACTATCGTTCCATTTAAAAATTATATCTTTGTGCTGTAACTCTTTGGAAAATGATACAATAAACTATGTTCATAGCTCCGCAGAAAATGTAACATTTCTTGTGTTGACCTACCGCATTAAAATTTCTCGTCACCTATTATTTCATAAGTTACAGAGGCAAACACACTTAGTGAAACACCCTATATATATATATATATATATATATATAGAGAGAGAGAGAGAGAGAGAGAGAGAGCCGGCCGAGGAGACTGAGGCGCTCCAGTCACGGTCTGCACGGCCACTACGGTCGGGGGTTCGAATCCCCCCTCGGGCATGGGTATTTGTGCCGTCATTAGTGTAAGGTAGTTGATAAGTAGTTTGTAAGTTCAAAATGTTCAAATGTTTGTATAGTCTATGGGACTTAACTACGGGGTCATCAGTCCCTAAACTTACAAACTACTTATGAACTACTTATGAACTACTTACGAACTAGGACGGCACAAATATCCATGCCCGAGGGAGGATTCGAACCCCCGACCGTAGTGGCCGCTCAGACCATGACTGGAGCGCCTTAGTCTCCTCGGCCACCGCGGCCGGCAGTTTGTAAGTTTAGGGACTGATGACCCCTTAGTTAAGTCCCATAAGCTTAACAAACATTTGAACATTTGAAGAGAGAGAGAGAGAGAGAGAGAGATAATCAGAGCTAAGTAAATATTTTGGAGTAATAAGTGCCTCTCTCGTCTTAACTGTGTACAGTACGTGGTAGCGCGGGCAGTGGCTAGTATGAGGTCGCGCCAGGTGCGCTATGTTTGCTATCGCTGGCGCGCGAGGCCCCGCACGCTGTAACTTACTGGCCGCTTATCAGCGCTTCGCCAGTGCTCGCGGTCTGCGTTACTGGCCTCCAAACACTGCCTGTCTGCTAGCGTCACTCTCTACACATTTTGAAGCCAGCAGGAGGATCAAGACCACTGAGGTTGTCAATACCCAGCACATAAAATTGCCCCGTTAATTATCTTCTTAATTACCTAGACTACCTCTTTGAACAATGGCCGCAATTTAGGATAACTGAGCTCAGTAGTCTTACCTGTATTTAAAAAGGAGACCTTCATGACAGTAATAACTATAGAGGTGTAAGTTCAAAAATGTTCAAATGTTTGTATAGCTTATGGGACTTAAGGAGTCACGAGTCCCTAAATTTACAAACTACTTATAAACTAGCTAACACTAAGGGCGGCACGAATATCCATGCCCCAGGGGGGTTCGAGCCCCCGACCGTAGTGGCCGTGCTGACCGTGACTGGAGCGCCTCAGTCCCCTTCACACAAAATGCAGAATGGCAATGGGAAGATAAGTGTTTTTGAAGAAGACATATTTGTTAACATCGAATGTCAATTGAAGCATAAGGAAGTCCTTTGCCGCGGTGGAGTAGCCGAACGGTCTAAAGCGTCTCGCTGCGGAGCGCGCGGTTGCTCGCCGTGAAGGTTCGAGTCCTCCCTGGGGCATGGGTGTGTGTGTTGTCCTTAGGTTAGTTTACCTAGGTTTAAGTAGTTTGTAAGCTACGGACTGATGACCACGCAGTTTGGTCCGATAGATTTACAAACATTTGAACATTTGAAGTCCTTTCTGAAGGCATTTGTGTGGAGTGTTGCTTTGTCTGGGACTGAAACATGGACGATAAACAGTGCGGACAGGAAGAGGATAGAGGCTTTCGAAATGTGGTGCTTCAAAAGAATGCTGAAGATTAGGTGGGTGGATCGTGTAACTAATGAGGAGGTACTGAATTGGGGAGAAAAAGAATTTCTGGCATACCTTGACTAAAAGAAGGGATCGATTGGTAGGACACATTCGTACAAATCAAGGAATTGTGAATTTAGCATTGGAGGTAAGTGTGTGGGGTAAAAATTGAAGAGGGAGACCAAGAGATGAATATAGCAAGCAAATTCAAATGGATGTAGGTTGCCGTTCTTATGAGGAGATGAAGAGGATTGCTCATGGCCAGCCGCGGTGGCCGAGGGGACTGAGGCGCTCCAGTCACGGTCTGCACGGCCACTACGGTCGGGGGTTCGAAGCCCCCCTCGGGCATGGATATTTGTGCCGTCCTTAGTCTTAGCTAGTTCATAAGTGGTATGTAAGCTTAGGGACTGATGACCCCGTAGTTAAGTCCCATAAGCTATACAAACATTTGAACATTTGCTTGCTCAGGATAGTTTACTTTGGACATCTGTATCAAACCAGTCTCCGGACGGAAGACCATAACAACAACAACAACTAATCATAATTTTTTGTCCTAATTACACCAACGTTTTTCGTAATTAGTACGACTGAGCTAGGAGATCATAGGGTCACTATCCAGATTATTTTTACAATTCATCTATTTGTTTAAGATTGCACAAGAAATAGATTTTTTTGCATCTTTCTGTGCTTATAAAAGTACAGTGAGATACTACTAATAATATGGGGTTTAGGTATGCCGTTATACTTCTTACACAATATGTACATCCAGTAAACATAATTAAATAACTTTTATTACACTTACTTACGGTATAAATATTTTCGCCCCTAATCTGCCGCCCCTAAAATCTGCAGCCGGCCTCGGTGGTCGAAGGGACTGCGACGTGCCAGTCACGGTCTGCAAGGCCACTACGGTCGGGGGTTCGAATCCCCCCTCGGGCATGGATATTTGTGTCGTCCTTAGTGTTAGCTATTTCATAAGTAGTTTGTAAGTTTCGGGACTGATGACCCCTTAGTTAAGTCCCATAAGCTCTACAAAAATTTGATTTTTAAAATCTGCCGCCATAGGCTCCAACCTACTCAGCCTACTGGTTAATTCGCCACTGCTCCCTTGTAAAGTTGTTTATTCTTTGACTTTTGAAATTTATCACATGTCTTAAAATACATTTAATGGTTGATACATCGTACACAATACGATCCAGCATAATGACTAAAATGCTTACAGAAGACGTCAATGTCTTCAAATCGCCGAACCGATTTCGTTGACATTTGAATTCTGCATAATTTATGGGTTGTTTTACGTCTAGCCTCTTCAGCAAGCGGTTTAGTCACGATGTAACAAACGGAGCTTGTTTTTTGCCAAGTCATCAGTCCCCAAACAGAGTTTCTTTTCGTATTTAATACTTATTTGTAACTCGACAAAGAAAGGCAGTGTTTATCGTCATTCTACGTACGGTTTAGGCTATATTTGAACCCGAAAATTGGAAAATTTTCTTTTATCCTGATGATCCTAGCCCAGTCAGGGGCTTGACATGTATGTAAGCGAGCGAAGCCGCGAGTAAAAGCTAATATTAAAATCATTCTAACTTCTGAACGGTTTGCGTTAGGATGTTCAAACCGCACCGTTGGCCGCAGGCATGGTGTGAATTAGTGTAAAGAATATGGTTTGGTTTAGCGACGAACCCCGCTTTCATTTATATAGGTTTGTCTATAAGCAAAATGGGAGCATTTAGCGGACGGAGAATCCGCATTTCACGATGGGGAGTATGTTCAACATCAACGGGTGACTGTGTACTGTGAAATGTCCAGTCACGGAATAATCGCTGCGATATTCCTTCCTGGCACGGTGACAACCGAACGGTCCGTGCAGGTGATGGAAGATGATTTCACCCCCGTTATCCAAAGTGACCCTGATTTCGACAAGATGTGGTTGATGCAAGATGGAGCTCGACTCCATCGAAGCAGGAGAGTGCTTGGTGTCCTGGAGGAGCACTGGGGGACCGCATTCTGGCTCAGGATTAGCCACCGTATTTTCGGGATCTTGTACACATGTGACTCCATCATGTGAAGCCGTATTGTAGAGAAAGTGTACAGCATTAACCCCTCAATCCATTGGTGAGCTAACTGACAGTGCTGCAGAGAAGCTGGATAGGTTGCAATTACAGATCACACTTCAGGCACAGCATGAGTTTAATATGACGCGTTTCTGAAATTTCCATCATCAGGTGTTCACCTGATTTGTGGGCGACAGTTACACGTAGACATATGTAGGTACATAGATATTGAAAAAGGTGTTCATTTTACAAACATGGTAGCCTGCACATGTTTGCGCAATGAACACATTTCGCAGTATATATATAAAGTCTATGTGTAGCCGTCGCTCACAAAGCCGGTGAATATCTGATGATGGAAATGTCCGAAACGCGTCATATTAAACTCATGCTGTGCCTGAAGTGTGACGTAATTCTTCCGACTTATTCAGTTTCTCTACAGCACTGCCGATTCATTTGATCACGGCGGTCTGCCCCCTACGTTACTTTGTCGCATTTAAAACAGATAACAGCCATTAAGGAGGTCATCGACAGCATCGATGTTCCGACATGTCAGCGAGTCATGCATAATTTAGCGGTTCCTCTCATCGCCATGGAGGGCAGGCCAATGGAACATGTCATAACCTTAATCCGAATATCAGTAGTGACGTTTAAGCGTGTGCACGCCGTTGTTTCACTAGATTTCGTTTTATTTCATATAGTTCATTCGTCTCATCCTGTAAATAGCTTTCGTGAATTAAGAAAAAGGCCTTTGATATGAAGGTCCAATCTAAATTATGGGAAATTTGGAAAGCTCGTGATAGTAGTATCGGCTTAACCATTACTTCAGAAGCGAGAAGAATAACAAAAGGAGTCTAACAAGGATGTCCTTTATCACCCTCGCCGGCCGCGGTGGCCGAGGTGACTGAGGCGCTCCAGTCACGGTCAGCACGGCCACAACGGTCGGGGGTTCGAATCCCCCCTCGGGCACGGATATTTGTGCCGTCCTAGTTCGTAAGTAGTTCATAAGTAGTTTGTAAGTTTAGGGACTGATGACCCCGTAGTTAAGTCCCATAAGCTTAACAAACAATTTTTTATCACCCTCGCTTTTTAAGGTTACCTTAATACTTGCTGTATAGATCATAAATACGAGATTTCGTAAAAATGTTGAATGTGTTAGTTTAGTAAAAGATAATATTGTATGACAATTTAATTTTTCTTTGTGAAATTAGTAATTTTTATGTAAAAATTCATCTACAGAATAGAAGGAGTTGACACTGGTTGGCTATCTGTCAGACATTTGATGTTATTTGCTAAGTGGCCAAAGACTTTTGTGACAGCATAATTCACCCACTTCTGAGCAAAAGTTAATTTAACCTTGAACTTGTAAGTCATCCTTTCTCCTGGTGTTGTAGCTATGCACTCTGTATTGTTTTTGAATTGGGTTGTATTATTAACAACAAATTTCATAAGTGAATATATATGACAAACGAAAATGGAAGATTCCTACCCAACGACATCTATATTATTTAACTCACTCCTTCTTGTAGATGACCTGTTTATAATCACAGATACGGAAGACAATCGTCAACGAACCCTTTCATATAATGGCAAAACAGTATAATCTAACAATATATACAAACGAAACAAAAGTTGTGATCTTTTGTGGAAAGAACACCTTATAGTTAAAATCATGATAGACAATAATGTATTGAAAGAAGTTGATATATTCATCTTAGTTGTAGAATTCTTGAGCACATTCTCAGTTGTAATACAGGAAATTTCCTTCAGGTGGAAAAGCTTCTGTCCATGCATCAGCACGGCTTTAGGAAGCATCGATCGTGAGAAACCCACCTTGCCCTTTTCTCTCATAACATCTTGTGAGCTGTAGACGGAGGGCAACGGGCAGACTGCATATTTCTCGATTTTCGAAAGGCGTTTGACAGTGTCAAAATGCAAACAGCTAACGAAGGTACGAGTATATGGAATAGGTACCGAAATAAGTGAGTGGCTCGAAGATTACTGAAGTAATAGAACCTAGTATGTTGTCCTTGACACCGAGTATTCATTAGAAATTAGAATATCGTCAGATGCGCCTCAGGAAAGTGTGACAGGACTTGTATAGTTTCTATCTATATAAATGATCTGACAGAGTGAGTTGCAATCAGCGGCTGTTTGCTGAGGATGCTATGGTGTACAGGATGGTGTCGTCATTGAATGACTCTAGTAGCATGCAGGATGACTTGGACCAAATTTGTAGATGGTGTGAGGAATGGCAACTAGCACTGAATGTAGAAAAATGTAAGGTGATGCGGATGAATAGAAGAATCAATCCCGTAATGTTCGAATACATCATTAGTAGTGTGCTGATTGACAGAATCGCGTAAATTAAATATCTAGGCGTAACGCTGCACAGCGATATGAAATGGAACGAGCATAATAGGACAGTCGTAGAGAAGCTGGGTGGTCGAATTGGGTTTATTGGGAGAATTCATCGTATATCAAACGCTTGTGCGACCCCGTCTTGAGATTTGTTCAAGTGTTTGTGTGTTTGGGATCCCCATCAGATCGATTTAAAGGAAGACACTATAGAAGAAATTTAGAGGGTCCGAATTGGAAGCAGACTGCAGAACGATTCTACTGCCGCCAACCTACATTTCGCTTAAAGATCACAAAGATAAGACCATAGAGATTAGGACTCATACAGATGCATACAAGCATCCGTTTTTTCCTCGTTCTGTATTCGAGTGGAACAGGAAAGCAACTGACTGATAATGGTACTAGGTGGATGTAAATATTATGACTTATCCAGAAACAGCTACTGCGAACGGCTGAAAGCAAGGGGAAACTACAGCCGTTACCTTTCCCGAGGACATGCAGCTCTACTGTATGAACATATGATGATGGCATCCTCTCGGGTAAAATATTCCGGAGGTAAAATAGTCCCCAATTCGGATCTCCGGGCGGGGACTACTCAGGAGGATGTGATCATCAGGAAAGACAATACTGGCATTCTACGGGTCGGAGCGTGGAATGTTAGATCCCTTAATCGAGTAGGAAAATTAGAAAATTTAAAAAGGGAAATGGATAGATTGAAGTTAGATATAGTGGGGATTAGTGAAGTTCGGTGGCAGGATGAACAGGTTTTCTGGTCAGGTGAGTACAGGATTATAAATACAAAATCAGTTGGGGGTATCACAGGAGTAGGATTGATAATGAATAAGAAAATAGGAATGCGGGTAAACTACTATGACCAGCACAGTGATCGCATTATCTTCGTCAAGATAGAAACGAAGCCAACACCGACAACAATAGTACAGGTTTATATGCCAACTAGCTCTGCCGATAATTAGGTAATCGAAGAAATATATGTGGAGCTAAAGGAAATTATTCAGACAATTAAGGCGGAGGAAAACTTAATTGTTATGGGAGACTGGAATTCGGTAGTAGGAAAAGGAAGAGAAGGAAAAATAGTAGGTGAATATGGTCTGGGCAAAAGGAATAAAAGAGGAAGCCGCCTGGTAGAATTTTGCACAGAACATAATTTAGTTATAACAAACACCTGCTTCAAGAATCACAAAAGAAGGTTGTATACGTGGAAGAGACCAGGAGACACTGGAAGATACCAGATAGATTTTATAATGGTAAGACATAGATTTCGGAACCAGGTTCTACAGTGTAAGACATACCCAGGGGCAGATATAGACTCTGACCATAACTTGTTGGTTATGAACTGTAGACTGAAACTAAAGAAACTACAAAAAGGTAGGAAAATAAGGAGATGGGACCTGGATAAATTGTAGGAACCTGAGGTTCTTAAGAATTTCAGAGGGAGCTTTAGGCAACAATTGAGAAAAACAGGGGAAAATAAAACGGTAGAGGAGGAATGGGTACAATTGAGAGATGAAATAGTGAAGGTAGCAGAGGGCAAAATAGGTAGGAAGGAAAGACCTACAAAAAATCCTTGGATATCACAGGAGATATTAAATTTAATCAATAAAAGGAGAAAATATAAAAATGCAGTAAATGAAACAGGCAAAATGGAGTACAGACGACTACGAAATGAGATTGACAGGAAGTGCAAAATGGCTAAGCAGGAGTGGCTAGAAGGCAAATGCAAGGATGTAGAAGAATGTATAAATAGGGGAAAAATAGATATAGCCTATAGGAAAAAAAAAGAAACATTTGGAGATAAGAAAAACAGCTCTATGAATATCAAGGACACTGATGGAAAACCAGTTCTCAGCAAAGAAGGGAAAGCTGAAAGGTGGAAAGAGTACATAGAGGGGCTCTACAAAGGAAATGAACTTCGAGACAATATTGTAGGAATTGAAGAGGATGTAGATGAAGATGAAATAGAAGATACTGTACTGAGAGAAGAATTTGACAGAGTCCTGAAAGACCCAAGTCGAAACAAGGCCCCTGGAGTAGATAATATTCCCTCAGAGCTACTGAAGTCTCTGGGAGAACCAGCCATGACAAAACTGTTTCACCTGGTGTGTAAGATGTATGAGACAAGTGAAGTACCCTCAGACTTTAAGAAAAATGTTATAATCCCCATCCCTGAGAAAGCAGGTGCAGACAAGTGTGAAAACTACAGAACCATCAGTTTAATAAGCCATGGCTGCAAAATATTAACGCAAATTATATACAGAAGGATGGAAAAGCTGGTAGAAGCCGACCTCGGGGAAGATCAGTTTGGGTTCAGGAAAAATGTAGGAACACGGGAGGCAATACTCACTTTACGGCTTATCCTAGAAGATAGATTAAGAAAAGGCAAACCTACATTTCTAGCTTTTGTAGATTTGGAGAAGGGTTTTGACAATGTTGATTGGAATAAACTCTTTCAAGTTCTGAAGCAAGCAGGAGTAAAATATAGGGAACGTAAGGTTATTTACAACTTGTACAAAAACCAGACAGCGGTTGTCAGAGTTGAAGGGCATGAAAGGGATGCAGTGGTTGGGAAGGGAGTAAGACAGGGTTGTAGTCTTTCCCCGTTGTTGTTCAATTTGTACATTGAGCAAGCTATAAAGGAAAGCAAGGAGAAATTTAGAGAAGGAATTAAAGTTCAGGGTGAAGAATTAAAAACATTGCGTTTTGCCGACGACATAGTAATTCTGTCAGATACAGCAAAGGACCTGGAAGAGCAATTGAACGGAATAGACAGTGTGCTGAAAGGTGCATATAAGATGAACATTAACAAGAGCAAAACTAGGGTAATGAAGTGCAGTGTAAGAAAATCAGGTGATGCTGAAGGAATTAAATTGGGAAACGAAGCAATAAAGGAGGTAGATGAGTTTTGTTACTTGGGCAGTAAAATAACAAATGATGGTCGCAGTACAGAGGGTATAAAATGCAGAATGGCAATGGGTAGAAAAGCGTTCTTGAAAAAGTGAAATTTGTTAACATCGAATATTGATTTAAACCTAAGGAAGTCCTTTCTGAAGGCATTTGTATGGAGTGTTGCCTTGTATGGAAGTGAGACATGGACGATAAACAGTGCGGACAGGAAGAGAATTGAGGCTTTTGAAATATGGTGCTACAGAAGAATGATGAAGATTAGGTGGGTTGATCGCGTAACTAATGAGGAGTTACTGAACAGAATTAGGGAGAAAAGGAATTTGTGGCATACCTTGACTAAAAGGAGGGATAGATTGGTAGGATACATTCTAAGACATCAAGGAATTGTGAATTTAGCGTTGGAGGGAAGTGTATGGGGAAAAATCGCAGGAGAAGACCAAGAGATGGATACAGTAAGCAGATTCAGTCAGATGTACGTTGTCGTTCTTATGTGGAGATGAAGAGGCTTGCTCAGGATAGGGTATTGTGGAGAGCTGCATCAAACCAGTCTCCGGACTGAAAACCGCACCAACAACATCCAGAAAAGAAGCTACGAAGGTACTTTCACATGTCATGTAAGAAACAAAGTTCCTGAGTAATACCAGGAAAGTGACACAACTGTAATTTTATAATAGTATTATCGTAGGTAAATCACTGTACGGATCCGCAGAATTGAATAGTGGTGAATTCAGGTTTCTTTTTCTTTTCTTTTTTTTTTTTTTTTAGAAAGAGGATTTTCATATCAAGAATTGTTGTTGTTATGGTCTTCAGTCCGGAGACTGGTTTGATGCAGCTCTCCACCCTACTCTATCCTGAGCAAGCCTTTTCATCTCCTCATAAGAACGGCAACCCACATCCATTTGAATATGCTTACTATATGCGTCTCTTGGTCTCCCTCTGCGATTTGTACCACACGTACTTCCCTCCAATGCTAAATTTACGATTCCCCGAGGTCTAAGAATATGTCCTACCAAGCAATCCCTTCTTTTAGTCAAGTTATGCCAAAAATTCCTTTTCTCACCAGTTCTGTTCAGTAACTCCTCCTTAATTACGCTATCCACCCACCTAATCTTCAGCATTCTTCTGTAGCACCACATGTAAATAGCCTCTATCCTCTTCCTGTCCAGTGTTTATACCAGTTATAACCCAGTCCTTCTAATCTATATCCTCTCCGTGAAACCGACCCCATTATCCCAATAAACTAAATTAGTTGACGACACTACTTAGTTGTTTTTTACTGACACTGAACTTTGATTCGGAAGTTAAGAAGTTTTTAGATGCAGAAAAACATCGTAATAAATAGAGCCACTCTTAAAGATCTAGACGGTTTTACTCGTACTGACAGAAAATATTATGGCTATAAATTGACACGTGATATGACAGAATCGTCAGTATCCCCTCGGATCCCAAATTACTTTCGAGTGAAAAGTGTTCAGTTACTTCTATTTGGTCGGAGTACTGCAGAAGGTTAATCAGGCTCGCGTCAAGTAAAAGATATTGCACTTGTGGAAAAATCAGATCTCTCTGAATAACACTGCACAAACTGTAAAAATTTCATCTGTTTCGTGTTTGCTACTTTTGCTACATTTCTTGATCACTGTGATCTAGGATATCCTGCATTCTGAGGAGGTCCCCTGTACATTGTTTTTAACTGCATTGTGAATGTCCTGTACTAATGTGTCTGGAGTACATTTTATTCTAGTCGTCACGTCACAGAATTCTTTTATGTGGTAAATACCGGATATTTTTTCACTGTCTAGCTACTCCATCTTACAATCATAACAGCGTCGTATTCGGGCTAACACGATACACTGTACACTTGAGAAACCGCTGCCGCGTGGCAGTGGCAGAGCGCTCTAAGGCGTCTTGCTGCGGAGTTAGCGTTAGTTCCCCGTCGGAGGTTCGAGTCCTCTGTCGGCCATGGGTTTGTTTGTGTGTGTGTGTGTGTGTGTGATGAGTGTGTGTATTCTCATTAGCATACATTAGTTTAAGTAGTTTGTAGGTCTAGGGACTGATGAACCCTGCAGCTTGCTCCCACACCTTTAGTAACATTTACATATTTGATTTTGAAAAAACCGCCCTTGTGGCAACTGAAGCAGGCGGCATTTCAGCAGAGGAACAGGCCGCGGTGCGTTCTGCTACGTGCGACCTTGGCGAATCGCGCCTCGCCTGACCAGAGAACGTGAGAATTCCAGCCGTGTGGGGCCACTCTCACAAGCCCTTTCTGTACGAGACGTGCAACACGACAAGAAAGTCGTTGTCAACTGCAGCGCTCCTTGCGATAGACCGTCGAACTACAAAGAAGCGTTCAAACGTTACGCATTTGTCGAATCGTCTGCTTCACGTATCTACTTGGTTTGTTGTCAAATTACAGCAAATGAATCGCCGAGTTAAGATCACTTTTCGAAACTGTAATATATATTGTGATTATTAAATCATTTATTTTGTGTTTTAGACTGCCACTTTGAAACTGTATTTGATTGTTTTCGTGCATTTCATGTCTACGTCGCTTATTATTGCTATTGCATACTTCCAGCCCCTGCGGTTTGAGGCGCCTATGTATATGATGAACAAGCTCAGGTGTCAATACATAGACCTTTCACTGTGATCAAGCTTCAAATAATGGTCACCAAAAACAAATATTTCATCCGTTAACTACAGCATGTTTCAAGAAAAATAGCAAATATGGTAATAAAGACGACTTGCAGTTAAAATGTCATGACGTGTGTCCAATTTTTATTGGGTACAGAGATTCGGCTCTTTGTATGTACAACAAACTTAAAACACATGCAAATTTGGATATTTTGACATTCTTTCGTCGGTTCTTTGTAGATCACTATATTGACTTATTTAAGTAACCGGATTTCGGCGTACTTTAAAGACTGAATATTCCCTAGTAAGCCTAAAACCGCGTGACTAAGTGGAAATCAACGTGTAGAACATACACAAAATTCTACTTTTAAGTCAGTGTGATGTACCAGTATCGACGGATAAATCAGTGAAAATATCTTGATTTACACTTGGATTTCATATTAACAGCTATATCTCTGTATTCAATAAAAATTGTACACAGGTTATATTAAATTTTTAATGCAATTCCTCTATAGTATCACCTCCTAAAATACGAGGAGTCGAAAAACTCCGTTTTTCTGAGCAGCAGACAAGTACACATTCTCAAACAAATTCCCGACTTGGCTTCGTTTGTCTGCTGCCTTCCCCTTTCGGTCGTCTGCGCATGCGCGAAGCACTTCCATACGCGTGAGAATAGGATCCATCCTATTCCGTCTACTGGCGATCGTATGCGCGCATCTTGTGCAAGTGGACGCATCTACACTGTACGCGGACGGCGTGACCGGTGCATCATGGGTAATCTGGCAAGCTCTCACTTCCCGTGTTGAAAGGGCTTTTCTGGTACAAGCTGCAGATCCACACTCGCCACGTTCTTCCCCTGCTCGAATCGCGATGGAAAAAACACACTTGCGGTCTTCAGTACCCCAATCGGTGAAAACGAAACCGTTATAGACTCACTTACAAGGAGAAGTTCCAGTCTCGAAAATTCAGTTCGTGAAGCGATTTCGTAGGATAGTAGTACACCTTACTGTTGTCCACTCAAAGAAGTCCTAAAGCGTACTATCTAGAAAATTCCTAGAAAAGGGGAACTAAAGTTTTATGCGCATCAAGCTCCAATAGCTCAAGTGCTTGTTGAGGAATCATATGGATATTGAAGAAAACAGAACAAATAGGTATCTCACAAAATTTTCTGCTGCAAATAATTTTTTTCTTTTTAAGTGAAGTATATTTCGTTTTCTTTACTCTCTTCTCTTCTGTGATTATCGCAGTGATATGAGAGAATTCAAAAACCAAACAGCGAATATTAGAGTCGAATGGCAAGAAAGGGACGAGAGGATTGTAGCTTTTCCCCCATGTTGTTCAATCTGTACATTGAACAAGCAGTGAAGGAATGCAAGGAAAAATTTGGAGAGGGAATTAAAGTTCAGGGAGAAGAAATCAAAACTTTGCGGTTTGCCGATGACATAGTAATTTTGTCAGAGATTGCAAAAGATCTGGAAGAGCAATTGAATGGAATGGACAGTGTCTTGAAAGGAAGATATAAGATGAACATTAACAAGAGTAAAACGAGGGTAATGGAATGGAATGTCAGAAAATCAGGCGATGCTGAAGGAATTAGATTAGGTAATGAGACAATAAAAGTAGTAGATGAATTTTGTTATTTGGGTAGCAAGATAACTTCTGATGGACGAAGTAAAGAAGATATAAAATATAAAATGGCTATGTGAAGAAAAGCGTTTCTAAAGAAGTGAAACTTGCTAACATCGAATATTAATTTAAATGTCAGGAAGTCCTTTCTGAAAGCATTTGTCTGGAGTGCAGCATTGTATGGGAATGAAACGTGGACGATAAGGAGTTCAGATAAAAATATGATAGAAGCTTACGAAATGTGGCGAACGTTGAAAATTAGATGGGTAGATTACGTAACTAATGAGGAGGTGCTTAACCGAATCGGGGAGAAAAGGAGTTTATGGCATATCCTGACTAAGAGAAGGGATTGATTGGTTGCACACATTCTGACACATTTAGGAATTGTCAACTTAGCATTAGAAGGAAGTGTGTGGGGTAAAAATCGTAGAGGGAGACCGTCTGATGAACACAGTAACAGATTTAAAAAGATGTAGGTTGCCGAACGTATTCTCAGATGAAGAGACTTGCACAGCACAGGGTAGCGTGGAGAGCTGCATCAAACCAGTCTGCGGACTGAAGACGACAACAACAACATGAGAGAATTCATTTTGATAACAGCTGGAAGAAAGAATAGGAAAACTTTACTATTGGACCACAGAGGCTGAGTTCGTTAGAAATTAAGTTCAATTCTACAGAACTTGACAGAAATAAGAGCTGTAGATATTAATGCTACTAAGAGGCCTACCTATTTTCTTTGAATATACCCACTGCAAATGAAGATAATCTAGTGGAAGAAACAAAGAAAAACTTTAATTTCATTTTCCTCCTATAACGAGACAGAAGCATGTAAATACCCAAAGTAAAGGGTAACAAACTATTTGTTTTACATGGCGTAAGAATACGTCGCCAAAGAAGGCGATTATGGCGAGCGAAAAGCAGGGCTGAAAGGGAGGAAAGAAGCCCTTAAAAAATAAATAAAAATAAAAAAAAAGATGGCAGCGTCTTTGCCTGTCGTGTGGATCATCCCAGTTCGGGAATTATTTTATTTTTATTTGACTCTTCCTGGCCATCTGCCTGTTTGTATACATGCAGTAGGGCAGGCAACAGTTATACTTGCTTTTCCATGAAGAATCCACAAAATATTTAAAATATTTTCACAGCTTACAATGTCGCCTATTTTGTAATGACATTGCAATGACAATAGTATTTAACACTTTGTTAAATGCATTTGGAATTATTCGATTTTTTTAAAGAAAATATTATAATCTTAATTAGCTGCATCAGTCATTTCATAAATAAAATAAAGTTCTTTGTGATTGATAATCTTTTATATAATCAATTTCACTTAAAAATTGTTGTAATTTTTAAAAGAAATAACAAAAATCATGTTTGCCGGAGGTAGAATTGAACCCTGAATATCCACATGACGGTATAACATGCTACTGCCTGAGAAATTTCGCTATTCTGCTATAAAGAACACATTGTTTGATATATATACAGTGTATATGAGTAGTGCTTAAACTATACAGCCCTGAACATGGACTTTTCTGGATAGCTCGCTTCGAAACTTGTATAGACCTCCCTGTTAGCCAGTAAATCCGTTATTCCTACCAAGGACATTGCTCTTGATAATGGAAATGACACTGAAGAAAAAGACACGTTTATAGAATTTGTCGAGATAGAAATACTGCCTGACAAAGTAAAATGATGCAAGATTTAAAATCCTGAGAAAAATAGGCGTAAGCTTTAGAGATAAACAGGTAATACACAGTAGATACAACAACTAGGACAGTGTAAAAAGTGCAAGACCAAGGAAGAAATGATCTCATTGAAAATGCTGTAACCAGTGATGCAGCCTTTCACCTCTCCTATTTATTATACACATACGACGTAAATATGAGCAATGTTGAAGACCGGGGTTAAAATTCAGGGTGAAATGATATCAACAATAAGACTCACTGATGACTTTGCTATCCTCAGTAAAAATGAAAAAATATTGCTAGATGTTTCAAACTGAATGAATAGTCTGATGAGTAGAATATGGATTGAGAATAAACTGTAAAGAGACAAAGTAATGAGGAGTATCAGAAAAGAAAATAATGACACACTTAAGATTAAAACTGGTGGACGCTAAGTGGACAAAGTTAAGGAGTTCCTCTACTTTGGTAGTAAAGTACGCCACTACGAAACAAACAAAAAGAACATAAAAAGTGGACTAGCGGAGGTTTAAAAGCCAGCTCATTGACATTAAACTTTGAAACATGCAGTTCAGAACATGTAAGAGGTTTCCACCAAGAATATGCATAAAGTATGAAGAAGAGCAGATAGAAGAGATCGTCAGTATTAAATTCCTGAGATTACAACTTGATAATAAATTCAGTTGGAGAGAATACACCGTAGAACTGCAGAAACGACTTCAGCGACTTAACAAATCTGTATTTGCAATTCGCGTGATAGCAGACGTCGACGACATAAAATAGAAAAATCTTTCATACTTTGCTTACTTTCATTCCATAATGGCATATGGTATATTCTGGAGTATTCAAACCAAGCAAAAGTTTTCAGAGCCAAAAAAGCGTGTAATACGTTTGTGTAATTCACGGACATTTTGTAGAAACCTCTTCAAAGAACTGGGTATACTAACAACTGTCTCTCAGGATATTTATTCCTTAATTAAATTTGTCGTAAATAACATAGCCCTTTTTCCAATAAACAGCTCAGTTCATGCATACAATACTAGGAGCAAAACCGATCTACACAAAGAGTTAAAGGAACTTACTTTTAGTTCAAAATGGTATCCACTACATAGGAACACAGAGTATTTTTTTATAAACAGTAAACGAGCACCACTGGCCCTAAAAACCTTTTGCTTTTGTTAAAGCAAATCGATTTCGGTTACTGAGTAACCATCTTCAGTGCTGATGTTGAACGAAAAATAATATACAAAATCACAACTATGTCAAAAATAATTATGATTTTCAATGAGTAGCTACGAATGTTGTAAATAGCTGATTCGTATCAGTATTAGTTGCTGTCAATTTTCTGGTATGTATAAATCATTTTCTAAATTCGTGCTCATTGACAATTGTAATTATTTTTTTGGGATAGTTCTGATTTTATATACCGTCAAACGGGGTGATTTCGGACACTGGGGGTGAGTCCGCACTGCATGGTTTATCTTCTCTTTCCCGCTGCATAGCAACGAATTAGTGCTTATTTCTACCTCCGAGTGCTGCTTATTTTATGCGCGAAACTGTAATTCCCGCATCCCGCGCTCCCGCGTTTGGATCGATTGTTTACCGACGCAATAATCAGTCGAACATTCTCATTGTTAAAAGTTATCGCTGTGTTATGGAGCGGAAACTTTCTGTTGTTACAACTGGCGGAAAAGTATCGTAGGGACAGCTGCCAACGAGATCAAATGTTCAAATGTTTGTTAAGCTTATGGGACTTAACTACGGGGTCATCAGTCCCTAAACTTACAAACTACTTATAAACTACTTACGAACTAGGAGGGCACAAATATCCATGCCCGAGGGGGGATTCGAACCCCCGACCGTAGTGGCCGTGCTGACCGTGACTGGAGCGCCTCAGTCCCCTCGGGCACCGCGGCCGGCCCAACGAGATCAACGGCACTGTGAGTAGTCTTGTATCAGTTTGTCACGAGTTTTGTGTAAAGTTTAAAAGTAACGGAGTTTCTTTCGAAATTGTGTATTTTATGATTTCGGACAATGCCGCGAAAATATAAAAGTAAGAAAGGTGTTCATGATCGGTGTGATTATGACCCGGAAGCCGGCTGCAGCGGCCGAGCGGTCTGTGGCGCGTCAGTCACAGTCTGCACGACCGCTGCGGTCGGGGGGGGGGGGTTTCGATTACCCCCTCGGGCATGGTTGTGTCGTCTTTAGTATAAGTTAGTTCATAAGTAGTTTGTAAGGTTAGGCACTGATGACCCCGCAGTTAAGTCCCTTAAACTTAACAAACATTTGAACATTTTTGACACGGAAATTTTAAAAAAAGCCGGCCGCGGTGGCCGAGGGGACTGAGGCGCTTCAGTCACGGTCTGCACGGCCACTGCTGTCGGGGGTTCGAATCCCCCCTCGGGCATAGATATTTGTGCCGTGCTTAGTTGTAGGTAGTTCATAAGTAGTTTGTAAGCATTATTCTAATGCTGGACGTCCTTAAAATATGTTAAAAGTTACTAAAATCAAACAGAAACAAAGTAGAATTAATAAAAACTCCATTTGTGTCCGAAATCACCCCATACACTTCAAAACACCAGTCAGAAATTGAAAATACACATGTGTCCGAAAACACCCCACTCCATGGGATGATTTCACACACTTTATTTCTCTGTCACAGACAAAAGTAGATGCGCATGGACGTTCTGTTTCTAGGACATTTTATTGTTTATACTTATACCCCACCACTTCCATAAAAAATAATGAAATCTGACAAAACCTACAAAAGTTAGTGAAAATAATCTCAAAACTGTCCGAAATCACCCCGTTTGACGGTATTCTTTTTCGTTTATCATCAGTACTGAAGATGGTTACCCAGTAACCAAAATCGATGTTTTGTAATAAAAGCAACAGATTTTTACAGCCAATGCTGCTCGTTTCATTGTTTACATAAAAATTTAGCTACAAATAAGGATCAAGTGAAGAAGAGCATGAAAGACTTCTTCTACTCCATTGATGAATTCTTAAATAGAACCAAAAATGTCTTGTATGTACTCATACGATTAGTATTATTATTTCAACTTATATATATTTTTGTATCCCATCCTCGTCGCCACTTTTGTGTCCCAACTTCGTCGCCGCTTTTGTGTCCCAGCCTCGTCGTGGGTGTCGGTGGCCGAGTGGAATGAGACCGACACGCTGGTGCAGGTACGGAGGGGAGCAGCCAGAAACTATAAACACTCGAGTAAATTAGAAAGAGATATATTGCACAGAATGAAACAATACTTAACTTTTACATAGTACTGCAGAATGTTGATACATAGTTGTTGGAGGCCTGCCTAGTGCCTGTACAATAGCGAAGTCTTCAATCGTGCCTATCTGATTACGAAGGTCATAACTGTTTGCTAGCTCAGTCCGAAGTGGCCGGTGTTCTTCAGTGGTGGCCACGAGCGGCGTTCCAGCAGAGGGCGCTCGTGGCTGTCGTCGTGAGATCGCCGCGCCGTGCGTGCGTGAGGGCCTGAGCGGGGGCGTTACTGGTGGGACGGGCGTCGTAGCTGAGGCCGGGATCGAGACGCCGTCCGCGCCCCGGCATCCGCCTTGCGATCCTCCAGGGAACCCGCCGAAACCTGGGGAAGGGCGCCCGCCCCCGCCCAGAGGGAGCAGGTCATCTTCTTCTGAGGTGCGTGGCCCAAGCTGGGGGGGCCCGCACGGTCCCGGAGTCCCTCTCGGTGACGCTGTCATCTGCGGCGGCGACAGCGGCGGCGACGACTGCGTCGGATGTACGTCGACGTCCATAGGGATCTCGTAGTCCGGGGACGAACGATGTGGCTGTGCTCCCTGGCGGTGAACTGGGTCTGGAATCAAGAAACCGGAGACAGGATCGCGCGGCCTGTGCAGGCGCAATTGGTTTGCGTGGCGCCGCAGCTCCGACCCTGTGGAAGAACGTACAATAAACATATTGCGACCTAGCACGCGCTGAATGGTGCCCGGCAACCATGTCTTCTTGTTTCCAGCAAACACCCTGTACAGCACCGGCGTGGAAACCTGAAAACGCGTAGCGCCATACGAACCGACTCGGTGCGTGGGAGGCTGCAGCAGGTGAAGGAGAGTGCGGTGACGGCGGCCGTGTAGCAGCTCGGCAGGAGACGGGCCGTCACGTGGCATGCACCGATACGTAGACAGGAAAATTTGAAGAGCTTGCTGCCTGGAGTGCTGACCTTTCATCTTCTCCATGTGAGACTTGAATGTTCGAACGAAACGTTCTGCTTCACCATTGGACTGAGGGTGAAAAGGTGCGGTGGTGATATGCTGAATGCCATTCACACGACAAAACTGTTGAAATTCCGCACTAACAAACTGAGGTCCATTGTCACTGACGATAGTTTCAGGCAAGCCTTCGATGCAAAACACTGATGTTAAGGCACTGATTGTACTAGAAGCTGTCGTTGAGTTCATGGCAATCACAAAAGGAAACTTGCTGAAAGCGTCTACAACAATTAACCAGCGCGTATTCCAGAAAGGTCCGGCAAAGTCAATATGTAAACGTTGCCATGGTCCCTTGGGGCGTGGCCAATCTGAGAAACGTTGCGGAGGAGCCGCCTGATGCTCCGCACAAACAGTACACTGTGACGTCATGTTCTCTATCTGAGCGTCCATACCAACCCAGGTACAATGACGTCTGGCCAGTTGCTTTGTCCTAACAATACCCCAATGTCCTTGATGCAGGAGGCGTAACACTTCTCGTTGCAGGGAACGAGGAACAATCACTCTTGCTTGGTCGTTGTCGGTATGCAACAACAGTACACCCTGACTTAAAGATAATGCATGACGTTGTGCAAAATAACGTCGAACCAGAGGCCGATCAATGTCTTTGGCTCTGGCAGGCCAACCAAAGCGAACAAAACGTGCTACCACACTTAAGTCTGCATCCGCAGCTGTTTCCTGTGCAACCCGACGAGAGTTCAAAGGGAAATCTGCGACAGCGGAAGCATCTCTGGAGTCTATCTGACAACATGCCATTTCTGAAGAATCAAATGATACATCCTGGCCAACCGGAAGTCGGGAAAGTGTGTCCGCGTTGGCATGTTTAGTGGTAGGTCGGTACAAAATCTCATACTGATAATTAGACAATATCAAGGACCATCTCTGAAGCTTTTGTGCCGTTCGTGGCGGAATTGGCTTTGTGGGTGAGAACAACGACGTGAGAGGCTTGTGGTCCGTCAACAAATAGAATTTTCTGCCATAGAGATAATGATGAAACTTTGTGACGCCGTAAATGATTGCTAAGGCCTCCTTTTCTATCTGACTGTAATTCTGTTGCGTCGGCGTCAGTAGCTTGGATGCAAAGGCAATAGGACGATCGTGACATCCAATACGATGTGAGATTACCGCGCCCAGACCGTACGACGAGGCGTCAACTGCTAACACTACAGGCTTCTGTGGGTCAAAGGGAATCAAACATGCATCACTGAGTAGTGCCGACTTTAGTTTGTCAAAGGCAACCTGACAATCTTTAGACCATACAAAAGGAACATTCTTCCTACGTAAGTGATGCAGTGGAGCTGCAATCTGAGAGGCATTGGGAATAAACCGGAAATAATAGTTAAGCTTTCCCATCACTGCTTGCAATTCATGCACATTCTTAGGAGGAGGCAAGTCTTTGATTGCTCGAAGATGTGACTGTAAGGGATGAATTCCTTGGGCATTAATCACATGGCCTAGGTACTCTATTTCAGTTTGAAAAAACGAACACTTTGCTTTATTGCAACGTAGACCTGCTGCAGTCAAAACTTTGAAAAGGCACTCCAGGTTTGCTAAATGTTCTTCAACTGTACGTCCGGATACCACAATATCATCTAAATAGTTCGAACAACACGGTACAGAAACTGTCAGCTGTTCCAAAAAACGCTGAAAAATAGCGGGAGCGGAAGAACTGCCAAAGGGTAGGCGTTGAAATTGAAAAAGGCCCATGTGAGTATTAATGACGAAAAACTTTTTTGACTCGTCATCAAGTGGAATCTGTAAGTATGCCTCTGCTAAATCAATCTTAGAAAAGAAACGAGACTGTCCTAATTTGTCCATCAGTTCCTCAGGTCTGGGTAGGGGATAAGTGTCTACAATTGTTTGACTGTTGACAGTTGATTTGAAGTCCGCACAGAGACGAAGTTTTCCTGACGGCTTGGGTATAATTACTATAGGCGAGGCCCACTGACTCGCAGAAACAGGAGAAATCACCCCACTATCTTGCCAACGTTTAAGTTCTTCGGCAACTGTATCACGCAAGGCGATAGGCACTGGTCTAGCTTTACGAAACTTTGGAACTGCAGATTCTTTTAAAGTCACATGTGCCACGAAGTCTTTCGCACAACCTAGTTCCGGTGAAAACAAGTCACTGTATTTGTCACACAATGCATTGATTTTATCCTGAGGCACTATTGACGAAATTTGAAGCACATCTCTTTGAATTGATAAACCAAACAAGTCAAAAGCATCTAGTCCAAAAATGTTCTGCGTAGATTTGGCCTGAAGAACAACAAAAGCAACTGTTTTCGTAACACCTTGAAAAGAGGCAGGCAGGCTACACGTTCCTAGCACGGGAATATTTGGACCTGTATAAGCTGTCAACACTTGTTGACACAGCGATAATTTTGGCGAACCCAGAAGTTCATAAGTATCTTTATTAATTAAGGTAACAGCGGAACCAGTATCAAGCTGAAATTGCACAGTCTTATTTTCTATAGAGAGAGTAACAAACAGCTTGTGCTTCTGGCGCACGACCGGTGCGCGAATGTGGGCAACGTCTAATACATATTGTTTTCTGCGCTTGCGCGGGTTGCGTGCGGTAGGAAGCGGCGCATACTCGGCACACAGCGGATTAACCACACTGTCACTAGATGACACTACCGCCGGATCGGCGTCCGCGCAATGCGAGGCTACTGCACTAAAATTACTATGAGTAGCTACACCAATTCTACTGTCACTAGCTACACAGTACTGGGCACTATTACAAGGAGCAGTTGCAGAAGGCACTAATTTCACTACAGGAATGCACTGTTCATAGTCATTTTGCTTGTCCCGAACCCTTTTCTGTTGCACTGTTTTACGCGCTCGTCGGCGCTTGCTACGTGGTGCACTATATAGTTTTGCCATAGGCGCACAAAAATTGTTTTGCACTGTTGAATCAAGAGAAACACTGCCCAAATCCACAGCGTGTATGACATTTACAGTATGAACCGTTCTCGCACTGTGCGAAGCACTATTCCTAACGGCACCGTTCTTTGAGTTTTTAACTTGCATACACACAGACTGTACATGACCTGATTTGCCACATTGATAACAGGTTGCGTTGCGACTAGGGCAATGAGCACGCTTGTGGCGAGACACACACTGGGGGCAAGATTTACGTACATTTTTCTGAAATGAGCGTTGGCGCCCGTTATTCAAATCACTGTTTCTAACATCACGGGGCGACCTTTGCGTCGCACTTTTACTCTGGCTACTGTTCCCTGTCTGTTCAGCACGGCCGGTAGAAAAATAAGAATCACTAGTGCTATACTGAGAACTACGGCTAGGAAAGCGTCCGTTGCGGCGCACTGAATTTACACTATGGCTTTGCATTTCTACATCAGCTAAGTCAAAAGTATCATGCGCTTCTATAAGCTGCAGTACACTGTCTAAGGAGGGGTCAGACTGTTTCAGAATTGCTGCTCTAATTCTGGGGTCCTGAATATTCTGCGTAATCGCATCTCTCAACATGACGTCACTATACGAAAGTCCACAAGAGCAAGTAAATTTACATTGGCGGGTTAAGCCCTTCAATTCCGTAATCCACTCTTGGTGTGACTGCTGCGGTAATTTTTTAAGTCTGAAAAATCGGTACCGCGCAGCGGCTACAAGAACTTTTCTCTCATAATGAGCATTCAGTGCATCTACAATTTGTTCAAAGTCTACATCACGAGGAGATGCGAGAGGGAAAAGTTTTTGCAATAGTACGAAAGTCTGGGGGCCCACAATCGATAAGAAAAGGTTCTTCACTCTCTGACCTGTAATTTGATGAGCCGCGACGAGTTCTTGAAACTGTGCGAAATAGTCGCTCCATTCTTCCTCACGTTCGTTGTACTGGCGGAACGTCGGAAGCGGTGCGGCGGCAGGTGTGGGCTGCTGATGTGACGACTGTTGTTGTTGGTGAGCAGCCTGTGTCGTCAACTGCGACACGGCCTGGAGAAGCTGGGTAATTTGCGCCGTCTGTAACGGAATAATTTCCATTAAGTTTGGGTTCGGGGTAGTGGCCATGATGACCGATTAGGCGCCGCGCATACAAGTAAATTATAACAAAACACAAATGCAATATGAAAGAGGACGCTCTGCAACAAAAAAGTCCACAAAACACGTAAATGAATATATTCCCCCAAAAATCTTATAATAAGGGTGGTTGGGCGGGAGCAATTTCTACGTGCTCGACTGCTGCTGTCTGGCTGCTGCAAGCGGGCTGATCCAAGGTTCTATCACTCCTCGTCGCCACTTTTGTGTCCCAACTTCGTCGCCGCTTTTGTGTCCCAGCCTCGTCGTGGGTGTCGGTGGCCGAGTGGAATGAGACCGACACGCTGGTGCAGGTACGGAGGGGAGCAGCCAGAAACTATAAACACTCGAGTAAATTAGAAAGAGATATATTGCACAGAATGAAACAATACTTAACTTTTACATAGTACTGCAGAATGTTGATACATAGTTGTTGGAGGCCTGCCTAGTGCCTGTACAATAGCGAAGTCTTCACTCGTGCCTATCTGATTACGAAGGTCGTAACTGTTTGCTAGCTCAGTCCGAAGTGGCCGGTGTTCTTCAGTGGTGGCCACGAGCGGCGTTCCAGCAGAGGGCGCTCGTGGCTGTCGTCGTGAGATCGCCGCGCCGTGCGTGCATGGCGGCGCGCGGCGAAAGTAGGTGGCGCGCACTTTGTACTTGTGCGACACCACATATATATATATATATATATATATATATATATATATATATATATATATATATATATATATATATATATACAGCGTTGCTTCGCACGCGAAGACTAGATGGTCTGCATTGGTCGTTTCTACTTCTAAATATAGATTTTCATAGTTTCAGCTTTAAAAATGCTTTCCTAATCAAACATTTTCTTGCAACTTGCCGTTCCCTAATGCACTATTGAGGGCAGAATTCAAAATATCCCGAAAAACATTTTTATATTCTAACCATGGTTCCAAATCCAAATTTTCGCATTTATAGCATCAAAATAGTCTTAGTAGCACCCTTAAAATATTTTACCATATTTCACCCGCTTAACGGTTGAATTTTCAAACATATCGAAACACGTGTTTTTAAAAGTCCAATCATAAATCTAAATTTAAAGTTTTGTATTTTTTATTCAACATTGCCTTAATAGCAACGTATTAAAAAAAAGGTTCATCCCCTATTTCACCCTCTTAGGGATAGGAATATCGAAAAATTGCTGATCCCTATAGTGTAAGATAAACAACGTCTACTACTTTCAAGTTTCTATAGTCTGTAGATTCACTTTTGAACGCCGTATTCTGTCTTTTAGAAACGGATCGAGAGCGCAAAATTTCGTTTTTAAGCTTTGGCATCTCTCTTGGTAGTTTTACTTTTCAAACTGCAATTTGCACTTATTTTTCTTTATTCGTACGCTTGTTGCATCGCGCTAAGCTATCACCTCTTTGCTATTATAGCGTCAAAAGTCATCGCTGGTCTTCAGTCCAAATTTTACATAAGCCGACGACTTTCAACCACTATTTCTTCCACCCTCTTATAGCTATCGTCACGGAACTGCTATGGTGTACAACGGGAGACTTTGTACTACAACACAAAGAGAACGTTCGTCTCCATTGTGTAGTTTTTGCTGAGGAGCAAAATATTGACACCCACTCATAGAATATAGGCACAAAAACCTCAATATATGTATTAGGCCTAGGAAAAGATATCTAACATTTTATAGAGAAATTCAACTGCTCTTGACATGTTCCGCATCCACGCTCTCATCAATATGGGTCTAATGGAACAGATGACATTCGTGGTAAAAAGAAGTCTACTGGTATCACACGTTTGTCTTAATTTGAAGTAGAAATCTCTGAAAAATGTACGTTTGGGACATCGCGTTGTATTGTTATAAAGTGAGAAATCTGGAGTATAAGAAAACCGAAGTATTTGACGTGTGGTGTTACAGAAGAATGTTTAGAACTAGGTGGACTGACAACGAACGATGAAGTTCTCCGTAGAATCGGTGAAGAAGAAAACTGACGAGAAGAAGGATGACAGGCCATGTCTTGGGACATCAGGGAATAAGTTCCATGGTACTAAATAGGCCTGTAGAGGATGAAAACTATAGGGGAAGGCAAAGATTACAATGCATCCAGCAAATAACTGAGGACGTAGAGTAGGAGGTATACGTTGAAATGAAGAGTTCTCTGCGTATGGCGCAAGTGTTACGTATTATTTAGACAGTTGCGGACTGTTCACTATGTATACACTATAGCGTAAGCGATTGCATAGTCCGTGGCGCGAGGTCTGCGGTTGGTCAGAACACTTCTGATTACTCACTGTCTTTTTCTTCCGCTGTTAGATTGAAAAATAGGTTTGTGGGTTGCCACGTAATCTGTATTACCCTGGCTCACGAACTTATGCAACAGACCACTATGTCAAAGTTTATCAGTGGATGTTTGGAGGTCTAAAACAGCGCGAACACACATTCCCTTCTCTTGAGTGAATCTGTGATGCTGCCACTTTTTTTAATGGTTTCGTGGCTGATCTTGCTTGTTCCTGATATCGATTCCAAATAGTCGCCCTTCTTTATCGAATGCCATCGATCGTTGTCTGTTGTCATGCTGAAGTCCAATACAATACACAATAAATTTTATTGATGTCTATTCTGACCTTTTCTACCTGGATCAGACTGGGTCCTCTAGTACAACTGAACTGATCATTGACGCTTTATTTTCGTTAAAAGAATTGCAACCAGCTTCCTTTTTGGATGTTTTTTATTTAATCCAGAACTAGTTTTCGAGCGACTGCAGGCTTATATTCAGTGGATAACTTTACAGCAACATTTCCGCTAAGTGTAGGTTATGCTTTCATGTTGGTTCTGGTAACATAACTGCACTTTAGTAAGCGAGAACAGAATAAATAGGATTAAATGTATTGTAATTTAATGTGTTCTTATTGTAGGTGTATGTGAAACCAAGTTATCCATCGGGCACTGACGTTTTGTAACACATGAGAGCATTTTTGCTACACATTTACACATTTACAAAATATAAACACTGAATGTGGTGCAAAGAGGATGGCTGTGGTAGATGTTGCACTACAGTAATTAATGTTCTTTGCTTTGAGACATTGTGAATGTATAAAGAGTATTTAACGGATTAAAATTATATTTTACACATTATATTGAATTTTGTAAAATTTGTGTAACGCTAAGTGTAGCAAAAATGCTCTCATGTGTTAAAAAACGTCAGTGCCCGATGGATAACTTGGTTTTACATACACCTACAATAAGAACACATTAAATTACAATACGTTTAATTCCGGTTATTCTGTTCTCGCTTACTAAAGTTCAGTTATGTTACCAGAACCAACATGACAACATAATCTACACTTAGCAGAAATGTTCTTGTAAAGTATCCACTGGAGATGAGCCTGCAGTGGCTCGAAAACTAGTTCTAGATTAAATAAAAAAACATCCAAAAAGGCCGCTGGTTGCAATTCTTTTACCGATGATAAATAAATTTACGCTGCTGCTGCAGTTCCTCTTCAACATGCATATCTTGAAAAAAAAAAAAATTAACTGATCATGTTTGGAACTTCGGTTGCAGCCGTTCATGGACTTCATGTTGCGAAACAATGACGAAATTTTTCTGGGTGACAATGCGCCATGTCAGTGAGGCACAGTGGTTCGCCATTGGTTTGAAGACCATTTGTGACCAATACAGCGAATTATTCGGCCAGCCAAATTGCCTGACATGACTCCCAACCAAAATTTATTGGGCGTAATCCAAAGGTCAGTTTGCGCACAAACTGTGCCATAGAAACACTAGCTCAATTTGGACGGCAGCATGGTTCAGTATTCCTGCAGGGGCTCCCAACGACTTGTTTAATCCGTAGCTCCTTGAGTTGCTGCACCTCGCTGGTTGAAAGGAGGTCTAACACCGTATTAGTGGGTATCTCACGCCTTTCAAATGTTTGTAATCATATGGGACCGCACTTTTGTGGATACCGGCGTCTATACTTACAAACTTCTTAAACTAACGTAATCCTAAGGCCCAAGGAAGGACTCGAACGTCCGACGGGAGCGGCCACCATTTCCTGACTTGGTGCCTACAACAGCGCTAAAATGGCTTTTGTTACCTCAGTGTAAATTAGATCATCTTTAAAAGAAGTCTGAGTACGGCTTCTCCCTGTGTTTGTTTATTGTCATGTGTGAGTAACGTTATGAGTAAAGTTATTTTTAACTATCGTCACATGTAAATTCTAATTACTAAGCTATTACACATCGTGCCTTGCTCTCTATCTGCGCATAATCGCTTAGTTCAGTTTTCCGAGATGACAGTATTGCGTCGTATGTAGATTTATTTGCACGTTGCTTTATCAAATGTTTCTAAATCTCAGGGACTTAACTTCTGCGGTTATCAGTCCCTTGGGCTTACAAACTACTTAAACTAACTTATGCTGAGGACAACACACACACCCATGCCCGAGTAAGGATTCGAACCTCCGACAGCAAGCAACTACGCGCTCCGCAGCAAGGCGCCTTAGAGCTCTCGGTCAGTCCACCGTGGCAGCAGTGATGTTATTCTCGGCTCCTGCAATTTTTCCCGCTCTTCTGAGCTCACCGTTATGGACTGAACGACCGTAGTAAGCACCAGTGCATGCAACCCTCCTTTCCTCTTCTACATTCTCCGGCTTCTCGTCCGCCTTCGTAACTCAGTGGAAGTGTCGCTGAATGCTCTGAAAAGCTAATCATTTGCTTATCACAGCATCTTCTTCTTGTCGGTTAAATTTCGCGTCTGTAGAACATTATCTTCGTGATGTAGCAATTTTAATGGCCATGCATGAAAAACCGTGATCCATTGCAGATGTATTTAATGAAGCCTTGTAGACTGCACGACCGGTTTCACGACGTTTATAAGTTGCATATTCTGGTGTATATTACTGCTGTTTTATGTGACTTATTTGCGGCTAACAAGGAAAACAGGTTTTTAATTGAGCGGAAGCGGTACTCATCGTTCGTGCATTTCGTGTGTCCATATGGAATTTGCAATCGTGTAGACCAGTGGCCTGGTTGCCTGTGGTGGAATCCATGTGCATCTTCATTTGTATTAGTGGTACGATGAAGAATGCTGTGCTAGGAACTCTGTCGACTACACCCGATAGTATGTTGAGTAGCGATCACGTCGTTTAGCGCCCGTGGTGTGACGTTGACTTTCAGATACAGTCATATACACCAGAAGACGCGTCTTACAAACGTTGCGCAACTGGTCGTGTAATCGAAAGGACTGTATTAAATACAGCTGTAGAAGACTACGGTCTATCATTCAGAAAACAAATTTTTATTATTATATATATAGGTAAGGTGTCCCACTTAAACATTTCACGCAAAGTACCTCTGGGTCAACAACAGATATTGAGAAACTATTTTGACGCCAGAATCTTATGAAAGTATTACGAGATATTTCAAAACGTAAACAAATAATTTCTTTCGAGACAAACTTGAGTTTTTTTCAGTCTATGCTCCAAATTATTTTGTAGGCATGAAAAATCGCAAAAATAATGGCGTTGGTGGCATCACAATACGTCAATTACATCCCGAAACATTACAAACATTTGACGCTTGAAATATACCGGGTGATCAAAAAGTCGGTATAAATTTGAAAAATTAATAAATCGCTGAATAATATAGATAGAGAGGTAAAAGTTGACACACATGCTTGGAATAACATGGGGTTTATGCAGGATGGCGCTTCACCCCATACAGCTAGACACATGAAAGGTCTCTTGCGTTCGTCGTTTGGTGATAATCGTGTGCTCAGCCGCCACTTTCGTCCTGCTTGGCCTCCCAGGTCCCGAGACCTCAGCCCGTGCGATTATTGGTTTTGGGATTACCTCAAGTCGCAATTGTATCGTGATCGACCGACATCTCTAGGGATGCTGAAAGACAACATCCGACGCCAGTGCCTCACCATAACTCCGGACATGCTTTACAGTGCTGTTCACAACACTATTCCTCGACTACAGCTATTGCTGAGGAATGGCGGTGAACATATTGTGCATTTCCTGCAAAGAACATCATCTTTGCTTTGTCTTAATTTGTTATGCTAATTATTGCTTTTCTGGTCAGATGAAGCGCCATCTGTCGGACATTTTCTGAACTTTTTTTTTTTTTGTTCTATTAAAACCCCATGTTATTCCAAGCACGAGTGTCAATTTTTACCTCTTTATCTACATTATTCCGTGATTTATTAAGTTTTCAAATTTATCCGGTATGAAGCGCGCACGTAGCGCGCGGCTGCGGGCAGTGTTAGTTCATGTATGAGTCTCCAGACGTGAGCTGGCAGCACGTTTCGTTTATCTCAAGCGTCAAATTCGCTTCGCAATTTTTCAGGACGTAATTGACTTATTAAGGTGCTACTAAACGCCATTATTATTATGAATTTTCATGCCGTTGGTAGCATAAAAAATAATGCGGTGTGTCCCTTTGAAAAATATAAACTTGCGTTGAAACTGATATTTCTTTACATTATGGAATATCTCGTAGTAGTTACCTTCATAAGCTTCTGTCGCAAGTTCATGCATAGTTTTTCAATACATAATGTTGTTCCAGAGATAAATGGGGTGAAAGGTTTTACATGTGTGTCAGTCCTAACTGAAGTCGCAACTAGCTGACGGAGTGATCCTGGTTTTTTCTGTTTGCAGACAGTCAACGTGAGCGGCGATGCGAACAGAGGCCTGCTCGTCACAGAGGCCTCTCGCGCGGGCGTCGACGCCTTCCTGGAGACCACGGCTGCCCTGTGGCTCGTCATCCCTCTGGATTCCCCTGCGGTAAGAGGTCACCTGGCTATGACGTTGTGCCACCAACAGAAGTCTCTCTTGGCAACTCTGAACTCCGTATTGAGGCTCTTGCTTGTTTTCAGTGGTACATATCATGTATTCAAATATTATGCACTAGCTGAAAACCCGGCGTTGCCCGGGTATTTATTTATTCCTGCCTTGAGTTAGTACTTCTCCTATCCCTTCAACTCTGTCCATCTCCCTTTTTTAATATCATTATCGGAGAATTTATCAGAAATAATGACGTTTTCCGTTTCCGAGGCAAGTTGTCTGAATGTGAACTATTAAAAGTAGATGTACTGTTGTAATATGTGTAAAGTAATGCAATGCACATTTATCTACGAAGTTTAAATAACAATTAATGTAATTAATTTCACTCATTTTAGGAACTGTCGCTGATAAAGCGGAACTGAAAAATATTGCTATCAGATTGCAGAAGTCTATGCACTTGCCGTTTATCAGGAAAGTAAGTAGTCTAGATCAAATCACATGTAAAAATTGACTCGTTTCGAAGAATCCAATCACGAAATTTAACAATAATGATTGTAATAATATCACAGATCGGTCGCTTGATGTAATGAGCGAAACGACAAATCGATTTTTTAAAAGAGATGCATTAAAGAAATTTCTTTTTTACTGCTTTATTTATTTATTCTTATATTTCTTTATTCCTATGCTTATCCTTACAGAGAAAGAGCTGAGGACATTGTAGCACGTATAGACCAAAGATATGGTCTGTGGAATCACGTTTCGCTGTATGTAACCTCCTTGCTATAGAGTCGCAAACGTCATCGCTGGCCTTCAGTCCGAATTTTTTTATAATTTGACGACTTTCAACCACCATATCATCCACCCCTGATAGCTATCGGAATGGAAATGTTATGATGTACAACGTGAGACTTCGAACAACAATTACACACAGACCATTATTTTGCGTTCTGTAGATTTCGCTGCAGAGCGAAATATTAACACACACACACGTAGAATTTTATATACACCGATAACTTTCCATCCCAATACACTCCACCCTTTTATCATTATCAAACCTCAAGCAACAATGCAACCAATAAAACCATTTTCAAAGAGTAAATATAATTTTAGAGAGTAATTATTGTTCCGCATTTCGCGTTATATTCTTCAGATTACTAAATATCTATCAGATCGCTATAAAACCGTGCCTAAAACCTTCCTCAAGGTATAAATTAGTAACTGTACAAATATTTAAGTCTCTGCGTCTTGTCGTTCAGACGTGATAAGCGTACACCGAACAGACATTCACATTAATATATATAGAAAAATAGCTATCCGATCGCAATAAAACCGTGCCTAAAGCCTTCCCTGGGTAGACATTAGTAACAGTACAAATTTTTAGCTCTTTATGTCTTGTGGTTCAGACGTGATAAACGTACACCGAACAGATATTCACATTTATAGATATAGATTATCTCGAGCAGAATGATCTATGGACCGAAGGTCAACACGGATTTAGAAAATATCGTTCATATGAAACACAACTACCTCTTTACTCACACCAAGTAATAAGTGCTATCGACAAGGGTTCTCAAATTGATTCCGTATTTCTCGATTTCCAGAATGCTTTTGACACCGTACCTTACAAACAGCTTTTAATCATTCTTCCAGTAATTTTCGGGTATGCAGCCGGATCCCATTGGCATTCTGCAACGATATTTCGGCCCAGAGACGTCCGGCCATCTATCGAGGCACAGCCGAATCGAAGGAATCATTCGATTCTCAATGATTATAGTAGTGCTCACTTTCACCACCGAGGGCGGCACACGTAGCTCGGCCGTACCGCGCATGTCACCATCTAACACACGCGCGGTAAGACTTCAGCGTATTTCGAATGCGCAATACTCGGCATAAATACCGCCAACGTACCTGCGCTCTTCAGTACTTGCCTACGCACCTGAAGATGGCCGGACGTCTCTGGGCCGGAATATCGTTGCAGAATGCCAATGGGATTTGGCTGCATACCCGAAAATTACTGGAAGAAGAAATACGCCTGGAAAATTTTAGAAGTCACAGCTTTTAATCAAATTGAGTGGTTATGGTATATCGCCCCAAATTTGTGACTGGATAGGGGATTTCCTGTCAGAAAGGACACAGTTTGTAGTAATCGATAGTAAGGCATCGACTTAAGTATTACGACGGAACTATTGTAGGACATCATTCCTCACTTCATCAGTGTTAAAATGTTTTCTTCGAAGGAATTCCTTCAGCACCAAACAGATGTAAATCAGTGTTGGGTCAGGACTATAAGGGGTGGTGATATCTCCCAGCCCATTTCCTGGATTTTTTGGAATGCATCTTGATGCGTTGAGCGCTATGCGGTCGTACATCATCTTGGCAGAAAGAGAACATACGTTGTGATGAAACCAGGACGTTTCTTCTGTGATACTCTTGTGCACATAATACGACAGTAATAATCTTAGTCGTGACACCATGAATAATAAATCAACGCGAATAATTACCTGTTTATCCAAGAACACACATCAATTTCCTTGTTAGAAACATCCTTTATATCCTCACTACGTTCATCAGGACCTACAAATAAAAATTCCTTCCCCAAAATGTGATATACAACTTTAGTAGCAACATGGTCAGCACTAGATTCAAAGTTCTTTCCCTTATGACTTTCATCCTCAAACAGTTCAACTAAACAAACTTATTGCTTCCCCTATCAGTTTTCTCCTCTGTTCTTTCATAAAAATTGGCGATGGAAAAAATGTTTGTAAATCTATAATACTTAACTACTGAGGTTATCTGTCCCTAGGCTTACAGACTACTTAAATTAACCTAAGGACAACATACACACACATGTCCGACTGAGGACTCATTTCATTAAATATTATATGGGATTTGTAAAAGTCAATAATCTGCAGCTAAACCTAAAGTGAATTGAAAACACGGCAGAGTGGGTTTTACTTTCTACAATAGAGGTACGAGAATGGCTACTATGTCTTCCAGAAACTCATTACGAAGCCTTAACCAGGAAAATATTAATTGATATCTCATACTGGTTCAGAATATGTTCTAATACCAGGGTTGATTGAAAAGTAAGCCTCCACCTTCATAGCTCTTCAACAGCTGGTACGATGCAGGTACTTCCTTGTTCCTTGGCCTCTTCTCTACAGTTCATAATGTACAAATGTTTTTAATTCTATGGGATCAAACTACTCTGGTCATAAGTCCCTAGTCTTACAAACTACTTAAACTAAATTAAACTAACCTAAGAACACCATACACATCCATGCCCTAGGGGGGATTCGAACCCCCGACGCGGGAGGCCGCGCGATCCGGAACGTGGTGCTCAAGACCGCTCGGCTACTCCCACGCGGCAGCTCCAGTTGGCGGGAAGTCTTAACATTGAACGGTTGTGTTGTTAGAGTATAAAGTATGGAACACTGAGCAGATGGTCGGTCTGTGCGAGTTAAGCAACGTGCAGTCATCGAATTCTTGACAGCATACGGTGTCATTCCAAAGAGGATTCATCAGAGAATGAAAACAGTTTATGGTGATTGTATTGATGTGAGTACTGTACGTCGCTGGGTGAGTACGTTTGAAGATGTTGAGGCGTGACAAACAAAGAGTTGGACGTTCCGTGACAGCAACCACACAGTTTTACAAGCAAAATATTGACAGTTTGATTCAGGACGATCGTCGTATCACTCAGAGATTGCAAGCACAATCGGTATTTCACAAGACCGTGTAGGTCACATTATTGCTTTGCTTGTCTTTCGGAAGATCTGTGCACGACAAGGGAGGATTCGGGGGGGAGGGGGGGCAAGGAGCACGTGCCCCCCACAGACGGCCCGACGAAAAATGATAGAGAGAGAGAGAGAAAGAGAGAGAGAAGGGAAAGAGAGAGAGAGAGAGAAAGGGGAGGGAGAGAGAAGGAACGGGAGAGAGAGAAGGGACGAAAAGAATCTCAGCATTAGAATAATTAACTTCTACTTACGGGCAGCTTGCAATTGTAGGTTTAAAAATGCAAAATCCATGTAATTAATGAAACGTAAATTGACGTTTTGTGTTATGCTTCAATTTAATTGCTTCTTGCTCTTTTTTCTCAGTAATTTACGATAAAAATAAATAAAAGTTGTTTCTTGTTTCGTGGTTGCAATGCCCTCAATACGTGATAGTAATGACGATCCGACCGATGACACCGCTACTAAAGCAGAGTTACTAAACAGAGCTTTTAGAAACTCATTCACCAAGACGAAACCAATATTCCAGATTTCGAATTACGAACAGAGGCCGTAATGAGTAACGTAGAAGTAGTTCTCATCGGAGCAGTGAAGCAACAAGTCTTCTGGGCCGGACTGTATACCCATTAGGTTTCTATCTGATTATGCTGAAGCGATAGCTCCTTACTTAACAGCCATATACAACCGTTCCCTCAAAGAAGGATCTGTACCAAAAGATTGGAAAGTTGCACAGGTCACACCTATATTCAAGAAAGGCAGTAGGAGTAACCCACTAAACTACAGGCCTATTTCATTGACGTCAATTTGCAGCAGGGTTTTGGAACGCATCCTGTATTCAAATATTATGAATTATCACGAACAGAATGATCTATTGACCCAAGGTCAACACGGATTTAGAAAATATCGTTCATGCGAAAAACAACTAGCTCTTTACTCACATGAAGTGATCGGTGCTATCGCCAAGGGTTCGCAAATCGATTCCGTATTTCTTGATTTCCAGAAGGCTTTTAACACCCTTCCTCACAAACGGCTTTTAATCAAATTGCGTGTTTATCGCCCCAAATTTGCAACTGTATACTGGATTTCCTGTCAGAGAGGACACAGTTCGTAGTAATCGATGGTAAGACATCGACTAAAACAGAGGTGATATAGGGCGTTCCACAGGGTAGTGTTATTGGTCCTCTGCTGTTCCTTATTTACATAAACGATTTAGGGGAAAATCTAAGTAGCTCTCTAAGGTTGTTTGCAGATGACGCCGTCATTTACCGTTTAGTAAAATCATCTGAAGATCAAAACCAACTGCAGAACGAGAAGTATGAAGTCGTCCATATGAGCACGAAAAGAAATCCGTTAAACTTTGTTTACAAGTTAAATCCATCAAATATGAAGGCCGTAAACTCCACAAAACACGTAGGAATTACTATTACTTCAGACTTAAATTGGAAAGAACACATACATAATATCGTGGGAAAGGTGAACCAAAGACTGCGTTTTATTGGCAGAACTCTTAAAAGATGCAACAGAACTACTAAAGAGACTGTATACAGTACGCTTGTCCGTCCTTTTATGGAGTATTGCTGCCCAGTGTGGGATCCGTATCAGGTGGGTTTGAAGGAAGACATCAAAAGAGTCCAAAGAAGAACATCGCGTTTCGTATTGTCACGATACAGGGGAGACAGCGATACGGAAATGATACAGGATCTGGGATGGGAATCATTACAACAACGGCGCTTACCGCTGCGGCGTGGGCTACTTACGAAACTACAATCGCCAACATTCTCCTCCGAATGCGAAAATATATTGTTGACTCCCACTTACATATGTAGAAATGATCATCAGAATAAAATACGAGAAGTCAAAGCTCGAACGGAGAGATTCAGGTTTTCTTTCTTCCCGCGCGCTATTCGAGAATGGAATGGAAGATAAATAGTAGAATGGTGGTTCGATGAACCCTCTGCCAGGCACTTAAATGTGATTTGCAGAGTATCCCATGGAGATGTAGATAAATGAGCTATTGTGTGTGTTTTACTCATACGTACATAAAGGATTCAACTATGTGAAAAAAACTGTGAATTTCAACGGCTGCGTTCATGCTAGCGCGTTCAGGTGTTTTCGGTAAACGGTTCATCTCTCTGGATTCTTTTCGTTGTCATTAAGAGAGAGAGTACTGTCACCCATTATAAACAGTTTTATTTGAAGCTACACGTTTCGATTTTCCAGTTATTTGAGCAAATTAGAAATTTCACAGGCATTTTTCCACACATCAGTTTCAAACGATTTTCATGGTAGTAGAAATTCTTTAAAAAAAAACACAGTGAAGTGTAATTTTCATAATGAAATTTTCACTCTACAGCGAATTGTGCGCTGATATGTAACTTCCTGGCAGATTAAAATTGAGTGCTGGAACCTGGATTCAAACCAGCGACCATTGCGTTTCGAGGGCAAGTGCTCTACCGTCTGAACTCACAATTTTACTTCTGCCAGTCCTCGCCTCCTACTTTCCAAACTTCACAGAAGTTCTGTAAACCTTACAGAAGCAGGACTAGCAGTCCTGAAAGAACGTATATGGTGGAGACATGGCTTACCCACAGCCTAAGGGATGTTTCCAGAATGAGGAGTGCTAATCCTGAAAGGTTCACATGAGTAGTTCTGTGATGTTTAGAAAGTAGGAGGCGAGGTACTGGCAGAAGTATAGTTGTATTGACTGGCTGTGAAGCGGGTCAGCATAGCTCATATGGTAGAGTGCTTGCTTGCGAAAGTTAAAAGTCACAGGCTATAATTCCGTTTCTGGCACACAATCAAAATGATTGAACCACAGTAAACAGTGAAAAGTTTAATAATTTACCACAAAATAAAAAAGTGTTTCGGAACACTACATTTATCAAAAAGACAGTCAAACCATTTGCGCCGCACGGGAATGGCCGTGTGATCTGGAACGCAATGTCTCGGATTATGAGGCCACTCCCACTAGAGGTTTAGGTCCTTCCTCTGGCATGGGTGTGTGTGTGTGTGTGTTGTCCTTATGATGAGTTAGGTTAAATAGTTTGTGAGGCTAGGGACCGAGACCTTAGCAGTTTGGTCCCTTCGGATTACAAACATTTGAACATTCTTTTTATTTTTTAGTACCAAATGGCCTAGGTGTTGGTACAATCACCATTACGTCATTTGGCTCATATCATAATCCTGTGGGCATCATTACACAAAACTTTTATTCGTCGACCATATTGTACAATTTTGTTTGAATTTTCAAGTGGTCAGTCTTATTTTCCAATTATTCTAAGGTTCTGGTTCAGCTGCTGGCAAGTGTTTCACCCTTTATGATAAAGAAGGGTGAAACAAGTGTGCCCACAGCTGAACAGGGCATTCAGGCTCAAAATTCTCTCTCTCTCTCTTTTTTTTAATTTTATGGTAAGTTTAGAAAATTTACACTGTTTAATGAGACAATGACTGTAATAAAATTTATTTCACACACACACAAACACACACACACACACACACACACACACACACACACACACACACATATATATATATATATATATATATATATATATATATATATATATATATATATATATATATATATATAATTAGTTTCACAAAGCCCTTTGGTGCACGATGCAGACTCCTGAAATGAAAGCCGGCCGCGGTGGCCGAGGGGACTAAGGCGCTCCAGTCACGGTCTGCACGGCCACTACGGTCGGGGGTTCGAATCCCCCCTCGGGCATGGATATTTGTGCCGTCCTAGTTCGTAAGTAGTTCATAAGTAGTTTGTAAGTTTAGGGACTGATGACCCCGTAGTTAAGTCCCATAGACTATACAAACATTTGAACATTTTCCTGAAATGAAAGCACACATACAGTCCAGATTTAGCACCTCTATCTTCCATTTGTTCCCGATAAAGAAAGACGATCCTCGGGGACATCATTATGCTTCTGATGAGGACGTCGAGAGAGCTCTGAGAGTGTAGTTGCTGAAACAGAGTGTCGACTTCTTCCGTGACGGCTTCAGAAAACTTGTTCATCGTTAGCAGAAATGTATCCAATTGGTTGGTGATTATGTGGAAAAGTAAATATTGGTAATTAAGGATCACTTTCTAAGGATTATTTCTGCGTTTGATTTATTAAAATGCTCCCATCCAAGCCCAATTAACGAAGGTGGAGGCATTACTTTTCATTCAACTCTTTCGATGTCCTCCGTCAAACCCACCTGATAAGGATCCCACATTGGGCAGCAGTATTCCATAAAAGGACGAACAAGCGTAGTGTACGCAGTTTCTTTAGTAGTTCTGTTGCATCTTTTAAGGGTTCTGCCAATAAAACGCAGTCTCTAGTTCATCTTTCCCACGACATTATCTACGTGTTCTTTCCAATTTACGTCTGAAGTAATAGCAATTCCTAGGTACTTTGTGGAGTTTACGGCCTTCACATTTGATTTATCTTGTAAACAAAGTTTAACGGATTTCTTTTCGTACTTATTGGACGACTTCACACTTCTCATTATTTAGAGTCAATTGCTAATTTTTACACCATAGTGATATCTTATTCAAATCATTCTGTAGTTGGTTTTGATCTTCAGATGATTTTACTAAACGGTAAAAGACGCCGTCATCTGTAAACAACCTAAGAGAGCTACTTAGATTTTCCCCTAAATCGTTTATGTAAATAAAGGACATCAGAGGACCAATAACACTACCCTGTGGAACGCCCGATATCACCTCTGTTTTAGTTTTCCCATTTTCAGAAGAATACATTTAAGCCTTTCTTTTAAATGTAAAACCTTCTAATACAAAAGCTGAATTGATGCCCTCCGCCGTTCGCTTGCGCCTGTCGCTGAACCCTGCGCTGGTGGTGTGCCTTCAGGACTGGTACTTGTCGGCGGGCCGGCGTCGCCCGCTGCCTCCAGACCATCTGAGGGCCGCCGTCGCCCACGCGCCGCCCTTCGTCTTCCAGAGGTGAGCACGCTCCTCCTAGTCTGCTGCTGCTTCACGTAGCCGTGTATAACGTCCATCACAAAGTTCACGTTCCAGGGCATTGCTGCAGTCTGTATGCAACGACGCGTGACTCCAGTGCAGGCTGAATCACCTAAGGCGGCCACACACGTAACAGCATACTTGACAAGCACGCTTGAGTGTGTGTAGAATAAATTTCATTAATCATCAGGCTTGTACAAACAGCTTGATGCTGGATCAAATTTCGATTATGCATGCTTGTGCAAGCGTTCAAGGCGGCCACACACGTAACAGCATGCTTGACAAACACACTTGAATGTGTGTAGGATAAATTTCATTAATCATCAGGCTTGTACAAGCATCTTGATGCTGGATCAAATTTCGATTATGCATGCTTGTGCAAGCGTTCAAGCATTCAAGGCAGCCACACACGTAACAGCATGCTTGACAAGCATGCTTGAGTTTGTGTAGGATAAATTTCATTAATCATCAGGCTTGTGCAAGCAGCTTGATGCTGGATCAAATTTCGATTATGCATGCTTGTGCAAGCGTTCAAGGCGGCCACACACGTAACAACATGCTTGACAAGCACTCTTGAGCGTGTGTAGGATAAATTTCATTAATCATCAGGCTTGTGCAAACAGCTTGATGCTGGATCGAATTTCGACTATGCGTGCTTATGCAAGCATTCAAGCGTACGCGTGCTTGAGCGTGTGTGGACAATAAAGAAACATAAACCACGACCTCTTATAGGAATTTATTAGACTGTGTGAAACGCATCCCTGCTTGTGGAATATTAAATGTAAGGACTATCACGATAAAAAATAAGACAGGCGCTGCATATGACACACTACTCGCGAAATATCTCACCAAGTGTCTTTGAGAAATAACAGTAGTAATCTGGCGTCTTCATAACTCCTTCCTTTCGCGAGAAGTCTCAATGCTGCTGTTAGTCTTTCATGTGGTGTTATAGCCGCCCTCATAATATTATACTAATTCTTGATCAAAGGCGTAACGAGAGACAGAAGATTCAAATACGTATCTTCATTCATCCTGAGATTGCCAATCATGAGGTTATATTTTCAGTTCACTGAGTAAATTTGTGTGTGAATACGATTTTCGTTTTCGTAACCACTCTTTACACCCAGTTTTACCGTTTCTTCTTTTCCTTTTTTTTTTCAACACGAGCATAAAAGCTGCCAAAGCCGGCACATCGTCGTCTGAGCTCGAAATTTTCAGATGTAAGTAAACCGTTCCTTGTACAAGCATGCTTGTGCCGTGTACGTGCGTGAGCAATATGTGCTTGCCTGTGGAAGCACGCTTGCGCAAGCGTGCTTGTCAAGCATTCTGTTACGTGTGTGGCCGCCTTAAAACTTACACAGTAAATATTGCAGAAATGAAAGTACTATTTTTCACAGGATGAATTGATATTTAGGGGCTCGTATTGTTAGCCAAAAGACAGATTTTAATAATAGATAGAAAGTGTATTGTGGTACAAGCGTACACTTTTTTTAAATTGATCAATGCCTACTTTGAAAAGTTTCCCATCCGACAATTGTTTGCCCCATGCAACCTGCGTAGTTGATAGGTACGATGTTGCGTAAAGCCTCTTGGAACGTGATATATTGAAAGTGTATTTTTTGTGCAAATATTCACTTTTTAAATTAAACAATGCCTATTGATATTAAAAAAGCTGAAAGTAGAGTAAATTAGAATGTCAGTGAGGTTTGTTGGCTGAATATAGTGCAAGTCATTTACGAGATAACGTATTGTGATAAGTTTCCAATGCAACAGATGGGTAACACCTGTTGATCCGGCCGCAGTGGCCGAGCGGTCTGCGGCGCGCCAGTCACAGTCTGCACGGCCGCTGCGTTCGGGGGTTCGAATCCCCCCTCGGGCATGGTTGTTTGTGTCGTCTTTCGTATAAAGTAGTTCCTAAGTAGTTTGTAAGGTTAGGGACTGATGACCCCGCAGTTAAGTCCCTTAAGCTTAACAAACATTTGAACATTTTGAACACCTGTTGTAGCACACACTAAAGAACATCACGAGTGCGTACACTAGAGATGTAGATTCCGAACAGTAATGAGACAAAAATGACCACTGGCGGCGGCAATACACATTTCCAGTCAGGTACGGAAAAACTGCTACACACGTTTTCGGATTTCAGCGGATATGTCGGAGCAGGCTAAAGTAATGCGTCGTTGGTATGTCTTTGTAGACAACGTCTTTCAGTTTTCCTCGTAGTAAAAAGGCTGCAAGAGTCAAATCCGGGGAACGGGTCAGCCAAAGTACAGGTCGTCTACGTCCTATCCAACGATTTGGAAACAATTCGTGAAGAAACGCTACAGTATTCTGTGCACTATGGGCTGGACAGCCAGTACGTTGGTACCACAGGTTCCTCCCAGTCTGCAGGGAGGAATCGTGCCAGATGGCCTGTAAGGAGGCTGCGATACTTGTGTGCGTTCAATGTACCGTCTGTGATAAATGGACCTATGAGCTGATGGTTTCCAAAGGGAATTGTCAAGAGACCAATAATGCATGTTTCAGGGGTTTGCCTGGCCAAATGACAATCTGGAGAATCCTGTCGTAATGCCCATGTACAAAAGGTAACATAAGTCTCATAATTGTTTCCTTGCAGTTCTTGGTGGAGAGACATGTGATACGGATAAAAGCGATGTCGATGGAGAAGCGTTGCACACTTGCCTGGCTCACGCCACTGTCTCGTACAATTGCGCGGGAGCCAACATGCGGATCAACTGCAACAGCAGCCTCAACAGTTTCCCCCCACTGCTGCCGTCACTTGTGTCTTTCTGTTACATTGTCTACACTAACACAGTCACATAACAAGTTGAAGAGGCTGTAAACAGTGGACAAAATGGGTGATGTCTTTTGGGATATGTTTTCGCATAATGCGTATAATGACGAATTGTGTTCTGCCGCGGTGGGGTGGCCGCCAGCCAGTCAGCTGGAGGTCGCGTCTTCGTCGGTGTGACGTGACACCGGCTGTTGTGAGGCCTTATATCTAGGGGTTGTTGTCCATGGCGCCTTGCTGCGGAATCCTTCGGGCATGAGTGTTTGGTTTGTCCTTAGATTAGTGTAAGTTACTCGAACAGTCCATAGGTGTACTGCCGCTTCATAGTGTCCAACGAGCACAATATTTCGGTAACCAGACATGTCGCCATTTTCAGGTGCGCTGACGTACTGATACTGAGGACCTGAGGGTGAGTGGCTGTTTGCGCCCGCTGTCACGCGTCGGAGGTCGTTGAGACGCTGATGTCGGCGTCTGGGGCAGTGTCGATGTACTTGCCTCACCCTTAGTCGCCCGATCGTTTTGTTTGCTGAACGACTTCTTCTTCATTAGACTCAACGCTAGTTCCCAGACCTCGCAGCCTTGGTTGATGAGCCCTTCCCTGGTAAGGATCTCGATGGCCTTTCTAACACCGCTATCCTAGTATCTAGAAGTCTGTCAAGATCCTGGTACGTTCGTGATCCATTCGGACAAACAGTGCTCTGCAACCGCCGACTTGAGTCGAGTGTGTCTCTGAGGTTCACGGAAACGATCCCCAATGGTTTCCGATACAAGTCTTCCCACACTGACACGGAAACTGGTATATGCCAGTCCGCAAACCGAGGTTGTCGTTTACACTTCCCAATAAAGTTCGTGTTTTATTGGGCGGGAAAAAGACAGTTTTTCCTCGGTGTTTCTTTAATATGGATCCTTTTTTCTGATAGTGAGCCAGTGTACGGTATACAGGTTTGGCTACGTCTTCCTCCATGACTTCTTCTATCTCCACAGGCTTTGCTGTAGTGGTGGGGCAGAGAGCGCGTCGAATCTGCCACTCCGAGTACCTGTTACCTCGTAATACTGTTCTGAGGTGTTCCAGATTCTGGGGCAGACTCTCTGCATCTGAAATGGTGCACGTCCTATGAACCTGTTTTTAGCACCCCATTCCTCTGCGAAGGGTGATGGCAGCTGTCAGCATTCCAACACGGGTCGTGTGGGTTTTCTTCCGGTAAACAACGTGGCGCAGTCATCATCTCTTCTCTTAACTATGACATCCAGGAATGGTAATCTTCCTTCTGTTTCGGTCTCCATAGTGAATCGGGTGTACGGAGTTCAGGTGTGAAAGAAAGTCCAGGAACTTTTCCCTTCCATGGGGCCAGATGACGGAAAAAACAAGTCGGTTTCCACATGGAAGACGCTAAGGCTTCCTCCTCGAAGTACTCCATTTACAAATTCGCGATCCCAGGTGAGAGAGGGCTGCCCATTACGACTCCTTCAGTCTGTCCATAGTACTCTCCATTAAACAGGAAATGCGTGGAGATCAGTACGTGCCTAAAGAATTCGGTTGTCTTCTCATCAAATTTCTGCCCAATAAGCTCCACTGATTCTCGTAGTCGCCCCATGATGATAAACGAGACAATATCAAAGCTTACCAAACTATCTGAGTCTTTCAGCCTGAAGTTGTACAAAATCCACAGAACTGCGAATATGGTGGGGGTATTTTCCTACATAAGGCCTAAGTATTTGAGCCAGGTATTTGGCCAGCAAATATGTAGGTGCCATAATATTGCTGACAATCGAGCGTAAAGGCACTCGTTCTTTCTGGAGTTTAGGGAGTCCATAAAGCCTTAATTGTACAGGTCCTTCAGGTGACAATTTCTTGGCAACTCCATCTGATAAATCGGCGTCCCTTAGAAGAGCCCTGGTCTTATTCACCTTCTGTGTTGGGATCATTGTCGTGAAAATCAGAGGCACACTCTACTTAAGTATCCTCACATGTCGGCAGTTGCAGAGCACTGTTTTTCCGAAAATCATGAGATGGATTACAAACATACCAGGATCTTGGTACAGACTTACAGATACTGGGTCAGCGTTGTTAGAGAGGCCGTCGAAATCATATCGACTGGACCATAGACGGTTGGAAAACTGTGACTTCTTCAGAAGAGAAGATTCTAGTTGGTGAGAGTTGATCGTAGTGTTAGAGTGTGGCGCACATGTCACGACGCCATGGACTCGAGTTATCAACAAGGTGGCGGCGGCATAAGGCGTGGGCGTGGAACGGCCTGGGTTCTCAGGCCGAACTGAACATTGAGTAGAAACGGTTGTATACAGCTACTTTATTTTCAGCCATTTATGATATTTCCAAACAACGATGGATTTTTTTTAACGCAAAAAGTACTATTTGCCTCATTTTCAAAATATCTTCATAACTACTTTGAGCAGATCTAAGCTACCATTATCAGATCTGACATATTATTAATAGTACATGACACAAATGTCAAACAATGGTCTTGCTTCTTTGCAATTTGAAGAAACAAGAAAAACATGAAATAATGTCGTATATAAACGATGAAAATTTTCTGGATGTCAAGGCTCCATGTCACTGCGCTAGAATTGTTCGCGGTAGGTTTCCAGAAAATGTCGGACAATTACAGTGAATAATTTCCCCCCTCTCCCCTCAAGCAATCTGCCTGACCTGTTTCCTACGAAAGGTTTATTGGAGACAATAGAGAGATCCGTCAGTTCCTACTCCTGCACCAGCAACATTTTAGTACGACTAGACGGTTGTGAAGGCAACAGAGCTCAATATTCCTGCAGGCGACTTCCAGCGACTTGTTGAGTCGACTGCACTACGTAGTACAAAAGATTCCAAAGACGATTTGAAGTCGTTCATAAGGTGAGCAAACTTTTTCTCCAATATATAAAAATCATGACTCAATGTTGATAGGTTGCAAATAGGGTTTATTATAACTTTATAACAAAAGAAGATCCGATAGCATACAACGACAAAGTTCGGCGAATGAAGTCAGAAAGGTCGATCGGGCAACACAGGCGAATCACAACGCTGCTCCTACTTAGTGGCCGGTGTTGACAACAGCTGAGGATCGTGTCTGTCCCGTATTTGACCTGTTGGACAAAGTGCTTGTTTTGTGCGTTGGTTCTGAACTGAGGACAGGACAATGAAGAACGAAGGGCTCAATCTAGAGTAGTTTTTTAATCTTGGCAAGACACTTAAAGTAACGCAATGCGATGCTGGTACGTGTTTATGGGGATCGAGCTCTGTCCATGAAGGGTGTGTTAGTCTGTTTTCGAGGCGGCCGGGAAAGAGTTTCTGACAATCCCCGTAGCGGACGACCGGCGACCGCCATCAGTGACGAGACATTGAGAAAGTGAAGACACGATCGTCGATTAACTATGCGAATAATAGCGGATGAAATGCAGATTAACCATGAATCCGTGCGACAAATCCTTACTCAGAAGTTAGTGAAGAGGAAAACGTGTTGTCGTCTTGTGCTACATGACTTGATTAGAAGATAGCAAGTTTTGAGGCTTCACAGGATATTGTCGAAAGGTCAGACGCGACACCTAATTTCTGTTACTTAGGAATAAACCTGATCCTTCGTTACGAGTCTAAAATGAAACGGAAAAGCATCACCTCGTCGAGAAAACGTCATAGCCGAAAAATCACGCACCAAAACTATGCTCATCACCTTATTCGATGGTTAAGGCATTATCCACAAGAAATTTCTACTTGAGGGAACGAAGTTCAATGCTGCAAGGAACTATTGAGATTTTGACCCGTTCCATGCAACTTTTACGCAGGGTACGACCACAGTGTGCATAAAACGTTCCTCCGGTTTTGTTCACAACAACATTCGCCCATACACAGCCAATATCGTCAAACAGTTCTTAGCAAACAAGTGGGTGCTGCAATTTGACACTCGCTTGATCTCAATCCAGATTTCTTTCTATTTCTTCGACTCAGACTCGCTTTGAAAGGAAAGAGATTTGACGATATTCCTTGACATCTAACGAAACGTGACGATGCTTTTAATACCATTCCAAAGGAATACTTAGAGCAAAGTTTTCAGGACATGTATCGGAAGAACTCAGCGGTGCATAGTTATGGGAGGTGACTATTTCGAAGGACAGTAAGGTAACTGTAGTTCATAGTTCATCTATGGTAATGTTACAGGATTATTCACCGGACGTTATTGTCAGAGGTTGTATTAAGAGCTATCCCACAAATTTTGTCACCTCATTGTAAGGTATTGTTGTGGTACTGTGGTGGTTCCGACGTGTGTGCGGTAAAGACGGAATGTGCAACGTTACTACGAAATACCTGCTGTTTGTCTTTTTTCGGCTGCCGAAGAACAAACACCGGCAGACATCCATCTGAGAATCTGGAATGTTTATGGGACAATTAAAGGGGAACGTTGTGGAAAAATTACAAGTTGTTTTGCTGCTTCATGACAGCGCACGCCCTCATATCGCAAATGTGACGCCGAAGTTTGACAACGGGAAAGACTCGATGATACCTGAGAGACGACCTGGTGTAGCAGGCGGTTACGGACTTCAACACAAAGCAGGCGGTGGGATCTTTGCCTCAATTCCTGTTTTGAATACTGATTCTGGATTGTTCATCTCTGGAATTGAGACTTTTTGCTCGTTTGTCACACATTCATACTGTCCCAAGCTCTACACTAGGTCACCACTGTCCTAGATTTGTATCCTGTCGGTAATCGTAAAGCCCGGTAATGTGCCCAAATTACTACTTTTGCACCATTGTGTGAGTTGATGACATTAAAATTCAACCCAAGCATTTGTACTTAGCATTTGAAAATTCCTCCACAGCAGAAACTGTGCAGTAATTTCAGAAAAGTGAAGACATGTTTTCATTTGGACAGTGACGGCAGGGTAGAAAAAGGTTATGATTTACGTACTTTAGTATAAATCTTCTGCTCACTCATGCTTGCAGTTTGTCGCAACACTCAGATACAAGGCAAATGTAAATGGCCTGCCATTATTAAATTTACGAGAGTTGCCGCGGTGGAGTAGCCGAGCGGTCTAAGGCGCCTCGCTATGGAGCGCGCGGTTGCTCGCCGTCAGAGGTTCGAGTCCTCCCTGGGGCATGGGTGTGTGTGTGTGTGTGTGTGTTTGTCCTTATGTTAGTTTATCTTGGTTTAAGTCGTTTGTAAGGCTACGGACTGATGACCACCCTGGTTGGTCCGATAGGTTTACAAACATCTGAACATTTCATTTTACGAAAGTGGAACTTTAATAGGGGCAACTATTTATTCATAACCGATACAAACGCGTTACTTGTTTGCACCTGTTAGTTTCCTTCAAAGTAGTCACCAGCGTTGTGTAGAACCAGTTGTCAGGCGTAGTATACCGATGGAAGGCGTAGTATGCTGATAGCAGAGCCCGTTTTGTTGATGGTGCGAATGGAGCGGTCTGCTGCGTGTCGACTCTCTGGACAGGCTGGAACAGTTCTGAAGTGATTGCCTTGAATTAGTTCCTTCATCTTCGGAATCAAATAAAAGTCACAAGGACTTAAGTCCGGGCAGTATGGTGGATGGTACAGTACTTCCCAGTCCCATCGACCTAACAGAGCAGCCACAGACTGCGCTGTAAGCGCCCGCGCATTGTCGTGTCACTGTCCTGTACGGCAATGCCAACTCCCCGCACGCCTCTTGAAGACCTTGATGACACTGTCGCGCTGTACGACCTCTGACACAGTCAATCTTTATCCGACTCCTTTGTTTCTGTTTCGAAAACACAGTGACACCGTTACGTTAGTCCGCTCGCTCACAAGTGACTGTGTTTCCCTCGATTATGCGCACGCCGGTGACGTGGGACGGAGATAAAGTAGGTATGTCAGCAACGTGTGCTATCAGCGACAGTAGTATATTCCAGTGCATAGTGTCTCCACAGCAGTGTTGTCACTATTTTAGTTCCAAACGTCGTATATACTGTGAAAACAACGACCTCGTAACATTCCCCTGGGCCATAATACGGCATGTCTGCTACATTAAAATTACTGTAATACTTTAGTAAAGTATACTAATGTCTAAATAATAAGACAATCATATCTCCATCACCGAACCAACTCCCTTAACCAATGAACAGAACAAAAAGAGAAGCACCCGGAAAACATTGTGGGATGTCAGCATAAGTTCTTAGATACGTACCATCAGACCTTACCAATAATATCTGCGTCTGATTCCATGTAGGATCTTCGCGAATCCTAGTGACCGGATATTGGAGCATCGTGGAAATACTTGAGATGAGCTGGAGCCACCTGGAGCCATTTGGGGCCCAGTGGATCGTAGTTGCTCTAATACAATGTTCCGTTTATAATGGTTAAAATTAAAACAGTCCGGTTTCTGTCATTGGAACTAATTCCAGATAACTAGAATCTGGTGGCTGCGTAACGTGAGCAGTCTTCTCGGACTGTGCTCATACTACCATCGTTTCATAAAAACTTTATCTAACGAGGCGCGTCCATTGGAAGAACTTCCGTAGGGAAATGCCAAGTTTTACTGGGATGAGCTTTCTGGGCACTTAAGGAGAGTTTAACTTCCGCACCAGCTCTAACCTTGTACGACAGAAATGCGTAAATCGAACTTCACATTGGCGCTAGCGGTTGACGTTTGTGCGTTTGCCGTGTCCACCGTCACCAGCTTACACCATGGTGCTAGTCAGATGATGATGTCATAGCCGATTGAAACCGGTCGTCGATCAATTAATTGATCATACTGCGATCTTGTCGGTTTTAGAAGAAAACTGAAAATGCATTGAATCCAGCTGTGCCATTTTACTGAATAAAAATTGTGTTTTATAGCATTTTTATTGCTATTAGTCTATACTGCCAGCTCCTAAGATATGCCGTATTTCTCCTGAAAGACTCTATATATGCTGAGTTCTGGTATATAAAATGTTTTTCAGTATAAAATTAGGAGGCTACCAGATGAGCAATGCAGGGCGACCTCGCTGACTCGTCACTAGACTCGTCTTAGGTTGTTTGTAGATGACGCCGTCATTTACCGTCTAGTAAAATCATCTAAAGATCAAAACCAACTGCAGAACGATCTGAATAAGATATCAGTATGGTGTAAAAATTGGCAATGGACTCTAAATAATGAGAAGTGTGAAGTCATCCACATGAGTACGAAAAGAAATCCGTTAAACTTTCTTTACAAGATAAATCAATCAAATGTGAAGGCCGAAAACTCTAAACAATACCTAGGAATTACTATTACTTCAGACTTAAGTTGGAAAGAACACGTAGATAATATCGTGGGAAAGGCGAACCAGAGACTGCGTTTTATTGGCAGAACCCTTAAAACAAGCAACAGAACTACAAAAGAAACTGCATACACTACGCTTGTCCGTCCATTTTTGGAGTATTGCAGCCCAGTGTGGGATCCTTATCAGGTGGGTTTGCCAGAGGACATCGAAAGAGTCCAAAGAAGGGCAGCTCGTTTCGTATTGTCACGATACAGGGGAGACAACTTTACGGAAATGATACAGGATCTGGGATGGGAATCATTACAACAACGGCGCTTATCGCTGCGGCGTGGGCTACTTGCGAAACTCCAATCACCAACATTCTCTTCCGAATGCGAAAATATATTGTTGACTCCCACTTACATAGGTAGAAATGATCATCAGAATAAAATACGAGAAATCAGAGCTCGTACAGAGAGATTCAGGTGTTCATTCTTCCCACGCGCTATTCGAGAATGGAATGGGAGATAAATAGTATAATTGTGGTTCGATGCACCCTCTGCCAGGCACTTAAATGTGATTTGCTGAGTATCCCATGTAGAGGTAGATGTAGATGCTCGTCGGTGTGTTGGGTACTGATCTGATCTGAACCTCCATATTGCCGAACACGAGCCCAGTGTCTCATCCAGTGTTCAATTGTTCAGATGTTTGTTAAGCTTATGGGACTTAACTACGGGGTCATAAGTCCCTAAACTTACAAACTACGTATGAACTAGCTTATACTAAAGACGGTACAAACATCCATGCCCGAGGGGGGATTCGAGCCCCCGACAGCAGCGGCCGTGCAGACCGTGACTGGCACGTCGCAGACCGCTCGGCCACTAGTCCGGCATCGAGTGTGCCACGTTGCCTCAAAGTGAGTACGAGAAACCATCGGACAGAGGAAGCATTGGGGTGCGGTGTTCAGCGTTGCTTGCCACTCACGTTGCCTGCTCCAGCTGTTCCTGTTGCCTTGTGTGCAGCCAGGGCCAGTGGACGGGCGTGGAGGTGCTGCTGCTGCAGACCATGGCGCAGGCGCTCAGGCTGCCGCTAGAGTTCGTCGACGTCAGCGACAGGTACGCTAACAAAACAGAAACCATAGTAATAATAATAATAGATCATCAGTCTTATGACTCGTTTCATGCAGCATGTTTGCATTATTTTTTTGTTATCTTTCCCAACAGTAACTCCAGATCGGCGGATTTTTTCGCTGTTTTGAGAAATAATGGGTTTTGGGTGGAACGGTTTGGGAAACGAGAGCCTTGGAGAAAGTTTTGGGGAAAAATTGCGGGGAAAAAAGAACAGTATCTTTGTAAACACTGCTACACATTTGTAGGATCTACACTGTATTATTATTATTATTATTATTACTATTATTGCTAGTGGAAATGATAAGACAGAAAGAAAAGGCGACTTTCAGTTTTACCGTTCTGTCAGTTCAGATATAAGGTGACTAGTAACCAAATGATATACTACGAGGGCCATTCGGAAAGTGGTACCCGTTTGTACAATAAAGACACAGGAATAAATATTAATACATATGAAACTTCCTGGCAGATTAAAATTGTGTGCCAGAACGGGGACTCGAACCTGGGACCTTTGCCTTTTGCGGGCAAGCGCACTACCGACTGTGCTATCCCGACATGACTCACGATGCCGCTTCACAACTTTACTTCCGCCAGTACCTCGCCTCCTACTTTCCAAACTTCACAGAAGCTCTCCTGCGAACCATGCAAGACTTGCACTCCTGGAAGAAAGGATATGGTGGAGACATGGCTTAGCCACAGCCTAAGGGATGTTTCCAGAATGAAACTTTCACTCTGCAGCGGAGTGTGCGCTGATATGAAACTTCCTGGTAGATTAAAATTGTGTACCGGAAACGGGACTGGAACCTGGGACCTTTGCCTTTCGCGGGCAAGCGCACTACCGACTGTGCTATCCCGACATGACTCACGATGTCGCTTCACAACTTTACTTCCGCCAGTACCTTACGGAGGCGGCTTTGTGAGGCGGCATCGTTACTCGTGTCGGGATAGCACAGTCGGTAGTGCGCTTGCCCGCGAAAGGCAAAGGTCCCAGGTTCGAGTCCCGGTTCCGGCACACAATTTTGATCTGCCAGGAAGTTTCATATCAGCGCACACTCCGCTTCAGAGTGAAAATTTCATTCTAATTAATAGATATATTTTTATTAGAAAGAGCATACTTTACACTACTTCTGCACATAATGTTCAAGCAAATTTAGGCACTTGTCATAACGTGTAACGAGGTTTTGTATCCCAGCGTCACAGTCCTCCGCCACCAGCGTATTCAGATACGTAGTCACGCCTCGTTTAAGTTCTTCATCGCTGTCAAGTTCAAATCTTTATCCCGCCAGAAAGTCTTTAAGCTTCGGAAAGAGATGAAGATCCGAAGGAGCGCAGATGATGGTCTGTAATGACAGATGGTCTCATCGTGCGTACTACCCCTCCCCAGGTTGAAGCTGCGACAGCAGCGCCGAACAGGTGACTCGTCCACCACAGTGTCTCCGTACTCCTCCTTTAATTGGCGATGAATGTCACAAGGTCGAACAGTTCGTGCATTATGTAATTTAATCACGGCCCTCTCTTCGCAACTGGGGGGGTTCTCAATTGTTTAAACACTATAAACGGCCACAGACACAACACAGGCAGCACACAGCGTCTCGCAGCCTCGCACAGAACAGGCACATATGCCACTGACGTGGTCTGACCCTGCTCAGTGGCTACCCCAGTTGTCATTACGTAATGCGGCGCTAACGGGGACCACTTTCCGGATGGCCCTCATACAAACAACAGATGATTTGGATTTTCTCAGGGAAGCCAAAACAGTCTTGGTCCAACCCGCCACTTCCCTCACCGAAACTAAGTTTATTGTGCGGTATCGCCCCCTGTATATCTAGTAAAGCCAACCAATGCCCTTGAACAGTGCAAGGAGTCCCTTTACCAGTTCTTTATTAGACACAATTTCTTCGGGTGTGGTTGTCCCAAATGTTCTGTGCCTTTTACTCTCCAATACAATGCATTCGAAGATTAGATGTGATGCAGTTTCATCGCCGTCATCACAGATCCTACATTTAGGGCCCTCTTCTGTTATTCCCATTGTATTTAGGTGTTAACAACAGAAGTGCCGCACTTATTTAGATCTGGTTGTTTTTCTTCGAGAGTAGCAGTTATATGTGGGCGGAGAAAGAGTGGCTAGACAAATAGAGAGAGAGAGAAAGAGAGGAGGTGCAGGATAGCATGTTTAATAACAAGTGTCCATTCTGAATGTATAGAGTTAGGTTTCCTTTCTGGCAACAACTTGTCATCAAAATGCGTGCTAATGGAATGTCGCCACAGTTGTGCAATTGGATTCGCGATCTCTTGCCAGAAGGGACACAGAAGGAAGTAATTGACGGGAAGTCATTGAATAAAACAGCAGTAGTATCTGTCGTTCTCCAGGAAAGTGTATTGCATTTGCAGTGAGGAATGGCCAGCCCAGTACCAGGGGCACATCGGTCGGGATTCTCTCAGTACATAAATGGTCGGAAAGTAGTTTTATACATCACAGGCACACTTGTGGCACTGCAGCTATCAGTATACATCTTCCCATCGTCCCCATGGTTAACAGTACTAACATGGTAGTCACACAAATAACAATTGTAAATACTTGCAACAAAAATGGGCACACTAACTCACTCATCATGGTAGTAACATAAATCTGCCCATTAATGTGTGTAATATTTCGGCCAGGGACGCTTTTGTTCAGGGACTTGGCAGATAGAAGCATTTGCACACGCCCTGCCAGCGTCCCGCCAACCTGGGGGTGGAGAGGGAGCCAGCAGGAAACGGCCCAACTTTCACCATCAGCACCGCCCGTCTCCCCGCATCCTCCCGACGGGGGCCAGTCTGAAGAAACCAGCCTGACTTAAGGAGCATCCAGATAAATGGCTACAACGGACGCAGGCACAGACAAATATATACAGACGGGAAACCTCCGTAAGGACCCGGTCCCACGCTCAGGGATGCGGGGTGGGGGTTCTGAAGCAGTTCCGTAAGATGGCCCCTGATGGCGCTGCGGTCAGAAGGAGCCCTTTAAACTGGCCAGAGCAGGCGGCAGGTAGCGGCTGTCCCCACCACCACCTCCCGTCAAACGCCAGCAAGCCGGACACAGCCGTGGCCTCGTGGCAGGCGGCACGAGCTCTCCCCTCAGCCTCCCCTCCACGCTACGTGCGAGAGGCACCATCAGAAGTGCCTCTATTGTGGTCTACAGGTACTAAGCCAGGGAACCGCCTGACACCTGGTAGCATCGTACAGAACTAGGAGGGGAGCGTAGGACAGTGGTTTAGGGGGGCTTCTTCTCTCTATATGTTACTTTGTGACGCAGGGCAGAGAAAGCCCTTATCTGCAGACACCGAGTCGTTTCCAGAAAACAGCGACGGCATCACGGATAAAACGTGGACCCCTGCAAACGGAAACAAGACAAGAAAACCCCTGCAGTGCACATGTGCGTGAGTGGGAGAGAGTGTGGCCTGCAGTATAAGTAAAGTGGTTCCACCAGAACAATGTCTCTGGACAGGGAGAAAGACACTGGTGAATGAATGGCTTACCAGGCAGGCCTAACACTCACAGCTGCCACAAAGAACTGATTTTTAGATCCAAGAAGTAAAAAACTGTTCAAATGTTTGTAAATATATCGGACCAAACTGCGTGATCATCAGTCTGTAGCTTACAAACTACTTAAACCTAGGTAAACTAACCTAAGGACAAACACACACACCCATGCCCCAGGAAGGATTCGAACCTCTACGTCGAGCAACCGCGCGCTCCACAGGGAGCCGCTTTAGACCGCTTTTTTTTAATTTTTTTAACTTTTGTTTTTAGGGCTTCCTTCCTCCCCTTTAGCCCCGCCTTTCATTCGCCATTTTCTGCCTTCTCGGCCTGGCTTCAATGCCGTTTTAGTCTTCTCAGTAAGAAAATTAATATTTTAATTTCTCTAAACACAGAAATTAAACTTGTCTTCTTCAAACAAAAAAATCATATAAACATAGTTGAAATGACAGTAATAACGCTATGGAACTCAGTTCTTGTATTGCACTGTGGCTGGCTGCTAAACTAATATTAGAAGAGCACCTCGCCGATCCCCAATGCGCCTTGTGTTGGAGTCGGGCACGTCTTCTCGATACATTTTAGAGTAAGTTCCATTGTCCTGATCAGTTCTAGCTCTAAGTCGGCGAATATATAAATTAACTTCTCATACCCGGTACTCCCCAACTGCCTTGGGATCGCTCATAGCACTTCCTAGAAAGTTAGTAAAGTAAAGTTTGTATTTCTTGTGGTTCTTGATCGTAGAATGACGTTCTTGTAGAAATGTCCAAAAGGCAAGTACGTTCTTGGGGCCTTCTCTGAAAAGGTAGAGGACTGTCAATCCTCGAATCCAAGTTACTGCATTGGTCTTAGTTCAGGGATAGTATGTCTCGTCTGGGTAGAGTAATATCTATGGTTTGATATCTTGCGGAGCAAACCGAAAGAAAAAAGCTATAATTTTTTGCGCCAAGCTCCACACTTCTGCGGAAGTGCCGCATGTCAGGCGATGTTTTTCATTATCCATTTCATTACACTGAGTACAGAAAGGAGTGTCCACTCTATGTATAGCATGTAATCGGGCACGCGTCATGAATTTTCCATTGACGATCTGATACCACAGCGTACGTGTCTTTGTGTCAAGAAACGCATGGTGCACTGCCCGCCATACCACCGTCCACGTTACTGTCGGGTGCCGTCTCTCTATCACATTGGAAGGTCGTCCTCGTAACAGTAAGCAATGTATATCACGTGCTGTTGTGGTCCTGGTAGTCGGTAGGTCCGCTTGTACATAACTGTACGAATATGGGCAAGAGGCGGTGATATGTGACCGATCATAACTGGCGCTCTTTGGGAAGGTGGCGCTAATTCCTCTATCAAAGTTCCGGACAGACTTGACTGGTGTCGACGCCACATCTTGACCATCGTACTGACATAGAGAGCCACAGCGCGGTCGCGGACGTGGACAAGGCCGAGGCCCCCTCGCTTAACAGGGAGGGTGAGAGTTTCGTATCGGACTTTGAAAATTAGACCTGCGCTCACAAAGTATCCAAAGGCCGCTAGGATGTAGCGTGCCATACCACCGACATTGGGAGCACTTGCGCCAAGTGTGGAATGCGCGACGCCACGTGAACGTTCACAAAAGTGACCCGTTGTATCATGTCTAATGCTCTTAACATGTTATCTCGAACACTCGTTCTGATAGACTGCAGGAGCCGTCTATAGTTGAGCGCTGCCGTGCGTCTGACGTCGTTGGTGAATGTAATTCCCAAACATTTCATTGTGTCCATTAATCTCAATGGTGCCACGCTGTTATCTGGCAGCCCTCGTCCAATGTTCATAGCCCCAGATTTCGCCATATTAACGCGACTTCATGTAGCCGAACCATACAGATCAATCCAGCGTAGTGCCGTTCGTATCTCGTCCCCCGACCGCGCCAGGAAGGTAAGGTCGTCTGCACTGCTCGGCTACTCCACTGCGGCCCAAGAAGGAATGGAGAAGGTAAAGACAACACGCTTGAAACGTGGAAAAGACGCCAGTTCGCGAATCTCATCTTGGCCCACAGGAAATTTGCACTGGCGACTGAGAGGCGTGGTCGTGGAAACGGAAATCAGCTGTTGGATGACATTGCAAAACCAAGCCATCAATGACAGAGCCAAAGAGACGTAGAATTCGAGGAGAAGCTGTAGCTGGAGAGTGAGTGGGACTTTGTGAGAAACCGCGGAAGAAGACACTTCGTCCGTGGCCGGAGAATCTAGAAGGCGTGCAGGCAGCTGCCGCCTTAGCAGTCGCGGGACTGTGACGCCTTCGCCCGGGGGTCGCGCCACTCAGCCGTAGAGCGCAGAGCAGGCCAGGGCCGGCGATAGCTGAGCCGTGCCGACGCGACCGCTGCAGACTGACTGCCGCCACACCACACTGCACCGCGCCTAACCAGCGCCTGATCCCCACATCAAGTTAATGTTGGCGAGACATGTAATTACCTTCCCCTTCCCTGTCCATATCTGAGTCGTGTGCATGCCCAGTCAAACTTAGAACTTATTATTTTTCAAATCTTTTAATAAACAAAACTAAATTAACTGCGGTAATCCTCTGTGTAAACTGTTATGGTCTCAAATCAGTCCCTTGAATCAAATGTCCCTACCACCCTAGTTCCATAATTAATCATTATATCTTTATTTAATTTGACTGCAGAGTGGGGGTTATTCTGGGAGAGGTTTGATTTACCACATTTTTTTTGCGCTCAACGTGAGGCACAATTTTACTCGATTTTTCATATATTGCTACCCGGATCTATAGAAAATATTTGAACACGACAAAGCAGTGGATGGATCAAAACAAAGTGTCCAGACACTCTGTGACGTAAATGGCATTGAAACAGAGGATGACACTCTAAAGGCGGAATTACTAAATGTCTTTTTCCAAAGCTGTTTCACAGAGGAAGATTGCACTGTTGTTCCTTCCATAGATTGCCGCACAGATTACAAAATGGCAGATATCGAAATAATTGAGAGGGATAGAAAAACAATTAAAATCGCTGAAAAGAGGAAAGGCCGCAGGGCCTGATGGGATACCATTTCGTTTTTACACAGAGTACGCGAAGAAACTGGCCCCCCTTCTCGCAGTGGTGTATCGTAGGTCTCTAGAAGAGCATAGCGTTCCGAAAGATTGTAAAATGACGCAGGTCATCCCCGTTTTCAAGAAAGGTCCTCGAACAGATGTGCAGAACTATAGGCCTACATCTTTAACGTCGGTCAGTTGTAGAATTTTGGGACATGTATTATGTTCCAATATAATGACATTTGTCGAGACTAGGAATCTGCTCTGTAGGAATCAGCATGGGTTTCGAAACCAAGCTCGCCCTATTCGTCCACGAGACATAGAGGGCCATAGACACGGGTTCTCAGGTAGATGCTGTGTTTCTCTACTTCCGCAAGGCGTTTGATACAGTTCCCCACAAACGTTTAATGAACAAAGTGAGAGCACATGGTCTATCAGACCAGTTGTGTGATTGGATTGAGGAATTCCTAGATAACAGAAAGCAGCAAGTCATTCTCAATGGAGAGAAGTCTTCAGAAGTAGGAGTTACGTCAGGTGTGCCACAGGGGAGTGTCGTGGGTCCGTTGCTGTTCACGATATATATAAATGACCTTGTGGATAACATCGGAAGTTCACTGAGGCTTTTTGCGGATGATGCTGTAGTATATAGAGAGATTGTAACAATGGAAAATTGTATTGAGATGCAGGAGGATGTGCATCGAATTGACGCATGGTGCAGGGAATGGCAATCAAAGCTCAATGTATACAAGTGTAATGTGCTGCGAATACACAGAAAGAAAGATCCTGTATTATTTAGCCACAATATAGCAGGTCAGCAACTGGAAGCAGTTAATTCCATAAATTATCCGGGAGTAGGCATTAGGAGTGATTTAAAAGGGAACGACCATATAAAATTTATCGTCGATAAAGCATATGCCAGACTCAGATTCATTGGAAGAATGCTAAGGAAATGCAGTCCGAAAACAAAGGAAGTAGGTTACAGTACACTTGTTCGCCCACAGCTTGAATACTGCTCACTGGTGTGGGATCCGTACCAGGTGGGATTGATAGAGGAAGTGGAGAAGATTCAGTGCAGGATCATTTGGTAATCGTGATAGCGTTACGGAGATGATCGCTAAACTCCAGTGGAAGACTCTGCAGGAGAGACGCTTTGTCACTCGGTACGGCCTTTTCTCGAAGTTTCGAGAACATTACTTTACAGAGAAGTCTAGCAGTATATTGGTCCCTCCTACGTATATCTGTCGAAGAAATCATGAGGATAAAATCAGAGAGATTAGAGCCCAGACAGAGGCATACCGACAATCCTTTCCGCGAACAATACGTGACTGGAATAGGAGGGAAAATCGATAGTGGTACTCAAGGTACCCTCCGCCACACACCGTCGGGTGGCTTGCGGAGTATGGTTGTAGATGTTGATGTATATTATCCCGTACCTACTGTAGAATGTCAAGTGTGATCTCAGGCGCACGGATGGTGTGTTTGTGTGTGCTGTGTGTTTGTATATGGTCAGTCTGAATGTGATATGCCTGTAGTTACTGTATGTGCTTTCGGTTGCCTCAGCTTACCTGTAGTTTTAAGTATTTGTAGAACCTGTTGCATGTTCTTGTGAACTTTGCATTGCTGTGTTTATTTACATTGTTCCGAATACTGTTACCAGCGTTGACATCAGTGTCGTTTTGGTTCCGTTTCTTGTTTGTTCTCACGAACGTTGTAATCAACTTTGTTTTGTTTGATTAGTTCTGTCTGTAGTGCGTTGTGGTGATTTGGGTTCAAGTTTTTCATACTTTTAAGGTCTGGTAGATTATTTAATATGAAATCCGACAAGTCAGTTCAGAAAAGTTCAGCTTTGGTTGAGGGAGCATAAGGCAAACTCAGAAAACACTGGATCGTATTCTCGCGATTTTAGAAATTCACACTACTCAGTTGACTGATATAAGGGAGGAGAATAATAGTAGATTCGAAAAATTGGAAGCCGAACTTGTACTTTGCAATCCGAAGCTTGATGACTAGACTGCAGAAGTAAGACGCGAATTAGGAACCGAAACGGAAAACTTGCATGTTGAGATCACTAAAAGCGTGAAAGAGGTAACCGAAGCATGCGAAAAGAAGGTTGACTACTTAGTATTGCGGTTGATTGCAAAGATGACAGACATCTCCGCGTGTCTCGATAATGAATGTAAATCGTCCAAAGAGATACAATTGGAAGTGTCAGCTCTAGAACAAGAGGTGTCAGCAATGTAACAACTGAATGTACGGCAGGTTAATCCATTACAATTTCAATCTGCATTCCCAATTCATGAGGTGGATATACCATTGCCTAGATACGGTAGAACGCGTGGCATTACTCCAAAAGCTTATCTCAAATATTTAGAGACGTATCTACGTCAAGTGCTATGCTTTACTTGTTGTATGGCAGACACTGGACCACGAGGAAGCCGCATGAGAAGAATAGTGATTACAAAGAGTTTTGCACAAAGTCTCTGGCAACATACTGGAAAGTCACTGCACAGGAAACTGCAAAGATGAGTATATATAGAGGACAGTACACGCTCCAGTCGCAACAATCCATGGCGACATACGCGGCCCACCTTGTCGTTTTGGCAGGATATTTGGATGATAAATGTCAGAGGAGTAGTGTAGTGCGATGAGCGCACACTTTCCTGTTCATGTACTACGTGCACTCATGCCGCATGAATTTCGTGCAGGCGCCACAGAATGAGAAAAGTCTAGAACTAGATAATAACGGAGGTTCCCCACCGACCACCCTTCGGACAGAGGTCCGTGAGGTTTCCCAAATGAATGCGGAAACACAATGAGGAAACGCAGGAGGCACCTCAGTAACTCAGGGGCGTCTTATAGCTGGCCGGCCGCAGTGGCCGAGCGGTCTCTGGCGCGCCAGTCACGGTCGCTGCACGGTCGCTGCGGTCTGGGGTTGAAATCCTCCCTCAGGCATGGGTGTGTGTGTCGTCCTTAGCGTAAGTTTAAGTTCGTTAGGTAATTAGTGTAAGTCTAGCGACTGATGACCACGAAGTTTGGTCGCATAAGAAAAATGTTCAAATGTTTGTATAGCTTATGGGACTTAACTAGGGGGTCATCAGTCCCTAAACTTACAAACTACTTACAAACTAGCTAATACTAAGGATGGCACAAATATCCATGCCCGAGGGGGGGGGGTTCAAACCCCCGACCGTAGTGGCCGTGCAGACCGTGACTGGAGCGCCGCAGTCCCCTCGGCCACCACGGCCAGCGGTCGCATAAGACCTCACACACATTTGAACATTTGGACATCACATATGCAACCTGCGGTACTGGCACTCGCAAGCGCAGGACGACTTGACCAGAACTGTGATGACCCTGAGTTGCCGGAAAGGGCGGATATTCGGCGTCCCCTTATTCAAATAACCCTGGATGGAATAAAGACGAAAGCGTGTCTTGATTCTGTTTCCGAAGTGACCGCACTTTCGACATCTTTTAGCACGAAATTGGTGGACAGTGGTAGCAAATTGGCAGAGATACCCGTAACAGGAATCTCGCTAATTACGGCATTTGGGCAAAAAGGAAGCAGGTCTTGATCACGCTCAGTAGTTTCCAAGTCAATGCTCTTGTCATCGGTGGTCTGGCGCTTCATTTTTTAATTGGTAATGACGTTCTCTCGAGCAAAACGGTTGTTATGGACTGGACCGCTAAAACTATGGTCAATTTATTCAAAGATCCGGTCGCATGGGGTGCAATGGTAAAAAGAATATTGTTAATTTAGTTAAGTGTGAAGAGGACAAGAAAATTTTCATAGGTGGGCCATAGGAGCAAAATATTTATTGGACGATAGAGAAATTGTAAATGTTGTGGCTGATGTCAGTTTTCCGACTGCAAGGCGTGATGAAAATTCCACGCCCTTAGCCTACGAAACAACTCTAACGGACAGGATGCGACTTTTTACGGGTTAAAGAGCCTCGCACATGTCCTGTTGGGATTTACAGGTCCAGAGGCAACTGTTGAGTACGCTCCCGTGTCACCAAAAGCCGCTCCTGCGAATACGGAAGAAAAATGTAAAAGCGAACAGAGCAGTATGCCGCGAGAGAGCACCGATGGCAACGAGCGCACCGAGACCAAAGAAGACGTAGATAACGTAGCATCCACTGCATATCCGAAGCTCATGCGAAACAGTGAAGGCGAAATACATCGTCACGTGGCTTTGAATCATTGTAACATGCGCCATGGAAGTAAAGTGTACGACCACTCGCCAGTACGTGAATATAATGTTGTTCCTTCCACGGTCGTAAAATTTACGAAAGTCAGGCGGTTTTCGGAGGACGGCAGATGCTTCCAGGCATCAAAATGGCGGAAAAAATTGATCACTTCTCTCCCATGTGACGAGGAACGCGAAGTCGGGACGTTCAACGCCCGAAGTGTGAAACCATATGTGTCTTGATAGTGTACGTTAGTTGGAAATGTCATTGTAAATAACTTTTAAGAATAGTAGCTTTTTCTAGTAGTTAGTATAAATTGATGATGTGTGGTCATTTAGTAAATGTGTGAACTGTGGACACTTGGCGTGAATATAGAGAGATGACGTGAGGATTCAGTGTGTGTGATAATGACGTCCGTGCGCCGACACACCGCACAGAGAAAGGCGAAAGAACGGCCGTTTTGCGGGGTTATGAAACAGCGCGCGATATTACCCAGGGCGGATCTAGGGGGAAGGGTGGGGGCAAAAGGGACAGTTGCCCCGGGCGGCAGAATGTAGAGGGCGGCAAATTTTGACCGACTCTTTTTTTTACAGAATGTCTCTTTCTGGTATAATTTAATAAAATTAACTGACACAGAATTATTAAAAGTAAAATGACTGCAAGAAATACCGAAATCATTTAATAAAACTAAAATTCCTGGTTGCTGACTTCAGTGTTGCCTTGTCACAGGTACTAGCAAACTTTACAAATCTACTAGATATTAGCCAGAATGAGGGAGATGTTTGCGTTATTCCATAACTAAATGCACAATGTTTATTAATTGGCATAGCAGAATTTGCTAGCAGACGATAATGCGGTATCAACGGTATACTCCGAAAAAGAATAAAATGGCCGATGAGTTTTGTGAGGATGAAGTAACCAAGATTCACAGAAAAAGAAGCAATAATTGACAGAGCTTAGTACCAGGTTTACCGCACTTGAGAAAATTGGTGCAAATATTAGTATACTGTGTGGTGTGCAAATTTGAGAAATGGAATTGGGGGACTTGAAGGCCAAAGCAGCGGAACTGGCAGAAGATCTTAGCGAGGAAGAACTTGAAGTTGAAAGTTTCAGACAACATGCGCTGGCAGTAGACAGAGCCGTGCAAGATTTCATTGCATCATCAACATTAAGTTTAATTTATAAAAATTAGTTTGTATAGGGGTATCCCAACCTTACTACAGCGTTAAAATGTATCTTACCATTCTAGATTCTAGTTTCTGTTTCGTCTGGAGAAAGAAGTTTCAGCAAGCTGAAACTAATTAAATACACTTGAGGAGCACGATTGCTTAACAAATCTGAGTATAATATCCATAGAGCACAAACGAGCTGCTTCTCTAAACTATGATGATATCAAAAAAAGTTTTTCAGCAAAAAAAAACTCGAAAAGCGAAATTTTGAATTGATTTTTGTACGATGAGTAATCTTGTAATATTTTTGTATGTATTAAACTTGTTCTGTTTTCCTTTGATCTTAATTCAGTCAATAAAGTAAGTTCATTCTGTGAGATTGTGACATTTCTTTAGAAATTTGTAACCCAATTAGCGTCAAAAAGTCGATTCTTACAGGGGGGGGGGGGTTGGTGAAAGAAGGGACGGCAAATTTAAGCTGCCCCCCCCCCCCTTGGCAAATGTCCTAGATCCGGCCCTGTATTACCTGTCCGTTTTTATGTATGAACTTTCTGTCTACAATTTGGAATATTATATGTGCATGCTTAGCACTCTATAACTGAATTAGAAACTGATGTGCTTGTCGCTAGCGCGGGTGGTGACGACCACTCATTTGATAGGATTTCTGGTGCAGACTACAACGATATGTTAGAAATATTCTGCAGTCGGCCGAGAAGCTGTTTTGTTTGTAGACCAGTAGTGTTTGGATCCATGCATGTTTCGATTAGTTTGCATGTTAGAATTCAGATCGCTATTGCACACAAAATAAACTGAAGTTTGATTTATTATAAATATACGAGCCCGTTACAGCGTTTCGCAAAACTGACTCTATGCATTCTATTTTGAGACAAAAGTGAGGCCTCACACATTTGATCCTCACAAAGTTGATATGCACATTATGGGTAACGACACTGTACGTGTTATGCAAAAGACGAGATATCAGTCTCAGAAACAAAGTTCACTGGGGAGGAAGCTGATACTCTGGTAACAGATGTATTGTTATAATTTCGTAGGCTTCCATGGCAGGTGTCATTTTGAATAAAACAATTGTGGGTGTTAGGCCGCGTCATTTTTTAAAACACTTAGCATATGAACTGCCGACGTTTCGACCACTCTGCAGTGGTCCTCTTCAGGGCGTTGCGGTGTGGCGACGGCGGTCGCGGCGGCATACAGCAGCTCTCGCCGGCCGTGCCCTGCGCTCTGCGCTCTGCGCTCTTCGCCCCGGGCGAAGGCGTCACAGTCCCGCGCCTGCTAAGGCGGCAGCTGCCTGCACGCCTTCTAGATTCTCCGGCCACGGACGAAGCGTCTTCTTCCGCGGTTTCTCACAAAGTCTCACTCACTCTCCAGATACAGCTTCTCCTCGAATTTTGCGTCTCTTTGGCTCTGTCATGGTGGGTTGGTTTTGCAACGTCATCCAATAGCTGATTTTCGTTTCCACGACCACGCCTCTGAGTCGCCGGTGGAAATTTTCTGTGGGCCGAGATGAGATTCGCGAACTGGCGTCTTACGCACGTTTCAAGCGTGTTGGCTTCTTGGGCCGCGGTGGAGTAGTCGAGCGGTCTAAAGCGCCTACGAATTATTACCAAATATACGAGGGAGACTATCGCTCAAATACATTAATCCCAGTCGCCGAATGACACATTTCATTACGTGGGCCATATCCCACACATCTACAAAGAATTGGTCGAAGGAATAGCCAAGTTTGTGCCTGTGGAAATATAGGGACACCAGAGCACACAGTGATACAATGTACACAGTATCTGCAGTGTAGAAGTCTAGAAAGGGATCATAGCAACATCTACAGCTCACTTAGAGATGAAACCTCTTGGAATGAGCTAAATATAGCAGCAGATAAAATCTCGAGGAAACTACAGGAGGAATATAACAGCGAGAGACATACGAGATACAACAATAGACAACAGACACGCACATACTACAATAGTAGTGACCATGACACGAGTAGCAGTGATTCAGATGATGAAACAGAAAGCAGCAGTAGTGATACAAATTCCGTCTATGACATCAATGAATTGTAGTTTAAATCGTGAGATGAACGTAAGTAACACATCTTGGATTATATCCATTGTGCTTGTATTTTCTACAATCATTATTGACAACATATACATGTTACAAGAAATTCTGTAATTGAAACAATTAATTGGACAAATAAAACTGTGTGCACCAATCCAAAAAAATGTTATATATTATATTATACAACTTCCAATGGAAGAACAAATTAGATTAAAATTTGTACTGATTATCATTAATGAATAACTAATTGGATTTATATGTTAAAGTTTTAAAAAATCATTACACTAGGTAAGACGTAATACATACTGGAAATACTCTAATCGCACAGTTGCTCGCCGTGGAGGTACGAGTCCTCCCTGGGACATGGGTGTGTGTGTTTGGCCTTAGGTTAGTTTACCTAGGTTTAAGTAGTTTGTAAGCTACGGACTGTTGACCACGCAGTTTGGTCCGATAGATTTACCAACATTTGAACATTTTTTTCCTTCTTGGATCTAAAAAAAAAAAAAAAAAACAGTTCTTTGTGGCAGCTGTGAGTGTTAGGCCTGCCTGGTAAGTCATTCATTCACCAGTGTCTTTCTCCCTGTCCAGAAACATTGTTCTGGTGGAACCACTTTATCTATACTGCAGACCACACTCTCTCCCACTCACTCACATGTGCACTGCAGGGGTTTTCTTGTCTCCTTTCCGTCTGCAGGGGTCCACGTTTTATCTGCGATGCCGTCACTGTTTTTTTGGAAACGACTCCTCTGGTGTCTGCACATAAGGGCTTTCTCTTCCCTGCATCCGTTGTCGCCATTTATCTCGACGCTCCTAAAGTACAGACTAACATATACAGAGAAGCAGTCCTCCCTAAACCACTGTCCTACACTCCCCTCATAGTTCCGTAAGATGCTAGCAGATGTCAGGTGGTTCCCTGACGTAGTACTGGTAGACCACTTTAGAGGCACTTCTGAGGGTGCCTCTCGCGCGTCATAAGGTAACGTGGAGGGGAGGCTGAGGGGAGAGCTCGTGCCGCCTGCCACAAGGCCACGGCTGTATCCGACTTGCTGGCATTTGAGGGGAGGTGGTGGTGGGGACAGCCGCTACCTGCCGCCTGCTCTGGCCAGTTTAAAGGGCTGCTTCTGACCGCAGCGCCATCATGGGACTTCTTACGGAACTGCTTCAGAACCCCCCTGCTCCACACCCCTGTGCGTGGGACCGGTCCCTTATGGAGGTTTCCTGTCTGTATATATTTGTCTGAGCCTGCGTCCGTTGTAGCCATTTCTCTGGACGCTCCTAAAGTCAGGCTGTTTTCTCCAGACTGCCCCCTGTCGGGAGGATGTGGCGAGGCGGCCGGTGCTGAAGGTGAAAGTTGGGGCGCTTCCTGCTGGCTCCCTCTCCACCCCCGGGCTCGCAGGATGCTGGCGTGGCATGCGCAAATGCTTCCATCAGACAAGTCCCTGAACAAAAGCGTCCCTGCTGTGTTAGGTTATGGGTTGAAAAGTTGATTACGAGAATAAAGAATTTAAAAGGGTGTTATATGGATGGCCTCTAGAACTCCTCACCTTTATGAATGACTAGCTTAAACCCGCAGCTCCGCTCGTGTGTTGGTTGATTCTGATAGATAAGCTATCTTTCAGTAGTGTGCTATGAGACTGGTTTTGAAGGATGAAATGAAATACAATACCTTCTTTAAAAATAAACATAGTTAATCAACATTATCAGGAAAGTAAGAAGTGTATATCAAATCACACTTAAAAATTCACTCATTTCAAAGAATCTAATCACGAAATTCAACAATAATGATTGTAATAATAACACAGATCGATCAGTTGATGTAATGCGTGAAACGTCAAATCGATTTTTTTTAAAGAGATGTATTAAAGAAATTTCTCTTTTATTGCTTTATTTATTCCTATATTTCCTTATTCGTAAGCTTATCCTTACAGAGAAAGAGCTGAAGACGTTGTAGCACGCCTAGACCAAAGATATGGTCTGTGGCATCACGTTTCGCTGTATGTAACCTCCTTGGCTATACAGTCGAAACCGTCATCGCTGGCCTTCAGGCCGAATTTTTTTTATAATTTGAGGACTTTCAACCATCAAATCTTACACCCCCTTACACCTATCGGCATGGAACTGCTGTGGTGTACAACGGGAGACTTCGGACAACAATTACACAAAGACTATTCGTTTGCGTTCTGTAGTTTTTGCTGCAGAGCGAAATATTAACACACACACACACACACACAAACGTAGAATTTTATATACACCGATAACTTTCGATCCCAATATACTCCACCCTTTTATCATTATCAACCCTCAAGCAACAATAAACCATTTTCAAAGATTAATATAATTTTCAAAGAGTAAGAATTGTTCCGCATTTCGCGTAATATTCTTCAAATTACTAAATATCTATCAGATCACTATAAAACCGTACCTAAAACCTTCCTCAGGTATAAATTAGTGACTGTACAAATATTTAAGTCTCTGCGTCTTGTCGATCGGACGTGATAAGCGTACACCGAAGAGACATTCACTTTTATAGATTTACGAGGCAATCTGAGGAGCTCTGTTACAATGTTCGGTGATGATATTGTTGTTTACTGGTTATTAAAGCACCAGAAGATCAAAATCAGCTTCAAAATGATTCAGATAAGATATCTGCATGACGCGAAAATTGGAAATTGACACTTAATAACGATAACTGTGAAGTCATGCATATGACCACTAAAAGAAATCCGCTAAACCTCATTTCACGATAAATTAGTCAAATCTGAAGGTCGTAAATTCAACTAAATACCTAAGATGTACAATTACAAACAACTTAAATTGGAAAAAACACACAAAAAATATTGAAGAGAAGGCGAACCAAAGGCTATATTTCATTGGCATAACACTTTGCAGATGCAACAGATCTATTAAAGAAACAATCTACACTACACTTGTGCGTCCTATTGTGGAATATTGCTGCACATTATATCACGGAGAAATTGTCACGGAAATGAGATTCGAGTTCGAATGGAAATCACTAACAGGAAGGCGATATACATTGCGGCGAGATTTATTTGCCTAATTTCTTTCAACAACTGTCTCCTCCGAATGCAGTCGCATACATAGCGAGGCATGATCATCATATTAAAATAAGAGAAATCAGATCGAGAAAAAATGATTTTCTTCATCACTCGCGTTATTGGAGAATGGAATGATAGAGAAATATCATAAAAGCAGTGTGATAGACTCTCTGTTAGAGGTAATATCTATATATAAAAGGAAGTGTCCCGATTGACTGACTGACTGACTGACTCATCAGCGCCCAGCCCAAACCACTGAAGATAGAAACTTGAAGGCGCTCCAGTCACGGTCTGCACGGCCACTACGGTCGGGGGTTCGAATCCCCCCTCGGGCATGGATATTTGTGCCGTCCTAGTTCGTAAGTAGTTCATAAGTAGTTTGTAAGTTTAGGGACTGATGACCCCGTAGTTAAGTCCCATATACTATACAAACAGTTGAAACAGTTGTAGGAACTTGAAATTTGTGGAGGGTTTTGATCTTACTCTGTAGGCGTCATTTAAGAAGTGATTTTTCGATATTCCGTCCGTAAGGGGGTGAAATAGGGGATGAAACGTTTTTTGAAAATACGTTGTTATTTAGGCAATTTTGAAGCTAGAACTACAAAATTACTGATTTTAATTCAGGGTTAGAATATAAAAGACACGTGTTTCGGCATCTTTTTGAAATTCAAACAGTAAGGGGATAAAATAGTGGACGAAAAAAATTGATTTTCACAAATATGTTGCTGTTAGCTCAAATTTTAAGCTACAACTACGAAACTTGGGATATGGAATCTTGCTCAGGATTAAAAATCCATCACTTTTGGTATTTTTGGAAATTCTACCATCAACGGGGTTAAATTCGAGAGGGTGTTTTTCGAAAAAATAATGCTATTTACGCAATTTTGAAGTTAGAATTACAAATTTTCGGATTTGGATTCGGGGTTCGAATTTAAAAGACACGTGTTTCGACATTTTTTTTTTTTTTTTTTTTTTTTTTTTTTTTTTTTTTTTTTTTGAAATTCGACAAATAAGGGAGTAAAATAGGTGACGCAAAAAATTGATTTTCGAAAATACGTTGCTGTTAACTCAAATTTCAAGCTATAAGTACGAAACGTAGGATATAGACTCTTGATCAGAATTAAAAAGACACGAGTTTCGGTATTTATGGAAATTCAACAACTAAGGGGTAAAAGAGGGGATCAGGATTAAAAAGAAACAACTGGTGCAGACCAACCAGCCTGCGTTGCGAAGCAGCGGGGCTTCAGCTAGTTCATAATATTCGAATCACAGGATATGTTCTAAAACCCTGCTGCAAATTGACGTCAATGAAATAAGCCTTTAGTTTTGTAGGTTACTCCAACTGCCTTTCTGAAAATATAGGTGTGACCTGTGCAAATTTCCAATCTTTTGGTGCAGATGCTTCTTTGAGAGAGCGGTTGTATATGGCTGTTAAGTAAGGAGCTATCGCTTCAGCATGATCAGTTAGAAATCTAATGGGTATACAGTCCGGACCAGAAGACTTGTTCTTGTTAAGTGATTTTAGTTGCTGCACTACTCCGATGATATCTACTTCTACGTTACTCATTATGGCCTCTGTACGTAATACAAAATCTGTAATATTGGTTTCGTCTTCTTTGCTGAATGACTTTCAAATAGCTGTGTTTAGTAACTCTATTTTGGTAGCACTATCATCGATAGGATCGCCATTACTATCACGTAGTGAGGGTATTGTTTGTGTTTTTCCCCTAGTATATTTAACATATGTCTAAAATCTCATTGGGTTTACATCAAATTTCGAGAAAAAGTTACGTTGTGAACAGTATTGTAGACATCTCGCACTGAAATCCTCGCTAAACTTAGAGCTTCTGTGTAGGATCGCCAATCCTGGGGAATTTATTTTCGTTTAAATTTTGCATGCCTTTTCCGTTGTTTTTGCAACAGTGTCCTGTTTTGTGTATCAAGGGGGATCACCTCCGTCTTTTATCAATTTATTTGGTATAAAACTGTCAATTGCAGTCGATACCACTTCTTTGAATTTGAGCCACATCTAGTCCCTATGTTTAATGTTAGAAACGAGTGGAAGCTGTCTTTCAAGTAGCAATGTATTTTATTTCTATCTGCTTTTCTGAACAAATATATTTTTCGTTTATTATTGGTAACTTTGGGACTGTCGATATTCAGTTTCGCTACGACAGCTCTGTGTTCACTAATACCTGTATCCGTTTCGATGTTTGTTATGAGCTCAGGATTATTTGTTGCTAAGAGATCAAGTGTGTTTTGACATCCATTTACAATTCCAGTTGACTCATAAACTAATTGTTCCGAGTAATTCTCAGAGAATGCGTTGAGTACAATTTCGCTCGATGTTTTATGCATACCTCCTGATTTGAAAATATAATATCGCCAACAGATCGAGGGTAAACTAAAATCACCGCCTATTATTATTATTATTATTGTGCAAGTCGGGTACGTGTTTACAATTTGACACAGGTTTTCTTTGAATCTTTCTGGTATTGTATCGTCAGAGTCGGGAGGCCGTTAAAAGGAACCAATTATTGACTTTTTACGATTTTCAAGTACAACCTCTACCCTTAATAACTAGCAGGAACCATGAACTTCAATTTCATTACTTTTGACGGCGACAAACACGCATCCACCTATTTTGTTTAAACTATCCTTACTGAACACAGTTCGATCTTTTGCAAAAACTTCTGCTGAACTTATTTCTGGCTGAAGCAACTTTCGCTACCTATAACGATGTGTGTTTCGGTGCTTTCTGTTAACGCTTGGAGTTCTGGTACTTTCTCGACGCAGCTACGACAATTCACATCTGTAATACCGATAGTTTCTAGATCTATATTTTTCCTGTGATCGACCTGCACCCTTTGAGAAAGCCCATTTACTGTTTCCGCAAAGCCCTTTATCCTAAAACACCGCCCAGTCCACGCCACACACCCCCGCTACACGTGTAGCCGCTTCCTGCGTGTAGTGGACTCCTGACCTATTCAGCGGAACCCGGAAACCCACCACCCGATGGCGCAAGTCAAGGAATCTGCAGCCTACACTGTCGCAGAACCGTCTGAGACTCTAATACAGACCCTCCATTCTGTACCAGAGATCCGCAGTCGGCCATGCCAACTATGCTGCAGATGGTGAGCTCTGCTTTCATCTTACAAGAAAGACTGATAGTCTTTTCCACTTTAGATAGCCGCTCAAAACCCGAGAGGATCTCTTCAGGTCCAAAGCGACACACATCATTGGTACCGACGTGAGACACCACCTGCAGTTGGCTGCACCCCGTATCCTTCATTGCATCCGGAACGACCTATTCCACATCTGGCATGACTCCATCCGGTATGCACACGGAGTGCACGTTGGTTTTCTTCCCCTCTTTGGCAGCCATCTCCCTAAGGGGCTCCATTGTGATTTAAAAAAAAAAACGCACACAAAAGATAAATAAACATTTAGCTTTCGTAATTTTAAAAATAACTCAGTTCAAAGAATTTTTTTTTTTTTTTATTTCAAATATTTAGTAAGGTTCTAATGTCGATAACTGTAGGATGAAGAGGTCAGATTATAGCCAGCATCTGATTACACTTAGGGGAAGGATGAGAGCGACTGTCGTACAGCACTTTTATTCTAAGACTGTATCACGGTCCTTTGTACTGAAAAAGTTATATTTCTGATACTAAAATGATACGACTTTAGTGTGTCAATTAAATCACTAACTTTCAGGTATTCGTTTCAAGCACCCATTGTCTACACGAAATGACTTTGAAACGTAAATTATAAATACAAATGAAGTACCGGTAGCAGTGGTCCTGATACAGGAGCTCAAGTCTACCGTTTTTACATGACTACATTAGAGTTCATTTGGCGGTCCTCCGGTGCGCACCTCTCCAGCGCCAGCACATTTTCAGTTGTAAGTGTAACCGGCTTCTCCCTAGTAGCAACAAATTTTGACTTTTCTGTGCGCTTTCCCTTCAGTTCGGAATCTACTCTGGCAGAAGAAAGTACCCCAGCCAGCAAAGTTAACTTTGTATAACACTTACTTCACTGCAATCCTTATATATGGCATGGAAACATGTACATTGTTAAAAAAAGGATTACAGCAGAATCCAAGCAACAAAAAATTGGTTTATCACGACTATGAATCAAAGTACCAGGAGAGACCAGAGTGACAGAGAAACAGCTAGTCTCAGCTGGTCCCTATTGCGAACATCTTGGGGAAACGAAGACTGCAGTGGTATGGCCATGTAATGAAAATGGATAGAACAGCTAAAAAATACTTCAAAATGGAAGTGGGAGGAAGAAGACCAAGAGGAAGGCCGGGATGATGTCCTAGACCAAATGGTATATCAAGATCGGACGAGATGGAGAGCGCTTGTTAGCCACACCCGGGAAACTGGAGATGGAAAATGATGATGATGATGATGATGATGATGACATTCGAGTAAACAGTTTAAATGTACCCTCCCGCTCGTTTATTATTGTTTTGAGGGTACTTACGGTTTGTAGTCCTACACTTCAATTGTTCTTTGGGCTTAGTATGGCTAGGGACTGTGATTGTTGTCTGCAGATGCAGGCTGAGTTGGTGACTGTTGGTTCCCAGCTTCAGGCGGCGTTGGCTGCAGTTGCAAGGCTTGAGGCTGCGGTGGTTGGGCGCTCCTGCCGTCGGTCGGTCGCGGGGGTCCAACAGTCGTCCTGTGCGTCTGATGTGCCCACCGATCGGCCCGCGGCTTCGGCTAATCCGGCCACTGCATGCATGCATGCATGGAGGTCGCCGCCTCGTCCATAGTGGATTGAGAGGTCTCCCCGGCGGGTGGCGGACGGCGTAAGACATTCCGGAGGACCCATAGTGAGGCCTTTCCAGTTCGTCTTACAAACAGGTTTGAGGCACTGTCGGAGATGGACAGTGTTCCTGAGCCGAAATGGAGCCACCTGTCCTGTGGTCACCTCTCAGTCAGCAAGATCCCGGCAATCTCAGAAGGTGGGATTGCTGGTAGAAGGGAGCTCCAACGTTAGGCGGATAATGGAACCCCTTAGGGATTTGGCCAGTATGAAGGGGAAGAAAGCCAATGTGCACTACGCGTGCATACCGGAGGAAGTCGTTCCAGACGTGGAACGGGTCCTTCCAGATGCCATGAAGGGGACAGGATGCAGCCAACTGCGGGCGGTTGCTCACGTCAGTACCAACGACGTGTGTTGCTTTGGGTCGGAAGAGATACTCTCCGTATTTGAGCAGCTGTCTGAGGTGGTAGAGCCTACCAGTCTTACTTGTGAGATGAAGGCCGTGCTGACCATCTGCAGCATCGTCGACAGGACCGACTGTGGTCACAGAGCTGAGTGGAGGGTATGAATAACAGGCTCAGACGGTTCTGCGACCGTGTAGGCTGCAGTGCCAAAAGGTGGGGTTTTCGGGTTCCGATAAATAGGTCAGGAGTCCACTACAGTGAGTAAACTTTTAGATGGCAGAGTTGTGAGGGGTAGCGGGGAGCAGAGGAAGCAAGCCCCGCCACACAGCCTGGCGGCCGCGGGGAGACAGGCGAGCGGGGGGACAAGCAACGCCTATGTCTTGCAGGGCTGACACCACAAACTACGCGGCATGCTTCCGCGAAATTACAGGTAGCGCACATCGCTTTAAATGTTGGTCGTAAATGAAACAAAGCAGCATACTCAGAATGGTTGATAACGGTACCAACTACAGTAATCAATCACTTAAGTAACGTGTTACACAAAACGGAACACTCGGAGCAGACGTCTATTGTTGCCTCCCACAGCACTTTCAGTCAGTAACGTTGGCTACACAAGTAGCGGGGGCTGTGTCGCGTGGACTGTGAGGTTTTTTAGGATAGAGGGCTTTGGGGAAAAACAAAATGGGCAGTCTCAAGGGTGCAGGGGGATCACAGGAGAAATGTAGATATAGTAACTATCGAAATAACAGTTGTAAATTGTCGTAGCTGTGTCGGTAAGTACCAGAACTCGAAGCGTTAATAGAAAGCACCGAAACACGCATAATTATAGGCAGTGAAAGTTGGCTCAAGCCGGAAATAAATTCAGTCGAAGTTTTTGCAAAAGAAATAACTGTGTTCAGAAAGAATAGATAAACAAAATAGGTGGTGGCGTGTTTGTCGTCGTCAAAAGTAGTCTTTCGTGTAGCGAAGTTGAAGTTGATAGTTCCCGTGAGCTATTATGATAGAGGTTGTACCTGAAAGTCGTATGAAATTAATAATTGGTTCTTTCTCCTGGCCTCCCGACTCTGACGATACAATAGCAGATAGGTTTAAAAAAAACTCATACGATAATAGTAGGCGGTGATTTTAATTTACACTCAATCGGTTGGAGAATTATATGTTCAAATCAGGAGGTACGCATAAAACATCGTGCGAAATTATACTCAACGCATTCCCTGAGAATTACTTCGAACAATTAGTTCATTAGCCAACTAGAATTATAAACAGATGTCAAAACACATTTTATCACTTTGCATCAAATAATCCCTAGCTCATAACGAGCATAAAAACGGATACAGGTGTTAGTGAACACAGAGCTGCTGTAGCGAGATTGAATATCGAAAGTTCCAAATGTACCAACAAATGACGAAAGTATATTTGTTCAGAAAAACAGATAGAAATACACTAAATTGCTTCTTGAAGGACAGTTTCGCCTCATTTCAAACGCTAAACTTAAGTGTAGACCAGATGTGGCTCCAGTTCAAAAGAGTAGTATCGACAGCAATTGACAATTTTATACCAAATAAATTAATAAAAGAAGATTGCAAATACAACGAAATAAGCATGCAAAATTTAAACGAAAACAAAATCCACCGCATTGTCGATCCTACACAGAAGCTCGAAATTTAGCGAGGACTACAATGCGAGATGCTTACAATACTTTCCACACCGAAACTCTTTCTCGAAATCTGACTAAGAACCCAAAGAGATTTTGGTCATATGTCAAATATACTAGGGGCAAAACACAAACAATACCCTCACTACGTGATAGTAATGGCGATCCTGCCGATGACAACGCAACTAAAGCAGAGTTACTAAACCAGCTTTTTGAAAATGATACATCAAAGAAGAGGACACCAATATTCCAGATTTCTAATTACGAACAGAGGTCATAATGAGTAACGTTGAATTAGAAATCATCGGAGTTGTAAAGCAATTTAAATCACTTGACAAAAACAAGTCTTCTGCTCTGGACTGTATACTCACCAGATTTCGATGTGATTATGCTGATGTTTAGCTCCTTACTTAACATCCATATACAACCCCTCGCTCAGCAAAGGATCTGTACGAAAAGATTGGAAAGTTGCCCAGGTCACACCAATATTCAAGAAAGGCAGTAGGAGTAACCCACTAAACTACGGCCTATTTCATTGACGTTAATTTGCAGCAGGGTTTTGGAACATATCCTGTCTTCAAATAATATGAATCATCTCGAACAGAATGATCTATTGACCCAACGGCAACACGGATTTAGAAAATATCGTTCATGTGAAACACAACTAGCTCTTTGCTCGCATGAAGTGATGAGTGCTATCGAAAAGAGTTCTCAAATTGATTCCGTAATTCTTGATTGCCAGAAGGCTTTTGACACCGTACCTCACAAACGGTTTTTAATCAAATTGCGTGGTTATGGAATATCGCCCCATATTAGTGACTGGATAGGGGATTTCCTGTTAGAGAAGACACAGTTTGTAGTAATCGATGGTAAGGCATTGACTAAAGCACGGTAATAACGGGCGTTCCACAGGGTAGTGTTATTGGTCCTCTGATGTTCCTTATCTACATAAACAATTTGCGATCAAATCTGAGTAGCTCTCTTAGGTTGTTTGCAGGTTACGCCGTCATTTATCGTCTAGTAAAATCATCTGAAGATCAAACCAACTGCAGGAAGACCTAAATAAGATATCAGTATGTGTAAAAATTGGGAATTTACTCTAAATAATGAGAAGTGTCAAGTCGTCCATATGAGTACGAAAAGAAATCCGTTAAACTTTATTTACAAGATAAATCAGTCGAATGTGAAGGCCGTAAACTCCACTAAATACTATTACATCAGATTTAAACTGGAAAGAACACGTAGATAATGCCATAGGAAAAACGAACCAGAGACTGCGTTTTATTGGAAGAACGCTTAAAAGATGCTACAGAATTACTAAAGAGACTGCTTACACTACGCTTGTTCGTCCTAATTTGGAGTATTGCTGCCCAGTGTGGGATCCTTATCATGTGGGTTTGAAAGAGTCCAAAGAAGGGCAGCTCGTTTTGTATTGTCACGATACAGGGGAGACTGCGTTACGGAAATAATACAGGATCTGGGAAAGGGAATCATTACAACAACGGCCGTTATCGCTGCGGCGTGGGCTACTTACGAAACTCCAATAGCCCACATTCCTCTCCGAATGCGAAAATATATTGTTGACTCCCACCTACATAAGTAGAAATAATCATCAGAATAAAATTCGAGAAATCAGAGCTCGAACGGAGAGATTCAGATGTTCTTTCTTCCCGTGCGCTATTCGAGAATGGAATGATAGATAAATAGTATAATGGTGGTCCGATGAACCGTCTGCCAGGGACGTAAGTGTGATTTGCAGAGTATCCCATGTAGATGTATCAGCTTCTCGATATTTGAATTATAATCAGTTCTTATAAAAATAATGCAGTGCCCTTACAAGCATTTTTTATATGTTTTGCTAAAATATATATGCATTTTATGAGTATAAACTTTAGTTTTTATTCATTTTTCTAATGCTATGCTGTCAGATATGCACAATATTTTCTTTTTGTTTAGTGTTCTATTTCGTCCCGTTTTTACAGAAAATTTTCTCAGATGTCCCTTTTTTTCATGTGGAAAATCTGTTCACCCTACACTATATGCTTTTAAATAGAGTCACACGAGTTTTATTCACTGTTCTAAACATCCGTTTCGAAATTATTAATAGAACAAATTTTCATGTCGCATTTTCACACACGTTAAGTTCACAGTCCAAATATAAAATTCAAAGTAAAAGTTTACACATGTAAGTTCACTTTAAAATTGCACGTATATTAAAACATCAGTTTAGATGACAATCTGTAAGTAATGTTGCGTTGTAAATCGATTAGATAAATTTTCTATATGTCACAGTATATAAGAATTCCATATATTATATTGGATTTTAATTGTTATTTCACCCGCGAACTACTAACGGAGTTTAATACTATCGACTATCAACTTTCGTCCTCGATGCATATTTATATCTGATATGAAACTATTCAAATGTATTAAATGAACCGTCATAGCTTTGAAATATTGATCGATTAGGACAACTAGCACACTTCCGATCGATAAGGATTCAAATAGAAGGAAGGTCCTAACGATACTTGTAAATTGCTTATACACGGTCATAAATATGATCAATCACAATAACATTGTTTTCTTTGCTCTATGTATATGTTTACCCGAATCAAAAGTAACCATTATTGTTTGTACTATGTTCTGGTAACCTCGCTTCTACTTTGTCTTACCGCTAATCTTAATATTCATAGGGGTGTTAATTTTGGATTCCCGTTACAAAATCTAATTTATGAAACCCAAATATTAGTAATTGTTAATACTGAATTTTATCGTGCTGCTATAGGTTTAACATTCATGCCCACAACTGCCGTATTATCTGCCAGAAGGAAGTGGTTCTCGAATGGCAGCCGCAAACGTTTGATGACAAAGCGAGAAGTCAACCGAACCCTGGCCAGGAAGAGATCTGGTGTGTCATACACGCACTGGTGACGGAATGTGTGTCATGTGGTAGGAATCTATTACCGACGCAACTAACTTTTACGCCTGGTGAGTCAGTATGGCTCATTGCACGATTTCGGTGTTATTATAAATGTGAATGAGATTACTCCCAAAGAAATGATAAAAATATTATAGTTTCTCACAACAGTGCAACGTAGCAGTTTCACCATCACACAGTTTTTCCTTTCGAAATATGTTTTCCCCGTTTTTTGAAGTTTTGACCTGTACACTATCAAATCCTGCATATGTCCAAACAAATCTGAACATGTCGTGAAATTTCTGAAAGCGAAGTAGATTATGTGTGAGTGCTTGAACAGGACAATCTTAATTCACATCCGATCATTCGTTGTTTCTCTGTCAGAGATCTATGAGACATCTCGATTGCACTCACTGTTAATCACATTTATTTCATATTCATTCCTCACATGTTCTATATGTACATGTACATATTTACTATGGATCTCACATTAAACGCATGGCAGAGAGGTCATCGAACCACTTTCATATAGTTTCTCTGCCGTTCCATTCTCTAATAGCGCGCGGATAAACGAACACCTAAAACTTTTCGTTTTCTATCTACCTTCTCTTATTTTTATTATGATGTACGTGGGTGTTTACAAAATCGTATTCGGAGGAGAAACTTGGTGAATGAAATTTTGTAATCAAATCTTCCCGCAACGAAAAACAGCTTTCTTTTTAAAGAGTTGCATCGTTTACTAACGAGAAGACTAACGAGAGATGGACGAACCGGCCCTAGAGCTGAGGGAACTGCTTAAAGACGTGGAAGAGAGATAGTGGACAGTGAGAGGCTGGAATTCGCAGGATACCGAGAGAGGTTGAAAAAGAGATTATGAGAGAGAGAGAGAGACGGTGCGTTGTAAAGATGGGTCATTCGCGAACGAATGGGTTCCGAGGAATGGTTCATAAAAGTAAACGTCAGAAACGAAGAACTAATTACAAGAAACTACTGTAAACCATTCAGTTCGGACCTCTTAGTCGGATATCCCGGTCCGGAACTGTTGCGGCGATTTCCCGTTCCAGGAACTGCCGCGTCGTCGTTCCCGTTCCAGTTCCAGGAGGACCGTGCGGCCGGTCCCGTTCCGGTCACTCTGTTTCAGTTGCAGCTGTCTCTTTATCAAGCTGTCGTCCGTTTCGTTCACTACGCTCGCCCGTTCTACTTGTGTTTCAGACCTTTGGTCGACTGGTCCTTTGCGTATTCTGTTTAGCGTCAATAACGTAATTTACATTTTACAAGTATTTCATAATTTTGTAACTTACGAGGCATAAAAATTACTCTCAATGTAATACTTACTTTTACAGGCAACAAGGCTAATACAGGGTTATTCAAGAAGAAAGAACAGATTTCAGACATTTATTTCTTCCAAACTACAAAAGATAGAAACATGATTTCAGTGTTAATGGATTTATAAAAAGTTTACAATTTAAACAGCCCGGGTAGAAGTTCCAATCACGGCCACATTGGCGCTGTTGTTTGTTGTCGGTTGTCTGCAGTGAAACGGCGGCGACATCACAGGGGAAGTCATTTTGTGTGCTGCAGTTGGCAAAACTAGAGTCCATTGTTGCAGTTCGGGGAGCATTTCGCCGTCAATTTAATAAACAACCGCCGCGTCAATATAAATTTACGAGTGGCATCGAAAATTCGGCAAAGGGCAAAGCACGGGACGTCCACGAACATCAAACGAAAATGTCGAGCGTATTCGTACACTTCAAGTAAAGTTGCTTATCACACTGTGGTTGTTTATTAAACTGGCGACGAAATGCTCGCTGAACTGCAACAATGGACTCTAGTTTTGCCAACTGCAGCACACAAAATGACTTCTTCTGTGGTGTCACCGCCATTTCACTACACACAACCAACAACAAACAGCCGACCGCGGTGGCCGAGGGGACTGAGGCGCTCCAGTCACGGTCTGCACGGCCACTACGGTCGGGGGTTCGAATCCCCCCTCGGGCATGGATATTTGTGCCGTCCTTAGAATTAGTTCATAAGTAGTTTGTAAGTTTAGGGACTGATGACCCCGTAGTTAAGTCCCATAGACTTTACAAACATTTGATTTAACAACAAACAACAGCGCAAATGCGGCCTTGATTGTAATTTCTACCCGGGATGTTTAAATTGTGAACTTCTCTTAATGCATTTCTGTTGGAATCATGTTTGTACCTGTTGTAGCTTGGAAGAAATACATGTTTGAAATATGTTTTCCTTTTGAATAACCCTTTATTTTTTAATTTTTATGAATTCAGCAACCAGACACTATTTATTAAGTTTTACTTGGCCAAGAGGCGTTTCGGGTTTTCATCCATCTTCAGTTGGTGTAATTACAGTTTTGTTTCAGTATGTAGCTGTGAACATCAATTTCGAATGTGTAGTCAGCCTGTGCAAGATAAATCTTTTTTATTGTACTTTCTTCGGTTTCCTGCGTTTCATTTATGAAATGCTGTGCTTAAACGCGAAACGCGCCATGGCTGCATAAAACGTATTTAAAAAGTGGATGGTTGCTGAATTTATTAAAATAAAATAATAAATTATAATCTACAGCCACAGAGCTCAACAATCCAATAAATATGGATAAATTATTGGAGACAAAAATGCTTATTTCTTTGTAATTTTTATCAATGGCAGAAATCATTTTCGCAAGTTTATTATTATTATTGCATCTGCTTCATTCAATGTCGAGTTTTTTACGTTAACTTTAATCATTTCCTTAAAGGTTAGGATAGAAAATAGCCACCACTTGCAACGTTGCAGATTTATTCACAACTGGTTTCGAGCTATTAATGCCCTTCTTCGGGTATCTGTACAGGAAACAGTTAAGAATAATATACAAGTAGAAATATTGCATTAAATAAAAAATAGCAGTATAATCACAGAATTAGAGCGGCAAGAAGTATACTGCATATAAAGCTATCTCGAAAAGTGTCAAAATGTGAAATATTAATTCGCTAAGCTTTATATACAATATACTTCTTGCCGCTTTAATTCCGTGATTCTACAGCAATTTTTAATGTTATGCAATATTTTTATTTTGTATATTATTCTTAACTGTTTCCTGTATTGATACCTGAAGAAGTGTATTGCTCGAAACCGGATGTGAATAAATCTGCAACGTTGCCACTGGTGGCTGTTTTCTCTCCTAACCTATAAAACACAGTTCCTGCAATGGACAAACATTTCATTTCTTTAAAATGTACAGTAGGAGTTCACATAAAATTTTACACTTTTCGTCCCTAAACAAAACGTGACAAGTGATTGCAATTTCTGATTTTTTCTTTCCTGGCGATACCAACTATTAGGTTTGTTTACGTTGAAGGAAGGGAAAGATAAAAAAAAAGAAGAAAGGGATAATATTTGTACTTCATTTTGAGCCTGTAGCAAAAGGGATTTCGACTTCGAAAGATGTACACTACAACAAAAATCTCGTATACCGGGTGATCAAAAAGTCAGTAAGAATTTGAAAACTTAATAATCACGGAATAATGTAGATTGAGAGGTAAAAATTGACACACATGCTTGGAAAAAACGCACATATTAGAAAAAGAAAGTTCAAAAAATGTCCGACAGATGGTGCTTCATCTAATTCAGAAAAGCAATAATTAGCGTAACAAATTAAGACAAAGCAAAGATAACGTTCCTTACAAGAAATGCTCAATATGTTCAACATCATTCCTCAACAATAGCTGTAGTCGAGGAATAGTGTTGTGAACAGCACTGTAAAGCACGTCCGGAGTTATAGTGAGGCACTATCAGTTCCGATCGGAAGATCCAATTCATTGCCAGTCTTGTTTAAACAACTGGATTACAACACCGGTGCTTACATTGTTACCAAAACATTCAACGCAAGATTAATGGAGGGTAAAACCTATGACCTAGAAGGATTTTAGTTGTGGGAGTTTGTCATCTGCTGCGACTTTCAATGATTTTCCTCAGTGATTTATTTATTTATTTCTAATAAAACTCCATGTCATTCCAAACATGTGTGTCAATTTTTATCTATCTACGAGGCGCGTCCAGAAAGTAAGTTCCGTTTGGTAATAAAATGAAATTGTACACAGATGCAGAAGAAATTTTATTGCACAAACTTCTGCAAATCTTAAACTACTTTTCCACATAACTGCTAAAATTTTGCAGGCATTTGTCATAGCGTGGCACCAGGTTTGGATACCTTCTTCATAGAAATCTGTCGCCTGTGTCTTCAACCATTTGGAAACAGTTTCTTTCAGCTCGTCATTGGTGAAGTGATGACTGCCAAGGAAAGACTTGAGATGTAAGAACAGATCTTGTCATCAATCTTCTGTAACCAAAGGTGGACGCCCACTTCGTACTTCATCGTGCACTTCACTACGCCCGCCATTGAACTGTAGGACCCATCTTCTCACCATCGAATCACTCATCGCATTTGGTCCGTAAACATCGCAAATATGCCAATAAATTTCATTTGGTTTCACTTTCCTCGCATTCAAAAACCGAGTCAGCGACCTGATTTCACAGGCGGCGGGATTTTCAATCAACGCCGACATTTCAAACAAGCGCAACAAAGCGTACGTAACTGACAGCGATCTGCGAATATGCGCACGTTCTTCTCCTTGATACACATCGTCTACAGCGCATGTGCGGAACTGCAATCGCGGCGCTGCAGCTGAGATAAATTGAAACGGAACTTACGTTCTGGACGCACGTCGTACATTATTCCGAGATTTATTAAGTTTTAAAATTTATACTGACTTTTGATCATGTACAATTATTGTACATCAAAATATCCACGGGTGTACTGTCGGTCTATAGTGTCCAACAGGCACAATATTTCGGCGATCATACATGTCGCCATCATCAGGTGAACTGACGGACTGAGCTCCTGGAAACGCGCCGGCACGGAGATCCTCACGCTACGGCGGCTCGAAGGGAACTGGCTTCTAGCCCGGTAGCGGGCTATTTAAATATCCTCGGTCCGCGGAGCGACACCCCCGTGGTTCGCGCCCCACGCCGCGGTCGCGCAGTGGAACCGATTGCGACGGCGTCTGAGATGACGTCGATGTGAGAGCTCTGTCCGCCGTGATCGTCATTCGTTACATTTGCTAGATTTACTCTTAATTAAACCAATCGCTAGTTCCCAAGCTTTGCTAAGATTATAGCCACAGTCACGGTTTATGAGATCGTCACTTGTGCGAATTTCAATGGCCTCTCTAACGACGCAGTCCCAGTATCTCGACGTCTGTACATAGAATCCTATTGCGTTCATACTCCATCGCATGATTCTCCGACAAACAATGTTCAGCGATCTCCGACTTCCTCGGATACATCAATCGTGTGTGCATCTGGTGTTCAACGCATCGACCCTCGACGGTACGCATCGTCTGTCCAATATATGACTTGCCACACTGACACGGAATCTGGTACAAGCCGGCCTTCCTCAAATCGAGATCATCTTTGGCGCTCCCCACCAGTGCACGCATTTTATTCGGCGGACAAAGTACAGTTCCAACCTGGTGTTTTTTCAAAAGGCGGGCGACCTTCCCCGAGAGTGCGCCGGTATATGGAATAAACGCAGTGCCTACCTCCTCCTTCGTGTTTTCATCCGTTTCTACAGGTTTGGTGGAGATACCGCTGAATCTGCCACTCCGAGTACCCAATTTTTCGGAATACAATTCTCAGGTGTTCCAATTCCTGGGGTAGACTCTGCGTCGGAGATAATGCGCGCTCTATGTACCAGAGTCTTAAGTACCCCATTCCTCCGTGAAGGGTGGTCACAGCTCTCTGCATGTAGATACAGATCAGTGTGCGTTGTCTTCCGATACACACCATGACCCAGGGCGCCATCAGCTCTTCTCTTGACCGACACGTCACGGAAAGGCAATTTACCCTCCGTTTCAGTCTCCATAGTGAATTTGATGTTGGGGTGTATGGAGTTCAGATGTGTAAGGAAGTCAAGGAGTTTATCCATACCATGTGGCCAGATTACGAAATGGTCAAATGTTTGTTAAGCTTATGGGACTTAACTACGGGGTCATCAGTTCCCAAACCTACAAACTACCTATGAACTACTTACGAACTAGGACGGCACAAATATCCATGCCCGAGGGGGGATTCGAACCCCCGACTGTAGTGGCCGTGCTGACCGTGACTGGAGCGCCTCAGTCACCTCGGCCACCGCGGCCGGCGTCAGATTACGAAAGTGTCGTCCATGAAACGGAAAAAAGTAGGTTTCCATTCAGATGACGCCAGGGCTTCCTCATCGAAATTCCTACCCAAGTGGGCTACCCATGGCGACTCCCTCCGCCTGTTCGTAGTATTCGCCATTGAAAAGAAAATACGAGGAGGTCAAGACATGGCTAAAAAGTTCGGTGGTCTTCTCGTCAAACTTCTGACCAATCAAATCTAGTGACTCTCGAAGGGGTAGCGTGCGGATGTCCGTGCCGGCGCGTTTCCAGGAGCTCAGTCTGTCAGTTCACCTGATGATGGCGACATGTATGATCGCCGAAATATTGTGCCCGTTGGACACTATAGACCGGCAGTACACCCGTGGATATTTTGATTATCAAATACGCCGGGAGAAACTAAAGAATAACAATTACTGTACAGATACTCAGTTTCTAGCCATTTTGTTTATCTGTAATTTTATAGTAATTATATAAGAAAAAGGACGGTGCCCAGAACGGTACGATCATCAGTGAAGTAGTTCCAAAAAATGAACGAGTTTGAACTTATGTAGTGCGTTGTGTTTCAGGGACGTGTCTTCTGGGGACGCGGTGGTGTCGGCGGTGTCCAGAGGGGAGGCGGACGTGGGCGCCGCGGGGGTGTACCAGACGCCGGAGCGGCTGCGAGCCGCCGCCTTCACCTCGCCACACTCCATAGACTGCGCCGTCTTCCTCTCGCTCGCCACCGCCGCCCTGCCCAGGTACCACCGCATCCTGCTGCACACCATCCAGTTATATCCCAAGGAAGCAAACTACTGACGCCACTGGTCCACTGAAACTAACATGCATAGGACAACATACACGCCCATGCCCAAGAGACGGATGGAGCCTCCGACAGGGAGCGGCTGCGCAATCGGTAGTATGGCGCTTTAGAACACGCAGCCGTTCTCGCGCAGCAATAGTGTTTAGTGATGAGGTAACATTCCATGTGTGTCGTTCAGACGCAGAGGATACCGTGCTCACGGGTGCGGTTCCTTTAGGGCAGAGGTGGGCAATGAGCGAGTCGCGCTCTCGGAGCCGCCTGCCTGAGCGGATGCAGAGCCGCGAGCAGCTGGCGTCCATCACGTAGTTCCTGCTGAAAAGACTAGATGGCATTATGCGCAGCCAACGTGCTAACGTAGCCGCAGAAATGAACCTGGCTGAGTGCGTTATAAAATAACTTATAAAGATAATAGTGCAAACTCTTTAGTATCCAACTCGAATGTACAGATTCCACTGCTAGGGGTATCTCCTGGAAAATGCTATTATGTTTATAAGTAGCTTATAAACATAATACTGGAAACTCTTCTCTTAAACGTCCAGCGCGTGCAGTCGAGCCGGCAAATATCTTATAAAGACAAGAGCGAATTTTTGTTTTGTTTCAGTTACTTCGAATTTTGTACTTCAGGGTTTTCGTTATAATCTATGATATTACGTTATGGTACAGTACGCTGTGGAGTTGAAATGGCTAGTCAAATCGGTGCGGTAAAGCGGCGTTCTATTTTCCAGTTCAACTCTAGTTGGGTATGTGATTACTTGTTCACTGAAAGCGAAGGAGGAGCAAAATGTTTGGTATGTGGTAAAATACTAGGCATAAAAAGGACAATTTAGAACGCCATTATAGAACACATCACTTCAACCAGTATGGATATGTAGAAGGTGAAATGCGACGTAATCGTCTTAATAATATACGCGAGGAAGTAGAGGTATGTATTATAATGCTGTACCTACTTACGAGATAACTTAATCTCAGTGTTTTGTTTAATACCGGACTCTCACGGAACTACGTGCGCCAGAAAGCATGCAGACCTCTAGCGGCAACTAGGATAACTACCGGCCGAGTGTGAACGCTGCTCTTTTTTCGGCCTGAGCCGGAGCGCTGCTCATTGAGCCGATTTGTGCCCACCTCTGCTTTAGGGGGATGCTTGTCCACTGTTGGTCCAGCTGATCTCTACGAGTTTACAGCAGTAACTCGGGCGTCCGATCCCTGATTGTCGTGAGTGCACTTGTGCTCTCCCGATGATCTATTTGTAGTCCGTGGCAATGTCCGGGAGATAAATTAAATTGGTCCCAATCCCCCGGTTCCGACCAAGGTTTTCGGGAGGTTTAAGGCGTATGCCGCAACTGGTAAGCCCCTCCCACTTATTCCCAATTGGGATCCCCCTTTGCCCCACTATCAGCCTGTCTGATAATTGGCTGAATAGAACCGCGACTCTTTATGGGCCGGATCTCAAACAGCCCCCTCCACTCCTCGGAGTGGACAATGAAAAGAATAAGTGTTTTTTTTTCATGTGTGTGGTCATGTTCATCGCTGTAACATCAGAATATGCCCTGCTGAAGATCGTCTCACGTACACTGAGTCCCAACGTAACTCGCCTTAGATGAACTTATGGTGTGTCCATATGGTGATCTCACAAACGGCTTTTAATCGTCGCGGTGCAGTAGCCGAGCGGTCTAAAGCGTCTCGCTGCGGAGCGCGCGGTTGCTCACCGTGGAGGTTCGAGTCCTTCCTAGGGAATGGGTGTGTGTGGTCCTTAGATTACTTTACCTTAGTTTAAGTAGTTTGTAGGCTACGGACTGATGACCACGCAGTTTGGTCCGATAGATTTACAAACATTTGAACATTTTTTGGCTTTTAATCAACTTGCGTGGTTATGGTGTAGCGCCACAAATTTGCGATTGGTTAGGACATTTCCTGTCAGAGAGGACGCAGTTTGTACTAATCGATGGTAAAGCATCGACTAAAACAGAGGTGATATCGGGCGTTCCACAGGGTAGTGTTATTGGTCCTCTGCTGTTTCTTATTTACATACACGATTTAGGGGAAAATCTAAGTAGCTCTCTTAGGTTGTTTGCAGATGACGCCGTCATTTACCGTCTAGTAAAATCGTCTGAAGATCAAAACCAACTGCTGAACGATCTCAATAAGAATCGCTATGGTGTAAAAATTGGCAATTGACTCTAACTAATGAGAAGTGTGAAGTCGTCCACACGAGTACGAAAGTAAATCCGTTATACTTTGTTTACAAGATAAATCAATCAAAAGTGAAGCCCGTAAACTCTACAAAATACCTGGGAATTACTGTTACTTCAATCTTAAACTGGAAAGAACACGTAATAATGTCGTGGGAAAGACGAACCAGAGACTGCGTTTTATTGGCAGGACCCTTAAAAGATGCAACAGAATACTACATACTGCATACACTACGCTTGTCCGTCCTCTTTTGGAGTTTTCCTGCCCAGTGTGGGATCCTTATTAGGTAAATTTGACGGAGATCCTCGAAAGAGTCCAAAGAAGTTCAGCTCGTTTCGTATTGTCACGATACAGGGGAGACAGCGTTACGGAAATGATACAGGATCTGGGATGGGAATCATTACAACAAAGGCGCTTATCGCTGCGGCGTAAGCTACTTACGAAACTCCAATCGCCAACATTCTCCTCCGAATGCGAAATATATTGTTGACTGCCACTTACATAGGTAGAAATGATCATCTGAATAAAAGACGAGAAATCAGAGCTCGAACGGAGAGATTGAGGTCTTCTTCCTTCCCACATCCTATTAGAGAATGCAATGGGAGATAAATAGTATTAAGGTGGTTCGATGAACCCTCTTCCAGGCACTTAAATGTGATTTGCAGAGTATTCCATATAGATGTAGCAAATTAGAGGTCCGTATTTCTTTGCGCAGCTAACGGTGACGTCAAACAATTACCTAGACATGTTGCAATTGAATGCATTGCCACAAATCGAAGATGGTGGTGAAGGTCTCATATTCGAAGACGGCGCTCCTCCACACATTACGCCAATATTGGTTGGGAGTTTCTAGATACAACATTTCCTCAGCGATGGATAGGAAGGGTTCTGCTTCGTCCCCCACACCTCTCAGCTAGCATTGATTTCCTGCCTGTAGATCAGCGGTTCCCAGCATTGGTGTAAATTCCTCTGTGACAGGTAAAAACAAATTTTCTGAAGGGTAAAAACCTGCACTTCGGCCGCGGCGCATTAGCCGCGCGTGCTGGAGCGCCGTGTTGCGCCATCGGGGGTTCGAATCCCACCTCGGGCATGGATGTTTTTTGTCGTCTTTAGTATAAGGTAGTTCATAAGTGGTTTGTAAGTTTACGGACTGATGACCCCGCAGGTAAGTCCCTTAAGCTTTAGAAACATTTGAACATTTGAACCTGCACTCTAATTCAGGAATGATACATTACTTCTGGATTCCGTAGTTGCATTCCGACCAAGTTACTCCAACCCGATCCTAGTTCAGACAGTGCAACTTTCACGTTTCTCAAATGTTCAAATGTTGGTAAATGTATCGCACTCAACTGCTGGGTTATTTGCCTGTAGCTTACAAACTACTTAAAATAACGTAAACTAGCCTAAGGACAAACCCCCATGCTCGAGGGGGGACTCGAACCGCCGACGGCGAACGACCGGGCGCACCGCAGCATGGCGCCCCAGTTCGCACGGCTAATCCGCCGCGGCACACGTTTTTTCACGCCCCAAACGACTGAATGCCAGGCCGTATGAAACCCGGCCACGTTAACGTTGACGTACCAAAGCAGAGACGCGATATCGCTGTGCTCCGTGTTTACTGCACCACCGTCGTCCGTCACATTTCTGTACTCACTTAAGTTCCAGCAGTTCCTGTTACATTGTACCGGCTCAGAATAATAACTTCGGAAAACCTCTTGGCAACACGTTCGATTTCCCATTTCCCCTGTCCGTTAGTCACAACTCACTGTCCCTTTCCTCAGTCCTCACCTTCCGTTCTTTCTGGCTTCACACCAACCAGCAGGGCCAAAAAACAGCCGATCACTGAGTGTCGACCTGCGATCCGGTCAATGCCGTCATCATCCCTGACAGCATGCCACTCGTGCAGCTCCGTGGTCATCTCTCAGCATTCGCGGCACCCTCGTGGAAGGCACTTTTCGCATTTTCGGATCCTCATGCACGAATGTGTCACAGAACGTACGGAAAATCCAACTTTGGAGGTGATGTGTTGCACAGTCCTTCGGCGATCCTCCAAAGCAATTTTCTCCACTCGCTCGATCATGTCGTTAGACCGGCCGGTGCGAGCCGGGATTGTCTTAGTGAGTCGTCATACGACGTTCTTCTTTATCTGAACCACACATTGACAGTCTCACTTAACTGATGACGAATTTCTGTCACTGCATCAACCCGCAAATGGAGAAAACGAATGATTGCACGCTCTCCTTCAACTGAGAATGTCGGCATTTCAAGTATCAAAGTTCTCTCTCCACTGCTAGTATCACACGTTCAAAAAGAGTGCGCGCGTATTTTAAAGCAAACCGCATGTTGTTATCAGTAGCCACTCCTGAGGTAAGAACTGGAGTTATACCCTGAATCGCCTGGCATGGCCACCGCTATGCTTTCCCTACGGCCTACCCAGTGCCTGCGGTGGTCCGGCAGGTACCGCGCCATCCTGGGCCCGTTCGACTGGAGCGTGTGGCTGGCGCTGACGGTGGTGTACCTGCTGGCCGTGTTCCCGCTCGCCTTCTCCAGCTCGCACTCGCTGTGGCACCTGCTGGAGGAGCCGCGCGAGCTGGAGAACATGTTCTGGTACGTGTTCGGCACCTTCACCAACGCCTTCACCTTCACCGGCCGCCGCTGCTGGACCAGCTCCACCAAGACCGCCACCAGGATGCTCATCGGTCAGTAGCTAAATGTTCAGCTTTCCCCTCTTTGCTTAGCAGCTTTTTGCTTTGCTTTGCAGCTCTACTGTATGACTATATGATGATGGCATCGTCTCGGGCAAAATATTCCGGAAGTAAAAAAGTCCCGGTGGGGACTAGTTAGAAGGATGTCGTCAGTAGGAAAAACAAAACAGGCATTCTTTGGATAGGAACGTAGAATGTTTTATCCCATAATTGAGTAGGTAAGATAGAAAATATGAAAGATAGGTTACATATGGTGGGGATTAGTGAAGTTCGGTGCCACGATAAAAAAATGTTTGTAATTCTATCGGACCAAACTGCGTGGTCATCAGTCCGTAGCTTACAAACTACTTAAACTAAACTAAACTAAGGACTACACACACACCCATGCCCCAGGGAGGACTCGAACCTCCACGGCCAGCAACCGCGCGCTTCGCAGCGAGAAGCTTTAGACCGCACGGCTACTCCACCGCGGCGGTGCCACGATAAACAGGAGTTTTGGTCAGGTGAGTACAGGGTTATAAATACAAAATCATTTGGTGGTAACGCTGGAGTAGTTCTAATGATAAGCAAATAGGAATGCGGGTAAGTTACTATGAACAGCATAGTGAACACATTATCATAGCAAAGATAGACATGAAGCCAACACCGAGCAACTAGTCTCTCGATGATAAGGAGATCGAAGAAATGTATGAGGAGATAAAAGAAATTATACAGACCGTTTAAGGAGAAGACAATTATGATGGGAGACTGGAACTCGGTAGTAGGAAAAGGTAGAGAAGGAAATGTAGTATGTGAATATAGACTGGGGAAAAGTAATGAAAAAGGAAATTGTCTGGTAGAATTTTGTGCAGATCACAATTTAATCATCACAAACACTTGGTTTAATCATCATGAAAGAAGGTTATATACGTGGATGAGAGCAGCAGACACTTGGAGGTACCAGATTGACTTTATAATGGTAAGGCAAAGGTTTATAAACCAGTTTTTAAAAATGTTCAAATGTTTGTAAATCTATCGGACCAAACTGCGTGGTCATCAGTCCGTAGCTTACAAGCTACTTAAACCTAGGTAAACTAACCTAAGGACAACACACACACCCATGCCCCAGGGAGGACTTGAACCTCCACGGCGAGCAACCGCGCGCTCCGCAGCGAGACGCTTTAGACCGCTCGGCTACTCCACCGCGGCCCAGTTTTTAAACTGTGCAACATATCCAGAGGCAGATATAGACTCTGAGAATAACTTATTGGTTATTAACTGTAGATTAAAACTTAAGAGCCTGCTAATAGGTAGAAAATTAAGGAAATGGAATCTGGACAAATTCAAGGAACCAGAGGTGGTTGAGAGTTTTAGAGGGAGCATTAGGCAAGGATTGCCTTAAATGGAGGAAAGTAATAAAGTAGAAGAAGAATGGGTTGCTCTGAGAGGTAGAGTAGTGAAGTCCGCAGAAGATCACAAAGGCAGAAGAACAAGGCCTAATAGAAATCCTTGGATAACATGGGAGATACTGAACGTAACTGATGAAAGTAGAAAATATAAAAATGCATCAAGTGAAGCAGGCAAAAGGGAGTACAGACGTCTGAAAAAATGAGGTTGTCAGGAAGTGCAGACTGCCTAAGCAGGAGTGACGTGAGGAGAAATGCAAGACCGTAGAAGAATGTATATAACTAGGGGAAAGATAGATGTCACCTACAGGAAAATAAAAGAGACATTTGGAAACAAGAAAAACAAGAACTCGGGTGGAAAACCAGTATTAAGCAAGAAGGGAAAGCTGAAAGATGGAATGCCTGTACAAAGGAAAGTGAAGGCAGTATTCTAGAAGTAGAGGACCATGAGGTAGGAGATACAATACTGAGAGAAGAATTTGACATAGCACTAAAAGATCTGAGTAGAAACAACGAAAATGTTCAAATGTTCAAAGCATATGGGACTTAACTACGGGGTCATCAGTCCCTTAACTTACAAACTACTTATGAACTAAGGACGGCACAAATATCCCTGCCCGAGGGGGGATTCGAACCCCCGACCGTAGTGGCCGTGCAGACCGTGACTAGAGCGCCTCAGTCCCCTCGGCCACCGCGGCCGGCTAGAAACAACGCCGCTGAAGTAGACGATGTCCCGTCTGAGCTGCTATTATCGTTAGGGGAGCCAGTCATGAAGAGGTGGTGAGCAGGACAAGGTAGCGTGAAGAGCTGCATCAAACCAGTCTGCGGACTGAAGATCACAACAGCAACAAGAACAATGTTTAACATAGGCTGAGCGCCTTTCTTTTTATTTTTATTTAGAAATCAGGTTTGAAAACGGCATTAAGCACGCATCGGAGCATCCACCAACCTTTATTATATTATTATTTTTTTTAGACATTAGTTGGAGGTACGGTGCCACAAAAGTTTTTACGATCTCAGCCCTCCCCCCCCCCCCCCGACGAAAATCCTAGATTTGCCACTTTCCACTGAGTTTGTTTAACGTTATCAGGGCATTTTCGTTGTAGATGCCACCATTACTCTCTTATCTAAACCTGTTTCCATATTTTTGTTCATTTCTGCAATTGTTAGTCGTTCAGTGTTGTAATGTACTAAGACATTCCCGAATTCTTATTCCGCAAGAATTCAATGCGAAGAACGTGCGCACGTAAGCGTCCAGAGGGGCGTGAGTAATGTTATGTTTGCTATCTTCCGACATTAAAAGTCGCCACGAGTTAGTTACAACTGACGCGTAGTTATCTTCTGCGAGGAATTCTGGCATTTGGAGGCCGAGGACAGTGGTGACGTACTGGCGTAGGTGTTGTATTTTTTAGAGACCGAGATAAAAAGTAGCGGTCGCTAGGCAGTTTGGCGCCTCCTTATTGCCTCGTAAATGTTACGACAGCAGCTGCCGTGTCTAGGAGCGACGTCTCTGCCCCTGAAAGAACAACACACAAACAACGTGATTACAACTTTCTGTGTTCCTGTTACTTGTAAAGATAACAAATGAAAAACTACAAGTTATTCTATAATTGGGGCATCCGTAGCTGAGTTACATTTTCTTTTATGAATTTATCAATTGTTTTAAAAATTGATTGTGTAACTCCACAGCTGCGTCCAACTAATCCTCGATGGGCGAAGTTGCCGTTACATTCTATTTTATGCTTAATCATTTAATAATTGTTCCATTGATTTGACGGTATGGGATGCGGACAATTACTAGGTTGATTCATAACAGTAAACTTTGTTAACTTCCTTTATTATGGAACGACAAATGTTAAAAACTCTTCCCTTTAAATACACCGATTAAATAACCGCGTGCCACTACTATGAATGTCTACAAGCCCACACTGAAACATTTCAATATGCAACTGCAACCTATATGCGATACGACGGAATGGCAAAAACTTTAGCCACCACTAAACGCAGGTTACGAATTCACTGCCGACATGCTACTGCCCAAGGTTAATAAATCCTACCGCCTCGCTCTGCGGTCGGCGGGAGACTGCCGCACACCGGCCAAGAAACAAAGAACATTCCAACGTAAGCATTGTTGCCAGCAGCTCTCGCTGCACGCCAACGATAACTATCGTTCGACCAAAACGTACCAAAGAGGTTACCAACCTAAAACCCTGTATCCTCACAATTGTAAGACTTTATATAGTAAAAGAAACACTATTTTGAAAATTGACTTAAAAATGTACTCTCATAAAACAACCAATAAATTCTGGAGCCGCGTCAGCTGTTTTTATTGAGATCATTTTATATACAGGTCCACTACCGGTTTCGCGTCAATTGAGACGCATCTTCAGGTGTTACTGTGTTAAACAACAAAACAATTAGAATTACAGGACCAATAACTTGATAAACGCGATACTTGAATTGAACAGGTATTACTTACAATTTTGTTTTCTCTCGTCATAATTCGTTACTGAGTCCCAACATTCTAGTTGCTTTCATCTGTCAATTGGTTAAAAATTCAATAGGGCCGAATACATGTTTTCAATCCTTAAAGACACAGATTTGATATTTTACTTGGACCCATGTATTTGGCCCTATTGAATTTTTAACCAATCGACGGATGAAAGCAACTAGAATGTTGGGACTCAGTAACTAATTATGACGAGAGAAAAAAAATTGTAAGTAATACCTGTTCAATTCAAGTATCGCGTTTATCAAGTTATTGGTCCTGTAATTTTAATTGTTTTGTTGTTTAATACAGTAACACCTGAAGATGCGTCTCTATTGACGCGAAACCGGTAGTGGACCTGTATGTAAAAGGATCTCAAAAAAAAAAAAAAAAAATAAATAAATAAATAAATAAATAAAAATAAAAAAATAATAAAAAAAAAATAAACAGCTGACGCGGTTTCAGAATTTATTGGTTGTTTTACGAGAGGATATTTTTAAGTCAATTTTCAAAATAGTTTTTCTTTTACTATATAAAGTCTTACAATCAATTTTTAAAACAATTGATTTTTTTAAAACAAAATGAAAAGAAAATGAAAAACTATTCCCTCTGTCGTAACGTCATCACCTGTGCGAGTGTGCGTACAACAAGGAGCGGTTGATCATGGCCATTTTAGACACTGACGCAAGAGTAATTTTTCTCTTAAAGTGGGCGTCATTGAGCTGCTGCCCCTCAATCGATTTCATTCGACGCAGACAGAGGGAAAGTGCCTCGATCACAAGAAAACATTGTAATCGGCTAAGACCCGGACACCAAAAGGACGCTAGCCCCGAAAAAGTGTTACTGAAGCTAGCTCAGTATCTTCCCAAAAATCTGCCTTATCCCGAACATTGAGTGAGTGTCAGATCCGCAAGTTGGTCTCCAGTAACGATCCACGGCAGCAACTACATCTGTATATGCAAGGATGGCAGCAAACCAGCAAGCGGACACATCATGCGACAAATCATGTTTATGCGTGAGACCATTCGCCTTCTTCATATTTATCAATACTTATATTGATTATTATTGTATTGCCTCTCTATTGCAGTATTAATGCCTTCCATACCATAAAGGTGAAATGGGTATGACAAACAAAATTATTGGCTGGCCAGTACTTACCTTTGTGCTGTACCGCCGATAGTAACACAAATGAAGAAACAGAAAAAAGGGGACAAAAAGGACAAGCTTACGGAACACAGTTCCTTCATCAGGTGGGAGAGAAAGGAACTATCGGCGGTACAGCACAAAGGTAAGTACTGGCCAGCCAATCTATCTCGTTTGAACAATATTTATCATCTCTGAGGAGAATTTTCATCATTAATCAAACAAAATTATTGGTTTATTTCAGCTGCAATAGACGACAAATGCAATAATTATCGATATAATATTACACAACTGAGGAAGATAGAATAAAATAATTAAAGATGTTAGCGATACTTGCTCCATGGTCATGCTGTTGTAGATGTGAAAGTATTTCGCATAGTTGAAGTGTCACTCGAAGTCAGTTACTGATTTTCACATTTGCCGCTCGTAGTCTATTCAAATTTTGTCGCTCCTAACGACCTCTATAATTCGGTGCCCTGTTTGACAATCGTACTAATTATATTTTTTTGCCAATTAAATTGAAGCTTTATGTTTTGTGCACTATGGTCCTAATTACACCACCTTTTTTCCGTAATTAATATGACTGTGAACTAGGGTAACGAAGGGTCACTTTGGTTAATATTGCACAAAAAATAGTTGTTTTTTTTTCACGTTTCTGAGTTCAAATGTTCAAATGTTTGTAAATCTATCGAACCAAACTGCGTGGTCATCAGTCCGTAGCTTACAAACTACTTAAACCTAGGTAAACTAACCTAAGGACAACACACACACAGCCATGCCCCAGGGAGGACTCGAGCCTCCACGGCGAGCAACCGCGCGCTCCGCAGCGAGACGCTTTAGACCGCTCGGCTACTCCACCGCGGCCGTTTCTGAGTTAACAAATGCACTGTGGTATACTATTAACAACGTGGGGGTAAGGTATACCTTAATACTTCTTACACAATAATGTACATTACGTAAACGTAATTAAATAACTTTTATTACATTTACTTACAGTTTAAAACTTTGGCCCCACATTTTCCGTCTCTTAGATCTGACGCCCTAGGCTGAAGCCTATTCAGCCTACTGATAAATCCGCCACTGCTCGGAAATTGAAATGGATTTACCAAAAAACTGATATTTACATTTCAGATCACTCCTTATGCCTACTCCAAGATATTTTATGAAAGCAACTGCTTCCAGTGATTGCTCTACTAGTATATGATTATACAGTACAAGTTCATGCTATGTTTTCATCCACATCTACATCGATACTCTGCAAATCAGATTTAAGTGGCTGGCAGAGGGTTCATTAACCACTTTCATAACCTTTGTCTACCGTTCCATTCTCTAAAAGCGCGCGGGAAGAAAGAACATCTAAATCGTTCCGTTTTGGATCTGATTTCTCTTATTTTATTGCGATGGTCATGTTTCCCTATGCACCTGAGTGCTAGCAAAATATTTTCGCATTCGGAAGTAAAAGTCGATGATTAAAATTTCGCAAATAGATCTCGTCGCAACGAATAACGGCGTTCTTTTAATGATTTCCACCTCAAATCGTGCAAAATTTCCGTGACGCTTTGCCCCTGTAACGTGATAAAACAAAACGAGTTGCCCTTCTCTGAACCTTCTCAATGTCTTCCGTCAGTCCCACCTGGTGAGGGTCCCATACTGGGCAACAATACTCCAGCACAAGTCGCACAAGTGTGATGTAGGTAGTCTCTTTGTTGGAGCTGTTGCATCTTCGAAGCGTTTTGCCAATGAAAAGTTCTCTTCAGTCTAAGTTATTCGTAATTATAACTCCTAAGAATTTGGTAAAATTTCCGACCTTAAGGTTTGACTAATTTATCGTGTAATTGAAGTTCAGCGGATTTCTTTTAGTGGTCATGTGTATTACTTCACACTTTTCATTATTTAGTGTTAATTGACAATTTTCGCTCCATGTAGAAATTTTGTCTAAATCGCTTCGCAGTACATTTGTTTCGGTCGAGGGTCAGTTATTACTAAATGCGCTGAACGGTGATACGGTGCAGAGCCGCTTGCATTTCGCTACAATTATCTAACGTTGCGAACTCTTCGTGTATTATCCGCGAAGAGCCTCATTGAATTTCCGATGTCATCTGCTAGGTCATTTTAAATAGCGTGAGAAGAAATGGTCCCCCAGAAATTCATCTTGAAACTCTTGATTGTTCATTTCGTGACAGTTTGAAACAGTATAGAATGCCTTCCTAAAGTGAAGGTACGCGGCATCTACCTGGGAGACTGCTTTCTGCGTCTCGTGTACATATAGCGTGCGCTGGGTTTCACACCACCGTTGCTTTCGAAGTTCACTCCTACAGAGGTGATTTTCGATCTGCAGAATTTCACGTTCCACAAATCTACAGTAAACCGAAGTCAGCGATAAAGGCCTATAGGTTTGCGCAACTCATTGTCGACCCTTCTGGAAAATAGCAATAACAGCCCTTTCCTTCCAATCCTTAGGAACGCTTTGCTCCTAATCGTCATCTCCCATTGTCTTAATGCATATGATGACTACTTCTGGAAGGAACTATACTGTGGTGCAATTGTAGCGGATATTCTGTTTTCATTTAACTGCCCCTCATAACTTGATACCGAGGTCAGTAACGGCTCTTAATCACCCATCTCAGAACTCCCCCAAAACAATTGTTTGTGACCTAAGCTTACTGGAACGAACTGGTTTTTTGTAAGGGTTATCGCATTTTTTAAAGAGTTTCAGTTTCAAAGAAAGAATCAAAAAGAGTGCCGGCAGAGGAGAGAAGAAAAGAATGGAACAGTGGACCAGAATGAGGGAAAAAGTATAGTTAAGGGTCAAAAAGGTGTAATATGGGGTGATTAAAAGTAAGAGGAAGAACGGTACGACGGATTACCCCCAAATGGTGAACAAAAGTGGCCAAGTTGAAGGGAATAAGGAGGAACTAAATAGTATGTGGAAGCAGTATTTTGAAGAATTCTTGCCCAAATGGAGACGTGCACGAGGAGGAACAAGCCGAGGAGAAAGAGTAGGAACTGTAAACAGAAAAAGATCTTATGTGGATAGAAGAGGCATTGGGCAAGATGAAGGAAGGAAGTCACCGGGTTTGGAGGAGCGAAGTGTCGAGATGGTGAGAGCAGCAGGAGAGGTGGGGATACAATGGCTCTATCGAGTAATGAAAACTGTATGGAGACACAAGACGATACCAGAAGACTGGAAGAAGGGAATAACTGACCCAATCTTTAAGAAGGGAAATAGAAAGGAGTGCAAGATCGTGGGATTACACTGATGTGTCATTGTGAAAAGGTTTCTTGAGAATTTTTTGGAAGCACGAGTTTTGGCAAAATTTGAAGGAAGATGAGAGAAGAACATGACTTCAGAACAGGAAGGTCCACGGTGGACCTAATTTTTGCTGTGAGACAACTGCAGGATCAACGCTATGAATATGGAAAGATCTACTGATGACGTCCCTGGACATTGAAAAAGCATACGATAGTTTACGTAGAAGCAAAGTGTGGAAAGCCCAGGAGAATATAGGATTAGCAAAAAAATGTTCAAATGTTTGTATAGTCTATGTGACGTAACTAAGAGGTCATCAGTCCCTAAACTTACAAACTACTTATGAACTACTTACGAACTAGGACGGCACAAATATCCATGCCCGAGGGGGGATTCGAACACCCGACCGTAGTGGCCGTGCAGACCGTGACTGGGGCGCCTTAGTTCCCTCGGCCACCGCCGCCGGCTAGGATTAGCAAAACGGACTATTTTGAGGATAAGGAAAATGTACCGTGGATGTGTGAGCTGTGTGAAAGTGTGAGGAGAGAGATCAGTTTGGACTGAACAGAAGAATGGCCTGAGTCAAGATAGTGCACTTTCACCATTACTCTTTATTGTAGTGCTGTATGGTATAATGAGTAGAGTAGCACAAGCCATTGGTGCAGGAAGGATGACAGCTATGGTAACTGCAGATGATGTGATGGTTTGGGGAATAAGGAGGAGGAAGTACAAGAACATTTGGACGTATGGGAACAAACAGTACAAGAATATGGGATGAAATCTAATATATAAAGCAGTGCGTACGTATATTTGTACGTGTTGCATACAAATCTACACTTTTGTTCCAATCTTTATGAAATTTTGTACACGTAAGCCTCAATCCATGAGGACGGTCGCCGTAAGTGTAAGAATCACGAGATATGACGTCATAAACAATGAGATGCGCGGAAAACTGCTACCATAAGCGACAATGCTGCTCATTTTCTCCTAAACCACCGGACCGATTTCAACCAAATTTGGTACACATATTCCTTACGTGAGATAACATTTTCTGTAGAGTAATAACCACATACGACACATGTTTCAAGAGATATAACTCCATAAACGATAGGAATTGAAAGAAACTGCCATAATGCGATGAGACTTTACAAATACAATATATGAGAATGAGATTACTTAGCGACTTGCAACAAACTCTAAATATAATTTCAAACCTTTATTAAACTTTTTCTCGCTGGCAACCATAGTAAAATGATGAAAGGAAAAAAGTGTCTCGCTTACTACTTTTCCGCTGTTTATGGAGTAAAACTACGGCTCTCGGTACGACTTTACAATTTATAATTTGAACACTACAAATTGTAGCGACAGGAAATTTTACAGACAGTATACACAGATATAGTTGAATGTAGGTTCTAAATTGTATCACAGTACGACACGTAGTTCATGAGATATGTCCACATAAACAGTAACGTTCCGCTGTTCACGGATTAAAACTACAGCATTCGGTATGGCGTTACAATGGGAGCAATAAATAGATAAATACCCGGGCAACGCCGGGTTTTCAGCTAGTTTAGTATGAGTAAGAGTGAGATGGTTATCACAACAGGAAAAAAAAGGAGAGAGGAACAACTGGAGTAACAATCCGTGGGGAACGACTGAGGAAAGTGGAGAATTTTCAAGTACCCAGGAAGCCTGATAATGGAAATTGGAAAAACGACAGAGAAATAAACGAGCGGGGCTGAAAAGCAGAAGCATTTCAGAAGTCAGAAACCTGATTTGGCGCAGGGATGTACCCCAAAGCAGTAAAAACGTTATATACCGGTCATACTGCGTCCTGATCCTAACATGTGCATCCGAAACGTGGGTTATGAAAGGAAGAGAGACAAGCAAATGACAAGCTAGTGAGATGAAATTCTTGAGGAACAGTATTGGACTGACAAACATAGACAGGTTAAGAAATGAGAGGAAGGTGAAACCATTGCAAGAGGAGATAGAGAAATCAAGGCTGAAGTGGTATGGGCATGTTAAGCTAATGGAGAAGGGGATACCAAGGAGGATACACGAGGTGAAACTCGAGGGAAAGAGACCAAGAGGAAGACCGGGAGACAAATGGCTGAAAGGAGTGGAGGAATGTGCCAGGAAGAAAGAAGTCTTGACCAAGGTGAAGACGGAGAGATGGTGTCAAGACAGAAGACGATGGAGAGGCTGATGTTCGAAGCAGACTCGGCCAGAGGCAGGAAACTGTCCAAGGTGATAATGATCACTTTACTATACTGTATTTTTTTTTTTCAGTCGTATTCTATATGTTACCCTTTTATAACGATAGTAGTTTAGCTCCCTAAAGCAAAACCAAAATCTTTATATTGCATGAATTTCAAATCAACAAAATTGTGAATCGTATTCCAATATATACACGCCATATATTCAGTATCGTCACATGCAATAGGCACACTTATGTCCGACGAGAGAAGAATACTAGTACATTACAGGGATTACCATTCTGTTAATGTTTTTGTTCTATTCTGATGCATATATTGACTCGTTCCACATTCGTCAAGGTTCTTCTTCTTGGCGGAAACTACAGCACACAATCAATTAATCTGTTATAATATGAAAACTTAATGACTTTCCATAATGTCCATTAATTCGGTGTGTTACAACATACAAATTTTGAAGCCGCGGTGGAGTAGCCGAGCGGTCTAAAGCGTCTCGCTGCGGAGCGCGCGGTTGCTCGCCGTGGAGGTTCGAGTCCTCTCTGGGGCATGGGTGTGTGTGTTGTCCTTAGGTTAGTTTACCTAGATTTGAGTAGTTTGTAAGCTACGGACTTATGACCACGCAGTTTGGTCCGATAGAATTACAAACATTTGAACATTTGAATAAGTGCCGAAACATGTCTGGGTGTTAAAACAAGGTGTCTTGCATAAGTTGGATTTAACCACAAATCTAATACAGCAAGCACGGAAGATACAAGAGCTGTACCATCACCAGCTGCAAGATGCACCAGCTGCAAGATGATCATAGAAATAACACTGTAGTATTTATATTGTAGAATTTGTTCACAAGACCATACGCGTCTAACATAACTAACTTAATGGATTGTCTTCACGCGATTTCTGTGTGTGACAATTGAAGGGTTAAACATGCGGGGCACATACTGCGGTTAACGCGCGTAAATTTCTGCGCTAGGTCTCCGGAGGAAATGACCTGGCAACACAGGACAACAAGTTAAACTTGTTAGGCGCCGCTGACCTCAGGAAGTTAACTATAAGTGACGCTGATACAGACAGATGCCTCAGCAGCCCGTCAAACCGTTGCCATTTATCCGCCCACCAGACACTGTACGTACTCGCAGGCAGACTACAGCTGGCTGTACGGAACACCAAGTTTGTAGATGATCAACATCTGTTTTCACGTCTTTGGTATCATTTGCAACGTAAAGTGCGCATTCGAGAAATGCCAACTTAAATTAAAATTTCTAGAACTGTGAGAGTAACGAAAAGGTGGGTAACCGTATGTATCCGTTACTAAAGGATACAGTACTCGTTACCAGTGCCACCCAGAAAATACGGCCTCTGAACTGTCATTGAAACCGTGAAAACATTTATCTGTTACTGTTAATATTACTTTAACATTTCCATTTGCAACGTAGATAATGTATGCATGCTATTTGAGGCAATTATACTACTGAGGAAAGGCGCAGTACAATCCATTTCCCTCGTGAGTGAAAAATACAGTTGTCATACAAATTGATCAAAATTAGCGACACCCACCCGCGACGTCCATTTTAAGTACCGTTCCCGCATTTCACTTAGAGGCTTGGATTGTCGGAATCAATCGAAATATTTCTTGACGAATGCCAGTCTGGCCGATCATAGTAGTAGCGCTACATTTGCGAGCAGCGGGACTGTTGTACTGTATTATGTGACATTGACAATTAAGATATACCGCCATGAATGAAACTGTGTAGATGGTAACTTTTGAGTACTTTTTACAAAACTTTTGTATGGTAGACAAGATCAAAAACAAATAATTGACCATTGAAATGAAACCTTTACAGGTGAAAAATACAATAAAACGTATGTTTGCGTTAAAAGCGGACCTCAGATCATAGAGGATTAACCTGCAAACAGAGGCCAAGAAGTATAATCCAGAATGTTTAAAACCATCTAAAATCGCTGGGCTATGCAATATGCACTTAAAGTTCGTCGCAGATACCTATATAAATTACTCATCTCATAATAAATAATCTCTCAGAATATATGCATTCTCCGTATTGGGTTTCGTTTCAGAGTTCGTATCGATTTGGTAGATGCGAATAACGAAATGTATTCATGAGTAACGATTCAGTATTTCGTATCAGCCAAAGTATTCGTTACCCAGTATGGAATACATACAGTTTGCTATTTGCTATTTAATTTCCATTCCACACAGTATCTCGTAAGTAAGATTGATATCAGGTAAAGTGGAGAACATAAGCGCTTACCCGTGAGAGGCATATGTCCTGGCTTCGAATCTCCGTCAGGCACACAGTTTTAATCTGCCCGAAGTTTCAATTCAGCTCACACTTTTCGGTAGAGTTAAAATTCCATTCTGGAAACGTAGATCCAGTCTCTTGTCGGACGTAGATGTGCGTGTTACACTTCCTGTCACTTAGTATATTCTGTGTGAGTATATACCTAATATATAAAGCAGAGTGTCCGTATGTTTGTACGTGTTGCATGCAAATCTACAGTTTTGTTCTAATCTTTATGAAATTTTCTACACGTAAGCTTCAATCCATGAGGACGGTCGCCGTAAGTGTAAAATTCACATACGATATATAGTTCACGAGATATGACGTCATAAACAATGAGATGCGAGAAAAACTTCTGTATTTTGCGACAATGCTGCTCATTTTCTTCTAAACCATTGGACCGATTTCAACCAAATTTGGTACACACATTCCTTACCGAGAGGTAACAATTGCTGCATGGTTAAGAATCACATACGGCACATGGTTCAAAAGATATTACGTCTTAACCAATAGAAATCGCTGAAAATGCCATATAATGCTGCGAGACTTTCGAAATACACTGTATGAGAATGGCAGTACTTAGCGACTTGCAACAAACTTTAAACATAATTTCAAACCTTTATTAAACTTATTCTCGCTGACAACCACATGAAAAATAATGAAAGCAAAAAAGTTTCTCGCTTACTACTTTTCCGCTGTTTATGAAGTGAAACTACGGCAGTCGGTATGACGTTACAATTTATAATTTCCACCCTACAAATTGTAGCCGCATGAGATTTTATACACGCATATAGTTGAGTGTACCTTCTAAATTGTATCACAATACGACAAGTAGTTCATGAGATATGAGCACATAAACATTAACTTTTATGGAAAACCGCCCCATCACGCACTAAGTTTTAATCTATTACTTCTTTACTACTAAATGTATTCTCAAGAGATTTTACAGACTTACAGCCCTTATATAAATGAATATATACCTGGAATTGGCATAAATAAATAAATACCCGGGCAACGCCGGGTTTTCAGTTAGTTAGAACATAATTCGCAATTTTGTATGACTTGAAATTCATGTAACATATATTGTAGGATAAGACTTAAAAACAGAAAATATTTTTTTACAGTAAAATTGAATAGCTGAAGATGTATACAGATTATGGTCCAAATTGGAAACAACAAATTGCATTATAATTAACAGCGAAACTGTTTAAAGCATGCGATAGCAGTTACAGATACGATCGTTGCAGTAAACGGGGGTTCGCAAACTAGCTTACCGAGTAGCGAGGTAACACACTGGACTCGTATTCGCGAGGGCGTTGATTCAAATCCACCTCCCAGCAACCAGATTTGGGTTTTCCGTGATTTCCCTAAATCGTTCCAAGCAAATGCTGGATAGTTGCTGTGAAAGGACATGGCCCTATTTCCTTCTCCATCTTTACCCAAAAATCCGAGCGTCAGCTCCGTCTCTGAAGCCCACGCATTTGACGGGACGTTAAACCCCAAGCTTCATTTCTTCCAAACTACCTTTCTGCGATATATCTCCAAAAGAAGAATTACGATCCGTTACTGACTTCATTACAAAGATAAGGAATAACATTTAAATGACTACCGGATACCCACCACAACGAGGCCATGCGTTGGTTTCATTCAACAGTAATCACCATATGCTAATGTTTGGAAAACATAGTTACCTATTGCCAAGTCAGCGAACTGGTATATGGTTCAGAATGAAAATAACAGACACGTTCGCAAAATGTTATTACAATTGATTAGAGAATAAGGTGACCGGTATAGATATACTCTGAGATCATCAGACCGATACGTCGTTGAAGCTTGAGCTCATCGCCTCGGCATCAACGACGAATCAGTCTGATGAATATCTCAGAGTACATCGGAACCGGTCGCCCTAATATCAAATACACTGTAATAACTGCCGGCCGCCATGGCCGAGCTGTCTGCGGCGCGTCAGTCTGCACGGCCGCTACGGTCGGGGGTTCGAATCCCCCCTCCGGCATGGATATTTGTGTCGTCTTCAGTATAAGATAGTTCATAAGTAGTTTGGCCCCGCAGTTAAGTCCCTTAAGCTTAAGCTTAACAAACAACATTTGTAATAACATTTTGCGAACGTGATTTATTTTCATTCTCGATCACCATATGCGTTGAAAAATTTATCTGGCTGGGAGAAGGGACGCCAGGGCAAGTCATTCCTATTCTCAAGAGGGGTCGTCGAACAGATGCGCAACTATATGCCTCGATGAAACTTTCTGGCAGATTAAAATTGTGTGCCGGACCTTTGCCTTTCGCATTCAAGCGCTCTATCCTTTGAGCTTTCCCGACACGCTGCACAGTCCGTCCTCACAACTTTACTTCTGCCAGTACCTCGCCTCCTACTTTCCAGACTTCACAGAAGCTCTCCTGCGAACCTTGCAAGAATAGCACTCCTGCAGTAAAGGATATGGTGGAGACGTGGTTTGGGCACAGCCTAGGGGAAGTTTCCAGAATGAAACTTTCACTCTGCAACGGAGTATACGCTGAAACTTCCTGACATATTGTAATCTTCCAGGAAGTTTCATATCAGCGCATACTCCGTTGCAGAGTGAAAGTTTCATTCTGGATATGCCTGTTTGTCTGAGTCTTTTGTAGAAATGTAGTACATGTTTTACTTGACTTGACTTATTTCCTAAGCGGAGCATAGGGAGCATAGTGCATCAACGAACTTCCACCATCGGACTCTGTTCTACGCCAGTGTCTTGTTCAGGCCTTCCTTACTTTCTCGCTCCTTTCTGCTATTACACTTCGCCTCCATGTATTCCTTGGTCTGCCTCTTCTCCTGTTGCCTTGTGAGTTCCATTCTAGGGCTTGTCTTTACCACGCCTTAATGTATGCCCAATCCACTTCCATTTCCTACAGCGTATCCCAATATCAATGGGTCTTTGTTGGGTTCTTCTCCATAGCTCTTCGTTGGAGATTACTTGTGGCCACGATATCATCAAGATATTCCTCAAACTTCTATTCACAAATATTTGAAGTCTGCTAATGAGCTGTTGGTTTTCCATGATTCACACCCATAGACCAGTACCGACTTGAATATGCGTATTTTTGTATAGCTGTTAAGTTCCCTTGATTTCCAGATTGGTCTCAGCACTGCAAATGCCCTTTTAGCCTTATTTATTCTATTTCCTATATCTCCGACATCCCCCCCCCTTGGGGGGTGACTAAACTTCCCAGGTAGCAAAACTGCTTGACTTGCTCCATCACTAGCTGTTTTTTTTTTTTTTTTTTTTTTGAAAAAATGAAAAGCTTCAATTTCGTTATTAAAGCGCATCTCCTTAGTTTTCTTTCCATTTATCTTCACACCAACTCTGATGCTTCGGTTTTTAAATCATTCAGCATTGCTTCCATATCATTGTAACTGCTGGATAGCAAACACAGGTCATCTGCAAAGTCCTCCAACCTGCCTGTCAATCCCCATTTAATTCCTCTTCGGCGATTCATTGCTTCTGCATCACTAGATCCAGCACCATCAGAAATAGAATAAGTGACAACATCAGAAATAGAATAGGTGACAGCAACCATCCTTGCTAACTCCTGTGTCCACGCCAATGCATTATGTCAGCTCTGCAGACAGAAAATCTCTTCCATAGGATTCACATAACTATATTATTTTAGGACACCAATGTGAACCTGGAATCAATACTACCGTCTCATGATTGACACAGGCCCGAAACTAGTAACGGCGCAATAAATTGATTTATAAAAATCTTGTAGCTGGTTGCTGTATTTATTTAGTACAGTATTGATCATAGAATGAAGGCTTTGACGGCAGGTATCGTCATTACTTAAAGCTTCCGATCTGAGATGTCACTGTTCATACATAAAACTTTCCCCTGACGTTTCGCACTCGTCTGCGGAAGGCATCCTCGGAGGTAAAGCGGCGTACTGCAACGAGAGCGCGAGTAAGCGCCGTATATATAGGCAAAACAGAGGGCGCTGCTGTCAGTCTCGTGGTGTCGGCTGTGCTGAGGTCTCTGCTATTGCCAAACTCCTTGACTGAAATCAATCGATTGTCATGCTGTTGCTACAGTGTTGACATCCATATCTTATCAAGTTGGAGACCTTCCTCTTTTTTGTTAAAATTATTTCGATGTTTAAAAATCTCAATGGCCTCACTGTACAAACGCGCATAATAATGCGAAGTCTTGGCTATGACGGACGTCTCGTAAAATTTTATTTCGTGGTCACCTTGATACACGTGTTCCGGTACAGCCGATTTATCAGTATGTCCGAGGCGGCAGTTCCTTTTGTGTTCGCTCAGAGAAGTGTTGACACTTCTTTTAGTTGTACCTATATAAACTTGTCCACAACTGCAGGGGATTTTATAGACATCTGGTGTAGCCAGGGGATGTCGCTTATCTTTTGAAGATCTTTATTTTTTTTATTATTTTTTTTTTTATTTATTTTTTTTTTTCGTGGTTGGTCTGAAAACAGTATTATTACGCAAACAGCTGCGGTATTCTCTAACAAAAAATAATAGATGAAACAATGTAAATATCGAGTGAATTGGAAAATTCTAAGAGGGTGAAGTAATTTGTTTATATCCTGAAGTGTATGTCAATTGTTAATTTTTCGATGAAGCCACCGTGTAAATTGTGGCTCAAATGTGACATGTGGTCCACGGTTAGGGGGCAGTGCCACACTTTGCTACTGTGAGTCGGCGTGGCTCTGTGTTGCAGGCTGGTACTGGGTGTTCAGCATCATCGTGACGGCGTGCTACACGGGCTCCATCATCGCGTTCGTCACGCTGCCCGTCTACCCCTCCCTGCTCGACACCTGCCAGCAGGCCGCCGACTGGGGCTTCGCCGTCGGCACTCTGGGTAACACGCTCTCCATTACCTAGGCAACACACCATGAAATGTTCACATGTCTCTAAATCTGTTGGGTTTACAAACTACACTACTGGCCATTAAAATTGCTACACCAAGAAGAAATGCAGATGATAAACGGGTATTCATTGGACAAATATATTATACTACAACTGGGACGTGATTACATTTTCAAGCAATTTGAGTGCATAGATCCCGAGAAATCAGTACCCAGAACAACTACGTCTGGCCGTAATAACGGCCCTGATACGCCTCAAACAGAGCTGGGATGGAATATACAGGTACAGATGCCCATTCAGCTTCAACACGATACCACAGTTCATCAATAGTAGTGACTGGCGTATTGTGATGAGTCAGTTGCTCGGCCACCATTGACCAGACGAATGATGATCATTAGAAGGGTAGATCGCGCTACTGATCAGGACGTACTTGACCGAACTGGTGCGAAAGGAAGTTTCTGGCACATTCTGACTAAGGGATAGATTTTTGGGACACATTCTGAGACATCAACTAATCGTCATCTTAGCATTAGAAGAAAGAGTGTGGGGTAAAAATCGTAGACATAGAACGAGGGACGAATACAGTAAGCAGATTTAAAAAAAGAAAAAAAAGTAGGTGGCCGTTCATATTGTCAGAAGAAGAGACTTGCACAGGACGAGGTAGCGTGGAGAGCTGCATCAAATCAGTCTGCGGACTGAAGACCACAACAACAACAAAACGACTATCAATTAACATTTGTCGATACGCTGCCGATCCTCCTGCATTTCGCGGTCCTTTTGCATTGTTACGACTTCTCGATCTACGACAGCATCGCTCGTGTTGTCGTGGTACGGTTTGATACCGCTGCCTACCAAAATCTATGCTGCGCTACCGTTTCTATCATCATCATCTTTTTTTTTTCCTTCCGCATTGTGCAGAATATGCATGATCGGTGAGAGATCTGGAGAATGTGCTGGCCAGGCCAGCAGTCGAACATTTTCAGTATCGAGAAAGGCCTGTACAGGACCTGCAACATGCGGTCGTGCATTATTCAGCTGAAATGTAGGGTTTCACAGGGATCAATGAAGCGTACAGCCACGGGTCGTAACACATCTGAAATTTAACGGCCACTGTTCAAAGTGCCGTCGATGCGAACAAGAGGTGACCGAGACGTGTAACCAATGGCACCCCATACCATCACGCCTCGTGAACGACAGTATAGCGATGACGAATACACGCTTCCAATTTGCGTTCACCGCGATATCACCAAACACAGATGCGACCATCATGATGCCTCAAACAGAACCTGGATTCATCAGAAAAAATGACGTTTCTGCCATTCGTGCACCCAGGTTCGTCCTTGCGTACATCATCGTAGGTGCTCCTGTCTGTGATGCAGCGTCAAGAGTAACCGCAGACATGATCTCCGAGCTGATAGTCCATGCTGCTGTAAACGTCGTCGAACTGTTCGTGCAGATGATTGTTATCTTGCAAGCATCCCCATCTGTTGACTCAGGGATCGAGACGTGGCTGCACGATCCGTTACAGCCATGCGGATAATATGCCTGTCATCTCGACTGCTAGTGATACGAGGCCGTTTGGATCCAGCACGGCGTTTCGTATTGCCCTCTTGTACTCACTGATTCCATATTCTGCTAACAGTCATTGGATCGCGACCAACGCGAGCAGCAATGTCGCGATAAGATAAACCGCAATCGCGATAGGCTACAATCCGACCGTTATCAAAGTCGGAAACGTGATGGCACGCATTTCTTCTCGTTACACGAGGCATCTCAACAACGTTTCACCAGACAACGCCGGTCAACTGCTGTTTGTGTATGAGAAGCCGGTTGGAAACATTCCTCGTTTCAGCACGTTGTAGGTGTTGCCACCGGCACCAACCTTGTGTGAATGCTCTGAAGAGCTAATCATTAGCATAACACAGCATCTTCTTCCTGTCGGTTAAATTTCGCGTCTGTAGCACGTCATCTTCATTGTGTAGCAATGTTAATGGCTAGCAGTGTACTTAAACTAAGTTAAACTAACTTAAGGACAATTCAAACACCCATGCCCCTGGGACGACTCGAACCTCCGACGGCGAGCAACCGCGCGTTCCGCAGCGAGGCACCTTACACCGCTCGGCTACTCCTCCGCGGGACCATTATTGTAATTCCCACTGCAAAATTTAAAGCGATTGCAGCAAAATCATTGTTTTCGTGCATACACCAGCTAATTGGAGGTATTGGTCGGCATTAAGAAAGGCATTCGGCCACACTTTAAGTTGACCATGCCAAATCTACATCTACATAGATACTCTGCAAATCACATTCAAGTACCTGTCAGAGGGTTTATTAACCACTTTTATAACTTTTCTGTACCGTTCCATTCTCTAATAGCGCGCGGAAGTAAAAGTCAATGATTAAAATTTCGCAAATAGATCTCGTCGCAACGAATAACGGCGTTCTTTTAATGATTTCCACCTCAAATCGTGCAAAATTTCCGTGACGCTTTGCCCCTGTAACGTGATAAAACAAAACGAGTTGCCCTTCTCTGAACCTTCTCAATGTCTTCCGTCAATCCCACCTGGTGAGGGTCGCAACAGTACTCCAGGAGAGGACGCACAAGTGTGATGTAGGCAGTCTCTTTGTTGGAGCTGGTGCATCTTCGAAGCGTTCTGCCGATGAAACGTAACCTTTGGTTCGCCTTCCCCACAATATTTTCTATGTGTTCTCTCCAGTCAAAGTTGTTCGTAATTGTAACTCCTAGGTATTTGGTAGAATCTACGACCTTAAGGTTTGACTGATTTATCGCGTAATTGAAGTTCAGCGGATTTCTTTTAGTGGTCATGTGTATTACTTCACACTTTTCTTTATTTAGTGTCAATTGCCAATTTTCGCACCATGCAGAAAATTTGTCTACATCGCTTAGCAGTTGCTTTTGATCCTCTGTTGACTTCACTAACCGATAAACGACAGTATCATCCGCGAACAATCTAAGGGAGCTGTTCAGATTGTCTCCTAAATCGTTTATAAACACGAGGAAGAGTAGGGGACCTATAACGCTTCCCTGTGGAACGCCAAATATCACTTCTGTTTTACTCGATGACTTACCGTCAATTACAACGAACTGTGTTCTTTCTGATAGGAAATCGTGAATCCAACCGCACAATTGGGGAGAAATTCCATAAGCATGCAATTTCATAAGAAGCCGCTTGTGGGGTACAGTGTCAAAAGCCTTCCTGAAATCCAGAAATATGGAATCGATTTGAGATCCCTTGTCGATGGCACTTAACACTTCATGTGAATAAAGGGCAAGCTGTGTTTCGCAAGAGTGATACTTTCAGAATCCGTGTTGACTACTGGTTAATAGGTCGTTCTCTTCGAGGTAGTTCATAATATTCGAACAAAGTATATGTTCCAAAATCCTACTGCAAATCGAAGTCAACGAGATCACTCCTATTGCCTTTCTTGAATATTGGAGTAACTTGGGCAACTTTCCAGTCTTTGGGTACGGATCTTTCGCTGAGTGATCGGTTGTAGATGATAGCTAAGTACGGAGCTATTGCATCAGAATACTCTGAGATGAATCTAGTTGGTATACAATCAGGCCCGGAAGATTTATTTTTGTTTAGTGACTTAAGTTGTTTTACTACTCCAGGAGCATCTACTTCTAAGTTTCGCATGCTGGCAGCTGTTCTTGGATTGAATACTGGAGTGTTCACTTCGTCTTCGTTGGTGAACGAATTACGGAAAGCTGTGTATAGTAATTCTGCCTTAGCAGTACTGTCATCGGTAGTATTACCATTGCTATCGAGTAGTGAAGGTATTGTTTGTGTTTTGCTGCTAGTGTACTTCACATATGACCAGAATTTCTTTGGATTTTCTGCAAGATTACGGGACAGGATTTCGTTGTGGTAACTACTATAGGCTTCTCGCATTGAAGTCCGCGCTAGGTCGCGAGTTTCAGTAAAAGATTGCCAGTCTTGTGGATTGTGTCTTTTTAAATTTTGCATGCGTTTTTCTTTGTTTCTGCAACAGTGATCTGACCTGGCCGGCCGCGGTGGCCGAGGGGACTGAGGCGCTTCAGTCACGGTCTGCACGGCCACTACGGTCGGGGGTTCGAATCCCCCCTCGGGCATGGATATTTGTGCCGTCCTTAGTGTAAGCTACGTCATAAGTAGTTTGTAAGTCTAGAGATTGATGACCCCGTAGTTAAGTCCCATAAGATATACAAACATTTGAACATTTGATCTGACCTGTTTTGTGTACCACGGGGGTCATCCCCTCTTTTATTAATTTATTTGGTATAAATCTCTCGATTGCTACTGATATTATATCTTTGAAAGTAAGCCACAACTGATCTACACTCGCATTTTTAGTTTTGAAAGACTGGAGACAATCACTCAGGAAAGCGGGAAGCGAATTTTTATCTGCTTTATTGAATAGATATATTTTTCGTTTATTTTTGGTGCATTTGGGCATTTCGACATTCAGTCTCGCTACTACAACTCTATGTTCGCTAATCCCTGTATCTGGTTTGATGCTCTTTACTATCTCCGGATTATTTGTTGCTAGGAGATCAACGGTATTTTCGCAACCACTTACTATTTTAATGGGTTCATGAACTAACTGTTCGAAGTAGTTTTCAGAAAAAGCATTCAGAACTAGTTCGGACGATGTTTTATATTTGCCGCCGGTTTTGAATACGTAATTATGCCAACATATCGAGGGTAAATAAAAGTCGCCACCGATTATAACAGTATGCTTCGGATACCTATTTGAAATGTTATTCAAGCTTTCTTTGAACATTTCGGCAACCGCATCGTCTGAGTCAGGGGGCCGATAAAAAGATCCAATTATTAATTTATCCCGGTTGTCAGGTATAACCTCTACCCAGACCAACTCACAGGAAGTATCTGTCCCAATTTCGCTGCAGGATAGACCGTTAGTAACAGCAATAAACACACCACCCCCTTGTTTATTTATTCTATCCTTTCTGAAGACCATTTGGCCCTTTGAAAAAATTTCGGCCGAACTTATCTCAGGCGTCAGCCAGCTTTCAGAGCCTATAACGATATGTGCCTCAGTACTTTCTATCAGCGCTTGGAGCTCTGGAACTTTCCCAATACAGCTACGACAATTTACAATTGTTATACCAATGGTTTCTACATCTGCTTTCGTCCTGTGTCTGACCTGCCCCCTTTGAGACTGAAACCCATTTGGTGTATTCCCGAGGCCCTCTAACCTAAAAAACCGCCCATTCCACACCACACAGCCCCCGCTACCCGTGTAGCCGCTTCCTGAGTATAGTGGACTCCTGACCTATTTAGCGGAACCCGAAAACCCACCACCCTTTGACGTAAGTCGAGGAATCTGCAGCCCACTCGGTCGCAGAACCGTCTGAGCCTCTGATTCAGACCCTCCACTCGGCTCTGAACCAAAGGTTCGCAGTCAGTCCTGTCGACAATGCTGCAGATGGTGAGCTCCGCTTTCATCTTGCAAGCAAGACTGGCAGTCTTTACCATTTCTGATAGCCGCTCAAAACCAGAGAGGATCTCTTCCGATCCAAAGCGACACACATCATTGGTCCCGACATGAGCCACCACCTGCACCCTGTGCTCTTCCGATTAACCGCGCCAATCACGCACATTCTGGACAATGAGGAAGGGAAAAAATAGATGATGATGATAGAAAGGGTAGCGCAGCATAGATTTTGGTGGGCAGCGATATCAAACCGTACCACAACAACACGAGCGATGCTGTAGTAGATCAAAAAGTCGCAACAATGGAAAACGACCGCGAAATGCAGGAGGATCGGCAGCGTATCGACAAATGTTAATTGAGAGTAGATTTGTTGTTGTTGTGGTCTGGTTTGATGCAGCTTTCCACGCTATCCCGTCATGTGCAAGCCTCTTCTGAAAATACGAACGTCAACCTACATTTTTTTAATCTGCTTACTGTATTCGTCCCTCGTTCTCTCTCTACGATTTTTACCCCATACACTTCCTTCTAATGCTAAGTTGACGATTCGTTAATGTCTCAGAATGTGTTCCAAAAATCTATCCCTTAGTCAGAATGTGCCAGGAACTCCTTTTCTCACCAGTTCGGTCAAGTACGTTCTGATTAGTAACGCGATCTACCCTTCTAATGTTCATCATTCGTCTGTAGCACCACATTTGAAAAACTTCTATTATCTTGTTGTCTGAACTCCTAATCGTCCATTTTTCACTCCCATGTAATGCTACACTCAAGACAAATGCTTTCAGAAAGGACCTTCTAACATTTAAACTAATATTGGATATCAACAAGTTTCGTTTATTCAAAAACGCTTTTCTTCCTACAGCCATTCTGCATTTTGCCTTCTTTACTTCGGTCATCAGAAGTTATTTTACTACCCAAATAACAAAACTCATGTACTACTTTTATTGCCTCCTTACCAAATCTAATTCCTTCAGCATATCCTGATTTTTAACTCTACATTCCATAATATTCTTGTTTTACTCCTGTTAATTTTCGCCTTATACTCTCCTTTCAAGACACTGTCCATTCTATTCAATTCCTCTTGCACATCCTTTGCTGTCTCTGTAAGTTTTTATTTCTTCTCCTTGAACTTTAATTCCCTCTCCAAATTTCTCCTTGCATTCGTTCACAGCTTGCTCAGTGTACAGACTGAACAACACTGGGGGAGGGCTACAACCCTTTCTTACTTCCTTTCGACCTCTGCGTCCCTTTCATGCCCTTAGACTAATAACTGCTGTCTAGTTTTTGGATGAATAGAACTCTTCGTTCACTATATTTTACTCCTCCTACCTTCAGAATTTGAAAGAGTGTAATCCTGTCAACATTGTCAAATGCTTTCTCCAAATTTACAAATGTTAAAAACGTAGATTTGCCTATCTTCTCAGATAAGTCGTAATGTATTGCCTGCAAATGTGTTCCTACATTTCTCATTAAATCCAAACTGATCTTCCCCAAGGTTGGATTCCGCAAGTTTTTCCATTCGTCTATAAATTGAGCCTCAAGATAAATGCAAAGTGCTGGGTTTACATAGAAAGAAAGAAAGATCCTTCGATCAGAGTTTCAAATGCTCAAATGTTTGTAGAGCTTATGGGACTTAACTGCGGTGTCATCAGACCCTAACTTACAAACTACTTATGAACTAACGTATACTAAAGACAGCAACATCCATGCCCAAGGGCGGATTCGAATCCCCGACGGGGAACTCTCTCGCGCATCGAAGCATAGCGCCTCAATGCGCTCGGCCACTCCGCCACGGCGTTGCTTCGATACAATATCTGGGAATAGACATACGGAGCTGTTTGAAATGTAATGACCATTCAAGTGGGTAAGGAAGATGCGACGCTGAGATTCACTGGAAGAATCCTTTGGGTATGTAGTCCGCCCAACGCTTGAATGTTGCTCACCAGTGTGAGATCCTTACAAGGTAGGGTCGATACCAGACATAGAGAAGATACAACGGAGAGCAGAACTCTTCGTTGCAAAGTCATTTAGTAAGCGCAAAAGCGCCGCACGATTATTGCAAAACTCCTTTACCACATGTTACAATGAAGGACTGGCAATGAATTAATGAATAAAGATCGGTGTCTTGGCCTGGCTTCGAAGCCTTCAATTTTATATGTTTGATTTATACATCGAGACACAATGTGTCTCTGGACATTGATTTATTATTTGATATTCATTAGGAGACACTGGAAGAGAGAAGTTCTGCATGGCGATACCGCTTTCTGTCTAACGAGGAGACCACACGGGTATCGGATTATAGAACTTTTTTTTAAATATTTATGGCACGTGAAGTTCAGAACTTAACAGGCAACCAGCCAAAGCCATTCGACGCAACTCTCAAAATTTCTAGAGAAAATCGACTTTGAAGTTTTGCAGGTACTTATAAACAGGGGTTAGCTAATGACTCATCCCCACCCCCAAACTGCGACCAACCCCCCCCCCCCCGGCACCTGAGATATTAGATCCTGGATTCCTAGTTTATTGCCTATTAAAAATGGTTATACCATTTAATATTAAAATTACATACATTTTATTTCACGTTTTGTAGAGTGTTTTATAAAGCTCCTCCCTCCCTCTCTCCCTAGAAATGTCAGTGACGCAATTTGCGTCATGACCCCACCCCCTCGTATTGGCACCTCTGCTTATAACTACCAGTAATTAAAAGATTGGCAGCATCTGCAAATGGTAGCATTCTGGCGGTCGGTGGTTCGAATCTCGCCGTACCAGATTTTGATACTTACACAATTTTAATGCCTAATATTTTTACGAAAAATGCATGTCCGTTTGTGAATTATTAATTTTCTATATTTATAAAAGATTGTTAATAGTGATGGTTTCAATCAAGAAGCATAACAAGTTACATATTTTACAGTATTGGCTTCACTATTAGTAGACGACGGATGTCTTAGATTGTTCAGTTTGTGAAGAGCTACGACGCTGTTTCTGGAAAGTCATTTCCATAGGTACTAAGTGACGTCGAGGTTTTTCGGCTCGTCTACATATACATAAAAAACTGACACAACGCATGGTTTTAGAGATCCCAAAATGTTTTAATTAACTGAATTTCAAATAGTGTAAATTTGTTCACATTATCCATGAAGTTACTCCTCGTACACAAGTTGGATTGGTTGGTTGGTTGCATGTTTAAATCAATTATTATTGACAATCTTTTATAAAGTACAGAAAATTACGACTAACAAAAATACGTGCATTTTTCGTAAAATTTAATGTTAGACATTAAAATTGTGTGAGTATTCGAACAAAAAGAAAAAAAGATGTCACAGCGGGATTCGAACCATCGGCCGTATGGATGTAACGCCACCGGAACTACACCGAAAGTAGTTGCGGCTCTTTTAATTATTGGTAGTTATAGGTACTTGCAAAACTTCAAAGTCGATTTACTCGAGAATTTTTTAGAGTTGCGTCGAATAGATTTGTCTGCTTGTTATTTGAGTTCTGAACTTCACGTACCATAAATATAAAAAAATTCTAAAATGCGATACCCACATGGTCTCCTTTTAAAGGTCACTACACACGTTTCGATTTATCTTCCGACCAACCAACTGACCAACTTACCAACCAAATTGGTAGCAGCCTACACACGTTCCGACCAACTGCACGCAGCGATTGCAGCGCCTCCCTGTACTGTAGTGTCCGTTTGTCGAACTGTTTTTGTTTTCGCATGTTCGCTGTTCAGACAGCAGACGATCGCTGACAGGAAGTTGGTCGGGTAGCGTTACACACGGTACAATTTATCGGAAGGCCGATAAATTAGTCCCGACAAATCTAAACGTGTTTAGGATCCGTAAGTTCACAGAGCGTACGTTTTTTCGAGCAGTTTCCCTCTTACGTAGTCTCGCGAAACAACCACAAGGATAAAATCAGAGAGACTGGAGCTCACACGAAGATACACCGGCAGTAGGTTTTCCCCGCTAACCGTACGCGACGGTAGTTTAGAAAAACTTGATTGTACATGACCGCGACAATGGTTGAGTAGTATGGTGACACATACGTGCCGTACTCCGCCGTGCCATCGTTCTTGTATAAGACGCTAACACATCTGTTAGCAGCCAGCTAATAGCCCTAATGCGTATCCTAACGGACATGGATGGAAATGTCCTCTGGTTCTAACTGGAATTCACGCAACGTGATAATTTCAAGGAAAAACATCGCCGGCCGCAGTAGCCGAGGGGACTGAGGCGCTTCAGTCACGGTCTGCACGGACACTACGGTCGGGGGTTCGAATCCCCCCTCGGGCATGGATATTTGTGCCGTCCTTAGGATTAGCTAGTTCATAAGTAGTTTGTACGTTTAGGGACTGATGACCCCGTAGTTAAGTCCCATAAGCTATACAAACATTTAAACATTTTTTTTAAACATCGATTCAGTTGTATGGCCACTCTTGCCACACCCACAGTACCTCCCCGGTCCTCTTCTAAGTGTAGATGGGCTATAAAAATTGCAATATTGTCGACAGTATAGCGAGAAAATGTCGACTGGCAACAATGCAGCCACGTGTATTGCAATCACAGCAACGACAGCATACCGGCATCTATTGCACAGCAATATTTGCCGCAACAAATTTCCGGGCCAGAAGTGTTTGCACAGGACTACATTATTTCACACAAAATCCACGAGTGCGAGGTTATAGAAGTTAGTGCGGGTTTCCTACTTTTACATGAAAAAAGTAATAATTTCAGTCGAAACAAAAACAAGAGAAACTATCTTTTTTATCGTTTCTGTATTTATACATACTGCTTTCTACGTTCTACAACTCAGGGGGTAGATGTATTTGCATTAATAAATAAAATGGTTTTGTCATTTTACCTCTTTTCGATTGCTGACAGAACAAAATCACATTTGGATGGCAACTGCCGGCCGCAGTGGCCGAATGGTCTGCGGCGTGCCAGTCGCGGTCTGCACGGCCGCTGCGGTTGGTTGTTTGAATCCCTCCCCCCTTCGGGCATGGATGTTTGTGCCGTGTTTAGTATAAGCTAGTTTATAAGTAGTTTGTAAGTTTAGGGACTGATGACCTCGTAGTTAAGTCCCATAAGCTCTACAAACATTTGAACATTTGGCAACAACTGTGAAAAAATTTTCCTCTAATACAAACACTGTAAGCGCGCAAACTTTCGTATGAACAAAAACGAAACGATAATGTTTCCGCTCAGACACGAGACTGCAGTGCTGTCGGCAAGAGAAACACGAAAAATAGTTGAGAGGGAGAGGGAAGCATTTACAAACAAGGACAGAGATAGGTATTGTCTTGCAATACGAAGTGTTCTCTATCCTCCATGGACTACATGACCATCCTCAGGCAGTACCTCGGCAACTACCTGAAACATCAGCAATATTGACCATCCATATGCTGTATATCGCAGTCATATTGCGAAAATGTTTGTGGCAATGCAATTTCGTCCAAATATTTCGGTAAAACATTGCCAATCTAAACGTACCTTAAGATGCTCACACTATATGTACACAGTTCCGACTGCACTGATGGCACTGAATTATAAACATGTAGTTGCGTTATAAAAACGAGAATTTCCCCGCTGCACTATTATTTAGACTGTTACAAAAAATGCCTTGAAAGTACATCATCTTTCATTATATAGGAATATCATCAAAAATAAAGGGAAATCTACTAAATCATTTACCTCTTGTTCGAGGTATAGACACTCACTTTTACGATCGCCGATTACAGTGCCTTAAAAAGTTCGGGATGGTTTTGCTTGAAAAGTGCCGAAAGTAGTAGGAAACAGGTGTTTCAAAGTGCTGACTACACCATTTCATGGCTTCTTAGTTTTTCAGTTTACTTGGATTCGGAAGTTTAAAGTGGAGTTTCCATGTCGGCGGCCGCTGTTTGACTTGTAGATGCTGGTAGCAACGCGATGAATGAGAGGAGGCGAATGATCTTTACATTTGTCGCTTTGTAAACAGTTCATTGTTGTGGGCATGATTTAGATCAGGTATCTACATGGGGCAAAAATTGGCAATTGACCCTTGATGATAAGTGCAATGTCGTCCATATGACCACTAAAAGAAATCCGTTAAACTTCAGTTACACGATAAATCACTGAAACTTAAGAGGCCGTAAATTCAACTAAATACCTAGGAGAAACAATCATGAACAACTTAAATTGGAAAGAACACATAGAAAATATTGTAGGGAAGGCGAACCAAAGACTACGTTTCATTGGCAGGGCACGTGGAAAATGCGACAATTCTACTAAAGAAACTGTCTACATTACACTTGTGCGACCTATTTTGGAGTATTGCTGCACATTGTGGGATCCACACCAAGTGGAACTGACGGACGATTAAGAAAAAATTCAGAGAAGGGCAGCTCATTTTGTATTTTCGCGATATAGGGGGGTGATTGCCACGGAAATGATGCACGAGTTGGGGTAGAAATCATTAAAAAAATGCTTTATTTATTGCAGCGCGATATATTTGCGAAACTTCTTTCACCAAATTTCTCTTCAGAATGAGAACATGTATTATTAGCACCCACCTACATAGGGACACATCATGATAAAATAAGAGATATAAGATCGAAAACAGAAAGATTTAGGTATTCCTTTTTCCCCGATGACCCACTGCCGTCCACTTTAAAGCGATTTACAGAGTATCCATGTAGATATCGATGCAGATTATGTTTTACGCGTAATATCCCAAACCTGCTAATAAATCGTGAACTGAAAAATTACAACGCGAACCAGTCACTATATGAGCGTTACAGTTTGTTCGATATACAAATACATCATTAAGAAGCCTTGTCTTCAATACAAAACGCTTTCTTCAACTTAATTTGTTCTTTAAAACGTCGAAAACATGGAGCAATTTTCTACGAATGTGACACGACTTTTGATTATGTTGTTGCTCCGTTCAGTAGATTAAATATCCTCGTAAAACGAGGATACTTACTTACTTACTTACTACGCCGTAAGTAAAATTTAACTCTGTATTCTTTACACAATGAAAAAATGTAAAGTTGCATTCTTATTGGCTGTCTGAACGCAACGCTATGTATGTTTTGTTTGTTAATAATTAATTATTTATTTACTAAATTTGAACGTATGTTTTGTGCATTTCTTATTCTTTCTTACTTTGTCCTCCGTTTTGGAGCTGTTTGTCCTCGTTTTCTTACAATTGCGTCAGGTCACCGTAACTATATGCGAGGATTACAATGGCTTTAAAAGTAAGAAAAGGTTTTGCGCTGTGTTTCATTTCCAGTGACAGGAAAATACTGAATTTAGTGGGAAAGCGGTTTATTAAATTGCGTAGTTTCTTGTACGAAGATACTTGTTAATCTCTGTACCACTCACGCGAAATAAATGTTATTTAAATCTGATTAGACTGACGAGGGACGTTTCGTGAAAGAGAGGCATTGTTATAATCTAGTCCATAGATCTCGATCTTTAGATAGGGCGGGTGGTGCTGTGGGAAAAGGAGTGGTAAGGAAAAATGGATTGCACATTACAACACTATAGACCTTTTTGACATCGTGAATCTTCCCTTTCCGGCTTTTCGTGTCTTGTATTTGCATCGAATACTCTGAAATCTGTGCAAGCAAGTCCCTGTAGTAGTTTATGTTCTCCTCAAGGAGGTAGAAAAGGTTACGTTGCAGGTCTTGGTACAATAGTGTCCGAAGTAAGCACCGTCAGTTTCGACAGCGCTAAAGCTGATCAAGCTTCTGTAAAATGTTCGTAAGATGATTGTTGTTCCCTCTCCGCATTGCTGCAGTGTACAGAGCTGCCACTATCCTTAACATGTTAGATAATAATATTTTAATTGATTCAACTGTTGGTTCTTGGTAAAAGAAACACTCTTTAACCTTGTATCACAAACTTTATTGTGACAAAAGCAGATAAAGGTGGGACAATAGGGTTGTTAAATAAAACAGATTATGTAAGCAAGGTGGAAAATTTTTGCAGTCAGTGCAGTTACAAAAACTACACAAAGATCCAACAGCAAGATACAATGATCAGGCTAAGAAGTTAGTAAACAAGTGCTCCAACATATTTCCTTTAATATGTGTCTAAATGTATTCTACAAATGAATGCCACGGCTCCTCATCTGTATGGCTTACCCAAGCTCCACAAACCAGTAGTGCCAATTCGTCCAGTCGTATCTGCAATACAAGCACCACTGCACAATATTGCCAGGAAGATCAACACTATCTTCGGGGAAAATCTGAACTTTAAAGAGAAATATAGCATTAAGAACAGTTTAGACTCAGGAAACAAATTAACAGATGTTAAAATTCCAACAAATGCAAAACTATAGTCTCTTTTGATGTACAAAGCTTTTTTCTGAAGCATCCCAGTGAAAGATTGTATTGATATTGTGTCACAGTCATTGTATTTACAGAAAATTAACCGAGAGGAACAGCTGAGCATAATTAGTACAGTTGAATGCTATTATAATCAATTACATGGTCTTGCAATGGGCTCGCCTTTATGCTAGCAGAAATGTTTATGGAGACTGAGTTTCTTAAGATTGAACAATTGGCAAAACATTTGCTTATGGTTAGAAATGAGTAGCAGAGACGATTCCTAAATAGTTGGACTGGAAGTGGAGAAGACGTGTCGTGGCTGGCTCGTTCACCAGACTTTGCAGTGAAACAAGCCCTATATGTGTTAACTAACTCGGGACTTCTTCTCCGTGGACTGATACCATCACAAAAAAATTAATAAAATATATAACCATTCTTGATTAAATAAATTCATACTAAAGTCTTTGCAGGTTATTTAAGGAATACTAAGTCATATTAAAAATTCTTTCCTGACTCCATCAAAATAATCACCTCATCCAGAATTAATTTTGTTATCTCTCAAAATTCGTAATGAATATTAAAGTCAAAGAAGTTATATTACTTGCGCAACCCACTCGCACAAAATATTTTCAAAGTTTGCACAAACACAACTCACAGTTCAACTCCGTTATGAAAGTCCAAACAAAATTATATTATTCGTCAGTAATAAATAGTTGCATCGAAATATATCAATCAATTGATAACACATTATAAATTTAAATTAATCTTGAGATAAACTTTCGACGAAATCATATATTTCAATTCCCAATTACATAAAATTAATCAAAATGTTCAAATAAGATCAATAATACTTCATGAATACAGATTCAGAACTGAACTATTTTTTTAACATTATCAACAATTTAAAAAATTCGACCTCAATGTGCAACAGCCAGTGATCTCTATATACCTGGATGTTGAATTTCAGTTGCCTGAGCGTGCCAGCCATACATGTTCATATTTCGTTTCTTGCCAAATTCAAATATCGCTGTTATGAAGTATTGCAAGAATACGAGAAGAAAATACGTTTCGATTATGCTTCCATATTAGCCTGTTGAATCGCCTATTGACGTAAATTTCAAATCAAGAGGTAAGCAAGCAATTGTTTGTCACGTAATAACTAATGAGAAATCGTATGCCAAATTTAAATATGGTGGACAATGCGAAAATGCGTGCAAAACATCTGAATGTGCAGACACGCTGTAGTTGTACGTTCAGACACCAGAGTTATACATCCATTTTGTATAGAGCACAGACGTATATCACTAGACTGGCAAAGGTCCATCTGTGAAAGAAGCCTGACGCCACCATCTTGCCTCACAGTGGCGTAACTATGGGGAGGGGGGGATGAGGGGAATAGAACCCCCCCCCCCCAGAACCCTCCACCCACAAAAAAAAAAAAAAAAAAAAAAAAAAAAAAAAAAAAAAAAAAAGAGTGAGAGAGAGAGAAGAAAAAGAAAAAAGAAATCGTATGACAGCAATCTGGTAAAGGTAAAGATTGGAAACTTGGGGTGTTTTACCATAAGCTTTCATTGGATGGGAGTGAATTAGTTTCTTCAACGGAAGTAGTAGATGATAGTCTGTCTGGAAACTGACTAAAATTTTCCTCGTCAAGCAGATATATCCCCCCCCCCCCCCCAAAGCCAAGTCCTAGTTACGCCACTGTTGCCTCACCTCACGTCAAAAAGTTTCCGTACGCCACTACTATGATCTTCTGATACGATATGACATAGTAAGCTGTACTAGTTGGTTTGCACATGATTTGCATTTGAGCCAATACTTCCGCAATAACTGAATTTAACACATATGCGTACAATGTCAAATCGCGTGAGTTTGTTGTCAATAATGTGACTTTGCCATTAGCCAGTCGCGTGACAATGCATATGTTTCGTCATTAAGTCTTCGTTTACGAGGGCAATTACTTTTACTGAGCGAACGAGGGTACATACAGGAACTTGTCAGCCATAGAACAGGAACAGAATTATTTCTTTACGTACTTCATCGTCTGTACGAAACACTAATTAAGTCACACGGTGAGGATTTCTAAGAATATTAACATTCTGGCGAGGGCTTTCTACTGTTTTGTTGATGTTGCCAACATAATCATACGAGGCGCCGGGATGGTAAGTAGATTTTTCCGTTACTGTACTTACAGTTAAAGCAGACGGTAATTATCCGGAAAAGACTCCGAAGAATATAGATATCTGTTGTCCAAGACAAATAGCACATTTATAACGGTAATACTATTATAAGAAAAGCTGAAGTTGATCGAAAGTGGTAACTGATTAATATAAACAGGAAATGCGACTCATTAGTGTGTGTGTCAAAGCAGACTGTAGATTTAGTAAGAATTCTCAAAAGTAGAAGAATACGTGTTATCCACGATAAAAAACACTTTTGTGATGACCATACTACTGAATGAAAATCCGAAGTTGAATGAACTGATACAAATTAATAATAACAGCAAATAAATGCATTTCATTACTGTATGTGTCAAAGCTTACGCCAATTGAAAAAAATTACAGCCATGTACAACATACGAATTCCGATAAGTCTAAAAACAGCGAAGCTACGTCAATTCATTGGTATTTTTACGACAGATTTCTGTAGCAACACAAACGACTGCTTATACGTTTGTAGTATATAAATATGGCGGCGAGACTTCTCTAAGACCAATGATACTGTATATGGCATTGCCAGTCTAGTACTATATGTCTGTGGTGTGGAGATCAACGGCAACGGCAAACACCAGGCAGTGACCAGATACATATGTCGTCAGCGGAGAAACTTCGACGGTGTGCCGCTGTGTAGTCGATGTAGAACATGCAACAGATAAAATCAAACGTATTTCACAAAGATATTGTTCTAAATACTATTAAAATATCATGACAAACATAATAAACACATTATTAATCAAGAAATTCTACAGCAAAACTGAGCTTAACTAAGAAATGAGTAGACTATTAAAATTTCGTACCACTACAACGTGACCCCTCTGGATTTATGCTTGTGAGGATTCGTAAAAGACGTTGTCCATAAAGAAGTTACAAATAGACCTGAAGATATGCGACAGAGAATTGTGAGAGCATGTGTTTCGATAAGTGCCAAAGTGATACGGAATACCATTCAATCCATGATAAGAAGTTTGCAGTGGTGCATTGATACCAATTGTCATTACTTCCAACACCTTCATGACGCCTTTTTTCTTTAACCTTAGTTGTTACATATAATTGGACTCGTCTCGAAGTACCAAACTATAGTATTGCATTACAAAAATAAATAAATTGACGTTCATATCTTTTTTTACGAACCTTCCTAGGAACAAAAAACCATCCTGATATGCTGGCCCCCGTTGTCTCATGCAACTTTTGTCCTACATACTTTTCAGCTCCTATCATACTTTCGGAGTTATTCTTCGTGACAGTAGCTAGTGACTCACTCCTCGTTGACTCATCTGAAGATCACTGGCAGGTGTTCAGTCGAAATATCTACATCTACATGGGATACTCTGCAAATCGCATTTAAGTGCCTGGCAGAGGTTTCATCGAACCACACTTATACTATTTATCTCAAATTCCATTCTCGAATAGCGCGCGGGAAGAAAGAACACCTGAATCTCTCCGTTCGATCTCTGATTTCTCGTATTTCATTCTGATGATCATTTCTACCTATGTAAGTGGGAGTAAACTATATATTTTCGCATTCGGAGGAGAATGTTGGCGATTGGAGATTCGCAAGTAGCCCACGCCGCAGCGATAAGCGTCGTTGTTGTAATGATTCCCATCCCAGATCCTGTATCGTGACAGTACGAAACGAGCTGCCCTTCTTTGGACTCTTTCGATGTCCTCCGTCAAACCCACCTGATAAGGATCCCACACTGCGCTGCAAAATGTTCAAATGTTTGTATAGTTTATGGGACTTAACTACGGGGTCATCAGTCCCTAAACTTACAAACTACTTATGAACTAACTAATACTAAGGACAGCACAAATATCCATGCCCGAGGGGGGATTCGAACCCCCGACCGTAGTGGCCGTGCAGACCGTGACTGGAGCGCCTCAGTCCCCTCGGCCACCGCGGCCGGCCATTGGGCTGCAATACTCCAAAAATGGACGGACAAGCGTAGTGTATGCAGTTTCTTTTGTAGTTCTGTTGCATGTTTTAAGGGTTCTGCCAATAAAACGCAGTCTCTGGTTCGCCTTTCCCACGATATTATCCTGTAATGGAGTTTACGGCTGCAAACCTAAAATCTCTTTGGACATTTGATTCGCCGGAAAAATTTAAAATTTCACAACCCTTGAGAATTTCATCAATAAAATTTTCCGAGAAGACCTACGTGCCGTAAAAGAAGCAGCTGTTTTTCCGGATATTTGCATTAATACTTGAGACGACGAGTAGTCTGTGGAGGCGTGCAGTAGTAGTGTTGCGTGGCATGTTTGGCAGGCTCCGGCGGCTGGGAGCGCTGGTTCCGGAACTCGTCGGACGCGGCGATGGACCGCGTGCTGGCGCGGGCCGAGCTGCTGCCGGACGTGCACGCCGCGCTGCGCAACGTCACCGCCAGCTGGCGCCGCTCCTACGCCTTCCTGGGGCCGCGCGCGCTCCTCGACTTCATCATCAGGACCAACTACACCGTCAGGTAGGCCGACGACACTAGCTACACCAGCCACCAGTGCTGTTGCATTAAGTACAAGTACAAGCACTGAGTTACAATTTCTGTTCTCGCCGGTTAGTTCTTTTTTTTTTTTTTTTTTTTTTTTTTTTTTTTTTTTTTTTTTTTTTGTGCTTGGCACTTTTTTTCTCTTTATTTTTTATTTAGTAAATTTTTATTAGAGTTGTTATTTATTGAGTGATTTCATCTGCAGTCGCATTTCGTCAAAAATTTGCAACTTTTTTTTTTTTTTTTTTTTTTTTTTTTTTTTTTAATGCAGAAGTATTATTTGGAACTAGCTTAAACCTGCGGCTCCACTCGCGTGTTGGATGATTACGATAGATAAGTTACCTTTCAGTAGTGTGCTATGAGACTGGTTTTGAAGGATGAAATGAAATACAATAGCTTATTTAGAAACGAACATTTTAAATCAACATTATCAGGAAAGTAAGGAGTGTAGATCAAATCACACGTAAAAATGCAATCGTTTCGAAGAATCCAATCACGAAATTCAACAATCATCATTGTAGTAAGACACAGATCGATCACTTGATGTAATGCCCGAAATGTCAAATCGACTTTTTTAAGGAGATGTATGAAAAAAAATTTCTTTTTTATTGCTGTATTTATTTATTCTTATATTTCCTTATTCGTATGCTTATCCTTACAGAGAAAGAGCTGAAGACATTGTACCATGCATAGACCAAAGATATGGTCTGTGGCATCAGGTTTCGCTGTATGTAACCTCCTTGCTGTAGAGTCATAGACGTCATCGCTGGCCTTCAGTCCGAATTTCTTTTATAATTTGACAACTTTCAACAACAATATCTTCCACCCCCTTTATAGCTATCGGCATGGAACTGCTATGGTGTACAACGGGAGACTTTGGACAACAATTAGATAAAGACCATTCGTTTCCGTTCTGTAGTTTTCGCTGCAGAGCGAAATATTAACACACACACACCCGTAGAATTTTATATACACAGATAACTTTCCATCCCAATATAGTCCACCCTTTTATCATTATCAACCCTCAAGCAACAATGCAACCAATAAAACCATTTTCAAAGAGTAAATATATTTTTCAAAGAGTAATTATTGTTCCGTATTTCGCGTTATATTCCTCAAATTACTAAATATCTATCAGATCGGTACAAAACCGCGCGTAAAACCTTACTCAGGTATAAAGTAGTAACTGTACAAATCTTTAAGTCTCTGCCTCTTGTTCGGACGTGATAAGCGTACACTGAACAGACATTCACATTAATATATATAGATAAATAGCTATCCGATCGCCGTAAAACCGTGCCTAAAGCCTTCGCTGGGTAGACATTACTAACTGTACAAATTTTTAGCTCTTTATGTCTTGTGGTTCAGACGTGATAAACGTACACCGAACAGACACTCACATTTATAGATATAGATTTGATGATTAATTTGGTGTGAGATTTATTAAATTTGTTTGACTGGAAGTATTTTTAATATAATTTAATCCAATTATTGCAAATGACGTTTTTAGGATTTCGTAAACCATATGTCAGCTAAAAACCTATATCTCAAGAACCACAAGGTCTAGAATGCTGTGGTTTGATTTAAATTGTAGTGAAAACTTTTCTGCATAAGTTGGTAGGACTTGCATAACAGTTTCGAGTCTCGTTTGCGTTGTGCATGCGATATTATTGGTGTAACGTTTGTGAGTACTTCATTCTTTTTGCTGTTGTGCTAATGTACTCTTGATGCTTTTTATCTAATTATTAAATTTGACAATGAAAAGAGTAAAAGGAGTTTTCAAGAAAATAAAAAACATAAGAAGCAACCAAAATAACCTAGATGCTATGAAAAGGCTGTGTGGGCAAAAGTTTTCCATAGTATATCAACAGATTACAATCCGATCCACTACCTTTGCTCAGGCGAGTGGTGTAAATATGAAAAAGCTGAAGCACTGGAACTTTAGATACATTTACCTGAGGCTGCAATGATAGCTGTAAAGCCAGTTTATAGAGATGTGGAAAATCCAGATATATTGAAGAAATGTCTAACGGGAAAACACAGAATGTGAATGAGTCATTCAAAAATGTAATGTGGACAAGAGAACCTAAATCAACATTGAAACTTGTTGTGTTTGACGCTGTTATCACATTAAATGAATGCTGGTAGACTAAAAGTCTTAGAGGAATTGGGTGTAAAGACTGGTTGGAATACAAAAGACATACTAGAGGAACTGGACAAGCGGCGCGTCAGGAATGCTGAACTTGAAACATTTCTTTTTTTTCTTATTTTAATTTAAATTTTTAAGTCAGTATAAATTTTTGCAGGTTAATGTGAGCACGAAATAGAATAACTGTAAAGAGTGGTTGGGAGCAATATTTCAATACTGGTTACGTAGCAAAACCATCCATCTATTGAAATGAATCTACTATGCTATACTTTTAGAGAAATTAATGAGCTAAGCACCAAGAAAGTAGTTAAAAATCCTTTTCTAACCTGGCTGATACTGATAAGCAACGTGAACCTAACTGTCGGAGACATTATCACTATTGCTGATTTTGTAACTAAGTTTGCGGCTAGTTGATCTGTTACTAATCGAAAATGGTAAGTCGCTCGTAATCTCAGGGTCGCAGTTAGAATAATTATTTAATAAAAGAACGTGATAAAAATGATCTACACATCTACACATGTAGGTCTACACATCTCCAACAATTAGATTCGTTAATCAGTTAATTCATTATTCTTTTGTCCTGAAAAATAAGTTGCAGCACAGTTAAATGAAAAATGTGAAAGGAAAAAATAAGGTTCCAATCTCACTACAAATAAGTACTCGGACAAATTTCGGTAAACTCACGAAACAATTATTATTGAAATAAATGAAGCAAGTCTACTTATACATCACATTCAAAGTTCAGTTACCTTTGTGAAATCTGATTAAATTCATACAGTCGAGATCAGGTCATAAATTCAGTACATCATTTCAATTACAACTTTCTCATTGAGATATATCGTACAGACATTTTCACAATTCATCAGGTCATACAAGCGTAATATGGAAGAGAAGTTTACTAGACAAGAGCATAATGCAGAACAAGATGCAGAAGAGAAAATTGGCGTCACTACTCCTTTCTTTTAAAATGAAACAATAGTTAACTCTAAGTATTATTCTAATTGCTCTTTGTTCAGAGTTAGTCTTTGACTTAAGTTTTTCAAAGAATATATTGCGTCTTTAAGAATTTAGTGACACATTGAAAATGATACAAAATTACAAGAAAAAATATACAAATATAAGCATAATTAATTTAAATATGGGCAAATAAATATTGTTTTGTATGTGGAGGCGCATGTAACACTACATGGCCCCCACGAGGCCTGGAGGTTACTTTGTTATCGACAGACCTCGTCACGTTAAGAAAATTACGTATTGAATCATTTCTGTTCAAGCCTTAGACATATATGAATACATCACTGAAAAAAACAAGTATATCACTGCAATATTAGACAAACAGTACGTTCAAAAGGTAAAATTATTTATAATATTCACATATTGTTTTTCTGTGGTTACAATTAGGCCTACATTTATGGACATAAATCAGTTACATGAGCGTATTAACCTGCCTCAGTGAAAATAAGTGTTTACTGTCAAAGCTCATTAGTGATTGCATATTTGGTTATCAATTGCTCATAAATGTATACATTTCCCTTTTTTAGTATAGGTGTATAGACATAATTCATAGATACACATACACATATGTAGAGATTACTACTTTTCATTTAAGTTTGTTTCTTGTTAATTGGCATAAATAAATCGACATAAATTGTTCACATAAGCACATACATATAAATATTTACAGGACACAGAAAAGACAAGACAAATGAATAAAAATGAGATGTATGACAAAATATTGTAATTTTTTATAGTGAGATTTTTTTATTTTTACATACAAGTTCCATTCTTCGTGTGGCTTTGTTGTCACCAATTTCATAGTGGGCACAATCTATTTTTTAGATTTTAACGACACTTGGTCGTCTGAATAGAAATTTTGCGTCACACGCTTTCACTTGCGACATTTTGTCATCTTAGTAGAATTTTGTGATACACACTTACACTTTTACGCACTTTTGACGTATGTCAGCTGCAGCGTGGGAACTATTAGCTGACGACAGGATGATGAGCCTAGATGATGGGCCCCGCCCCCGATGGCTATGATTAGTCTGTTATTGGGTGTCGGCTCACCTACATCTGGCTTTGGATTGGCTACCGTTGATAGGCGGCGTAGGTAATGGCGTGCAAGCCGCATTTGCGCTCGTCCGCCCCCTCATCAACAGGCTCGGCATGAAAAATACGAAGTCATAGCCGCACATAAGTTTTTTTTATAATATATTTTAAATAATTTTTTATGCTCTGCGTCATCACAGGCTTTGTGTTTGTGTGAGTTACGTGTCTTACTATTTGTGCATGTACGTCCTTTTCATATTACACGGTAACCACATAAACTGTTTTTGAGTGCGGTCTTCATTGTTGTTTCTTAAACAGTATATTTCATTTAAAATGCTCATTGTTATCCGTACTTCAGCTCTGGTTAATGTCCTTTCATTACATGCTGGAGTACTGATGTTACTGCGTATTGGTATGCAGGCGTAATTTCCTTGAGTTCGGTTGTGTTGCCAACCTTACCAACACATTCTTTGTGTGCCGCTAAGTAAGATTTTACCCGACTCCGTCTTTGAGCACAGATAGTCTTTGTTTTCGTTTCTTTATGTAATGTTTCAATCTGTAGGTAGTATCTGAACTGTTTTATGTCTACCTTTGTCTGTAAGTGATAGTATTATGTACACTGCTTTAAATAAATAGAACTTTCGTGAGAGTTAACTTTTAAATGGAAGAAAATTGTAAAGATTATTCGCGTGAGCAGAAACTTTGTTTTTTCCTTTTCACATATATTCTTTCCTATTTTTATTGTTTACTTCAAATTGAAGTTTACATGTTGCATTTTTTATCACATATTGTGATATATATATGCAAAATTATGCTCTTTTCTGTGTATGGTGAAGGTTGAGTCAACCTGTGATTCACACATGGCTAGCATGACAATTAAAATACACAAATAAATATTCATAAATAAATAACATTAATTCAAGTAATAAGGTAAAGTAAAGGTATGGAACACCTGTTCCCTAACCTTGTGTGAGTAAATCATTTTACTGAAGTGTCGTGCGATTTCCTACTCGTATTTTATTAGTCAAAATGGTGTGTATTCACTGAGAAAGGAAACTGGAAGACATTCTTCCTACGTGGACATATCAATTGGCTCATAGTATACTATTTACATGACTTAGGCTACTTTTTATACTAATAAATTGACAATTAAAAACTAGGCTACATGACATATGTACCTTATGGTTTAAAACATGAACTTACATCTAAAATTGTAGTTTCTTTCAAAAAGAGAATAGTCGTATTGGTAATGTGCTGACTTTTGAGTAGGTCAGAATTTCTCTACCTCTATACTATGCAGTGTCTGCATGATTTGTCATTCTTTTGAAAAATGGTTTTTCACAGGTAATCTCTTTTTTAACCTCCTCTCTCCTTGACCATGGAATGGAATAGTTTCGGCAACAATAAGTTAAGTGAGATGCCACATTTATATGATAAACGTATCCCTTTATGACACCATTTTGTAGAGAAAACATCTATAAAATTAACTAAGAGATTATATAACTCTGTTTTCTGTTCATTAGATAGGTAACTACTTTCTGAAACCTTCTCCTTCATCTGATCTATCGTAGGAATGACTTCTTCTAAATTTATTGACACAGTATCTGTTGGATTTAAACCTGTTATAGGATCCTCTTCCTGACACATACATAATTCTACATTCGTTAACTTGATATTAACGCTGTTACACAACTTACTGTCTGTGCTTTGGGTCCGTAGCAAATCTATACATAAAGTCTTCCCCTCAATCTCAACAATACACTTTCCTTGGCGAAGGTCAACTACAGCGTTGCCTTGCCTTAAAAATTGCATATCTAAAATACATCCTACTGATAATCCATTTACAACGAGAAACGAACATTCCACTGTGCCGTTCTCAAAATAAACCTCCAACAACACTTGCTTTTGTATTCTTTGCACACGAAACCCAATTGCACTCGAGACTACACAGTTTTAAACAGGTAAAGCAGGTACCGTGACCTCATGCTTAATTCTGTTAAATAAATCTTTACTAATTACATTCATATTAGCACCTGCGTCAATAATAACGAAAGTTGAAATTCCTGCTATTCTAGCTAATACAGCTGTTTGGATTATATCTTTACCATTTTTGTGCGGACAAGGTTTTTCTTGTATCAGTTCATTTCTTATGTCCTTTCCTTCGTTATACCTTAAGAACAAAATTCTACCATACTTCTTGTGGTCGCCCCCATTCCCCTCCGCGGCCAAAATTCGGGGGCCAAATACGACCGCCTCTAGTTTGACGCTTGTTCGGTAGGCGGAGATGCCTCGTTTGATTCTATCACCTCCACAATTCGTATCGGTTAAATATCATCTTGTGGTCGGGTTTGGTTCAAGTTCTGACTACTTGTCGGTTGTTCATGCGTTGTTTGTACATGATTCCACGACTGTGGACCCCTGAAATGACCTCTCCATGTATTATTTTGATTGTTTCCATTATTATAGTTCCCGTTATGGTTTTGATTACCTTGCCTTGGCTGGTTGTAACCCGGATGGTACCTATTGTCAAATGTGCGTTTTATAACCGAAGCGCCGTTATGACCATTTATGGCATTTCCATTGCTTCGGTTATTCCTGTTATTATTCGCTCTGTTGAATATATTGCCATTATTCCCTGATTGGTTTTGTGTGTCTGAATTATTATTATTCCCGTTATTATGATTTGTGTTGTTATTGTTGGTTCCGTTGTTACCTATACGTTGTTTTTCGTAGACACTATCTACTTCATCAACGACTGACAAAAATTCTTTCAGATCGTACAGTGGTGCTCTTATAAGCCAATGTCCTATTTCTGTGGGGATCAGCACTTTGGCTGCTATCGACAATATTCTGATCGATATTCTGTGTTGATTGCATCATTTCTAATTTAAATGCTAGTCTAGTTTTTACCATAATTTGCTTACACAAAATTAAATGAAACTAGCACTGCCCCCAGATCCAACAATTATTTCACCACAGTTAACTAATATCTTCACATGGTACAATAATTTTACATGCATATATATATTTAACCACTCCCATGAACCACAGACATTGCCGAGGTGGGGTGGCTTGCGTGCCTCAACGATACAGATAGCCGTACCGTAGGTGCAACCACAGCGGAGGGGTATCTGTGGAGAGGCCAGACAAACGTGTGGTTCCTGAAGAGGGGCAGCAGCCTTTTCAGTAGTTACAGGGGCGACAGTCTGGATGATTGACTGAGCTGGCCTTGTAACATCAGCTAATGTGGCTTTGCCACACAGCTACTGCGAACGGCTGAAAGCAAGGGGAAACTACAGCCGTTACCTTTCCCGAGGACATGCAGCTCTACTGTATGAACATATGATGATGGCATCCTCTCGGGTAAAATATTCCGGAGGTAAAATAGTCCCCCATTCGGATCTCCGGGCGGGGACTACTCAGGAGGATGTGATCATCAGGAAAGACAATACTGGCATTCTACGGGTCGGAGCGTGGAATGTTAGATCCCTTAATAGAGTAGGAAAATTAGAAAATTTAAAAAGGGAAATGGATAGGTTGAAGTTAGATATAGTGGGGATTAGTGAAGTTCGGTGGCAGGATGAACAGGATTTCTGGTCAGGTGAGTACAGGATTATAAATACAAAATCAATTGGGGGTATCACAGGAGTAGGATTGATAATTAATAAGAAAATAGGAATGCGGGTAAACTACTATGGCCAGCACAGTGATCGCATTATCATTGTCAAGATAGTTACGAAGCCAACACCGACAACAGTAGTACAGGTTTATATGCCAACTAGCTCTGCCGATGATGAGGAAATCGAAGAAATATATGAGGAGCTAAAGGAAATTATTCAGACAATTAAGGGAGAGGAAAACTTAATTGTTATGGGAGACTGGAATTCGGTAGTGGGACAAGGAAGGGAAGGGAAGATAGTAGGCGAATATGGTCTGGGCAAAAGGAATGAAAGAGGAAGCCGCCTGGTAGAATTTTGCACGGAACATAATTTAGTTATAACAAACACCTGGTTCAAGAATCACAAAAGAAGGTTGTATACGTGGAAGAGACCAGGAGACACCGGGAGATACCAGATAGATTTTATAATGGTAAGACATAGATTTCGGAACCAGGTTTTACAGTGTAAGACGTACCCAGGGGCAGATATAGACTCCGACCATAACTTGTTGGTTATGAACTGTAGGCTGAAACTGAAGAAACTACAAAAAGGTAGGAAAACAAGGAGATGGGACCTGGATAAATTGAAGGAACCTGAGGTTCTTAAGAATTTCAGAGGGAGCTTTAGGCAACAATTGACAGAAACAAGGGAAAATAAAACAGTAGAGGAGGAATGGGTAAAATTGAGAGATGAAATAGTGAAAGTAGCAGAGGACAAAATAGGTAGGAAGGCAAGACCTACGAAAAATCCTTGGATATCACAGGAGATACTAAATTTAATCGATGAAAGGAGAAAATATAAAAATGCATTTAATGAAACAGGCAAAATGGAGTACAGACGACTAAGAAATGAGATTGACAGGAAGTGCAAAATGGCTAAGCAGGAGTGGCTAGAAGGCAGATGCAAGGATGTAGAGGAATGTATAAATAGGGGAAAAATAGATGCAGCCTACAGGAAAATAAAAGAAACATTTGGAGATAAGAAAAACAGCTCTATGAATATCAAGGACACGGATGGAAAACCAGTTCTCAGCAAAGAAGGGAAAGCTGAAAGGTGGAAAGAGTATATAGAGGGGCTCTACAAAGGAAATGAACTTCGAGACAATATTGTAGGAAGGGAAGAGGATGTAGATGAAGATGAAATAGGAGATACTGTATTGAGAGAAGAATTTGACAGAGCCCTGAAAGACCTAAGTCGAAACAAGGCCCCTGGAGTAGATGATATCCCGTCAGAGCTACTGAAGTCTCTGGGAGAACCAGCCATGACAAACCTGTTTCACCTGGTGTGTAAGATGTATGAGACAGGCGAAGTACCCTCAGACTTTAAGAAAAATGTTATAATCCCCATTCCAAAGAAAGCAGGCGCAGACAGGTGTGAAAACTACAGAACCATCAGTTTAATAAGTCATGGTTGCAAAATATTAACACGAATTATATACAGAAGGATGGAAAAGCTGGTAGAAGCCGACCTCGGGGAAGATCAGTTTGGGTTCAGGAGAAATGTAGGAACTCGGGAGGCAATACTCACTTTACGGCTTATCCTAGAAGATAGATTAAGAAAAGGCAAACCTACATTTCTAGCTTTTGTAGATTTGGAGAAGGCTTTTGACAATGTTGATTGGAATAAACTCTTTCAAGTTCTGAAGCAAGCAGGAGTAAAATATAGGGAGCGCAAGGTTATTTACAACTTGTACAAAAACCAGACAGCGGTTGTCAGAGTTGAAGGGCATGAAAGGGATGCAGTGGTTGGGAAGGGAGTGAGACAGGGTTGTAGCCTTTCTCCAATGTTATTCAATTTGTACATTGAACAAGCTATAAAGGAAAGCAAGGTGAAATTTGGTGAAGGAATAAAAGTTCAGGGGGAACAATTAAAAACATTGCGTTTTGCTGACGACATAGTAGTCCTGTCAGATACAGCAAAGGACCTGGAAGAGCAATTGAACGGAATGGACAGTGTGCTGGAAGGTGCATATAAGATGAAGATTAACAAGAGCAAAACTAGGGTAATGGAGTGCAGTGTAAGAAAATCAGGTGATGCTGAAGGAATTAGATTAGGTAACGAAGCAATAAAGGAGGTAGATGAGTTTTGTTACTTGGGCAGTAAAATAACAAATGATGGTCGCAGTACAGATGATATAAAATGCAGAATGGCAATAGGTAGAAAAGCGTTCTTGAAAAAAAGGAATTTGTTAACATCGAATATTGATTTAAGCCTAAGGAAGGCCTTTCTGAGGGCATTTGTATGGAGTGTTGCCTTGTATGGGAGTGAGACATGGACGATAAACAGTGCGGACAGGAAGAGGATAGAGGCTTCTGAAATATGGTGCTACAGAAGAATGCTGAAGATTAGGTGGGTGGATCGCGTAACTAACGAGGAGGTACTGAACAGAATTGGGGAGAAAAGAAATTTCTGGCATACCTTGACTAAAAGAAGGGATAGATTGGTGGGACACATTCTTAGACATCAAGGAATTGTGAATTTAGCATTAGAGGGAAGTGTGTGGGGTAAAAATCGCAGAGCAAGACCAAGAGATGGATACAGTAAGCAGATTCAGACAGATGTAGGTTGCCGTTCTTATGTGGAGATGAAGAGGCTTGCTCAGGATAGGGTATTGTGGAGAGCTGCATCAAACCGGACTGAAGGACTGAAGACCACAACAACAACAACATATATTTAAATTTACTAAGTCACTAGAAAGACATTCAACAATACAATAGTCCATGAACAGAGTGCGTCCATCTTGATATGCGCGGCAGAAGCCATGTCTGACAACCTTTGCATGAGAAGGTAAATTGCTATAAATAAATTTTTTCAGAGTATTAAAACTTTAATTAGTCATGAACAACTGATATTTCCTGCAGAAAGTTGTCACACACAACCACTGAAATATTCGTAACTGGTGTTCCTTACCTTATCTTTACTGCATTGATGAAGTCCTTTTTCCGGGAAATGGTTGTTCTTTTTTTCAAAATTCGGTTGAGTCTTATGATTAGTTTTCATATATCTCGTTCAGTTGTAGAGCATGAAACAAGAACAAATGTCCAAAGTAGATCTCAGCTTTTATTTTTTTTACTTTCAATCGAGGCCTACAAGATGGTGCCAAATGGAAACATTTCTCCATTTTTTTTTCTTATTTTAATTTAAATTTTTAAGTCAGTTTAAATTTATGCAAGTTACTGTGAGCACGAAATAGAATAACTGTAAAGAGTGGTTGGGAGAAATATTTCAATACTGGTTACGTAGCAAAACCACCTATCTATTGAAATGAATATACTATGCTGTACTTTTAGAGAAATTAATGAGCTAAGCACCAAGAAAGTAGTTAAAAATCCTTTTCTAACCTGGCTGATACTGATAAGCAACGTGAACCTAACTGTCGGAGACATTATCACTATTGCTGATTTTGTAACTAAGTTTGCGGCTAGTTGATCTGTTACTAATCGAAAATGGTAAGTCGCTCGTAATCTCAGGGTCGCAGTTAGAATAATTATTTAATAAAAGAACGTGATAAAAATGATCTACACATCTACACATGTAGGTCTACACATCTCCAACAATTAGATTCGTTAATCAGTTAATTCATTATTCTTTTGTCCTGAAAAATAAGTTGCAGCACAGTTAAATGAAAAATGTGAAAGGAAAAAATAAGGTTCCAATCTCACTACAAATAAGTACTCGGACAAATTTCGGTAAACTCACGAAACAATTATTATTGAAATAAATGAAGCAAGTCTACTTATACATCACATTCAAAGTTCAGTTACCTTTGTGAAATCTGATTAAATTCATACAGTCGAGATCAGGTCATAAATTCAGTACATCATTTCAATTACAACTTTCTCATTGAGATATATCGTACAGACATTTTCACAATTCATCAGGTCATACAAGCGTAATATGGAAGAGAAGTTTACTAGGCGAGAGCATAATGCAGAAGAGAAAAATGGCGTCACTACTCCTTTCTTTTAAAATGAAACAATAGTTAACTCTAAGTATTATTCTAATTGCTCTTTGTTCAGAGTTAGTCTTTGACTTAAGTTTTTCAAAGAATATATTGCGTCTTTAAGAATTTAGTGACACATTGAAAATGATACAAAATTACAAGAAAAAATATACAAATATAAGCATAATTAATTTAAATATGGGCAAATAAATATTGTTTTGTATGTGGAGGCGCATGTAATACTACAAACTACAAGCCCAAAACGTGCCCAAGAGTCAAGATCTTTGTACAGGAGGAAGAGGATGCATTCTGACCATGTAGAAGCTGATGAAGATTATAAAAAATGTTCAAATGTCTGTAAATCTATCGGACCAAACTGCGTGGTCATCAGTCCGTAGCTTACAAACTACTTAAACCTAGGTAAACTAACCTACGGACAAACACACCCATGCCCCAGGGAGGACTCGAACCTCCACTGGGAGCAAACGCGCGCTCGCAGCGAGGCGCTTTAGACCGCTCGGCTACTCCACCGCGGCGATGATGATTATAGAGCAGGTGCATTTTAGCTGTTGATTCTATTTAAAAGTGCGTTTTATTTTAAAATAATTTTCAATTGCAATTTCTGAAAAATAAATTTTTCTAAAATGACCCGTTTTCTCAGCAACTGTAGAAGATAGACTCATAATTTTTTTACAGTTAATTTGTAATACCCTTTTTGTACTACGCCTCTAGAATATTGAGATGAATTGCACATTTCCAGCAAATGTACAAAAATGAATAGAAAATTGTAAATAAAAAATGTACAATAGAGAAAAATTTGTCTTAACTTATGTAATACATATTTCGATCAAAGTAGAGAAGTAAGTACTCAAAGCATATATAAGTGACACACAAAAGTTCCATAATATTGCTTGAAGTTGTTCTTGAGAAAATGGGTCATGGAGGTAGCAAACATTAGTGGGATAGGCCATTCATACTCCCCATAAATTCATCCTCTTTTAAACAAATAGGGGTAAAAAGAAAATGTAGAAAAATACAATACAATTAAAAGAAGGACCCTTCAGGTCCGCAGCGGAGTGGTCGATCGCATTGAGGCGCTGTGTTCCGATGCGCGAGGCCGTTCGAATTCTCCGTCGGGCATGGATGTTTGTGATGTTTTTAATATATGTTAGTTCATAAGTAGTTTGTAAGTTTAGGGACTGATGAACCCGCAGTTAAGTCCCATAAAAGCTTAAACATCTGTGCATTTTTGAGCCCTTCAAGCATTAACAGAAGAATATCTAAGCCCTCTTTGTAATAAAATTAATGACTCCGTCGGATCAGCACGTCTTCACAAGACTGGCGATCACTTTTGTTTAGCAGCATGAGGGAAAAAAAAAAGACGCGCGGCGGCTATAATCAGTGTATCATCCACACACGTCTTCTCCGAATTATTTGTGGGTTAGCGTTGTAATGATCAGTCTTATAATAGGGGACGTAAATCAACTGCTCCTTGCTGATCCAGCTGCGAGAGGGGTCGCGGAATGCACTCTGTTCGAAAAGTATTACTGGTATTTCGGATAATTGACAAGTGCGCAGTGTCGTTCATTGATGTATTGTCAGAAATCGAGAACTGATTTATCACCATTTCCAAACAGGTAGTGGACAGCAAATCCACTAATCCATGTCACTGTGTCTCCGCTTGCGGGAAATAGTCCTTAATGGGGGAGAGGAGCATTTATGCAGTGATATTGTCAGGGGTTGTGCGTGTAAAGAAGCTCAACATTTGTCGGACCAAAAGACAAACGTTGTCTGCCTCGCCGCAGACAAGGCGATGACCGTCGTCATCTTGCACTCCACATGTGGTACATAACAGCGATGCTGTTAGGTGGATTCTGTGGAGGCGCGTCTGGCAGATCTGCTTCCCATTGACCGTGAGATACCAGCTGGACTGGACATTGATGTAAGCGCAGGATCATGAACCACTCGCCACACTGATGTCCAGCGAACATGCGGATGTTTGTGTACAATCGCATTCGGCGGAAGTCTCGATTGCATCGCGGAGTACACCAGACTAGCCTTCGCGCGTGGAAGGGTAAGCCAATCCGAAGATAACTGTATTCGAGGGAGAGGGCGCTGGGACGTCGGTCAGCTGTACTGGTGGTATTAGCGAGCTTGGGACAAGGGTCCTTATCAACAGGCTGGAAAGGCAAGTCGGAGTACGTCGCCACATCTTGATATGCGTGCTTACAAAGTGGGCCGTCGCTCGGTGTAGTACATGTCACAGATTAAGACCTCCTTTGCTGTTTGGGAGAGTAAGAGACTCATAGCTGACTTTGAATATTATACCTTGACTCACAAATCAGCCCAATGCCGCCAACATGCGCCTTGTCATCGTCGACGGTATGTAGAACGGATACACGATGCTACATGAACATTAGCGTACTGGGTGCTTTGCAACGTTTTCAGGGCTCTAAGACGATGATCTAGAAATTCCACCCGGATCTGGCGTAAAAGACGCATAGATCGCCGAAAGTCGGCTGTGAAATCAATGCCCAAACATCGTGTCGTGGACCAGCAGGGAAGCGAATTGTATTTCAGGCTGTCCGTCTCCTATGGGCAGTGCGCGTGATTTACGAATGTTAAGGACGCCACCTGGCGCAGCGCCGTAGGACTCCATCCACGCCAGTGCGTCTTGGACGTCGGTGTTGTTTCTTAAGAGGAGGTCAGCCGCATAGGCCGCGCAACAGACGGTGTGGCAATTGAAGGTCATCCCCGTGAGGCGTTGGTGGAGGCCACATAGGAGCGGTTCCATGGCGATAGCGTACAGGATTGTTGACAGAGGTTATCCTCGCCGTATTGACTGTTGTACCGTGATTGGACGTGTTAGTCGGCCGTTATACAGAATCCTCCATGTCGCACCTCGAAGCAGGCGCATTGTTACCTCCAAGATGTTGTCTGGGAATCTCATATTCCGCATCATCGCTACCAGATAGTGTGATCGACCTTGTCGAAGGCCTCTCTCACTGTGTCCGCGCGAGTGCGATCACGTCTCGTTATCGACTTAACGCAATCCATATATTGCAGTCGCCTCTTAAAGACACTTGATCGTGGGATATCACATAGCGGGTGACCTTCTGGAGACATGCTGCCAGAAGCCGAGGAAATATTTTCATGTCCCAATTCAGGAGTGATAGTGGACGTAGTCTGCGAGATGTGTCCCACCGTTTGGCTTGTGGACAGGAACAAGCAGTCCTTCAAGGTAGTCACCAGGAATCTGTAGGCTACTGTTGATGTCATTAGTTCACAACATTACCCAGGCCGATGTCAGCAGTTGGCGATAGGTTTTGTAAAATGGGAGGCCATCAGGTCCTGATGACTTGCGTGAGCCCCTACGTTCCGATGCACGAGGCCGTTCCCCGTTGGGGGTTCGAATCCGCCTCTCGGGCATGTATGTTTGTCGTCTTTAGTGTAAGGTAGTTCATAAGTAGTTTGTAAGTTTAGGGACTGATGACCCCGCAGTTAAGTCCCATAAGCTGAAAGGTGGTGGTCGTTCTTGTCTTTCAATTTTCTTATTTCTCGCTTCATGTGTCTCTTTATTATTTTAATTGCTTAATTTTGATTTTCGTTGCATGAAATTAATTTAGTTTTACATGTTTCCTGACTTCTATATTCTGCTATGGGCTGGGAGAATTGCATTAGGATTCAGGTGTATTGGTTTATTTAGTTATTCTTTTTGATGTAGTGCTTCTGGTTTCAAATTCTTACCTTACTGTCGAGTCGCCGTTGTGGAGCAGTGTGGGTCAGGGCTCTTGGGCGGTCGACTAGATCATAGGAATCCAGTGTGGTGCCAGCTCCTTTCAGGGTTTCGGAGAAATCTGGCCACCCCAGGGATCCCTGTACTGCATTGGGGTGGGCCGGCCAGTTTCGCACGGCGACACAACTGACCGCCGGCACAGACAAATATATACAGACCGGAAAACTCCGTAAGGGCCCGGTCCTATGCTCAGGGGTGCGGGGAGGGAGGTTTTCCAGCAGTTCCGTAAGATGTCCCATGATGGCGCTGGGGTCAGAAGCAGCCCTTTAAACTGGCCAGAGCAAGCGGCAGGTAGCGGCTGCCCCCACCACCACCTCCCCTCAAACGCCAGCAAGCCGGACACAGCCGTGGCCTCGTGGCAGGTGGCACGAGCTCTCCCCTCAGCCTCCCTTCCACGCTACCCTCTGACGTGCGAGAGGCACCCGAAGCCAGGGAACGGCCTGACACCTGCTAGCATCTTATGGAACTACGAGGGGAGCGTAGGACAGTGGTTTATGGGAGGCTGCTCCTCTGTATATGTTACTCTGTGCCGCCGGTTACCTGCGGTTTCCGGTGTGAGCTGGCACAATGCGTTAGCTGTTTGGAGCGACCGACGCCTGTCTGGCGCCACGGTGTCTCTTTGGCTGAGCGAGCAGGAGAGTAAAAAACGTTGATGGTTGCCGGACGCCCTGCTTTCTTTCCGTCTCTAAACTGTCAGTAACAGGTAGAATAGTTTATGATTTAATAAATGGCAGGATGCTTCAAGTTCGCGTCTCTGTCTGTACAGCAGGAAACTGTCGCCAATAGTAGTAAAAATAGGCGCCAAGATGTCGACTAGAGATAATTCGCAAAGAATTTCCTCGTATTGCACGGGCGTACGTGAGAAAACTGTGTGTGTTGATAGGAGGTTAAAGAGCCCTTGGCGGCAAACTCCGCGATTGGCTGTCGTTGCTACTTTTTCTCATTTTTGTTGTATGCAACTCCCGGCCGTGCCTTCTGATTGGGAAGGCCATTAGCGGGTCGATGAGATTGGGTCTTTGACGAGTAAGGCGTGGCCGCGTGCTCGGGTGGATCTGGGCTATGTAGATGAGTTTTTTGGAGTGGTTGGGTGAACGGAGACTCGGTGAGGCTCCGTCGCCGAGAACAGTAGCCTCCGCTCTTGCACCCATCGTATCGTTGTCAAGTTGGACACCGCAGTTGCAGTTTGCATGTATCTGTGTTTTCAGAGTTTTGTTTCGCTGGGTGCGTCCACACTTCGGCAATTTGTTGTTGCTTTATTATAATAGAGTCCACAGCTGCTGTACCAGACTTCTGACATCGACGCCACTGCTGCACGACCGTCACCCAGTGTTTGGTACAGTATTTGCTTGCGCTGCTCCAGTCCTGGTTAGGATTCAGCTCTTCGTTTCTAATGGGATCATTTGCTGTAGCTACCTTCTTTCTTTTCTCGTGGAGTGGGATGAGATAACGAGGTCTATTTCTGTATTGACTTTCAATGATAGACTCCTAAACGATACAGCCAGTCATTTGAAGTAATTTTCAATTTTATTTGTATGAGTGTATATTTCATTTTTAGAGGTATTTAAAGAACTCTTTTTATTATTATTATTATTTGCAGCCAGCTGCGGTGGCCGAGGGGACTGAGGCGCTTCAGTCACGGTCTGCACGGCCACTACAGTCAGGGGTTAGAATCCCCCCTCGGCCATGGATATTTGTGCCTTCCTAGTTCCTAAGTAGTTCATAAGTAGTCTGTAAGTTTAGGGACTGATGACCCCGTAGTTAAGTCCCATAAGCTGTACAAACATTTGAACATTTTTTATTATTTGCAATCAGAGTGTAACACCTGGTCAGGTGGTACATATTTTGCCAATATATGTCATTTTTACCAATTTTGTGATAACCTTATTTCTGTAACCCGAGTCACCATTTTGGAGGGAAAATAGTTTGTTTCTATTGGCAGTATGGGGATTCATGATAGAATTCATGATACAATTTTATTATTATTATTATTATTATTATTATTATTATTATTATTATTATTATTATTTCTTGGCCTTCCTCTGGTACGCCACTCTGCAGTTAGGTCAGTAAAATATTTTCTAGGTTTTGTAAAACATAGTGGCGACCCATATTTATCAGATCTGTAAATATATAGTTTATTCTATCTCATATCATTTGCATATTTAATTAAATGGATATATTGCGCATTGTTATCTCCACGATGTTGTCTGGGAATCTCATATTCCGCATCACCGCTGCGGATGCCGTTGGGTAAACTCTTCTCCGGCGTGTACATAATGCCCGCGAGGTCTCCACGATCTCTAGGCATTCTGTCGAATGTAAGTGCGTAATGTTCTGAATGCTACAATCGGCTCAAGCCACGTTGGGTCTACGATACATCTTACAAAGCTTAACAAACATTTGAACATTTTGAACATTTGATTTACCGGCCAATACAGCTCTTCCTCTGCTACATCCTCAAGTAGACCCAATTGCTCATCCTGTGGTAGTGTTAGGCGATATATTTTCTCTATCACTTCTGGTGAATGGTACAGAGCTGTGTATGGTTGATGATAGTGTGCGTGGAGAGCAAGACCTAGCTCAGGTTGCGTTTTGATACAGCGACCATCATCTAATGTTATACTCTAAATCAGGGTCTGCCCCCATCGTCAGCGTTCAGCGAGGATATACAGGGGGTTACAAAAAGGTACGGCCAAACTTTCAGGAAACATTCCTCACGCACAAAGAAAGAAAATATGTTATGTGGACATGTGTCCGGAAACGCTTAATTTCCATGTTATAGCTCATTTTATTACTTCTCTTCAAATTACATTAATCATGGAATAGAAACACACAGCAACAGAACGTACCAGTATGACTTCAAACACTGTTACAGGAAATGTTCAAAATGTCCTCCATTATCAAGGATACGTGCATCCACCCTCCGTCGCATGGAATCCCTGATGCGCTGATGCAGCCCTGGAGAATGGCGTATTGTATCACAGCGGTCCACAATACGAGCACGAAGAGTATCTACATTTGGTACCGGGGTTGCGTAGACAAGAGCTTTCAAATGCTCCCATAAATGAAAGTCAGGAGGGTTGATGTCAGGAGAGCGTGGAGACCATGGAATTGGTCCGCCTCTACCAATCCATCGGTCACCGAATCTGTTGTTGAGAAGCATACGAACACATCGACTGAAATGTGCAGGATCTCCATCGTGCATGAACAACATGTTGTGTCGTACTTATAAAGGCACATGTTCTAGCAGCACAGGTAGAGTATCCCGTATGAAATCATGATAACGCGCTCCAGCGTAAGTGGAAGAACATGAGGCCCAATCAAGACATCACCAACAATTCCTGCCCAAATGTTCACAGAAAATCTGTGGTGATGACGTGAATCGAGGAATTACAGTAAATACTAACGAAACAATTGGGTATTTTGACAATTGTCTGCACGAATTATTTCAATTTACATTTAAAGAGAAATACTAAAATGAGCTCTGACATGGAAATTAATCGTTTCCGGACACATCTCCACATAACATATTTTCTTTCTTTGTGTGTGAGGAATGTTCCTGAAGGTTTGGCAGTACCTTTTTGTAACACCCGGTATACATTGACGGCCCTTCGTGGTCCATTCTGTCTGTGGTGCGTGAATGAATAATTGTTCCTTCAAGATGTCGCTTCGTAAGTAATGTGATCCGCGCTTCCGCGTGATTCTTTGTTTGCTGTCGGGCAGGCGAATGCGTCATTGTTGAACAATCACGTAGGATGCGGTAATAAAAGTCTATTGTGTTTCGTCGCCATACGGCTGCGTCCTTGCATGTCCAATCAACGCTTTCCTCAAAGCAGACTTGGTTCATTTTATACAGCAAGAGATTTGTGATGGATAAGCTTTTCTCCGGCGTGTACATAGTGCCCGCTTGGTCCTCACGATCTATGGGCATTCTGTCGAATATAAGTGTTCCATGTTCAGCTTCCAAAGGCCTATCCCATGCCATATCTTCTGTCGGCTCTCGGTAAGAGTGCTTATATATGCTGCATGATTGGAAAAACTCACTGGCCATATTTCGGCGACCTGTGTGCCCTGAACAAAGGGTCGCGTGAGATAGATGCGATCTATACGGCTGGATGAGTGGCTGGTGTAGCGTGTAAAACCCGGCCGATCGCCATGTACGTACTCTCACGTGTCCGCAAGTCGTAGATTTGAATGACGTCGAAGGTGTAAGATTGGTGTCTACGTTTTTGGTCGTTGTCGGTGATTGATTACGTGGACCTTGCGGATGATCGGCAGTTGGTGCGGTGGCTACAGCATAGGGAGAACTGTGGACGGCGCAAAAAAATCAAATGTTTGTATAGTCTAAGGGACTTAACTACGGGGTCATCAGTCCCTAAACTTACAAACTACCTTATACGAAGGACGGCACAAATATCCATGCCCGAGGGGGGATTCGAACCTCCGACCGTAGTGGCCTTGCAGACCGTGACTGGAGCGACTCAGTCCCCTCGGCCACCGCGGCCGGCTGGACGGCGCAGAAGGGGCATCGTCGTTGACAGGTGTTTGAACAGGCCGGCGTAGAGGACAGTGTTGGCGAACGTGTCGTTGGCCGCGACCGGCACAGATAGGGGCCCGGCCGTCGTACATGATAATGGCTCTGCATCCTCCTATGTTCAGGTGTGCCGGTACCTGCTTCTTCTGTTTGTATTTCTCTTACACCGTTGAGGACTGAATAAGTTTCAAACGTTTGCCATTTTTCGGCCAAGTGACAGGACAATTCCGTACGGGCTTAAAGCTATCTTGAAGGTGTCTTCTGGGACCTCGAACGGGAGTTCGAAAACACTGATTGTACGCAGGCCGTAACCCACATGCTCGATCACGATCACCGATGTGGCAGTCAGGGAGTTTGAATTTCGTTCCATGTGTCGGTTCACAATGTCGGTACACAGTTTTTAGGTGGTCATCTTGACATAGACAACATTCCCGGTAATGTAAAAGTTTATGCCGATTACATCCCGCGGATCAAGGAGCAGATAGTCTTTTATAAAGGTCTCAATTTCAAAAGGTCGTGGTCGTGTGTATTCTGCTTGGAAAGAGATCTGGATACTTGTTCGGTGGTATGAGTGCGCCACGGCTCACTGGTACAGGGGACACAATACACAATAACGCGACGAGAAGTAAACAAGGAAAACGCGAACGCTTATCTCGCCAGGCGGGATGCTAGCGGACGTCCTCGCTCACGGCTGCTCGAGCCGTACTTAGTTCAGCAGTCACCAATGATATTGACAGCGGATGTTGAATTAAATATGAGCAGAGGTGTCGAGTTAAAACTTGAGCTTTGGCCTGGATTCGTACCTGGGACCTCCTGCTTACTAGGCACACGCTTTAGACCGATTTTTTTTAAATTTTATTATTATTATTTTGTTTCCTCCTATGGGTACCCCTGGTCCTTCCGGTCGCTGATTGTGTCCGTTCGTTGTGGTTCGGTGTGTTCTTGTCGCAGCTTTTTTTTATTACAGAAGGCACTTACGCATCTGGCCGAGCGCGCTGAACCACGGCGCCCGGCAACCACTCAGCTAACACAGCATTGCAGACAAATGACTACACGGACTGTCTTCAAGTACGTCTCCCTCCACACCACACACTTGAATCCTGCCTCCTGTACCCTGTGAAATACGCATCAAATTGCCAAGTCTCTCCTATATTGGAATGGCACTCCAGCAAAGATCGCGAATGGGAACAATTCCGCCTTATTGCTCAGGCAGAGGTGATATAATTATCAACAACAGTTCAGTTCATTGAGACAAACTTTCTCATGTGATCATGCCCATATCACAATTTTTAATTCATACCTCACCTTATAATTAATATCTTTGGAATAACAAGTAAATGTTTGTCTCAAGGAACTGAATAAAATGAGTACGAAAGAAAGCAGGTGACTGGCGTGGCTTTTGTTGATCTTAGGGCAGCCTATGACAATCACACTAGACTGGTACATAAGGTTTATCAGGCGACTAAGGACTTTCAAGATTTGTGCAGGGCATACTACAGAACAGGCGTTTTTATGTCACATTGCAAGGAAAAACTAGCAGATGGAGAATCCAAAAAAAAAAAAAAAAAAAAAAAAAAAAAAAAAGTGGACTTGCTCAGGGCATCGTATTAGCACCAGTGTTGTTCAGCATATACACAAATGACCAACCAACACGCCCCGATGTCAGGCAGTTTATATAGGAGGAAACGCATACTGTAAACCATCAGCTGTTTATTATTTTTCCAAACTTCTTGCGGTTTCGGTTATAAACCATCTTCACGGAAGAGGACTAGACAGAGCTTCCGTGAAGATGGTTTATAACCGAAACCGGTAGAAGTTTGGAAAAATAATAAACAGCTGATGGTTTACAGTATGCATTTCCTCAAATATCTTACGGCTGTTGAACCTCATATCAATAAAAGTTTGAAGTTTATATATGCTGACGACACGGCTGTGGCCGCCCAAGGAAGCACCTTCGAGGTAGTGGAGGAAAAGTTAATGAGAGCTCTGGAAGTACTTGGTAATTATTGTCACCAGGGCCATTTCAAACCTAACCCAGCTCAGACGCAAGTCTGCAGTTTTCAACTGAGGAATAAGGAAGCTAAGACAAAGCTCCATATAAGATGGAAAGACCAAGAACTGGAGTACTCCAACGCTCTCAAATACCTAGGGGTGAAGCTGGATAGAAGTCATTCAAACAACACTGTTTAGACACTAAGAAAAAGGTCAGCACTAGGAACAGCATCATTCGCAAAATGACGAACACAAACTGGAGTGCTTCGAACTTAGTCTGTCGGCAGCTGAATATGCCGCGCCTGTGTGGAAGAGTTCGGCCCACGTGAAACATATCGACGTGGCTGTAGATGACTCAGCCGCATCATATCGGGGTGCTTGAGACCGACGCCGACAGAGAAGACAATTATCTCAGCCCAGATAGTCGTCTTGAAAAGACAACTATCTCAGCAACACAGTGCGGCAAGCAGCTGCCGAGGTGGACAACTGACAGACAATCACCACCCCCTGCATGGGTGGTATCTTTCTTATTTCCATTGAATACCGAGATATGAAATGTCCTTGCACAGTGCTTTCTCTTTCCAGTCTCGTTGAATGTGACAGGGTGAGTTGCAGAAGTTGCAGAATAACTCGTTTTTTTTTTTTTTTTTTTTTTACATTGATACCTCTGCGAGGAGAAAATGTATCATTTGCGGAGGCTGGACAAACTTCGCAGTAGTACAATCAGTTTGCGATGTGTTCTGTCGTTCTTGTTAAGGTATATGATAATACAGCCTCTGACAATAAAGTTCGATGAATAGTACTGTATCATTAATTTAGATGAACTATGAACTAAAGTTATCTTGCTGTCCTTCGAAATAGTCGTGAAGCTTTTAACCACCACCCCAAAGGCAGTCTTCGTGCAAGTTTCCAGGACATGTATGGTAGAGCTCACACCCAAACCTTCAGAAAGACTGTCAGATCGGTGTCAGACGTTGTATATCGATAGAGTATCAACCAAAACACCACCTGTCTGCAGCCGTCCAGGATAACGTGCATAAACTATAATAATAAATAACACTAGGCATATGGAGTAGTGGGATTTTGACTCCAAGGACTTACCTTATTTTACACTTCTGAAGTCTTGCAGCCTGTTATCTTTCCATGCCTTCAGAGCTTGCAGACTCCACATTTCAATATGATAATACCTGATCACGCGTGGCATGCAGACTTTTTCAGACTTCGATGCCCTACGGATTGCACGGTTCTCTTGACTTCCCTGTTCTCTGATCTGTAGTGTATCGAAAACATCACGTCGATTGTTGTGGTACGATTGCCCCGGAATGTGAAACGTTTTTATACTCCGCAGTACAGAGGGTACTTTGCGATAAACTTCGACACCGCTTCATCGATCGCCATAATAGTCGACACAAGAAGGGGGTCGACGTGGACTAGGAGAGGCAGAGAAGGCGGTGGACAGAGAAAGCAGATGAATGCAGAGAAAATAGAACAATGGCAGAGAGACAGCGACATGAATCGTGAGAGGGCAGAGGAGGAGCTGGACAGAGAGGAAGGAAAATGAAATTGACTCCGAGAAGATTAAAATAAATGAACACCTGGGAATCGCCGGGTTTTCAGCTAGTTGTATGTAAAACAATATAACTCCTGGTAGAATTGATTGCTTTGGGTTCCAAGTAAATGTTTTGCAGGCAGGCTTCTTTTCAACCTTAGCGAGCATGAATCCATTTTAACCTCACAATTTGCCTTTCTAACAACAACAGTATGAACACATATCCCTTTCTAGATCATCCAAAGCCGACTTTAGTATCAGTGCTGTGTCGTTAAAAAACACTTGCATTCATTTCCATACATCCCAGAGACAAACGACCGGCGAGCAATTCTGACAAACACTCTAATGGAGCAGTGGAAGTCTGCAGCAATTTACGACTTCTTCTAAGGAACCGAAGATCCGCTGTCGCCAGCGAGTTGTGAGCTCCCCGTACTTAGGTGTGTATCGCCCACGTCAAGCATTCCAGCTGATACGAGCTCTGCGACTTTCACCTGCTCAGGACAAGTAATCCGCAACTTGGAAAACTCGTTTTGCCCCCATTACACAAGCTCCACAACTAATCTCAAGAGTCGCAGTTTCCTTTCCACCATCACCTACCACAGATATCAATTGCTGTAACAATTTTATTACATTCCACTACAAAATAGGAAAACATTCTCTTAAATTTCAAAATTGAAAGATGACAGAATAAATTAGTAGCTAGCTTCAAGTGCAAATACTTTCACTCAAAAAATCTCTTGACGCTAAAGAAATGGTGTTATAATTAATAAAGTTATTACATACATATATAGAATTACTAGCTGAACCCCCGCTGCTTCGCATGCGTAGGCTGGTTGGTCTGCACCAGTTGATTGTAACCAAGAATCCATACACCAATTTATGTAGTTGTAGCTACAAAATTGCCTTAATAGCAACATTTTTTCAAATAACTACTCATCCCCTCTTTCACCCACTTGACGTGTGAAATTCCAAACATACCTAAATACTTTCTTTTTCTTTTTCAATTGGTCAACGGGCCAAATACTAATTTCCGTAGCTCTAGCCTGAAAATCGTCCCAATAGTAACGTATTTCCAAAAAGAATTTTTGATCCTCTGTTTGACCCTCTTAGTTGTTGAATTTTTACAAACACCGAAACACGCATTTTTTTAAATCCTGACCAAGAGTCCACATCGGAATTTCCAACCAAGTATGCAAATATCATTTTTTGTAATTCTGGGTTCAAAATTGGCTTAGTAGCAACGTATTTAAAAAATGTTTCGTCCCCTATTTCATCCTCTAATTGATTAATTTTCTGAAAATACCGAAACACGTGTCTTTTTAATTCTGACCAAGAAAACATATACCAATTTTGTGGTTATAGCTTCAAAATTGCCTTATTAGCAAAAGATTTTCCAAAAACATCCTTTCTCCAATTTCACCCTCTTGATGGTTGAATTTCCAAAAATACCGAAACACGTATTTTTTAAATTCTAACGGACAATACAAATACCAATTTTTGTAGCTATAGCTTCAAAATTGTCTTGATAACAATGTGTTTTCGAAAAGAATTTTTGATCCCCTCTTTTACCCCCTTAGTTGTTGAATTTCCAAAAATACCAAAATACGTGTCTTTTTAAACCTGATCAAGAGTCCATATCCTATGTTTAGTAGTTATAGCTCGAAATTTGAGTTAACAGCAACATATTTTGGAAAATCAATTTTTGCATCCCGTATTTCACTTCCTTATTAGTCTAATTTCCAAAAATACCGAAACACGTGTCTTTTTAATCATGATCAAGAGTCCATATCCTAAGTTTCGTAGTTATAGCTCGAAATTTGAGTTAACAGCAACATTTTTAGAAAATCAATTTTTGCGTCTATTTTACCCCCTTATTGGTTGAATTTCAAAAAATGCCGAAACACGTTTCTTTTAAATTCGAACCCCGAATCCAAATCCGGAAACTTGTAGTTCTAACTTCAAAATTGCCTAAATAGCAACATATTTTCGAAAAACACCCCATCTCCAATTTAACTCCGTTGATGGTTGAATTTCCAAAAATACCGAAACACATATTTTTTAACGTCTAACCAACTATAAAAATATCAATTTTTGCAGCTCTGGTTTCAAAATTGTATCAATAGAAACGTGTTTTCAAAAAGAACTTTTGATCCTTTATTTAACTCTCTTATTTGTTGAATTTCCAAAAATACTAAAAATCATGGATTTTTAATCCTGACCAAGATTCCATATCCGAAGTTTCTCTAGTTGTAGCTTAAAATGTGAGATAACAGCAACATATTTTTGAAAATCAATTTTTTGCGTCACCTATTTTACCCCCTTATTTGTCGAATTTCAAAAAATGCCGAAACACGTGTCTTTTAAATTCGAACCCTGAATTAAAATCCGAAATTTTGTAGTTCTAGCTTCAAAATTGCCTAAATAGTTACGTATTTTCAAAAAACGTTTCATCCCCTATTTCACCCCCTTACGGACGGAATATCGAAAAATCGCTTCTTAAATGACGCCTACAGAGTAAGATCAACACCCTCCACAAATTTCAAGTTTCTATCTTCAGTGGTTTGGGCTGGGCGATGATGAGTCAGTCAGTCAGTCAATCAGTCAGTCAGTCAATCGGGACACTTCCTTTTATATATAGAGATTGTTAGATTAGAGAAACTAACACTTGACAGTCAAGCAGCTATGAAGTTTTATGAAGATCAAGATTAGCATACATTTGACGAACTTCTTCAATATTTATGACTACGAGGAAATGATATATATCTCTCTCCAAATAGTTGAAATCGTGAAGCAATAGTGTAGAGATGTGTACAGTGCGAATCACTGTAGTACAATACCAGTCTGACCACGGAATGAGAACAGGAGTACAATCTGTGCTTCATACGACTGTGGGAGGTGTTATATTGTGACATTACAGATAGAGGAGGAGGCTGATTGTTTCCATGTGAAAGGCGGGTTTTGCCAGGGTGTTGGGTTCCCCAGCTGGCTGGGTAACAGTTTGAACCTAGTGAATGGAATTCAGGTAGTTAGGGTTTTCCTAATGTGCTCGGAAACAGGAAACACGCTCTTGGCTGAGTGAGGGTGGCTATTCCAGATTGCAACTGAAATACAGTATAGGCACAAACATTATTCTAAAAATCCATATGAAATCAGAGAATGATCATATGGCAAATATAATTCTATGAATGGATTCAGGAGACTTGGGAGAATCAAACGCCGTAATTACAATTTAAATATCCCTTACAGATAAAAAGCCGATAAATCTCAGTACTATAATAATAATATTATAAGACTTATATTTACAATTATTCATACGTCGTGTTTATCAGAAACATTAAGAAGCAAATGGGCAGCATTGCACCACACTACCTATCTTAAAAGACGTACCACGTTATTCCGCATTCTGCGTTTTGTTGAGGTAATAATATTCTTGTGTCAGAACATAGATTCCACCACATAAACACAAAACATGATCCCTGCAAAGCGCATTACATTTATATATGTATTTTATTGTATTTAATATTATTCTTAGTAACGTTCAGTTTTTATGTTGTAGACTGCCACTTAAATATTTCATGGCCGACTAAAAATAGTAGATATGTAGCAGATAATTTGTATATAAACAATCATAAGTATTTGTGGGCAAGAATTGAATATATTTGTATAAAAAGCCATTATAAATTAAATATTAATTGTGTAACTATATTTCGACGGCGGGAGTATTTTTGAACAGTGAGACGCCACACATTAATGGCTATATGATCAAAGAGCTTCAGTGTCAACCGTTTTTTTAGTATTGCTAAATATTTATTCCACCCCCCTGAACCACAGACATTGCCGAGGTGGGGTGGCTTGCGTGCCTCTGCGATGCAGATAGCCGTACCGTAGGTGCAACCACAGCGGAGGGGTATCTGTGGAGAGGCCAGACCAACGTGTGGCTCCTGAAGAGGGGCAGCAGCCTTTTCAGTAGTTACAGGGGCAACAGTCTGGATGATTGACTGAGCTGGCCTTGTAAAATCAGCTAACATGGCTTTGCCATGCAGTTAGTGCGAACTGCTGAAATCAAAGGGAAACTACAGTCGTCACTTTTCCCGAGGACATGCAGCTCTACTATATGACTATATGATGATGGCGTCTTCTTGGGTAAAATATTCCGGAGGTAAAATAGTGCCCCATTCGGTTCTCCTGGTCTACTCAGGAGGATGTCGTCATCAAGAAAAACAAAACAGGCATTCTACGGGTTGGAGCGTGGAATGTTCTAACCCTTACTTGCGTTAGTTAGATATGGTAGGGATTAGTGTAGTTCGGTGGCAGGATGAACAGGATTTCTGGTCAGTTGGGTACAGGGTTATAAATACAAAATCAGTTGGTGGTAAAGCAGGAGTAGGTCTGATAATGAATAAGAAAATAGAAATGCGGCTAAGTTACTATGAACAGCATAATGAACGGATTATCGTAGTAAAGATAGACACGAAGCCAACACCGACCACAGTAGTGCAAGTTTATATGCCAACTAGCACGGCCGATGATGAGGATATCGAAGAAATTTATGAGGAGATAAAGAAATAATTCAGAAAGTTAAGGGAGACGAAAACTTCATTGTGGTGGGGGATTGGAACTCGGTAGTAGGAAAGGGAAGGGAAGGAAATGTAGTAGGCGAATATGGACTGGGAAAAAGGAATGAAAGAGGAGATCGTGTGGTAGAATTTTGAGCAGAGCACAATTGAATGATCACCAACACTTGGTTTAATCATCATGAAAGAAGGCTGTGTACCTGGAAGAGACCATGAGACACTGACTTTATAATGGTAAGGAATAGATTTAGAAACCAGGTTCTAAACTGTAATACTTATCCAGAGCCAGATATAGACTCTGCCCATAACTTATTGGTTATGAACTGCAGATTAAAACTCTAGAGACTGCAGAACGGTAGAAAGGTTAGGAGAAGGAACCTGGACAAATTAAAGGAACCAGAGGTGGTTGAGAGTTTCAGAGGGAGCATTAGGCAAGGATTGGCTGGAACAGGGGAAAGTAATACAGTAGAAGAAGAATGGGTAGCTCTGAGAGATAGGATAGTGAAGGCAGCAGAGGACCATGTAGACAGAAGGCCAAAGCCTAATAGAAATCCCTGGATAACACAGGATACACTGAACTTATTTGATGAGAGGAGAAAATATAAAAATTCAGCAAGTGAAACAGGAAAAAGGGAGAACAAACGTCTGAAAAATGAGATTGACAGGAAGTGCAGACTGGCTAAGCAGAAATGGCTAGAGGACAAATGCAGAACCGGAGAAGAATGCATAACTAGGGGAAACATAGATACTGCCTACAGGAAAATAAAAGAGATATTTGGAGACAAGAAAAACTGCTGATCATAACTTATTGGTTATGTACTGCAGATTAAAACTTAAGAGACAACAGAAAGAAAGGTTAGGAGATGGAACCTGGACAAATTGAAGGAACCAGAGGTGGTTGAGAGTTTCAGAGGCAGCATTAGGTAAGGATTGGCTGAAACTGGAGAAAGTAATACAGTAGAACAAGAATGGGTAGCTCTGAGAGATAGTGTTGTGGAGGCTGCAGAGGACCATATAGGCAGGACAAGGCCTAATAGAAATTCCTGGATAACACAGGATATACTGAACTTAATTGATGAGAGGAGAAAATATAAAAATTCAGCAATTGAAAAAGGAAAAAGGGAGTACAAACGTCTGAAAAATGAGATTGACAGGAAGTGCAGACTGGCTAAGCAGGAGTGGCTAGAGGACAAATGCAGAACCTTAGAAGAATGTATAACTAGGGGAAACATAGATACTGCCTACAGGAAAATAAAAGAGATATTTGGAGACAAGAAAAACTGCTGCATGAATATCAAGAACTCAGACGGAAAACCAGTACTAAGCAAAGAGGAGAAAGCTGAACTGTGGAAGGAATATATAGAGGGCCTATACAAAGGAAATAAACTTGAAGGCTGAGTTTTAGAAAGGGAAGACGAATTGGAGGAAGATGAGATAGGAGATATGATACTGCGAGAAGAATTTGACAGAGCGCTTAAGGATGTAAGTCGAAACACGGCCCCTGGAGTAGATGATATTCCGCCTGAACTGCTGATATCCTTAGGAGTACCAGTCATGAAAATATTGTATCACCTGGTATGCAAGATGTATGAGACAGGGGAAATACCCTCCAACTTCAAGAAGAAAGTCGTAATTCCAATTCCAAAGAAAGCGAGTGCAGATAAGTGTGAAAATTACAGAACTGTTAGTTTAATAAGTCATGGTTGCAAAATACTAACACGAATTATTTACAGACGAATGGAAAAACTTGTGGAATCCGACCTGGGGGAAGATCAGTTCGGATTTAGGAGAAATGTAGGAACACGGGAGGGAATACTCACATTACGACTTATCTTAGAAGATACGCTAAGGAAAGGGAAACCTACGTTTTTAGCGTTTGTCGATTTGGAGAAAGCTTTTGACAATGTTGACTGGAATACACTCTTCCAAATTCTGAAATAGCAGGGGTAAAATATAGGGAGCGAAGAGTTATATTCAACCTATACAAAAACCAGACAGTGGTTATTAGAGTCTAAGAGCAAGAAAGGGACGCAGATGTTGGGAAGGGAGTAAACAGGATTGTAGCCTTTCCCCAATGTTGTTCAATCTCTACATTGAACAGGCAGTGAAGGAATGGAAGGAGAAATTTGGAGAGGTCATTAAAGTGCAGGGAGAAGAAAAAAAAGTTTCCGGTTTGCAGATGACATAATAATTCTGTCAAAGACTGCAAAAGATCTGGGAGAGCAATTGAATGGAATGGACATTGTCTTCAAAGGAAGATATAAGATGAGCATTAACAAGAATAAAAACGAAGGTAATGGAATGCAATGTCAGAAAATCAGGCGATTCTTAAGGAATTAGACTAGGTAATGCGATGACAAAAGTAGTAGATGAATTTTGTTATTTGGGTAGCAAGATAACTTCTGATGGCCGAAGTAAAGAAGATATAAAATGCAGAATGGCTATGGGGAGAAAAGCGTTTCTAAAGAAGCGAAACTTGTTAACATCCAATATTAATTTAAATGTTAGGAAGTCCTTTCTGAAAGTATTTGTCTGGAGTGTGGCACTGTATGGGAGTGAAACGTGGACGATAAGGAGTTCAGATAAAAAGATGATAGAAGCTTTCGAAATGTGGTGCTACAGACGAATGATGAAAATTAGATGGGTAGATCACGTAAGTAATGAGGAGGTGCTTAACCGAATCGGGGTGAAAAGGAGTTTCTGGCATATCCTGACCAAGAGAAGGGATAGATTGGTTGGACACATTCTGAGACATCAAGGAATTGTCAACTTAGCATTAGAAGGAAGCTTGTGGGGTAAAAATCGTAGAGGGAGACCGAGGGACGAATATAGTTAGCAGATTCAAAAGGATGTAGGTTGCGGAACCTATTCTCAGATGAAGAGACTTGCACAGGACAGGGTAGCGTGGAGAGCTGCAGCAAACCAGTCTGCGGACTGAAGACCACAACAACAACAACAAGTATATATTTGTTTCTTATATGTAAACAACATTTGTAGGGAGGTGGTCAAAGCATTTAATACTGTGGTATTCAAATGTATAATATTTTGGAAGGGAAATTGTATTTCAAAGATCAGACGTTAGGATGCGCGGAAGGTTACAAATTTAGGAGCAGGTAGAGCACGCTTTCGAACGCTTGGGAAGAGACTCGTAACTTGGACGTGATAGTGAAAGGTTGAGATGCTGGGCGGTCTGAAGCCGCGTTACGAACTTGTGATTCGAAGAGATAGGCATGTGTGGACTTACAAAATTTGCGGGACTGTGACTGCAGATCTTAGTCTCGGGTGAGAAGTGGTCAACTATGGACGGAAGTAGGACTGTGGGACTGTGATAATTCAGCAATCATGTACTCGTGTGATGACAAATTGTCTTTTATAACAAATACTGTAATTAATCGCGGATTAATTTGGAACTACAATGTTCGATGGACTTCACTAATTTACGAGTGTTAATTTGGAACTTTTACTCTCGAGTGCATGTGATACTTATTGTGCTTCTCATGAACAATAGTTGGAGAAATATTCAGTTATTTACCGATGTATAAAGTAGTAATAATGAGTAAAATGAGTAATAATCTTTATTTATAAAGAATTACTTCGTGAGTCAGCCACTTCTTTATCTTAGAATCCATTTTTTGGTTATTCAGAAGTTTAATTTATGTTTGTTTAAATATATTTTCAAGTAGTCATATGCAGATTGATAGACTGACTAAACTACAGATTAATTATTGATCTTGTTTAAACAGATTGGGTAGCTGTTTAGGGCATAGAACTGACATGCATAACTCACCCCTATGTACAGAGACAACGAGCTATAAACGTTTTACTACCCTGAGTTATGTATTGTCCAATTCTTATTGATAAGTACCGATAGGAAGGTCGCAAAATGATAGCATTATCAAAAATATAATAAAATGTACTTTGATTTTCCTAATGTGATGAGATTATATATGTTTGAGATATTACCGTTTCTTAACAATTTTCGTTTTAATTTTTGTCGATTACAGCGCCATATTTTTTTTATCGGAGAATCCACATGTGCATTACAAATAAGGGTTCCCATTTAAGATTTCAAAGTCACCCCTCTCCCACCCTGGGCGTGGAGCTTTGTGCTAATGGATAACCTCTTCGAGGTGAACAACTATTATTGCAACTTTTTTTAAATTGTGTTTTTCCAAATATTCCGAAAAAGTGTTTTAAGTGCCTCACCCTGTGTATTATCCGTCTTTCCTGAAAGCTTACACCTATATTTAAGAGAATTTCGAATCTCTTGCTTCATTTTACATTGTCGAACGCTTTTCCCTGATGAACAAATCCTAGGTACATGTCTTGATACTTCTTTAGTCTTGTTTCCATTATCAGGTAATGTAAAGACAGCCTGCATGGTGCCTTTTCCTCCCCTAAACCCACACTGATCGTCATGTGACAAAGCCTCAATATCATTCCCTTTGTATTCTATACTTCTGTAAATAACTCTCTTCAGTAGCTTGGCTGTATGAATTGTTCAGCTGATTGTCTGCTCTTGCTGTCTTCAGAACCATGTGGATAATATTTTTCCGCAAGTCTGATGCTACTGATGCTACGTCACCAGACTCATATATTACACACGCGAATTTGAATAGTCGCTTGGTTGCCTCCTCCCCCAATGATTTTAGAAATTCCGATGGAATTTTATCTATGCCTTCTGCCTTATTTAATTTCAAGTTTTCCAGAGCACTTTTTAATTCTAATACTAGATCCCCTATACCTTAGCTATCAGTACAGTAAGGAGGTAAAAAGGAGAGCACGTTACAGTGGTTACGCTGGATGGAACAGCTCGCACAGGATGGGCTAGTGTGGAGATCTGCATTAAATCAGGCTTTGGAGTGAAGACTACAATAACAAACATGCCAAAATGGTGGCAGAGGGCTAAGAGGCACCTTTCACTATCCAGTCTTACATTGTACAGAAGTAGTACAATTACATTCTTTTCAAAACTTCATGAAACTTGCTCAGTTTCATCACAGTCTAACAAACACAGTCGCAATACTCACTGCTGTGAAAGTTGTTACCAACTGACAGTTGCAACGACACTAGCGCTCCTGGTGGTGGGAAAGGCGCCGTAAGAGTAATGTTTGTTCATAATTACGTTTCTACTTAATTAACCAAATAGTTTCTGTAATTCGTTAAACATCGAGAGACACAGTTAATTATGAAATAAATGTAAATACAGCTAAATTTCACTGATTAAGCGATACAAACATCAACTTATTCATGAGACAATGTTTACGAATATGTGCGTATGTGCAGCTTATTCCGCTGAAAATAATAGCATAAATACATGCGAGAAACATGAATTGCTGTTACGGTGTCTTCTTACATGACTGGCACTTTCTTTGACGTTCAACAATTCCGTATGGTGTCTAATGTTTTGAAATTTTTACACTTCACTCGTCTTTCGTCTTTCGTACTTTTAAGTGTAATTGCTTTTGCATACAAGACGAATGTCTTGCAGATTGTCGCGTTTGTGGTTCAAAAAAATGTTCAAATGTTTGTAGAGCTTAAGGGACTTAACTGCGGGGTCATCAGACCCTAAACTTACAAACTACTTATGAACTAGCTAACACTAAGGACGGCACAAATATCCATGCCCGAGGGGGGATTCGAACCCCCGACCGTAGTGGCCGTGCAGACCGTGACTGACGCGCCTCAGTCTTCTCGGCCACCGCGGCCGGCTTTGCGGTTCAGATAAAGCAACAATTGTGGTTTGGTTTCTGCTTTATTGGGAATTTTTTTATGCTTTCGATGTTTTATTATTACGTTTGTAAAGATTTTCCTTCAGCTACAGCTGTGGTGGGTGAACTGGTACATTAAATATGGTACATGATTTACAAACCTTAGGGACGATCATATTGTATAAATGGAAGGATAGATGCCAAGATCGCAATTTTTTTTTATTTTATTTAGTCAAGATGACCTGTTTCGACACTTTATGGTGTCATCATTTGGTCTCATTGACGAAAAACTGCTTATAATAATGCTCCACATAAAATCTGGTAGGTTTACTGGTTGATATTTGTATTCAAAATCATGTGCTGGTGGGTGGTCAGAAATAAAATGGACGGCTGGTTAAAATTAAAATAGTAAAATATACTTAAATCAACAACCACCAGGCCGGCCGCGCTGGCCGAGCGGTATGCGGAGCGCCAGTCACGGTCTGCACGGCCACTACGGTCGGGGGTTTGAATCCCCTCTGGGGCACGGATATTTGTGCCGTCCTTAGTATTAGCTAGTTTGTAAGTTTAGGGACTGAAGACTCCATAGTTAAGTCCCATAACTTGAAAAAAAAATAGCCACGAGATATGTGCACTAAGGTGGTTATTAATTTAAGTATATTTTATTGTTTTAATTTTGACCAGCCATCCGTTTAATTTCTGACTACCCACCAGCACCTGATTTTATATACAAATATCAACAAGTACACCTGCCAGATTTTATGTGGAGCATTATTATAAGCAGATTTTCGTAAATGAGACCAGATGATCAGACCTTAGAGTGTCGAAACCGGTCGTCTTGATTAAATGAAATAAAATAATCGCGATCTTGGCATCTATCCTTCCATTTAAATAATGTAGGTACGGTATTCCATATAGCTTTCTTACGTTCTACGCTTAATGGTTTGACTGGAATTGTAGTGAGGTTTCTGAGTAGAAAAGCAGTAAAAGGCAGTGTCTGCTGTTGTGTGTTAGCCATTTTTGTTCTTAATAGAAAATGAAATACTTCATTTAAAAGTCAAAGATTTCAAGGAAATCTTAAATAAATGCAATATAGGAAACCTAGTAAAGATAAATGTGAAGGTATTTTGCAATTATTACCGATTTTAATGGCAGTTCATACTCTCCCTATAGAAAAAAGTATGTTAAAATCAATTTAAACTAAATTATTCCCACTCATTCGATATCGTATTGGGAAATGTACCTTGCTTGTAGCGACGTTGTCGTGCACGCAACAAAAACCGTGGGAATTTCGTGACTGTATATGTTAAACTGTTTCACAGTAAAAAAATTAGTGAGTTTTCGCGGAGAGTTCGGGAGAATGTCATAATCGGTAGTTTGAGTTTCATCAGTACGTAGCTGCTATTTTTGATAACGTATCTCGGTCGACGGCAGCACGAAGTATCGGTATGTGGGTCAGAAGTGAAGAGGGCTGAGTGGGTGAATTGCGTCACGCACCGGCGTCTGCCTCAGTGCTTGGACAGGCACATCCCCGCGTGCTGACTTACCGACCACTGGCTTTCACAGTGCTGACGTCGCTTCTGCTTGCTGCGCCCAGTGCATCGACACGGTCGTAGCTGCCAGGGCCCGCACCTGACAAGTTCCACGTTTTTTTTTTTTTTTTTTTTTTTTGTTTTTTTTTTTTTTTTGTTTTTTTTTTTTTTTTTTTTTTTTTTTTTAAATTCATCTGGAAGTGTTCTTCCAGAATGTCTGCCATTTGGGTCTATGCTTGCTTACCACATGGGTCATTTTTGATCCATGGGAGTGTTTCGTGAACCCTACCCCCCCCCCCCCTTCTTGCCCCCTCCATATTCATCGTAGCACCAAGCCCTCTCATGAATTATAGTCCTTTATGGAGTTGTAGAATTCACTAAAATTGTATCCCCAAGGCCAACTAGAAGTAGGAAAAATTTATCTGTTACATCATTTGTACCATGTAGGTCTTTTTTTTTTTTTTTTTTTTTTTTTTTTTTACCCTTACACAGTCAAACACAATTTGACGTTACTAACACCAGTTTTTAGACATGAAATGAATTCTGGGCATGCCTCAATGTTATTTACAACATGTTGGAGTATGTTACAACACTTTGTGCTAAAAATAATTAGAAATACTACAAATTTGTTGTTTGGGCGACGCCTTATATCAGCGCGGCTTTCAGTTTTCTGTGGACTGGCGACATTCAGACCTATACTGGAGAGTCTCAAAATAACCTCATCTCCGTCTGAGGCATACTAATACGAGGTACGTCCAGAAAGTAAGTTCCGTTTGGTTATATAAAACAAACGTGTACAGATACAGAAAAAATATTTACTGTACAAAAATCTAAAACTGTTAAACTACTTTTCTACGTAGCTGCCGAAATTTTGTAGGGACTTGTCATAGCGTGGCACAAGTTTCTGTATGCCTTCTTCATAGAAGGTTGCCGCCTGTGTATTCAGCCATGTGGTAGCATGTTCTTTCAGCTCGTCATCATCGTTGAAATGTTGACCACCAAGGACCAATTTTTAGGTGTAAGAAGAGGTGAAAGTGGCTAGGAGCGAGGCCCGGGCTGTACGGATGATGATCAAACACGTCCCAGTGAAATTCCCGTAAGAGTTGTTTGGTCACATTCGCCACATGTCGGGCACTATCGTGGAAACAAACACCACCTTTTGATGGAAATCCTCTCTTACACCTAAAATTTGTCCTGTCAACACTTCAACGATGACGAGCTGAAAGGACATGCTACAACACGGCTGAATACATAGGCAGAAACCTTCTATGAAGAAGGCATACAGAAACTTGTGCCACGCTATGACAAGTGCTTACAAAATTTCGACGGCTATGTAGAAAAGTAGTTTAATAGTTGTAGATTTTTGTACAATAAATATTTTTTCTGTATCTGTACACGTTTGTGTTATATAACCAAACGGAACTTACTTTCTGGACGTACCTCGTATATTTCTATTACATGACATCAGATATCAGACGCGTCGCCCTTACAGAGGTTTCCTTTCTGTGTATCTTTGTCTTTGGTCAAGCCGTGTGGGCTGAGACACTCGTGGTAGCAGTGACGTCAGCTTGTTATTTATTTGTTACGATGGCAATACGACTCAGTCTTACATATATTGAGATTTCCTACTATCTACGTTTCACTGACGTAGTCAAGTGACGAATCCGTTAGCGAGACAAACGCAGAGGAGGACGATTTTGTTATAGTGGAACCTGTTGATCAAGCATTTCAGATGCATCAAAAAATGATAATAATAATAAGAAACATCCGACGATGATTTGTATCTTGCACAAAGTAAGCATCAACCATTCTAAGTTTTTGAACCAATAAGCGTGCAGTCCACTGTATGTCTTTCTTTGTTCTGTTACTTAGGCGTCGGTTTTATGGGTCTCTTTATTCTAAGTAACGAGCCTACTCGATGTCAGGTCATTGTCAGTACTGAGAGGAAACTCCCATGAATGTGAAGTTTTATAATGAAACAAACGGTGGAGTCGATATAGTTGACCAAATGAGTAGACATTACAGTGTCCGAGCTGACACCCGCTGATGGCCTGTGCATGTATTTTACAACACTGCTGACCTTGCTATGATCAGTGCTCACACAATTTTTAAGTTATGAACATGTAAGAAAATGGCAAGGCGAGAATGTATTGTCAGAGTAGCAGATGAGCTTGCTGCCCCTACAAACTGCAGAGGGAAGCCAACCTCCCCTTGCGAGCATTCGGAGGCGGCGCTGGCCAATATGTAAATAGAAGGCATTTTCAAATTCAGGATTCCTACAAACAACAAAAGATGAATGAAACAATGAACGTATGTTTCAAATGCAACAAGTACGTGTGTAAAACCTGCCATGCCAAAACGTGTAACGTCGCAACTGTAAGCCCACCCCATCTTAGACAATGCTGTCAACTATTTGTTCCTAAATGGTTCCAGACACTTGCAAAAACACACTGAAATTGCTTTTTGTTGTATTTTTTAACCCTTGAATACAATAAGGAAGAAAACATTCATGTTTACAAATACTCTGCACTTGCCTTATATCTGAAAAAAAAGTAAAAATACAATTAGTAACGTGTAAACTATATGTTTTGAGATAGTTTCAATCTTTTTACACAGATAAACACAGTAAAATTGTTTTATTTACTTGTTTTAATCATGTTTGATCGAAGAGTGGATTTTTTTCTGTAAGACTAAAATGAAATAACATATACTCCTGAAATATCACTTTTGATTTTGAACTGTACATGTTAGAGAACAAATTATACTTATCTAACAGTCTTCTTGAATGCAATATCAACATGAAACCCAAAACGTCAGCAAAATACCAATAAAACAGTAGTTTGCTACTATGGGTCCAAAACGTCTCACGTGGTACTTACTACTAGGGGTAAGGAAAAGTCTAGTACTTCTAGTGTTAACAATAAATATGTATACACACTCGCCCTTGGTACGTTACTAGATATTTTATGTAACTTCTTCCAGAGATTTTTCTGTAATCGTGAAAAAAGTAGAATAAAGGTTCGTTTCGTGATCTACATTAATAAAAATGTTCCATTAATCTGACGGAAACTCTCTAAATAGATGCGAATACATATTCAAAAGAGAGTGACTGCCCCATAAGTTAGCTAATGCGACAGTGGAGATATAGCCCCAAGTAGGATAATCGAAGACTAACTAAGAAACATGCACAGGCCACTACACACCCTCACCACTCTGCTTCGGGCAGAATTACTTCCCATCATCATCATCATCATCATCATCACCATCATTAGTCACTGCCGCGCGGGAGTAACCGAGCAGTCTGGAGCGCTAAGTTGTGGCTCACGCGCCCTCTAGCGTCGGAGGTTCGAATACTCCCTCGGGCATCGATGTTTGTGTTGTCTTTAGTATAAGTTAGTTCATAAGTAGTTTGTAATTTTAGGTACTAATGACCCCGCAGTGGTGTCCCATAAGCTTTACAAACATTTGAACATTTCATCATTAGATACTGATTAGGCCTTTCAGCGTTCAGTCTGGGGGGTTGGAACACTTGCGCGGAGTGACACTTGCGCGGAGTGACACTTGCGCGGAACCCGGGGCCCTTGGGGCGGCTTATGGCTTTTCCTGGGTACTGGCACACCAAGAAGTCTAGCACTGCTGTAGTGAAGTTTCCACACTGTCAACATAACACGAAAATCAGTGAAATAGCACAACCCTTTCAAAGCTGAAGAGCGATATAGTAACTTGTTCTAACTACATATTAATCCGTTGAGTGTTCCTCCTGTAAACAAAAAGCTATTTTAATAGTGATAATGTTTGGAGAGTTATTAAGACAGTCTCTGCTACTACAAGACGATGACTTTTCACAGTCATACCTCCTAAAAGCATATTATTCAGAACACTAAGCATATCAACCTGCGCAAGCAATAAATATATTAGGCATCCTGCACAGATACGTTGATGTAATTGACCGCTATGTAGTTAACACCACTATCACGCAACTTCCATCTCTTTAAAAATAGCTACTATGCTTTTTAATAGGAGACGCAACCTTAAACCTTCAATTAAAAAACGTTAATAATAAGTCAATGAGTATTTTACATACTTGAAGCGTTTATTCGTAGACCCCAAAAATGCTGAAGATAAATTCTATTTTCCATCACCGTCATATAGAACCATTTTTACTCCGAACTCGGCATAAACCAACAGGGAGAAACAAGTTGCAAGACTGCCAGGAAAAATGAAGCGAAATTGGCAGCCAATAGTTGGTTATAAATTACATTGCCTGTTAACTGTATAAATATAAATTACGGAATACGCGGAATTACTGTTCAGTACAGTCAAAATGGTCTAAGGTAATAGGCAGTGGTTTACAATCAGATATCCGTATCACTCTCCTCCTCAAGAAGTCTGTATGAAGATGTATATTCAGAACATTCAAGAAAAAGGTGTTGAAACTACAAGAAGCAGCTCATTTACTCAGGAAGGGAAAACGTTCTGGTGGCCGTAAATTTGAATGGCTGTATCTCTTGTAGTAAAAAAAAAAAGTAACATTCATTTTTTGATAAAATGTTGAAATCCAATATACCAGAATTTTGTTTTTCTAAACTCAGTGCCAACTTTTTTTGTCAAAATCTTTGCAGGAAGTAGTCTTGACGTGATTTCATACTTATATGCATTAATATTATCAAACATGTAATTTGTGTCACAAATTGCGCGGCCGGTCCGGTCGGAGGTTCGAGTCCTTCCTCGGACGTGGGTATGTTTGTTTGTACTTTGCCTAAGTCATTTTAAGTAAGATTAAGTAGTGTGTAACTCTAGCGACCAATGACCTAAGTAGTTTGGCCGCATAAGACTACACATATACACGTAATTTATTTATTTCATAACCACATTTAAGTACTAATAATTAAAGAAACTTAAATGTACAAATTTGAAATAAACACTGAAAACAAATGATTGATATTTCTCATAAGATGAATGCACACAACCGTTGAATTATGTCTTGTGAATGTACCTACAAAATCTGCCATATGAAAATTTTAGTGTGAGTCCCAAATTTGTTTTTTCTATAATAACATTAAAAACATATTAAAAATTCAGAACTCGAAAACCAGTGAAGTTATGGACTTGAAGCGTTTTGTGTTGCTAAATCTTTACATAGTAGACACGATTCTAAAATTTGGTTGCTATCGCCAAAGTAGACGAAAAGTTAAATTTTTTGGTGTAATCTTCGCCGTGTAGACTGTATGTTGTAGAAATCTACGCCGAACCCAATTATAATCATACCTCTGAGGAGAGAACGTTGTTTGCACTTCTCCTGCGTTTCTAGTCGGCCGTGCTGTGCTACGTAACGACATCACAACGTTCCATTTCACCGAGAGCTATATATGTATTGGTGTGATGTCTGTTCTTTCGAAATAAGACATCACACCAATATATGTATCATTTAGACGCAAAGATTCTGGGTTCTCTTTTCATCGCTAACGCGATTAACAACGTTAGACCTTGTGTGTAAACAGTTAAAGGTTATGAGTGCCTCTGGAAAAATGCATAAGTAACACCTGTTGTTTGAGACTTAAAGATGACCTCAAATTAGCCGAAATCGATATCTCATAATAAACATAAGGTGTAGCTGTCAATATTTCATAATGCAATTTCTAACATATTTAAAAGCTGCTCAAAACCACCTACAAAAAACCTTTATAATGAGATTTATATAATTCCACGATCAAATTGTGTTTTAGTTTTTTTTAGTAATACACCCAAAGATCTGCCCTTGCTTTTAGTGCCTTGATCAGCTGTTTATTTTTAGAGGTATTACTAGGGACAGGAAAAATTCGTATTTGCGATAAATTCGAATATAGATGCGAATTCTGACTCAAAATGCAGTAAATCCGAAATTGTCATAAATGGTATTTTGTAGTGAAACACTATTTAATCAGAAATATTGGGAGATAACTTTATTTTCTGCCCTTAAATATGTAGAAAGTAAACAGTAGGTACCGGAAAAATTCGCATTTTTCAATGAATGCGAAATATAGGCCCATGCTAATTTTGGGCCGGAATGCGAGAGACGTGAATCTTGTAATATACCCTATTTTTAGCGAACGTCCCGTTACTACTGCTCCACCTCGCTCGGTGGGCCTTTCCCTGAATACGGCACAGGTAGCGGCTGGAGGGCGTGGAGTAGAGGTGGTGTATCGCTACTTCTGGAACACCCTGTTCACTACCTGCAGCGTCCGGGTCTCCGCGCAAGTGTCTACACATTCCCTTTCCGCGCAAGTGTCACTCCTCGCAAGTGTCACAAACTCCAGTCTGGAGCATAGTCCCCCTAATAAAATTCCTCCATGATCCCCTATTCAATGCTCACATTGATGCCTCATCTGATGTTAAGCCTATTACTTCAAAATCATTCTGCACCGAATCTAAGTACTTTCTTCTTAGTCTACCTCGTCTCCTCTTACTCTCCGCTGCCGAGTTCATGAGTCTCTAGGTAACATTGCTTCTCCCATGCGTGTAACATGACCCCACCATCTCAGTCTGTTCGCTCTAACTTGATTTCCTCATTATGCACACTCTCCTGCCATTGTTCCCGTCTATTAGTACGTGCAATTATCCTTACTACTTTCATAACTGTAACCCCAATCTTATTAATAACGTAACCTGTATCCACCAAGCTTTCACTCCCATACAACAAAGTTGGTCGAAAGATAGTGCGATGCACTGCTAACTTAAGTCTTGGTACTGACTTTCTTTTGTAGAAGAGAGTAGATCTTAGCTGAGCACTCACTGCATTAGCTTTGCTGTACCTTGATTCAAGTTCTTTCACTATACATCCTAAGTACTTGAAACTGTCCACCTGTTCTTTGTTCCTTCTATTTTGCATTCAATTATGTAAATCTCTTTCCCACAACTTTCGTTTTGGATATGCTGATGTTCATATCATAATCCTTACACCTCTGATTGAGCTCTGAAATATTAGATTGCAATCTGTAAATCGAATCTGACATCGCAACTAAGTCATCCGCATATGCAAGACTGCTTAATTTGTTTTCCCTATTTTAATCCCGCCTTGCCAGTCTACTGTTTTCAACGTATGATCCATGAATAGTATGAACAACAATGGTGACAGGTTACAGCCTTGTCTTACCCCTGAAACTACCCTGAACCATGAACTCAATTTAGTCAACTGTAACTGCTGCCTGACAGTCTACGTAAAGCCCTTTAATTGCCTGCAGAAGTTCGCCTCTTATTCCATAATCTTGTAGAACTGTCAACAGCTTGCTCCTAGGAACACGGTCATAAGCCTTTTGTACATTTATAAAACATATATGCAGTTCAGGGGACTGATGATCCAGTAGTTTGGTCCCCTTTAAATAACAAAAACAACAACATATGCAGTTCCCTGTTCCACTCATAGCACTTCTCCATTATCTGCCGTAAACTAAAAATCTGGTCCTGACAGCCTCTAAAATGCCACTCTTCCCTACCTCAAAAATTTTATGGAACCTTTCCTGTATCCCTTTCACAATTAGAAGACCCAGCCGGAAGGGTATTGCAGGTATTGCAAGGGAATGGCCTAGCCACGGCCTAGGAGATTGTTTACTGAATGAATTTTCATTTTGCAGCAGAGTGCACGCTGATTCTAAACTGCCTGGGCCACTTATAAGTAGTGCATTGAAAAGTCGGTCATTGCGTCCGTGAATAACAATGGTCCCAGATTGGATACCTGGTCCAGCACGTAGGTTAAATCTACCAGGAAGCTTCGACTCAGACTCTACCCGAGAATGAAAGATATAATCTACACACAATTAATTAGCATTTTTCACTTGTTGCTTCACGCATTACTATCTGCACTGTTACGCTACACAGACATTTACGGCGTCTGATATTTCAGCCAAGACGTAACTTCCAAATTTTCTTTATATCGTTTGTGGCTTCGCATCTGTCTCTCTACATCAGTAGTCAGCATTTCATAACAAATGAAAACGATGTTGTGCTCGCGTAAATAGCAGCTTATAGTGTTATTCAACACGAAAAAAAGTTAATGGCAAACATCTGTGATGCTCCTCAAAATATTGCAATTGACAACAATACAATACACGAAACAGATTCTTTTACCTAGGAGAGTGGATTACACACAATGCAAAAGAAAAGACAGCTATAGAAACTAGAGTGCACAAAATGGAAAGTGTGTTTCAGATGACCAAAAACGTTTATAATAAAAAATCCTTGTCCTGGAACACGAAATTAAGACGCTACCAAACAGTGGTAGACCTGAAGCTCTTTATGCGACAGAAATGGATATCTTGAGAAACTAGGGAAAGTCGAAAGAATTCTAAGGAAAATACTGGGAGCTAAAAGAAACGATAATGCTGAATACAGATTAAGACAAAACAGGGAGCTATGCTTGAAACGTGGAAAAGTAACTGAAGTAAAGAGGAAGAGAAGACTACGTTTTTGGACATATATTCAGAATGGATAACAACAGACTAACCAAGCGGATATTCACATTACACAATAGCTACAAATCCAAGCCCGCATAGTTCACAGGAACTTAAAAGGACATGGAAAACGGAACACATTTCAGATAGGCAGCTGAAAAGGCAGAATTTCAGGAGAGAAAGGAAACAAACGAAAGTGGACTCAACAAGAAAAGGAACAACACTCTAAAAGAATGAAGGAAATTTGGGAAAAAAATGTTCAAATGTTTGTATAGCTTATGGGACTTAACTACGGGGTCATCAGTCCGTAAACTTACAAACTACTTATATACTAGCTAACACTAAGGACATCACAAATACCCATGACCGAGGGGGGATTCGAACCCCCGACCGTAGTGGCCGTGCAGACCGTGACTGGCGCGCCACAGTCCCCTCGGCCGCCGCGGTCGGTGATATTTGGAAACTAAGGAAATCTAATACAAAGAAGAGTAGCCAAAGTTAATTCATTGTACCCTCCAAATGGGTTATTCGAAAGAAGAAGATTTAACATGAATGAGTGCCAGACTTTGTAGTTAAAATTACTGTCTTCTCCATTTTGACTGAATAATTATCACCTGTGAAGTGTTTGTTTTAAGACGTATACCATGTTAATTTTGAAGACGATTATTTTAACAAAATGTTCAAATGTTTGTAGAGTCTATGGGACTTAACTACGGGGGTCATCAGTCCCTAAACTTACAAACTACTTATGAACTACTTACAACTTAAGGACGGCACAAATATCCATGCCCGAGGGGGGATTCGAACCCCCGACCTTATTGGCCGTGCGGACCGTGACTGGAGCGCCTCAATCCCCTCGGCCACCGCGGCCGGCCTGTTTTAACAGACTTTATCTGTATTCTTGTTGTCTTTTTAATGATATCAGTCGGTTTTACACTTGATCCGCGAGTAGAATGGACACTTCCTCGTGTAGCGTGTTTTAAAATTACAAACACATTGCAGTCACCTGCGAAGTACAGGAATAGATAAACGATGCAGCGGTGCCACATCTATTGTCGTTACACTAAATTACGACAGTTGCCGGCTAACTTTGGTGTTATAGCTTTGCCTTTCACCAAGAACTTAGATAAGAAAGAGATAAGATTAATTCAAGTATCGTGTCATTATCTGGGATGCTATTCACTCGAATTACACGAGTACTGTCGAGTTGAATTTCTCAGATAAAACTGCCAGTCATCCAGAATTCCATAACCCAAACTCGTCATTAAAACAGAATAACAAAAAAAGAAGGCAAACACCGCAACTGAAATGACAACAAAACAACACGAAGTATTTGGTACGAGGAAATGCTCAAAAGTAATGCCTCCACTGTTTATGTGGGAAAATGTTAATGCTTTATACTAAGGATCTACCGAATCTGCGGTTTAGGCCAAAATATTGGTTTCGGTCAAAAATCAGCCGAATATTCGGCTTCGCCGAAACTAGCTTTCTGCAACTTTCTAATAAAGTCGGGTCGCGTTCGGGATGAATTCAGTCAACTTTGCTTCAGTTGCCGGCGTGCAGTTTAAATGCTATGAGCCTCTCCTCGCCCGTAATAATTCTGGGTATTTTGTTGTTAAGCACAATATAACGCAATCGTATCTTATAGTGATATTCTTATACTAAGCTAGTTTAACGCATTCAGTATTGTACGTAATGGAACGGGTTATCATATTGTAATACTGAAAAATTTTATTGAAGTGTTTCCTTGAAAGCGAAAAGTTTTGTAATAACTGATATGGGTTTAGGAAACGTTGATTATGTGCTACACAGATTTTCCAGTTCAGTTTGCGTAAATATGTAGTGATAATAATAATACTGTTAGTCGGAATTGTGACCTTATTTTTTCGAAATACTTCCTGCAGCACTGATTGAAGCTGATTTACTGACTGTAACTTATATGCAGTATGTATCTAGGAATGCCAAACGGGAGATACATAAAGTTCCAGAATGAAATTTTCCCTCTGTAGCATAGTGTGCGCTGATATGAAACTTCCTGGCATATTAAAATTGTGTGTTGGAACCGGGACTTGAACCTGGCACTCTACCGACTGAGCTATCCCGACACTACTCATGACCCGTTCTCACAACTTTAATTCTGTCAGTACCTCGCGTCATACTTTGCTGGGCAAAGGTCCCAGGTTCCAGTCCCGGTTACGGCACACATTTTTAATCTGACAGGAAGATTCCTTATTTAAAGTTGTTTGTCGATTGCAAAAACGGAAGTGAAGATGGTAGTAGAAAGCTACCGCTCCCAAGAAGTAAATTGAAAAGACGCTGTTTATTAATCAAACAAATTATTACTTTCTGCGTATTTTATAGAGTGGTAGATATATCCAGGCTCCAGCATTTCGTAGTATGTGCTTAGCATCTCTGTTGGTTGTGTACCTATAAAGTATCTTCCTATAAGAAAATATGCAAGACTGAGGAATATTTATGTGGTAGCTGTACAGTAGAATCTCGTTAATTCGATGTGACCGGGGCCGTTACCACTTCTAACTATCGAAATTTATGTGCGAAAACGAAATAAATCGACTTTGAAAAGAATACATGTGTCAAAAAAAATAAGAACTACTTGTTAAACAAAGTGTTTAAGTGGGCATTTACATTGGCATCCTAAAGGTTTTAAGTCTTTTAAGTTTTTACTTCGCGATATAATGGTGGAGTGCCTTTTTCGGGTGAAGACAGAGTGTACCCGCAGTTTTTTGTTTTGTTTTATGACGCTGATATTAGTGCGAAACTCGTAATTCCGAGACTGGAAATATCGAGTCTCTACTGTATCGTGTTCAGTTTACTTCTTCTCTAACTTACTTTAATTTTTTTAGGTAGAAATTGTCACAGCGAGGAGAAAAGAATCCACTTAGAAGTACTTTAATAACCGTCGATTTGTCTAAACTTTCACTCCCATACAACAAAGCTGGTCGGAAGATAGAGCGGTGAACCGCTAAGTTACCTTGGTACTTACTTCCTTCTTGCAGAAGAGCTGAGCACTCACTGCATTAGCTTTGCTACACCTTGATACAAGGTCTTTCACTATGTTTTCATCTTGTGTGACTATACGTCCTAGGTACTTGAAACTGTCTACCTGTTTTAACTTCGTTCCTCCCACTTGGCACTCAGTCAGTTTGAAGGACTTCGGAAATTTAAAAAAATAATTTAAAAAATAAAAATAAGAGCAACCTACAGTGGGTGCCCAGATCTGGAGAGTATGAGGATGATGAAGCACAGTGCTTTCGTTTTTTGTGCAGTAGTCACGCACCGACAAGAACGAGTGTCCGGCTGCGTTATCGTGATGCATGAGCTATAAACTGTCTCGTCACATTTCCTCACATGGTATGACCCAACTGAAATGTTGCATTCTTGTGCAGAATGTCGGACAGTCACTCTTCGATTGGCAGCCACAATTTCGTTGATGTTCCTGACATGAGCGTCGTCGGTAGAAGTTGGAGGGCGTTCTGGACGAGGGTCATCTTTAACCTCCTTCCTGCCAGTTTTATGACTCTTCAACCATTAACACCGAATACGGCTTAAACACTCATTACCATAGGCCTTTTGTCTCATTTTGGTGAGTCTTTGTAAATTGTTTCCTGGAATTCACACAAAATAACCCTGCCGTCTCGAAATGCGCAAACTGTGCGACACAGCGTTCTACTCAATACAGCACTGAACAGTATTTGACAGACATGTGAAGGGTCCACGGGAAAAGGGGGTAAGTCTAATAAAATGAAATTTTAGATTACTACAGCTTTAGAAAGCTTTCAATAAGCTGCTTTTATCGGTTTTTGTTTCATGGAAAGAAGGAGGATAGTCTCAAAGTTACAGCGGTTTAAAAATATAGCGTCCACGGGAAAAAGGAGGTAAGTCAATGTGAAACTAGGAAAAAAGGGGGTTAGTCAGTTGACAGCAATGATCGCACATGTCATTTACATTCCGTAGTCCAGGTGTTGAGCATCTGCTGTTGGCGAGGTTAAGATAGTGCTTTGTGTGTTGTGTGAATTTCTTTAGTTTATTTTACGTTTTAACTGAACTGTGGAAGTGAACATAAAAAATGAAGATGAGGAAAGTATCACCTTCAGTCAACTGTCACATTCAACGAAGAAAAGGAAGAGAACAGGTCGACTTTCCGACGTGAGAAATAAACTTTTATCATCCACCCATGAATTAGGGCCAGATTGTAAATGTTCCACATTGAAATGTTTCCAGAGTATTACTGATGCAGAACGTGAGTATATTATATCTAATTATAACGAAATGACTGTGAATGAGCAGAATGCTTACTTGGTAGGCCTAATTAATGTAAATATTATATCGCAAAGGAGACCTAGGCGACCGGAAAATGAAGCTAAATTTCGTGAAAACAGTTATCCATATCGTGTAAGAGTGAAGAGGGAGAATTCTGTCACTGAAGTAAATGTTTGTTCTAAAGCCTTTACATCTTTTCATGGAATATCTAAAAAAAAAAAAATTGAAGTAATACAACGTTATCTGAAAAAAGGTGTGAATCCTAAGGATGGTCGAGGCCAACACTCTAATCGGAAACATTGTGTGACATCAAAGGCACTTGAGGCAGTTCGCCAACACATTAGTTCATTTAAAGGTGAACGAAGCCATTACAGCTTGAAAACTTCTAAGAAAGTGTATCTACCACAGATCTGAACATCAGTAAGATGTATGAGTTATTTAAAAAATCATACCCTACACAATCTGTGTCGTATGAAAAATACGGACTTGTTTTCAACACAGAAATTAACGTCGGTTTCGGATGCCCTAGAATGGACACTTGTAGTTACTGTGATAGGCATGCTGCCGAAATTCGAGCCGTTGAACAAGTTTTGAAATCGTATCCGGAAAATAGTTAAGAAAGGGCGAGTGCAGAAAAAAATCTAGCAACTGTCAACGGAGAAAAAATTTCACTTATTAAAATCTGATACGTTTTATATTCGTGAAAGACGTTCTAAAGCAAACAGCAGGGCATCAAAAGAATGTGAAAGCATTACTATGGATTTCCAGAAGAACTTACCTATCCCTAACATCACAACTAACGACGTGTACTACAAGAGACAGTTGACATTGTGCATGTTTAATATTCATAAATTTTCAACCAATGAATCATATTTCTTCGTGTATGATGAAACAGTAGCGTACAAAGGGTCTAACTAGGCCACTTGCTTTTTGTTTTATTTTGTGATGTCAATTCTTCATCCCTCTGTTAGCGAGATTTACTGACATTCCCCATTTCATAATGACTTACCCCCCTTTTTCCCTACAAAAAATTGACGTCATTCGATATAATATCTTCTTTAGCTTGTTACAATACAATTACAGGAAAACCTTGTACAGGTATCTAACGACTATATTTAAGGCTACACTAAACATAAATTTCAAGACAATTGGCTAAAAACTGCATTTGGCACATAAGGTTTGGTGTTAAAATCTTCTCTCCTGAAAAATTGAGAAGAATTGACTTACCCCCTTTTTCCCGTGGACCCTTCATATAGTAATGACACCTCTCTGCCCCTTACACATTCAACACACGCGTGTGCAGGGATGCCAACAACATTTCGCTCCAGCACGCGAAATTACGAATGTTCTGGAATGTTTTGAACAGACCTCGTACTTAAGTAGGAGCCACTTCCAAGAGCGTAGCAAAACTAGTGTACGAGCGCTACGGCTGCTGACCGATCATGGCGATTGTGTTTGTTTACGTTGTGCATTCAACTCAGCATGACGCCTCTGAGGGTTTTTTTCCCCCTGAGAAATAACTAGTGATAGAAACAAATGTTTTGAAATACATGCGCATTTGTCGTGATAGAGATGGCAGCACTTAACGGCACATAGAACACTAGCAGCAGTGAATAGAGTTAACTGTTGCCGCGGTGGAGTAGCCGAGCGGTCTAAGGTGCCTCGCTGCGAAGCGCGCTGTTGCTCGCAGTTGGAGGTTTGAGTCTTCCCTGGGGCATGTGTGTGTGTGTGTGTGTGTGTTTGTCCTTATGTTAGTTTACCTTAGGTTAAGTAGTTTTTAAGCTACGGACTGATTACCACGCAGTTTGGTCCGATATATTTACAAACATTTGAATTTGAATTTGAAGTTAAACTGTTTATTGATACTTGAAATGTCTACGTTCTTAGCATAAGGACAACTAGTAATCATTTGTTTCCCCCATTTGCATGCTGTGCCACTGATTGAAATTCATCTCGAGTTGAGTGAGGGATGTGGTGAAGTAGTCAGGATTGGGTCCAAAGGACGTAAGTTTTACAAATGTTGACCCAAATATTAAATGTTCAAATGTTTGTAAAGCTTATGGGACTTAACTGTAGGGTCATCAGTCCCTAAACTTACAAACTACTTATGAACTAACTTATACTAAAGACGACACAAACATCCATGCCAGAGGGAGGATTCGAACCCCCGACGCGGGAGGCTGCGCGATCCGTAACGCGGCGCTCCAGACCACTCGGCTACTTCCGCTCGGCAACCCAGATATTAATTTTTTCCGCAGATTCCGATAAGTTTTGTTTGTTTCTGGTCATGAAGCTAAAATGTTCAAATGTTTGTAGAACTTATGGGACTTAACTACGGGGTCATCAGCCCCGAAGCTTACAAACTACTTACGAACTAGCTAAGACTAAGGACGGCACAAATATCCATGCCCGAGGGGGGATTCGAACCCCCGACCGCAGTGGCCGAGCAGACCGTGACTGGAGCGCCTTAGTCCCCTCGGCCACCGCGGCCGGCGGTCATGAAGCCACAAAACTTTTAATTATCAAACAAATCATCTGACTAGCTAACTAACTACCAAACATGCTAACAAGGGAATGGTCAGCTTGTCATACCAAAACATGTATTGATTTTTTTTCTTTTTTTTTTTTAGCACTGATAGTTAACATTGAAGGAAGTCTGTATGCAGAATGTTAGCTGCTGACATGACCTGGAAGGCACCTAAAAACAATCACGAAACTGGCTGTTTTTCCTCCTTGGCGCTTGCAGTGACGGCTGGCCACCCCTGGAAATGGCGAGTCGCGAGCTGTTGTTACAGTGAGCGTTGTGCGCATGGTCGGGAGGTGCGGCCGTCTTATCGCGGCATTCACTAAAGAGGAATATCGTTGCACGGTTTTGGTGGAAAGGGGAAACGAATATTCGTTTCTGTGGCATGCACTTCCTTTTCATTTCTGGTACGTATTTCGAAACATACCGTCCTGAAACTGGTTAGAGATGTGAAAGATATTCTGTACATCTACATCTATACTCCGCAAGTCACTTTACGGTGAACATTCAATCTCCCCTCACAGATGATGGAAAACCCTGTAAATGTTTTGCTGCTTGCCATGGAGATATACCACAGACGCTAAATGAAGAAATCAACAGAAAACACGCGTGAAGACTATGTGATGTGTCACATGGTAGTTAAACTTCTAGAGGAGCATGTAAATAGCACAGGCATGTGGCTAGAAACGACTGAAATACTCGATATTGCAGACCGTGAATCTACAGACGGCGAAGAAACGGAAGAAAGTTGCACAAATGAAGACTCTTCGAGTGATAGTGCCACGTACCATCATCAATTATCTCTGAAAGCAACACTACCAATTACAATTACATTATCAGACAAAGAAAAAAGCGGTGAAATATTGGTTGAACGAAAGTGGTAAGACACGTCTGCGTGTCGGTGCTGTTAGAAATAGGTATCGCTTTGACCGTTCTGAACGTGGATTGTATACATCGAGAAAAGGTCGGAAAATGAAGTGACTCAAATGGAAATGATAGAAGCTTTTCTTACGACTGCAAAAAATACAGTTTTAGTGAATCTTACGTTTACAATGCATATCAGTCAGGTTTATTCATTAAAAGCTGTATTTCGAGCTTACCCTGACAAAGAAGTAGAGATAGTTCAGATTCCACCAGGCACGACGAACGTAATTCAACCGTTAGACAGAGAATTTTTCCGCCAGTGGAAGGCATTTTACAGAAAACTAACAGAAAAAATTATTGTGTGCAAATCACTGCAGTTTCCTGTCTCTCACCGTGACAAAATTCTCAAGTTGCAATCAGTCGTACATTATTATTTTTCCTCCTCACGGTTACAAAATGTGATTAAATATGGGTGGCACGCCTCGAAATATACTGATATTAGGCCTGATTCCTTGCTAACACTGGCCGAGTTTTGTCTACGGACGTCTAACAACGTCTGTGATTCGCAGGGCTGTCATGTGTCGTCTTTGCTTGTATGTTCTTGGTGCACAAAAAAAACTATGTTTTGAACATTCTATCAATATTTCGCATTTTTTCGGTAATTACAAGAAATAAAAGTTTGACGTATTTTAAACCGTATACGTATTTGTGTCTGTGTCATAGATATTTGGAAAGAATGTTGTAGATATATCAGCTACATTTGTCAACGAATTTATTATTGTCATATTTATAAATGAACGTACGATCGCTTTCACTGGGCGAATCAGCTCTCTCACTGCTGTGGCAGGAGAGCGGCGCGTAGCTAACGTCACCTTGTCCCTAGATAGCGATGGTATAACGTAGCGAGAGAGGTCAGGGTTTTACAACAGGCAGTTATAAGCGCGGAAACCATCCGACAATAATGTCATACTTCATAAAAGTTTTTACAGACTTGCAGGTCATGTCAGCAGGTAACAGTCTGCATACAGACTTCCTTCAGTGTTATCTCACAGTGGTAAAAATAGCAACACAGGTTTCGACATAACAAGTCTGGCCATTCCCTTGTAAGGAGTGAACTCATTAACTAACAGAGTAACATATTAAAAGACTGAGTAAAAGACTAACCCACTGGCTAAGTACCAAGATTCAAAACAAACGTTTAAGACGAAATGTACGTAGTTTTTATGTAGAACCTGATTCTGCGATAGAACGGGGGTTTCCATTTGAAATTTTAAAGTTGTCTCCCACGCTACCCCTCAGGTGGCTGAGGTGGCGGGGTAATTTTAGCACCAGCAGATATCCCCTTCGAAAATAATTAACTTTGGACTCTACTCATTTTTTCGTGTGAAGCTTATTTTAAACAGGCCGAAGGACGACGACTCATGTACCAATACGCATATGGGTCGTCGAAATCCTGCTCCCTATTTTCATGTTTCCTTGTTTTCAGCGCCTGAGAACGGGGCAATGTCGTCACGAAACATGTCGCGCTGACGCAAAATTTTATTTTAGTAGGGGTGGAAGAGAATATGTATTATTTATGATGGACACACGTAATGTACTCAAATGTTCAAAGGTCCCTAGTCTTACAAACTATTGAAACTAATTTATGCTAAGAAAACATACAACCATGCCTGAGGAGGGACTCGAACTCCGACGCCGAACGACCGCCCTCACCGCAGCACGGCAGCCCAGTGCGCACGGCTAATAATCCGCGGCTCATAAGACAACAGTTGCCCTTTTATTTTCTTGGTCTGTATTAATATGTGCTGCACAACTAGTTTTGTCGGAACTCTGACGCCATTCTCAAGTGACGGCACCTTACGTAAAATATTTATAATAAATCACTCATATTGAATTGCTAAAATAAGACTAATTCAGAAACAGTAACATTAAATGTTGACTGAGTTTATCAAAATTAAACAGAAAAATAACGTTATCCATGTGCTCTAGGTTGTTTTACATTCTTCATATAGCTCAGTTAAGAAACTGGTCCGGCCTGAGCCACTGTAGCCGTTGTACCAACCTGTTAACTTTTGATGAAATTGTACAGTTTTTTGTTCTTGTGAGTAGTCTTATTCCACCTAGTAGCACGATTTCTCCAATTCTCTGTCAACTTCAGCAAAAGTTAACAGCTTGGTATAGTGGCTGCAGTGGCCTAGCGCAGACCAGTTTGTTAACTGAACTATCTGAAGAACTAGCTGAAAACCCTGCGTTGATCGGATATTTATTTATTTATTCCTGTCTTGAGTTAGGACTTCTCCTATCAAAAAATGTTAATAGTAAAGAATAGTAAAACCTGATGCGTGATGGAGCTGTTTTCCATGAACGTTAATGTTATTGTTCTTTTATCTCATGAACTATGTGATACAATTTCTAAAGTACGTTCATCTGTATGTGTGTATACTATCTGTAGAATTTCCTGCGACTACAATTTGTATTGTAGAAATTATAAACTGCAACGGTAGATCTATACCGAATGCCGTGGTTTTAGTCCATGAACAGCGCAATTTTACTATTTATGTGCTCATATCTCATGAACTGCGTGTCGGAAAGTGATACAATTTAGAAGTTACATTCAACTATACGTGTGTATACTGTCAGTAAAATTTCCTGTGGTACAATTTGTAGTGTACAAATTATAAACTGTAACGTCATACCGAGAGCCGTAGTTTTACACCATAAACAGCGGAAAAGTAGTAAGCGAGAAACTTTTTTTTTTTTCCTTTCATCATTTTACTATGGTTGCCAGCGAGAAAAAGTTTAATAAAGGATTGCAATTATGTTTAAAGTTTGTTGCAAGTCGCTAAGTACTGTCATTCTCAAACAGTGTAGTTCGAAATTCTCGCCGCATTATATGGCATTTTTTGCGATTTCTATTGGTTATGACGTAATATCTTTTGAGCCATGTGCCATATGTGATTCTTAACTATGCGGCAATTGTTACCTCACGCCAAGAAATCTGTGTACTAAATTTTGTTGAAATCGGTCCAATGGTTTAGGAGAAAATGAGCAGCATTGTCGCAAAATGCAACAGTTTTCGTGCATCTCATTGTTTATGACATCATATCTCGTGAACTATATATCGTATGTGATTCTTACACTTACGGCGTCCGTCCTGATGGATTGAAGCTTACGTGTACAAGATTTCGTAAAGATTGGAACAAAACTGTAGATTTGTATGCAACACGTACACACATACGGACACTGCTTTATATATTAGACTAGCTGAAAACTCGGAGTTGCCCAGGTATTTATTTATTTATTCCTGCCACTTTTCAGGTTCATACTCATTTGTATCAGGGCTGTATGTCTGTAAAATCTCCTGGGAATACAATTAGTGGTAAAGAAGTAACATATTCATACTTGGCGCGTGATGGGACAGTTTTCCAAGAACATTACCATTTGTGTGCTCATATCGCATGAACTACGTGTCAGAAGGTGATACACTTTAGAATCTACATTCAACTGTATATGTGGAGACTGTCTGTAAAATATGCTGTCGCTACAATTTTTAGTTTTACAATTATAAATTGTAGTTTTACTCCATGAATTGCGGAAAAGTAGTAAGCGAGAAACGTTTTTCCTTTTATCGTTTTACTATGGTTGTCAGCGAGAAAAAGTTTAATAAAGGTGCATTTCGAAAGGCTCGCCGCATGATATGGCATTTTTTGCGATTGCTATTGGTTATGACGTAATATCTTTTGAACCATGTGCCATATGTCATTCTTAACCATACGGCAATTGTTACCTCATGGTAAGGAATGTGTGTACCAAATTTGGTTGAAATCGGTCCAATAGTTTAGGAGAAAATGAGCAGTATTGTCGCAAAATGCAGCAGTTTATGACGTCATATCTCGTGAACTATATATCGTATGTGATTCTTACACTGCCGGCCGCGGTGGCCGAGGTGACTGAGGCGCTCCAGTCACGGTCAGCACGGCCACTACGGTCGGGGGTTCGAATCCCCCTTCGGGCATGGATATTTGTGCCGTCCTAGTTAGTAAGTAGTTCATAAGTAGTTTGTAAGTTTAGGGACTGATGACCCCGTAGTTAAGTCCCATAAGCTTAACAAACATTTGAACATTCTTACACTTATGGCGACCGTCCTCATGAATTGAAGCTTACTTGTACAAAATTTCGTACAGATTGGAACAAAACTGTAGATTGGTATGCAACACCTACAAACATACGGAAACTCTGCTTTATATATTACATGTTCAAAATGTTGAAATGTTTATAAAGCTTAACTGCGGGTTCATCAGTCCCTAAACGTACAATCTACTTATGATCTAACTTATACTAAAGACACCACAATCATTCATGCCGAGGGGGGGATTCGAAACCCCGACAGGGTACGGCCTCGCTAATCGGAACTTAGTGCCTCAATCCGCTCGGCCGCTCCGCCGCGGTTGTGAAGAATGTAAAACAACCTAGAACACATGGATTACGTTTTTTTTTTTTTTTTTTTTTTTTTTTTTTTTTTTTTTTTTTTTTTTTTTTTTTTTTTTTTTTTTTTTTTGTAATTACTTTTGGTAAAGAGAGCCAACATTTAAGGTCAATGTTTCTGAATTAGTCTTACTTTAGAAATTCACTAGGAGTGATATATTATAAATATTTTTGTGAGGTACAGGCACTTCGGACTTTCGCCGAAACTAGTTGTATAGTACGAATAAAGACAGACAAAATAGGGTCGAGTTTTAATCACTGCGTTCCTACAGAATTTTCCTAGTTCTTTTTCCACACTCGGCTTCCCATCTAGTCGGCTGTTGGTGATCACGCGGGCCGGGTGTATTAGGCACATGTCCACACACGTGCTGCTGCCCAGCATAGCCCTGGCGCTGACAAGGGGGCACTACCCTTCACGGAATACGGCCGCCAATTACCGGACCGTGTACTGATCAAGTTGGCACGTGATGTGGGTCCATTAGTGGGCCATCTCTGCAGGACCGCTACCTCTTGAGCCTGCCTTCGTGCCAACCACAGGTGTCTTTGCCAGCCTTGGCCGAAACATCTCCATTTTTTTCTATTTTTAATCATGAAATCGACCCTGCGCCTTCGGCCCCCTCAAGGGAGGAAAAACCCACTTTTTATGAAATCCTGATTTCATTATTGGGACGCCATTCCTGACTCCGCCCATCCTGAGTAGAGTCCGCAGAGGATAAGGTGGACGATGTGTAGAGACGAGTTTTCGTCCTAAGCGCCGGGCGAGTTCATTCCTTCGTTCGGAAGGGGAGGCCGCGACAGTCCACTTCCGCCTGCCGGCCAGTGAGCTGGCCACTTCCCCTCCAGCGCTCGCCCACTACTCCGGCTGCTACCCCCACCACTGCCGCTCTCCCCACACTTGCCCAGCTGTGTGCGCATCTACAGGCCAATTTATCATGCGTGCACTCTTAACAGTTGGTTTGTGGGTACATTAGGTAAGAGTCTCTATCATAAATCAACGAAAAGTTACATAACAGTCAACTGGTGTGTGATTTGCCTCAATACTAATTCAGAGAAGGCAAAATATCGCGCGATAACGCACATAAATGATCAAATGTTTGTACATCTATCGGACCAAACTGCGTGGTCATCAGTCCGTAGCTTACAAACTACTTAAACCTAGGTAAACTAACCTAAGGACAACACACACACCCGTGCCCCAGGGAGGACTCTAACCTCCACGGCGAGCAACCATGTGCTCCGCATCGAGACGCTTTAGACCGCTCGGCTACTCCACCATGGCATAACACACATGGACAAACTCAGCCTTGCACCAGCTGGTCTGTTCAAAATGTTCAAATGTTTGTAAATCAATGGCAGTTAACTATTCTAGTCATCAGTCCCTAGGCTTACAACCTACCTACTTACTTATGCTAAGGACAAGAAACACATCCATTCCCAAAGAAGGACTCGAGCCTCCGACGGCGAGTAGCGGCGCGCTTGGCAATGAGGTGCCTCGGTTTGGCCACTCCATTGCTACCAGCCGGTCTGACGACTTGTTGGAGCGAGTGGTGAAAATTATTTTGGGGGATCGCTGAAGGTCTGGGGGGCACTTTGCCTCGAAAATTTGCATTTTCCATTACCCAGGTGGGAATTGCAAATGCTGAAGAAAGACAAGGCTGTGCACTCGGCTTGTTGTCAGGCAGTACTGATGCGTGATGGCGGCATCAGTGGGACTCTCTTTACTGTCATTGGGATAATGGATGAGACATGGATGCCACTTTTCAATCCTGAAACGAAACTCCAGTCAATTTGCACAATTTCCGTGTGAATTATTTATTTAATCGTATGGAAATTTTATACAATATACAATTATACACATCAAGATAAAATAAAACCTTAAGGTACGTTCTTTGTCAACCGTTCAGTTAAATGTGGTGTGAGGGCGAACAAAGCGTCAGGAGTGCCACTGTGCGAATGAAGAGAGCATGTAGATTGTCTTTTCTTCCAGATTACACTCACACATTGGCGAACTGATCCAGCCCCACTTATGCCGGAAGTAATTGCAGCAAACATGTTTATGCGACACCAGAATTTTCTCAGTAGGTCTAAACCATTTGGCTTTTTTGTGGGATCAAGATGGTGGGCACTTGTTTCCAATGTTTTTGTTGTCCACTCATGCCTCCAGCTTTCATTTGGGTCAAATCCATCAGCACTGAGTTGCCCTGCAGTGACACTTACTGGTCTTCTTGATTGTAGTCGCTGCTGTGGTGGATGGCAGAATTCTTGATGCAATTGCAGAGATTTTCTTGGCTTCCCTTAGTAGAACTTGCTTCCTCCTTAAGTGAGGCAGAAGGATGTTACTCAACATAGATAACCAGTAACATGCAGTTGCTTTGATGGTACCAGTAAAGCAACGCATTTCATCTTTCATTTTCGCGTCTACCTTCTTCATATGTGCGCTTTCCAACCAGACGGGTGCACAATACTCATCAGCCGAGTAGAAAAAACTGATGGCAAATAGGCGTAAACAGTCAGCAGAGGCTTCCCAAGATGTACCAATGAGCTTAAGCAATACGTTGTTTCTTGTGGGAAAGCTTAGAATTGTGCTCTTTGTAGCTCAGAGCTCCATATAAAGTGACTCCAACGTATTTTGGAAGGATTGAACCTCAGTTTTTGTCCATTGAATAGTACTCTTGGTTTCTAGTTTACAGCACAATTCGCTAAATCGGAACAAGAAACTTCAGCTTTTATTGTGCTGGGGCTCAATTCCCGTTCTTAAAGCAAGTTGACATTTTCTTGAGATCCTCAGTAAGAAGATTGTTCGCCATCTTCGAAGTTATTACTCTGTGCAACCAGTGCGATGTAGTCAGCATACATGAACTTTCAAGGAGATCACATGGGTATCGGATTTTAGAGTTTTTTATATTTATGGCATGTGAAGTTCGTAACTTAAACAACAATCAGCCAAAGCCATTGGACGTAACTCTCAAAAATTCTTGAGGAAATCGACTTTGAAGTTTTGCAAAATACACGTAAGTAGCAATAATAGAAACACTGAAGGATCTGACGGTGTAGCGCAGATAACGGCGGTGGTTCGAATCCCCCTGTATGGGGTATATTTTTCGTTTTAGAATTGAGTTATATAAAACATTTTGGTATTTCTAATTCCACGTGTTGTGTCAGTTTTTGTTTATGTGTATGCAGACTATCTGAAAACCTTGTCGTCACATAAAACGATGGTTGAGTACGTTAGCTGCGTGGAAAGCCATTACTAGCTATGGAGATGATTTTCCAAACACAGTGTCGTAGGTCTTCGAAAACTGAACGATCATACACCACCGTCGTTAACTAATAGTGAAGCCAGTACTGTAAAAACTGTAAGTTATTTTTATTGAAACCATCATTATTAACAACGTTCTATAAATGTAGAAAATTACGAATACACAAAAAAACACGTGCAATTTTCATAAATATTACCATTAGATATTAAAATTATGTAAGTTTTCGAACACAACGGACAAAAGTAAAAAATTTCATTTCGACAGGATTCGAACCAGTGGCGTAACTATGGGGGGATGAGGGGGATAGAACCCCCCCCCCAGAACCCGAAAAAAAAATCGTATAACAGCGGTCTGGTAAAGGTAAAGATTGGAATCTTGGGGTGTTTTATCATAAGCTTTCATTGGATGGGAGTGAATTAGTTTCTTGAACGGGAGTGGTAGATAGTATAGATAGTAGTCTATCTGGAAACGGACTAAAATTTTGCTCGTCAAGCAGATCTATCCCCCCCCCCCAAAGCCAAGTCCTAGTTACGCCACTGATTCGAACCACCTACTCTAGGGATCTAATACCAGAAAGCAATCACCTTTTTTCCGCTGTTCTATCGACAGTTCTGCCCGTTGCGGACATCGCTCGTGTTTGTTCGTTCTTGTTCGATGTATTCTCGGCTCAGCTTTTTTTATTACAGAGGGCGTAGAGTTCCCAGACCGGGCGCGCTGAGCCGCGGAGTCCGGCACACCTCAGCTACCCCGAGAGATGCTGCATGCAGTTTAATTACTGCTACTTACTGTAACTTGCAAAAGGTCAAAGTCGATTTTCTCGAGAATTCTCGAGAGTTGTTTCGAATGGTTCTGGCTAGTGTTATTTAAGATCTGAACTTCACGTACCACAAATCTCAAAAAAATTCTAAAATCCGACATCCATGCGGTCTCCAAAAAAAATGTTCAAATGTTTGTATAGCTTATGGGACTTAACTACGGGGTCATCAGTCCCTAAACTTACAAACTACTTATGAACTAACTAAGGCTAAGGACGGCACAAATATCCATGCCCGACCGTAGTGGCCGTGCTGACCGTGACTGGAGCGCCTCAGTCCTCTCGGCCACCGCGGCCGGCCATGCGGTCTCTTTGATAGTATTTCGTGAACAGTGTATTCCGTGTGATTAGTTTGTGAGGGGGAAAAATCGGAGGTGTTATGAACACAGCTCGTACTTGAGGCTCGTGGTTATGGTGAGTGGAGTGTCGCTGTGTGTTTATGTGTTGTCCAGCAAGCGGTCGCTGGTGCACGTGGGCGCGGACTGCGTGGTGCCGTTCAGCGTGTCGCTGGCGCTGGCGCCTCGGTCTCCGCTGGCGGCGACTCTAGGCCAGCTGGTGCTGAGGGCCCAGCAGAGCGGCCTGGTCGCGCTCGCCACCAGGGACGTCGAGTGGCAGCACGTCCGCTCCAGCTCAGGGCGCCTGCTCGCCGTGAGTACGCCGCCACATAGTAACATATACAGAGACGCAGCCCCATCTAAACCACTGTCCTACGCTCCCCTCGTAGTTCCGTAAGATGCTAGCAGGTGTCAGGCGGATCGCTGGCTTAGGGTGCCTCTCGCACGTCAGAGGGTAGCGTGGAGGGGAGGCTGAGGGGAGAGCTCGTTCCGCCTGCCACGAGGCCACGGCTGTGTCCGGCGTGCCGGCGTTTGAGGGGAGGTGGTGGTGGGGGCAGCCGCTACCTGCCGCCTGCTCTGGCCAGTTTAAAGGGCAGCTTCTGACCGCAGCGCCATCATGGGACATCTTACGGAACAGCTGAAAACCCTCGCTCCCCGCACCCCTGAGCGTAGGACCGGGCCCTTACGGAGGTTTCCCGTCTGTATATATTTGTCTGTGACACCGCGCTCCGCCACTTCAAGTAGGGTTTGCTGAACCTGTTAACTATAAATGTCAGTTCGTTAAGGGATGCCACCTATAGTTACAGTGTATAGGACCTAAGTACTCACCGTATTTCGTTGCATTGCGAACACACACACACACACACACACAGACACACACCAGTGCAGTATGCCCATTCCCTCTCACCCTGTCAATACATAGTTCAATATTGCTTACCTGAGTTTTACATGTCCCATTGGATAGTCTTCTCCTCAGGTCGTGGACTCTAAAACGATGCGCAGATCACAATTTCAATTGCTGGAATGTAAGTCAATGATGGTAAAGTTTTGTCCACTCTGAATTAAAGGGTGGTTATTTTAAGATAAAAAGGTAAAGCAGTCAACAATCCGAAGATTGGTTTGAACACCACAGTGCTTTACTAGGCATGGTCCTGTTTGGAGGTGGTATGCCGATGCCTTCCTCCGACCTTGGAACTGACTTACCCAGTCAGTTATACGGTGTTACTCGGTATTTTCACATGAGCTATACTGCCAGATGTGAAAGAAGTGGAAAGTGACAATCCTAGAACGTGGCGCGGATCTAACCAGCGACCTTTGGATTCATAGTCTGGCGCTCTACCACTGTGCAACCGAGGCGCACATACCCTTTGCTTTATTTTTATTTTATTTACTTTTTTTTTCAGGATACCAGACTAATGTCAAGCAAGATTCACATGTGTTATATCAATCCCGCAGTAATGATTTATTATCCTTCCTAAGCACTTTTCTAAATAAATTTCACTTTCACAGATCAAATGTTCAAATGTTTGTAAAGTCTATGGGACTTAACTACGGGGTCATCAGTCCCTAAACTTACAAACTACTTACGAACTAGCTAATGCTAAGGACGGCACAAATATCCATGCCCGAGGGGGGATTCGAACCCCCGACCGCAGTGGCCGTGCAGACCGTGACTGAAGCGCCTCAGTCCCCTCGGCCACCACGGCCGGCTTTCACAGATCATCGTTGGGTCAGTATTAGTCGGCACGATTCCTTTCTTTCACTGAATATCAATTTCTTTTACACTCGCGACCGACGTCACAGCAGTACGTGGTGCCCACACCCACGGCCCACCGGCAACTGGTGCTTTGTACACGCTCGCGCCTTGCCGCCTCAGTTTAACAAAGTAGCTCACTATTGGCTGGCTATCAGCGTCCAATGAAAATCACTTTTAAGTACAAACCTAATTTTGATTAACGTAGCCTGTTTAATAATTATGTAATTAATTATGACAACTGCAAACATGATTGTAATTGCTGGTAATGGTGCAGTTATTGGAAAGACTTTCTAAATAGTTAGTAAAACATTGACATATAAACCGTGGCAGTTCCAGCCTTAAAGAAACACGGTGGAGCAACACTCTGCTTGCAGTGCTCGGCTAACGGCTGCATTCCCACGGTTGGCTGACCATCTGACGCTGTCGCAATGATGCAGCCCATGCTTGTAACCGCTGCCTACTGTATCTTAGCTTGGGCGGCCAACGCCTGCCCATGCAGAAAGCCGCAGTAAGGTACGGTAAAAATGTGGAGTACCGCGACAAGTAGGCCTACACGCCAACCACCAGACCATTTGTCGTTGTGGTTGTCTTCAGTCATTAGATTGGTCTGATGCAGCACTCCACGCTATCCTGTCCTGTGCAAGCTTTTTCATCTCTCAATAACAACCTACATCCATTTGAACATACTTCTATATTCGTCTCTCGATCTCCCTCTGCGATTTTAAACCCACGCACTACCCTCGAATTCTAATTTAACGATTCCCTGATGGCTCAGCATATGTCTCACCAATCCATCGCTTCTCCTCCTCAAGATATGACATAAAGCAAATTGATAATCAGCCCATCAGTTTGCAACAAATAGTACTTTTATAAACTGGCCAAGGTTTCAACGGATAAAAATGTTCTGACGGACGGTGACGTGACGTGACGTGACGGACAGTGTGAATTGGCCTTAACACGGCAAAAGTATGATCTTCTTCAGGGACGCTAGGACGCCCTGCCCGATGCATGTCTGCCACAGTTTGCCGACCTTCGTTAAGGCTTATTCACAACGTGCCACTGTTCTGTACGACAATGCCGATTCCCCGCACACCTCTTAAAGACCTTGATGACCCTGTCGTGCTGTACGACCTCTGCCACATTCAATCTTGATCCAACTCCGCTGTTCCTGTTTCGAAAACATAGTGACCCCGTTACGTTTAGACCGCTCGCTCACAAGTGACTTTTTCCTTCGTTTGTGTACACGTCGGTGACGTGGGACAGGCGAGTCCACTTGCTCGGAGGTAAGGTATATATGTCAACAACGTGTGCTATCAGCGACAATAGTGGATTCCATTGCGTAGCGTCTCCACAGCAGTGTTGCCACTATTTAAGTTCCAACCCTCGTATATGCGTCATACTAAGCCTATTGTCTAAAACATCGTGAAATATAGTTATCAAAATAAAACTGATATTCACTATAGTTGCGTATCACAGCAGTTGAACATCTCTACAACCTAGGGAATATCAATCGTGAGTGTAAGAAACGTCAGCGAGTTTGGAGACATTCACGCCTACTGATGGGAAGCGGAGAGCGTGGATACAGGTTCGGTGGCGCATGCGCCGTGGAACATACACATTCAGTGGCTTAAGTAGCCGATGGGAGAACTTACTTTCAATTTACAACGAAGGTAAATAAATGGAATATTTGAATAACAAGAGGTGAGACAGGGTTGAAGGAAGATATGAAAACTAATATTACATTGCTCCCATGTAAAAATATGCTAACAGAAATCGTCGAAATACAAATGCGTAAACATACAATAATAATACAAGAGCGTACATCGCAGATGAACAGAAATAAATTAGATTAGTACATGGTGACATACACGATACAAAATGGATAGATGTCATGTCAATTATAATGGACCCCTCAGGGGCTCAGCATTAATTTGCTGGGTACGGCCTTGGCGAACCCGGGGTCCTGAGCTGGGGACTGGTAAGCGCCGCCAGTCCTCTAGACACCGTAACCTCTGGGCACGCTTCAGCGTCCACCGTGTGGAACATTGTGTGTACCAGGAAATGGGGATCTTGGCTTGACCGCCTGAGTCGCGAAGATGGTACAAACCTCTATAAAAGAAAACCTCCAATCCCAAGGTGTGCTACGTGCTGATGGGATGCATGGCTGTTGAAGTGGAACAGTCGTTAGCGAGCAACCTCTGAGGATACTGCCGCACCTCAGTTGTATAAGGATTACCTAGACTGTGTCTATGCGGACGTTCGTTTCCCTAGCTGCTCGTGGGACCAGCATGAATCTTTCCTCTGCTTTTCCCCCTCCCAGCGGGATGAGTGTACCACTGGGGGTAACAAACACCCGCTCCAAAAAGAAGGCTCGCTTCGGCAGTCCTCCAGACACAGGTCTCTGTAATACGAGCATGTTAAAGAGTAACAGAGCACATTCTGCCATACAGAATGTGTTTTTAGAAATTAAAAGGAAAAAGGAAAGTTTCGAAAAGATTTCGCCCTTCTACGTACAAAAGGGCGTAGAGGGCATTGCAGCAGATTTGAAGTGTGTGAAACGTTTGTGAAATGGTACCCTATTGGTAGAAATTTCTAGTTCCCAACAAACGGTAAACCTTAGAAACGCCACGTGCCTCGGGGAGTATGAGATAGAGATGCATAGTACCCTAAATTACAGAAAAGCTACGTTCTCTTGTGATCTTGTTGATATTCCAAATGAAGAACTTAAGGAGGAATGGGCCTCTGAAGGAATTGTGGACGTGCAGAACATCATGAAAAGGGTGGATGGGGGACCTTGTAAAATCAGAGTCCTTCATTCTCACCTTTAACAATCCGAAGCTACCGGAGTATGTAAAAACAGGATTCCTTAGATTAAAGGTGCGGTCCTATGTACCCAGACCTAGGCGATGTTTTAAATGTCAGCGGTTCGGGCATACTACACTAGCATGTAACGGGGAGGCCACTTGTGGTAAATTTGGAAAGGTCGTCCAAGAGGGAGCTGAATACACACAACCAGCAAAGTGTGTCAACTGCTCTGGGGAACATCCAGTCTAGAGCAGTGTATTTGGAGGAGAAAACAGTGCAGGAAATCAAAATCACCAAACGAATTTCCTATGGTGAGGCTAAAAAGATTTTTAAGGCCATGCAACCTACTTCTTTGTCACTGCTGCTGTGCCGGCCGCGGTGGTCGAGGGGACTAAGGCGCTCCAGTCACGGTCTGCACGGCCACTACGGTCGGGGGTTCGAATCCCCCCTCGGGCATGGATATTTGTGCCGTCCTAGTTCGTAAGTAGTTCATAAGTAGTTTGTAAGTTTATGGACTGATGACCCCGTAGTTAAGTCCCATAGACTATACAAACATATATATGAACTGCTGCTGTTGTCCAAAAGTCAGCTCCCAAACTAGATGTCTCCACCCAGACGGACCTCGCTAGTGTCAGTACCAACACCTGTACCTGTGAGTGCACCTGCAAGGTTGCAGTAGTTCCAGAACCCGAACCCCTGCCACACACATCAGATAAAGATACTGCATTCAACATTACAGAGCTTTTGTTACCCTACCCAGCAGAGGCCATTGGGCAGGCTTTGCACCTTCAAAGCCAGAGGCCATTCTGAAGATCATCACTGACCTTTCCACTCCTGCTGTCACGAACATAGTTGCAAATCCGAAAAAGACACCAAGGAAACGTCAAGATAAGGTTAAAGCAAATAATAAATTATCTGATTCCGCAGAGGTCATTCTACCTGACCTACCTTCTGACCCCGCTCCAAAGCTTATGGAGTCAGATGTCCCTCAGGGGCACAAGACTGAACAGCCAGGTCAGTCTCCCCCCCCCCCCAAACGGAAAGACAGAGTCAAGATACAGCCTCCGTGAAGATGGCAGAAGGCTCCCACACTGCAGTGGAACGTGCAGAGCTTTATGACCCATGTGGAGGAATTGCGGTTGTTGACTTGGGATAGAACTATGTGTGTCTGTCTTCAAGTGACAGACTCACCCAGTTACGCGGATATTTCCTCTGCGGAAAGAATGACCTAACTGGTGTGACAGCGCCACTACCACTCCCCACCTGTCTAGACTACAGGCCTGCAAGCAGTCTTGGTGTCTATGCATTTGCGGCACCGTTTGACAAAATGCTCGCTTTACCTGCCCCCGCATGATGCACTCGATGAAGATGCTCTCCATGATCTTCTTACTCAACCCCCCCCCACCACCACCATTCATTCTATGTGGTGATTAAAAAGCACACAATGTGCTTTGGGTCTCTGCAAATACCTGCCCCAGGGGTAGAGCAATTTTGTCGACCAGTGCACACTTGCTAAATACAGGCCAGATCACACACTTTTGTGCTGCGACTGGGTCATTCTCTGCTATTGATCTCTCGCTCTCTTCTCCGGCACTTGCCTACTCTTCTCAATGGGAAGTGGATGATGACGTACATGGCAGTGACCACTTCCCTCTCTGGATTCATCTGCCAGTCACAGGGGTACCCGCCAGAATCCCGCCACGATGGGTGCTTCGTCAGGCAGACTGGCTGCATCTGAGCAACGTGATATCGTCCAGGAATGGGTGGATCATATTATACAAGTGATCCATCGCGCTGCTTAAGCATCCATTCCCATGGGTCAATTACAACGACACCCTGTCCATTGGTGGACTGAAGAATGCCGCTCTGAAATACTGGCGATACGAGCGGCTCTGCGAAAATTCAAGTACCGGCCCACTGCAGAGAATCTTGCAGCCTTTCGGTTAGCGAGGACAAAAAGTTATAAAAGAGAGTAAGAAGAGATCATGGCAGCACTTCTGTCAATCGTTCCACACCCAGCAGTAAAGTATGGAAGACCATAAGGATGATATCTGGAAGAGGAGGACGGTGTCCAGTAGCAGCTGTAATGGAGAATGGGAGAATGGCACTCCCCACACCGATCCACGAGACATAGCGCAGACAATGGCGGAGTACTTCGCTACTGTAACTTCACGGCCCAGCAAGATCCTGCTTTCCAGCGACACAGGATGAATGCCGAGGAGGGCAGTTTGGACTTCAGGTCTACTACGGCATTCTTACGGTATTCTTAACTGCCCTTTCTCCATGTGGGCGCTAGATTCTGCTTTGTCCGCAGCTCGTGATACCTGCCCTGGACATGCCGGGATACATTGTAGTATGCTACGACACCTTACAGAACGGAACAGAGAACGCCTCCTCTCACTTCTTAATGTCAGGTCGTTTTCCCGACTCATGACGTGAAGCAGTTTTAGTTCCTATTTTAAAACCAGGAAAAGACCGTACGCGCCCGAATAGTTACCGTAGCATATCCCTTACTAGCTACGTGGGGTCAACCGCCGTCTTGTCTGGATGTTAGAATCCAGGCATCTCCTGAGTCGTTTTCAGTGTGGGTTCAGAAAAATATCGGTCCACCTTTGACAACTTGACCTTCCTGGATACGGCTATACAACAGACTTTCCTATGCCGGCAGCACCTTTTGGGTATTATTAATATTATCATTTTACTTCGAACGAGCCTACGATACTACTTGGAGGCATCTTATCCTCAGGCATCTCCATGAATGGGGTTTTCGTGGAAGCCTCCCCAATTGTGTACTTTCTTCTCCCCGCTATTTTAGGTATCGAGTCGGTGACGTGCTCTCGGATCGTTTTGAGCAAGAGAATGGTGTTGCTCAGGGTGACTTTGTTTGCCATAGCAGTTAAGTCCGTTGTCAAAAGTCCTGTTCAGTTTTCTATATTTGTTGATGACTTCTCGATATATTGCTCTTCTTCTACCACTGCAACGACAACTCATCAGTTGCAACTCACTCTTCGACGATTGGATGACTGGGCGAAGAAGAGTGGTTTTAAATTTTTGATCGGGAAGTCTGTGTGTGTTCTTTTTAACCAGAACTGAGGATGACGGACACTCTCCTACATTTTAGTGAAACGGTGAGATTTCTGGGTCTAATTTTTCACTCAAAACTCACATGGTTGCCACACCTCAAGGGCCTGAAGCAACGTTGTCTCAAGGCACTATTTTAAAATGTCTTAGCCACAATTCGTGGGGTGCAGATAGAAACTGCTGCTTCGGTTTTATCGGGTCTTCGTGCGATCTCGATTATGGACGCATGGTGTATGTCTCTGCCAGACCCTCTTAGTTGAAGATGCTGGACGTGGGGCACCACGAAGGGATTCGGCTGGCTACTGGGGACTTCAGAACTAGCCCCATTCCGAGCCTCTGTGCTGAGGCTGCTGAGCCGCCACTGTCCATCAGGCGTCAACTTCTCCTGGGGCGGCAGGGATACCAAATGTTGTCAACACCACACGGACCTGCACACCATAGTGTAGCTCGGCCTCCTATGGCCGGGTTGTTTCGTACTTGGCAAAGGGTAACACGGCCCTTTGGGATTCCCATGAAGAATTGTCTCTCACAGATGGGCAGGTGTACTAGATTTTAACGTATTACCTCAGAATTGAGGCAGATTTCCTCCTTGGCTCCTTCGGTGGTCCAACATTATTTTAGACTTAGCCAGTTTTAAGAAAGGTTACAGTCTTGACTTTACATATCGCTCTGAATTTTTCAAAATTTTAGATAGGTATCAACGATTTTACGATGGTCTACTCCGATAGTTCAAAGCTCGGGGATTCCCTCGGCTGTTCCATGGTGTTCCCAGACCATGTTGTCAGGATTCGCCTCCCAACAGCCTTCTCTGTCTTCACAGCAGAGCTTCATGCGATTCTGACGGCATTGCAGGAAATGCGGCGTGTTCGGAACATACGGTTTCTTATCTGCTCCGATTCACTTAGCGCACTACAATCACTGAACAGCCTGTACCCAGATGAGAGGATGCCACAGCTCATACAGGACCAACTGTAAGCAGGTGTCATTCTGCTGGGTACCTGGGCATGTGGGAATTCGGGGAAATGAAGTGGCTGATAGGGCTGCAAAGGCGGCCTGCAGCGACCACAACATAATACAGTCCGCCACCCTTCCTGCAGGACGTCCTCTCTGTGTTTCGGCAGAAGTACTCTCAGCTGTGAGAAGACACATGGCTGCCAGTGACGGGCAATAAGCTGCGGTCAGTTACTGTGGCGAACCTCCTGCCAGTCACAAAGACGGCATGAAGTGACCCTGACGCGGCTCCGAATCTGGCACTGCCCATTAACACACAAGGTTTTACTTCGTCAGGAAGATCTTTTTTGTGATGCCTCTGGCGTGCAACTTACTATACGCCACACGAGTGCACTTTATATCGTGCTGTGAGGGCAGAAGCCAATCTTAGTGGTGATCTGCTCCCCGATTTAGCTGATGACGAGACGAGTGTGAAAGAGATTTTAAGATTTCGTGAAGCGTCTGCACTCCGGCCTAAACTTTTAGGTTGGAGATTTTAGTTTGATGCCGAGTGGCTGGTTGAGTTCCTCCTTGTGTTGTCAGCCAGCCGTGCTAATCTGCCAAGTCCTCTCTTGATAATTGTGATATGAATGATTTTATGGCCTCATTTAACTAGCTTGTCTCTTACCTTGTTTGACACTCGTCTCACTCTGTTTTCGTCCGGGCGCTAAAGACCTCGACGTCGTGTGCCCTGATCCCATAATCACCACCACCACCAATTATAATGAAGAACTACAAATGAAAGTAGATTTTTAGATTTTTGAGTAAATCAACCAATCGCGAAGCCTACCGGCAGCTGTAACAAATTTTGTGAGCAGTATGGGTTTTGAGGCTTCAAAATATTGTCTACAGACGAGTTTTTACAGCTCATGTAGTAAACTGCCATCCTTGAGTTCTAAATGTTTAAAGATATCAACTTCTTCCCAAAGTTCAAGCTTTCGCCGTTTAACTTCTCTGTGTAAAATAATTGTCTTCTATCTTTTTTGCAGTGTGGTTGGCAATCAGTAAGTGTTCTCCAAACGTAGAGTTACGCATATTCGCTCCTTTCTTTTCTAATAAATGCTCTTTGTATCTTCTCTTCATAGTTGTGCCTGTTTGACCAATGTAGTAAAGCGGACAATTATCACAGATTAATTTATAAACTCCTGAATTATAAAACCAATCATCTGTATTTTTCATTACGTGCAACAATTTTCTCTTTCACATATGTTTGTAAATCTATCGGACCAAACTGCGTGGTCATCAGTCCGTAGCTTACAAACTACTTAAACCCAGGTCAACTAACCTAAGGACAAACACATACACCCATGCCCCAGGGCGGAATCGAACCTCCGACGGCGAGCAACCGCGCGCTCCGCAGCGAGGCGCCTTAGACCGCTCGGCTATTCCACCGCGGCAATTTTCTCTTTAAACTGTTGTCTGTAGCAAAAGGAGCATTACAGTTGGACCTTTTCATTAGAGGACGCTTGATTCTGTAGGAAATATTTCCCAAGAAGGGAATGGATATTAATTTCTTAGCATTTTTGTCGTCACTTGAAGAAATGTTATTATGCAATGTCGATCATTTTGGAGAGGTTTTACTAGCTCAAGATGTGATCTACCATACACTGGTCATATCCATTGTTAACTGCAATAGATTTTACAACAGTAACTTGTTTACTTGGTTGACAGGTGATAAAGGGGTGGTTACTATGCGGTGTATAGCAGGATGAAAAAAGGTAGTTTTTGGGCTTCTGGGTGCGTTGAGCCAGCATGGAACTTGCAAGAAACTTCTTCTCTCCCCAATTCTGTTCAGTACTTCATCATTAGTTACGCGATCTACCCACCTAATTTTCAGAATTCGTCTGTAACACCATATTTCAAAAGCTTCTTATTTCCTTCTGTCAGAACTCCTTATGGTCCACTTTTTACTATCGTACAAGGCTACGCTGCAAACAACTGCTTTCAGAAAGGACTTCCTGACATTTAAACTAATATTGGATGTCAACAAACTTCGCTTCTTAAGAAATGCTTTTCTTCCCATAGCCATTCTACATTTCAAATCTTCTTTACTTCAGTCATCAGAAGTTATTTTCCTACTCAAATAACGAAACTTATCTACTACTTTTATTGTCTCACTGCCTAATCTAATTCCTTCAGCATTGCCTAATTTTCTTAGACTACATTCTATTACCCTTCTTTTGCTCTTGTTAATGTTTATCTCATAACCTCCTTTCAAGACAGCGTCCATTCCGTTTTAATTGCTCTTCCAGATCCTTTGCTGTGTCTTACATAATTACAACGTCATTCCAAATTCCTCCTTGTATTCTTTCACAGCTTTCACAATATACATGTTGAATAACATTTGGAAAAGGCTAAAATCCTGTCTTAGGTCCTTCCCAACCATTGCGTCCCTATCATGCCCATCCCCTCTTATAACTGCTGTCAGTTTTTTGTACAACTTCAATATAACTTTTCCTTCCCTATATTTTATCCCTTTTACCTTCAGAATGTGAAACAGTGTATACCAATCAACATTATCAAAAGCTTTTTTTTTTCAAATCTACGAAAGCTAGAAATGTAGCTTTTCTTTTCCTTGATTTGTCTTCTAAGATAAGTGATAAGATCAGTATTGCCTCACGTGTTCCAATATTTCTCCTAAATCCAAACTGAACTTTTGCGAGGTTGGCTTCTAGCAATTTTTCTATTCCTCTATAAATAATTTTTTTTGCAATCACAACTTATGAAACTAATAGTTCTGTAATTTTCACACTTGTCTGCACTGATAATCTCTGGACGCGAAACCTTGACGCCAGCAAATTGTGTATTATAAAAGTACACAGTAAGCCTTCTGCTGATCCATCATATTTTCTTATAGGACAAATTTTTACAATGCTGTCCAGTCTGCTCAGGTGCTCCACAGTCGCAGGTTGGCCTGTCCACGAGTCCCTCTTTATAAAGCGTGGCCTTGTATATTGCCTAGCCACTCTGGATGTCTCTTGGAACGTTCTACCCCTTAAGCGATTTTGAGGGTCGCTTACGGGACAATGATTACTGAGTTTCCCCACTGTTTTCACAAATCCGTGCCCTTGTTTTTTTTTAAGTTACCGGTTTTCTTAAATTTTCATAATTGGTGTGGGAAATGCTATTTCCTGTTAGTTTTCTTGTCTCCTGCGATAGAGTGAGTGTCATGTTCTTCATTTTCTTGGTGTGTTTGTTTTGGATTGTGGGTTGTCTCGTATGAGCTGCCTCTCGGGTAGCCATACGAGTGTTTGGTTTAAATTTACAAAAGTTTCATTGGAGAATTTCTTTTTCGTTGCTTACTGGAAATGAGCATCTTCATCTGTTCTTCGTCCCTGATTGAGTTTATGTTCCGTCCCTTATAGCTGTTCGAGGTCCTATTCTACTTCTGAAAAACGAAGAGAGAAATTAAAAAAGAAAAAAAAGAAAAAAAAGAGGTGCCGCAGTGGTAGCACACTGAACTCGCATTCGGGAGGAGGATGATTCAAACGCTCTCCGGTCAACCAGATTTAGGTTTTCTGTGATTTCGCTAAATCACTTCAGCCAAAGGCCGGGATGTTTCTTTTCAGAGGCCACGGACCATTTCCTTCCCCATCTCTGGCAGGAACTACCCGAACGCGTGTTCCGCCTCTGGTGACCACAATGTTGACGGGACGCTAAACCGCAGTCTTCCTTCCTTTTCTAAATATGTGTCAGGATGTCTCCTTCTCTCACACAGCTGATATTCCATATCGACTCGTAATATAAATTTGGCGAATTTTTTATACCTTGAACAGGCAAACATTTTGCTTCATTTATTTGTATTACTTTTCCCATTCTTTATTAGATTCTTTTGTCCGTTATTTTTGGTGAAGCGATGATGGCGAGCCACGGTATGGGAGTGATTTTAATGTGCCGAAAAGACAAGTATAAGTACACAACAACAAATGAGTACAGAACACTACGCAACTAAAACAGCTTCTGTTTATATGAAATACAATAAAATATGGTACGCCACTCAATTTTGCCACTACGAGGAAACATCAAGCAGAGTACGAGTAACATATTATGATGAAATTCAGACACTTACACACACAAAATAGCAATCAGAAATGGCTCCATACTAGAAATCAGAAACGCTGTGTTATGATCACTCTTCCGTTTTCAAACTCACTAAAATATACAAGATTGTTTATCAACCACTAAAAAACCGAGATGACAGGTTAATAAACGAGCAGCGTTCCATGTGGCGTGGAGGCAGTTTCTGAATGAGTTTCACCCCTTGGAGGCACCTTCCGAGGTGATACTTCTAATATTTCCAGTTACAGCAAGTATTGCAAACCTATCAGTGACTAGGATCATTTCATCATCCAAGCAGAAATCATGGAAAGACTTTGGAAATAGGTTGGAAACTTTGGGTCAAGCAGCTGGAAAACATTTCTGGAGTGTAATAAGCAATCTTCGAAAGGTAGGGAAGAAAGAATTGACAAGTGTTTTAGACAGGTAAGGAAAGTTGGAAGTGGATCCATTGGATGCCTGTGGCATATGAAGGGAATATTTTGAAGTTGAAACGTTCAGTGACGTGTCAGATTTTGCGGTAAGACGAAAGTCTTGGCTCACGCGTCCACATATTGGGACTCCGACTCAAAGGAGGCGGCCGAGACAGTGGCGGAATAAGGCTGTCGGGGGCCCGGGGTGAAGGCAAAACAAAATGAAGCCCCTCATCCACTAAAAAAAAGTTACTTTTGAGATGTGGGGGCCCCCTGCAGGACGAGATGCACAGAACAGTCTAAAAAATAGCTTTTGAGAGTTTCAGACCTAAGAATGAGAGGCCAAGGGTGCTAAAAAAAATTCCACTGACGTGTTTTACGGCCCACTTTAGATTTGTAGTTTTATAAGTTTTTGCAAACATTTTGAACCAAAATAATAATTAATTAACAAGAGTGTCTGAAACCCTTTTAGGAAAAAAAATTAGGTAGTGGCGGGTTTCGAACACCGACATTTGGCGTGACAGTCCAGCACCTTGCCCACTACCCTACGGCTACCAATCAACACAGGAATACTTTAATCTCATACTATTGATGGCCGTTGTTAACTGATATTAATATGGCTTTTGTAGACATTAGATTATCATTTATCGTACAAAGAACGATGTGTTTCTGTTAATTCCTCAGTGTGCCGTTGCTTTGAAATGACAATGTGTAAGTTACAATAAGAAAATCATCAAATACGCGAGGAATGTCACGTGACATCTGCGAACGGCTGGTTTTCGTTAATTCACTGGAGCGTGTCAAAACTCCGTTATTTTTGAAAATATCTCTCAAACGATACGAGATATGAAAAAAACATAAGGAACAAAATTGTAAAGAATTTTCTTCTCTACAAATTGGATTATTCAATTTTCGCGTCAGATCAGCGGTTCATTTGCAATTACAATTATATTACAAACGGACTTTTTTTGTTTTACTACCGTATTTGTTGTCCGAAAATTTTTGAAAAATGGAGGTTCTGGTCTCTGGCGGGCTACAATCAAGTCTGTAAAATTTGGTGCTGATCGGTTGAACGGTTCGTCTTAAAAACAGGGAACACGTTACGGACAGACACACAGACGGACAGACAGACATACATCCCAAAATCGCCGTAATTTTTCAATATTGAAATGTTTGTATAGTCTATGGGACTTAACTACGGGGTCATCAGTCCCTAAACTTACAAACTACTTATGAACTACTTACGAACTAGGACGGCACAAATATTCATGCCCGAGGGGGGTTCGAACCCCCGACCGTAGTGGCCGTGCAGACCGTGACTGGAGCGCCTTAGTCTCCTCGGCCACCGCGGCCGGCGCCGTTATTTTTCAAGATATCTTTGAAACGTTACGAGATATGAAAAAAACATAAGAGAGCAAAGTTGTAGAGAATTTTCTCCTCTACAAATTCGGTTATTCAATATTCGTGTCAGATGAATGGTTAAGCCGTTATTTTCATTTAAATTTCGAGCTGTCAAAAGACGATCGCAAAGGCCCACTTTTAGAGTTACTACCGTAACCTAAAGTGGGCCAAAAAACTTTCTTTCCAGTATTTGGAGGCCCGCCAAGACGAGCGGCCCGAGGCGGACTGCCCCCTCCGCCCCCCTCCCTTAGTCTGCCACTGGGCCGATTTCGTTGAACAACAACAATTTTAATGGAGACCAGGGATACACCCTGAGCAGGGCCTGAGGGCGGGATCTGGGCATTGAAAGACAACAGTGAGGGATGCGTAACGCTCGCTGGAAGCGGGGGTTTCATACGTGGCGCCTCTGGGCCCCTGCCGATACGTGACGTCGGTGGTGGCGCCGGCCCCTGCGAGTTGCCCTCCCGGACTTTTAGCGCGCGTCACATCGGCCTGCTCTTATTGGCTGTTGATGATGTCATCGTGCCTATATAAGCAGGAAACCGTACCAGACCTGGCAGACATGCACCCGTCTTAATGCTACAATCCTCAAACACCTCGAATATTGGAAGGCCTTTCACCGCCTTACTGGCAGTCACTCAGTCCCCGCATACCCTCTTCTCCATAATAACCTTCCTCTTCCCGACAACGCCAGCAAGGCACAGCATTTTGCTGACCACCTTTCCAATATATTCGACCTGCCCGACAATCCCAAGTTTGACTACTCCCGGTTTCCCGACGTCCATGAGCGCACCGATACCTCAGTCCCTCCGCTCGCCCCTGGCTTTCAGTATTTGGACCACATTCCCCCCTCAGACTTAAACACACCTATTACAGTACAAGACATCGTACACACGCTTCGCACAAAACAACACTGCTCCCGGTCACGACCGCATTACCTGCAGGGACCTCCGTGCCTGTCCCCTCTCCTTCCATTCCGCCCTCGCTTCACTGTACAATGTCATTCTCTTCACCGGCTTCTACCCAGACCTCTGGAAAACCTCCCGTATCCTAATGTTCCTTAAACCTGACAAACCGCCCTCCGAAGCCTCCTCCTACCGTCCCATCTGTCTCACCTCGGTGTTCAGCAAAGTCCTCGAATCCATCCTCTCACGCCGTATCCATGAACACCTCCATCAACACCAACTCCTCCCCCTTTCTCAATGTGGCTTCCAGCCGTCCTTCTCTGTCGATGACCAGCTCCTTCGCCTTGTTCATCTCCTCTCCATCCAGATTCCTTCCTGTCGTGCCGCCATCCTCATCTCCCTCAACATTGAGAAGGCCTACGACCGTGTCTGGCATTCCGGTCTCCTTTTCAAGCTCCAAACTTACGCCCTTCCTATTAATTACGTCCATCTCATTGCTTCCTTCCTCTCCAAACGCCCATCCTATGTCACTGTCAATAACCAAAATTCCCGTTTGTTCTACCCCTCCGCTGGGGTGCCCCAGGGCTCTGTCCTTTCGCCCCTCCTCTATCTGTTATATTCGGCAGATATGTCCCGACCTCAGCCTTCCGTCCATCTCCTTCAGTATTCTGATGACACCGCCTTCCTTGCCCTTGCCCTTGCCCTGACCCTCGCTCGCTCCCAACATCTCCTTCAGTCCCATCTCTCCGAATTTTCCTCCTGGTGTAACCAGTCGCTCCTTACTGTAAACCCTACAAAATCCCAGGCAATCATCATAGGTCGCACCATCCCTTCCTTTCACCACCGAGACCTTTACCTCACCCTCCATGGCCGCCCCATCCCGCAAACGAAGACCCTCCGCTACCTCGGATTAACCCTAGATAGAGACCTCTCCTGGAACCCTCACCTCAAAACCGTCTGACAAAAAGCCCTCTCCCGCATTAACCTCTTAAAATGCCTCTCCGGCCGGACATAGGGACTAAATCCTTCCACCATCCTGTACACCAACCGTTCCCTCATGCATCCCATTCTTTGCTGCTTCCATCCTGCCTGGATAACCGCTCCCCCCTCCTATTATGAATCCCTCAAAATCCTCGAACGGCACGCCCTTCGCCTCGCTTACGGCATCCGCCTCCCCTCCCCCACGTGAACCCTTTACGACTCATCCCATTCCCGCACCTGGTCCAATTCCTTCAACACATCCGCCTCAAGTACATCCACCGAAAGATAGAGTCCCATAACCCACTAGTATCTCCTCTCCTCCTGGATCCCAGGCCCCTGCCACGCCTTTACCGCCACATCCCTCCCTCCCTTCAACTCTACACCCTCTACATACTCTCTGAGGGTGGCTTCCGCCACCTACCTCTCCCAGACGACGTTCTCCACAACCGTCCAGACATCTATCCCTCCTTACAACTTTGACCTCTCTCTGTAGGTTATCGCCCCCTCCTCCCTCCCCCTCCCCTCCCACTCACATCCCCCACTTGGCTCACCTCCTCCTTTCTCCACCTCCCCAGGAGTCCTTCCGATTTCCCCCATTCTCCCCTCCCCCACTTCCTTTCCTTCCCCCGTGCTTTCTCCATCCTCCCCCCTCCCCCTGCAGGGCCAGTACAGTGTTTCGTCCCCCAGTGTTTTTTAACATTGTGTACACGCCTGTGGGAAACAAGTGTTCAGTGTTTTTTACCATAATGTCGCCATCACGTTATGTCTCGTCGTCTGTAGTGAGTGTTTTTCAGCCACCGTGGCAATTTCTTGTTTTAACAACCATGTATGTTCTGTCCACTTTCATGTTTCTTTTAACATTCTTCCATTTTCTCATCTTGTAATTATAAAAGCGCCATTTTATCGCCGTGTTAATTTTATATTCTGTTTGTCCTTTGTTTCCATTTGTTCGGCTGTAGAGCAGCATCATCGGCTGCTGTCATCCTGCCTGTATGAGGGCATTAAAATTCAATAAAGGAAAAAAGAAACAGACCTGGCACTCACGCGGATCCTCTACGCTCTCATTCCTTTTCCTTACGTTCTAAAGTTCGTGGTCTCTGCCCTCCTCCTGAACCTCAGGCATCTGCCACAATGGTACCAGCATACCCCTCCCTCCCTACATCTTCACACCCTCCACATCCTGTCACAGGGTAAATTTTGCCACCTCACTCTCCTGGATGAGGGACTCTGTCCTGATATTTACCCATCCTATCAGCCATAAGCCCTCCCCTCCCCATATATTACGTACCCCCTTCTCCTCCCTCCCCGTCCTTTCACTCCCCCACTTGGAGCTCCCTTCCCCTCCCACGGAGTTCTTAGATTTTCCTTCCCTACTACCTCACCCTTTCCCTTCCCACCCGACTGCACCTCCCCTTTTCCCCTCTCCCCATGCAGGGCCTCAGTGCTTTACTTTTAACAGTGTATCATGCTAAACTGTTTTGTCAGTAAATATCAATTTAATACAAATACACAATCCCTGAGACGGATTTTCGTCTCAAATATGTCAAAGACATTATTGATAAATCTGAAGCATTGAATTAAAATTTGTGGTGCGGCTGAGAATCGAAACCGGACCTCCATGCTTACTAGGCAGACATCTACTAGTAAGCATGGAGGTCCGGGTTCGATTCCCGGCCGCACCACAAATTTTAATTCAATGCTTCAGATTTATCAATAATGTCTTTGACATATTTGAGACGAAAATACGTCTCAGGGATTGTTTATTTGTATTAAATTGATATTTATATCACCTAAAAACAGGATTGTTCCATTATGTCCATTGCCAAGGTGCTATTCCGCTGCATGGAGAGCAGTAGTGGCAATTATCTTTGTAACACAGAAGGTGAATTAAAGTTTGTGATGTGGAGGGAAATCGTACTTCTATTCCAAGGTGCCTATATCGTTAATGGTGTGGTGGTCTAACGGTTAAGATGTCTGCCTAGTAAGCATGGAGGTCCGCGTTCGATTCCCGGCCGCACCACAAATTTTAATTCAATGCTTCATATTTATGAATAATGTTTTGTCAGTGTCAAGTTGTGTAATATTAAGACTTCTGAAACCGCCACATAGGCAGAACAATGTGTTGCCATGTTTTTTGTCTCTCTCTTTTCTCGTCGCCATTAACTGTGCAAAGTATGTGTGTTTTAGCCACTGTGACAGTTTTTAATACTGATTGTGTGTGTTTTACCTCCTGTATTATTGTTAAATTCCACATTTTCTCGTGTTTTAAAGTACCATTACACACTGTCAAACTCATATGTACACTGGGCTGAAGAGGAGCATATGAGGCTGCTGCCAGCCTGCCCCATGGTGAATTAAAATACAATAAAGAAAAAAAATAGACCTGGCAGTCAGTGAACTTCTGACGACGATGGCGGAGATGGCCATCGAAATCTCGAGTATTTTATTCGAAATGACACGACTTGAGAGCCATGAACGTTTTATCAATGAATGCTGTTTCCAAAGACTCTGATGACATATAAGGGAGATGAATAAGACAGTAAGGTAACCGTCGTTCATAGTCCATCCACATTAATGTTACAGGACTATTCACCGAACTTTATTGTCGGAGGTTGTACATACATATGTGGTGCATTCAAGTTCTAAGGCCTCCGATTTTTTTTTCTAATTAATTTTTCACCCTAAATCGATGAAACTGGCGTTACTTTTCGACGTAATCGACCTGCAGACGTACACATTTTTCACAACGCTGACGCCATGATTCCATGGCAGAGGCGAACGCTTCTTTAGGAGTCTGTTTTGACCACTGGAAAATCGCTGAGGTAATATCAGCACGGCTGGTGAATGTGCGGCCACAGAGAGATTAATAGAAAAAGCCAAACGTCACTAGGAGCCAGGTCAGGTGAGTAGGGAGCATGAGGAATCACTTCAAAGTTTTATCACGAAGAAACTGTTGCGTAACGTTAGCTCGATGTGCGGGTGCATTGTCTTGGTGAAACATCACATGTGCAGCACTTTCCGGACCTTTTTGTTGCAGTTCAGGAAGGAATTTGTTCTTCAAAACTTGTTTGTAGGATGCACCTGTTACCGTAGTGCCCTTTGGAACGCAATGGGTAAGGATTACGCCCAGAACATGGACACCGTCATTTTTTCAGCACTGGCAGTTACCCAAAATATTTTTGGTGGCGGTGAATCTGTGTGCTTCCATTGAGCTGACTGGCGCATTGTTTCTGGATTGAAAAATGGCACCCACGTCTCATCCATTGTCACAACCAACGAAAAGAAAGTCCCATTCATGCTGTCGTTGCGTGTCAACATTGCTTGGCAACATGCCACACGAGCAGCCTTGTGGTCGTCAGTCAGCATTCGTGGCACCCATCGGGATGACACTTTTCCCATTTTCAGGTCGTCATGCAGGATTTTGTGCACAGAACCCACAGAAATGCCAACTCTGGAGGCGATCTGTTCAACAGTCATTCAGCAATACCCCAAAACAATTCCCTCCACTTCCTCGATCATGTCGTCAGACCGGCTTGTGCAAGCCCGAGGTTGTTTCGGTTTGTTGTTACACGATGTTCTGTCTTCATTAAACTGTCGCACCCACGAACGCACTTTCGACACATCCATAACTCCATCACCACATGTCTCCTTCAACTGTCGATGAATTTCAATTGGTGTCACACCACGCAAATCAGAAAACGAATGATTGCACACTGTTCAAGTAAGGAAAACGTCGCCATTTTAAGTATCTAAAACAGTTCTCATTCTCGCTGCTGGCTGTAAAATTCCATCTGCCGTACGGTGCTGCTATCTCTGGGACGTATTGACAATGAACGCGGCCTCATTTTAAAACAATGCGCATGTTTCTATCTCTTTCCAGTTCGGAGAAAAAAATCGGAGGCCTTAGAACTTGAATGCACCTCGTATAAAGTTCTTTGCTAAAGTTTGCTGCATTCTGTTTGTTTTCTGTAGTTCGCGGCCCATGTTATTCCAATATGGTCCTCGGTTCAGAAAATGCCGTGCCTCTTTGGTTGTAATCGCCTCATTTAGCACAGAATTCTAGCTTTCTCTTTCTTAAAACTGCACTCGCACACGAAAAAGGAGGAGGAGCTACGTGTATGTAGACAAATACTGCGTTTCGGCAGGCGGTGACGGGCGCCATCCTGAAGAGCCGCAGGGACGAGGAGCACAAGCTGTCCCTGGAGGACGTGCAGGGCACGTTCCTGCTGCTGGGCGCCGGCTTCGCGCTGGGCGTGCTGGCGCTGGTGCTGGAGGGCGGCCACGCGTGCTGCCGCCGCCTGCTCGCCGGCCGCCACCGCCCCCGCCGCCCCCGCTGCCCCACGGTGACGGTGAGCAGCCCCCAGCGCGCCAGGAGCCTGTCCGCGGCCGACGCGCCGCTCTACGTGGCGTCCACCAGGCTCACCCCAGAGCTGATGCGCACGGGGCTCGGCCTGAGGGTGGCCGAGCGCTGCCAGTCCGCCTCTCCGGACCTCTGCCACAGAGTAACATATACGTAGGAGAAGCCCCCCCTAAACCACTGTCTTACGCTCCCCTCGTAGTTCCGTAAGATGCTAGCAGGTGTCAGGCGGTTCTCTGGCTTAGGGTGCCTCTCCCACGTCAGAGGGTAGCGTGGAGGGGAGGCTAGGGGAGAGCTCGTGCCGCCTGCCATGACGTACGGCTGTGTCCGGCTTGCTGGCGTTTGAGGGGAGGTGGTGGTGGGGACAGCCGCTACCTGCCGCCTGCTCTGACCAGTTTAAAGGGCTGCTTCTGACCGCAGCGCCATCATGGGACATCTTACGGAACTGCTGGAAACCCTCCCTCCCCGCACCCCTGAGCGTAGGACCGGGGCCTTACGGAGGTTTCCCGTCTGTATATATTTGTCTGTACCTCTGCCGCGCCTGCCCCACCACCGGCAGGTGGGCTCCAGTCGAGCACGCTCTCACAACCTCACCGTAGACCAGCATCAAGCCTGACGGCAGGACTCAATTGGCACCACCAGCACCCAAGTCTCAGGACTCGAAAACACAACACATCTACTTCCGAGGCAACATGACAACCACAAGTGGCTTCACCACATGACCGTTCCCAGCTGCATTCGTGCACAGAAGCACTTCACAATCAAGTGTCTGAGTCCGCCGGCAGGCTCTTCGGCAGCCAGTTCTCTGCTAATCGTCTACCAAAGAGCACACTATCAGTCCACACTTGGCATCACCAACAGACAATTCTCAGTAAAATACAATCTTTGCACCGATCATACACCATCAACATGGATACTAACCTAGTTACTGGTTATTTACGTTAGTCATTATACAACACATTTTTCGTCTTATAATATGTATTAGAGTTGAAGGGCATGGAAGGGACGCAGTGGTTCTGAAGTGAGTAAGACGGGATGATGCCATTCTCCAATGTTATTCAATTTGTACAGAGTTGAAGGGCATGGAAGGGACGCAGTGGTTCTGAAATGAGTAAGACGGGATGATAGCCATTCTCCAATGTTATTCAATTTGTACATTGAGCAAGCTGTGAAGTAGACAGAAATTTGCAAAAGGATTTAGAGTTCAGGGTGAAGAAATAAAAACATTACTTTTTGTTGGTGACATTGTAATTGAATGGAATGGACAGTGTTTTGAAAGGAGCGAATAACATTAACAAGAACAAGGGTAATTGAGTGCAGTCTTAGAAAATCAGATTATTATGAAAGAATTAGATTAAGTAACGAATCAATAAAGGTGGTAGATAAGTTTTGTTACTATGGGAGTGAAATAACATATTCAAATGTTCAAATGTCTGTAAATCTATCGGACCAAACTGCGTGGTCATCAGTCCGTAGATTACAAACTACTTAAATCCAGGTAAACTAACCTACGGACAAACACATACACCCATGGCCCAGGGAGGACTCGAACCTCCACGGCGAGCAACCGCGCGCTCCGCAGCGAGACGCTTTAGACCGCTCGGCTACTCCACCGCAGCTGAAATAACATATGATGGTCACAATGCAGAGGATATAAAATGCAGAATGGCAATGTGAAGAAAAGCGTTTTTGAAAAAGAGATATTTGCTAACAGAATATTAATTTAAGTGTAAGGAAGTCTTTTCTGAAAGCTTTGTGTGGAGTGTTGCCTTGTACGGGAGTGAAACTTGGACGATAAATAGTTTACACAGGAAGAGGATAGTATCTTTTGTAATGTGGTGCTACAGAAGAATAATAAAAACTAGGTGGGTAGCTCGCATTAGTAAATAAGAGGTGCTGAACAGAATTGGGAGAAAAGGAATTCTTGGGACATCGTGACTAAAAGAAGGAATCGAGTGGCAGGACACATACTTACACATCAGGTTATCGTAAATTTAGCAATGGAGGAAAGTGTGTGGGGAAAAAATCGCAGTGGAAGACCAAGTGACGAATATAGTAAACAGATTTTGATGAATGTGGGTTGTCGGTCTTATGAGGAGATGAAGAGGCTTGCTCAGGATACAGTAGGGTGGAGACCTGTATCAAACCAGCTCCTGACTCAAGATCACAACAATAACAACAATATATGTAAATAGTTCCTGTTTTCGATTTTTAGTTTCATGTTCCAAAAATGTAACTTATATAACACCAATTCACGGCCATGATTACCAGTGACTGGAGACTGAAGAGGATGGGTGCGGATTTCGCTATAAAACTTTAACCAACCACTGCGGGCGGCTTTCGCTATAAAACCGCAACCAACCACGCTGTTGTCAGCAGTGTCATTGCACATGACAGATGGCGTGGCTCCAAGCAATTTCTAGGACACCGAGGGTATACCAGCTGCAATTTTATTGTCGTTTATTTTATTATAGATTCATAATTGTGTATCACATTTTCAGATCTTCGATCCTCTTCACAAATTATGAACTGAAGATGATCTTATATGATTGAAACCGCTCAGCATAGGTAGAAATAAAATATTTCATACTATCTTGACTGTCTGTATCATCATATTAATCATTTATAGAGATTGCTGATATTCTCAGGAACAATGTTCCATAAAATATTAAATTCAATGATGAACCAAAACATGACCAACAGCCGAATAGGATACTGAAAATCAAGACAACAGGTACTTCCTGGAAAGACCTCTGTCATGCCCACTCCACCAGCTGCCAATACGTGTTCAGAACACACTGTAGTTAATCACTGATAGCATCATCAACACCCATTTGCCATCAGCAGTGTCCACGTCTCAGAGAATCATATGCACAAAATATACTTGCATTCAAGGCAACATGAGAACATAGATTGCATCAACAAACGACTGTACCCAGTTGAATATATGTTCAGTAACACCCCATTCTCATGTGTCCAAGGCACCATCAGCCAGTAACGCACTGAAAGAATCAACAGTGACCAACTGCCATCAACTTCATCTAGATTTCAGAGAAGAATATGCTTAAAAGCACAACGTAGTCCTACCTACAACGCAACAAGAAACCACAGGATTACTGTTCTCAGCTGAGTTCACACTTAATACCATTGCATAGCCAAATGTCCAAGGCACCATTAGTCCACATGTGGCCTCATCGAGAGCCAGTTCTCTGTTAACCATCCACCAAAGAACACGCTGTAACCTACAAGACACCATCTGACCACATGTAGCATTATCATCATGCCAATGATGAGCCAAAACATGACCACCTGCTTAACAGAAAACTGGAATTCAACACTATTTCCCGGCAATCCCTCTTCCACGCACACTCAACTAGGAGCCAGTTATGATTTGAAAACGTGCTACTCTGCAGTCAACCATAGATGGCACCAACAGTATCCAATTTACACAAGCAGCACCCATCTCTTAGAGAATCGTATGCTCAAAAACACACTGCATTCATGGTTCAAACGCAACATGATATCACAGGTGGTAATAGAAAATGACTGCCCAGCTGAATATATGCTGATAAGCATTCCATAGACAAGTGCCCAAGGCACCATCAGCCCACAGGTGACCTCATCGGCTTTTCAAAAGTAGAAGGCGCCATCTATACCCAACTCTACGTGCTGCACCTAGATATCAGAGCGGTACATGCTCAAAATTACACTGTGCTCATGCCTCTAAGGCAACATGAGATCGTAATTAACTTCATCACATGCTTGTTTAAAGTTAATACTTGTTCAGAAACATCCCATAGTGAAGTGACCGATGCACAATCATGCCAGCAGCCAGTTCTCTGGTAATAAAGAACACACTGTAGCCTGAAAAACACAAACAGTAGACAGGTGCCATTACCAATGGGCAATTCTCGGCCAAATAGAATGACTAGCCAAAACATGACGGCCTGCTTAATGATACCAGAGCTCAATATAACAATGATGCTTCCCAGTAATTCTACCACACCCACTACATTAAAGGCCAACTCTCAGTAGGGTAAGTTCTCAGAATTAACCTGAAGTCAACTGTTGACAGCGCAAAAGTTTCCGATGGTATCAGCATCACCCAGCACCCAAAGAATCATATTCTCAAAACCACACTGATGTCAAGGTTCACCAGATGAACAGTGACCAGCTGAATAATGGCTCAGAAGCATTCCCTACTCAAGTGTCCAAGGCACCATCAGTCCACTGGGGATTTCATCAGCCGGTCAAGATTTGAAGGCACCAACATTACCCAACTGGCATCAGCTGCACCTAGATCTCAAGTAAACACGTGTTCAAAAGCATGCAGCTGTCCTGCTTCCAAGGAAATCTGAGCACTCACAGGAGGGCTTTTTCCAGTTGAATTCATGTTAAGAAGCACCCCATAGGCAAGGCACCATTCGTCCACAGGTGGCATCATCGTTGCAAGTTCTCTGCTAACCAACAGTACACTGTAGCCTCCAAGATTTCACCACCATTCCATATTTTGCCTATCTGAATAAGACCCCTTATTAATAGGAAACTGGACCAAAATACAACAGCGGCAAAAAAAAAAAAAAAAAAAAAAAAAAAAAAAAAAAAATACCGTGGTAGGTTTCTGGGGGTATGTGGTACCAGATGTCTGTGAACAGATCATGTACTTTCCATAAATTACAGAATGGTGGCGTGTGATACATGTCAGCATCAACCCAATTGTGTTCTGTCGGGTTCAGTGCAAGCGAATTTGTTGAATAAGATACCAAACGACTTTACTTTCATACTTCACTTTCATGCCACATTGTAGCACAATTCTGACATTGTGACATGGAAAGTTGTCGTGCTAGAATATTCCATCGCTGTCAGGGAGGACATCAAGCGTGAATGGAAGCAGATGGTCGCCGACTATGTTCACACAGCCCACCGCTCTAATGGTAACTTTCATTGCTACCACAGATATCCTGGAAGACCAAGTGAATGTCTGCCAACCTACACAACTGCTCTTTCTTGCCTTCGTCCATGATGCAGGCGACCGTTGGCCTGAATTATAGGTCACAAAGACACAACATAATATTATTTTTGCGGGAGATATCACCATCAGGAAAGACATGAAGCATGAAAGGGTGCATTTTTTTCGCTATAATATTCGGGTAGTTTACAACTCTCATGGTGTAATGACAAAGGTGAGTCACCTCACGTTGAAGTACAGTCCAATCTCGATAGCATGGGAATAGAAACAATAGAACCATTGAAGGAGGCAGACATTAGGGTTTTCATCTGCGGCAAAACTCCAAAGTTCATCCATGTGTGCAAATAGTGTTGTGAATCACTTGTGCATACACTAGAATTGTACTCTGTCATCACATAGGGCACATATTAACACCTAAGCTTTGTCAATCTCATTTCCTTTTAATAGTAAGGCAGTGCATAATTTGAGCCCACTGCGGTGTTCAGTTTAATGATTATTGGTAAGTTATGCAGTGGTGCAAAATATTTTAACCGCACTATGTACATAATTATGTATCTTCAACAAAGCATTTTTCATCAACGGCCTGCAGTGCCTCATCTGCCAATCTGTTTCCATGCAACCCAGATGAACAACACAGACTTGCGAAGGCGCTCGTCTCAGGAGTAAGAGGACTGAACTCTGGTAGCATAGAAATTTAGGCGAAAAAGCGAGGGGCAGTACTACTCCAGACCACCAGAGTAAGGTAAAACAGTCAATAATCCGAAGACGCATAAACATAATAAATATATGCAAAATTAGAATGGTCAGTAACATAAAAGTACAGATTACAAATAATTTGTGAAGAATACTTAAAAACCTGTGGATCAGTTAATACAGTGCAACAGTTTGTAATAAATATATGAACGGATTAACATACGGTTTATACGAATGGATGGTGTGATTCATGAGGAAAGTTTGGATGTATAATTCATTAAGGTGTGTAGCAGTGGATGATTACGGCGACGAAAAACCAGCAAAATAGAGCAGTAAATACTCTTCGGAACTGCTGTATGTTCTGTGACATACTAACTTTACCGTACATGTAAGGATTCGTTTATTTCCATAATACATCATTTTTCAATCTCTCTGAGGGTTTTTGTCAATTAACATTTACTATTGATGAACAGAGGCACAAAGATTAAAAGAAAACAACAACAACAAAAAACGCAGACTCAAATATTTGTATTCTGTGACTTACAAATATTACTGTACGGTGAAAATGTGTTTCTTGCTTCACACACGATTAATCGCAAATAAAATAGATTAAAAATATCCCAGGTAGAATTAAAATAAGTTACCTTTTAATCTTACCATCATGCTCAATGCCACAGGCTGATATGACACTATGACAGAAAAAAATGTAGGTATACACGGCATCGTCTGCTGTCATTGCTATAGTTAGCTAGAATATAATAAGTAATACATTGAATGCTAATTAGGATCAATAGGCCCAACTTTGTAATTTACTCAGTGTGCTGTATTGTAGCAGAAATACACGTAGAAGCCTAAACTAACTAGAATATATTGCCACCTATGATTATTTTTAATTCATGTCGATTATAAGAAAACTGAATATCTGATCTCTATTTAATGACATAATGGCAAGAAATATTATTTATATTTAGTTTGAATTATGAACCATAAATTATGATGCACTACTTGTTAATTCAGTAGAAACCAGTCACCCAGAAAGTCACATTTATACATTTAAAGGTAATTATTAAAATATTTATTCCTATTTAAATTTCTTTCTTGACTGTAATGTACTTACTTGTAGTGTACTTGTAAATGAGCATTTGGCATAATTATGTGTGGGATTTTGTGTCCCGACTTCGTCGCCGCTTTTGTGTCCCAGCCTCGTCGTAGGTGTCGGTGGCCGAGTGGAACGAGACCGACACGCTGGTGCAGGTACGGAGGGGAGCAGCCAGAAACTATAAACACTCGAGTAAATTAGAAAGATATATATTGCACAGAATGTAACAATACTTAACTTTTACATAGTACTGCAGAATGTTGATACATAGTTGTTAGAGGCCTGCCTAGTGCCTGTACAATAGCAAAGTCTTCACTCGTGCCTATCGGATTACGAAGGTCGTAACTGTTTGCTAGCTCAGTCCGAAGTGCCGATGTCCTTCAGTGGTGGCCACGAGCGGGGTTGTCCCAGAGGGCGCTCGTGGCTGTCGTCGTGAGAACGCCGCGCCGTGCGTGCCTGGCGGCGCGCGGCGAAAGTAAGTGGCGCGCACTTTGTACTTGTGCGACACCACACCCCTCCCCCCCAAACCGCCGCGCCGTCGTGGCGTAGGGCTGAGGGCCACGGCGACGGCACTGGGAGGAGGGCCTGAGCGGGGGCGTTACTGGTGGGACGGGCGTCGTAGCTGAGGCCGGGATCGAGACGCCGTCCGCGCCCCGGCATCCGCCTTGCGATCCTCCAGGGAACCCGCCGAAACCTGGGGAAGGGCGCCCGCCCCCGCCCAGAGGGAGCAGGTCATCTTCTGAGGTGCGTGGCCCAAGCTGGGGGGGCCCGCACGGTCCCGGAGTCCCTCTCGGTGACGCTGTCATCTGCGGCGGCGACAGCGGCGGCGACGACTGCATCGGAGGTGCGTCGACCTCCATGGGGACGATCTCGTAGTCCGGGGACGAACGATGTGGCTGTGCTCCCTGGCGGTGAACTGGGTCTGGAATCAAGAAACCGGAGACAGGATCGCGCGGCCTGTGCAGGCGTAATTGGTTTGCGTGGCGCCGCAGCTCCGACCCTGTGGAAGAACGTACAACAAACATATTGCGCCCGAGCACGCGCTGAATGGTGCCCGGTAACCATTTCTTCTTGTTGCCAGCAAACACCCTGTACAGCACCGGCGTAGAAACCTGAAAACGCGTAGCGCCATACGAACCGACTCGGTGCGTGGGAGGCTGCAGCAGGTGAAGGAGAGTGCGGTGACGGCGGCCGTGTAGCAGCTCGGCAGGAGACGGGCCGTCACGTGGCATGCACCGATACGTAGACAGGAAAATTTGAAGAGCTTGCTGCCTGGAGTGCTGACCTTTCATCTTTTCCATGTGTGACTTGAATGTTCGAACGAAACGTTCTGCTTCACCATTGGACTGAGGGTGAAAAGGTGCGGTGGTGATATGCTGAATGCCATTCACACGACAAAACTGTTGAAATTCCGCACTAACAAACTGAGGTCCATTGTCACTGACGATAGTTTCAGGCAAGCCTTCGATGCAAAACACTGATGTTAAGGCACTGATTGTACTAGACGCCGTCGTTGAGTTCATGCCAATCACAAAAGGAAACTTGCTGAAAGCGTCTACAACAATTAACCAGCGCGTATTCCAGAAAGGTCCGGCAAAGTCAATGTGTAAACGTTGCCATGGTCCCTTGGGGCGTGGCCAGTCTGAGAAACGCTGTGGAGGAGCCGCCTGATGCTCCGCACAAACTGTACACTGTGATGTCATGTTCTCTATCTGAGCGTCCATACCAACCCAGGTACAATGACGTCTGGCCAGTTGCTTTGTCCTAACAATGCCCCAATGTCCTTGATGCAGGAGGCGTAACACTTCACGTTGCAGGGAACGAGGAACAATCACTCGTGTTTGGTCGTTGTCGGTATGCAACAACAGTACACCCTGACTTAAAGATAATGCATGACGTTGTGCAAAATAACGTCGAACCAGAGGCCGATCAATGTCTTTGGCTCTGGCAGGCCACCCTGAGCGAACAAAACGTGCTACCACACTTAGGTCTGCATCCGCAGCTGTTTCCTGTGCAACCCGACGAGAGTTCAAAGGAAAGTCTGCGACAGCGGAAGCATCTCTGGAGTCTATCTGACAACATGCCATTTCTGAAGAATCAAACGAAACATCCTGGCCAACCGGAAGTCGGGAAAGTGTGTCCGCGTTGGCGTGTTTAGTGGTAGGTCGGTACAAAATCTCATACTGATAATTAGACAATATCAAGGACCATCTCTGAAGCTTTTGTGCCGTACGTGGCGGAATTGGCTTTGTGGGTGAGAACAACGACGTGAGAGGCTTGTGGTCTGTCAACAAATAGAATTTTCTGCCATAGAGATAATGATGAAACTTTGTGACGCCGTAAATGATTGCTAAGGCCTCCTTTTCTATCTGACTGTAATTCTGTTGCGTCGGCGTCAGTAGCTTGGATGCAAAGGCAATAGGACGATCGTGACATCCAATACGATGTGAGATTACAGCGCCTAGGCCGTACGATGAGGCGTCAACTGCTAACACTACAGGCTTCTGGGGGTCAAAGGGAATCAAACATGCATCACTCAGTAGTGCAGACTTTAAGTTGTCAAAGGCAACCTGGCAATCTTTGGACCATACAAAAGGAACATCCTTCCTACGTAAGGGATGCAGTGGAGCTGCAATCTGAGAGGCATTGGGAATAAACCTGAAATAATAGTTAAGCTTTCCCATTACTGCTTGCAATTCATGCACATTCTTAGGAGGAGGCAAGTCTTTGATTGCTCTAAGATGTGACTGTAAGGGATGAATTCCTTGGGCATTAATCACATGGCCTAGGTACTCTATTTCAGTTTGAAAAAACGAACACTTTGCTTTATTGCAACGGAGACCTGCTGCAGTCAACACTTTGAAAAGGCACTCCAGGTTTGATAAATGTTCTTCAACTGTACGTCCGGATACCACAATGTCATCTAAATAGTTCGAGCAACAAGGTACCGAAACTGTCAGCTGTTCCAAAAAGCGCTGAAAAATAGCGGGGGCGGAAGAACTGCCAAAGGGTAGGCGTTGAAATTGAAAAAGGCCCATGTGAGTATTAATGACGAAAAATTTTTTTGACTCGTCATCAAGTGGAATCTGTAAGTATGCCTCTGCTAAATCAATCTTAGAAAAGAAACGAGACTGTCCTAATTTGTCCATCAGTTCCTCAGGTCTGGGCAGGGGATAAGTGTCTACAATTGTTTGACTGTTCACTGTTGATTTAAAGTCCGCACAGAGACGAAGTTTTCCTGACGGCTTGGGTATAATTACTATAGGCGAGGCCCACTGACTCGCAGAAACAGGAGAAATCACCCCACTATCTTGCCAACGTTTAAGTTCTTCGGCAACTGTATCACGCAATGCGATAGGCACTGGTCTAGCTTTACGAAATTTTGGAACTGCAGAGTCTTTTAAAGTTACATGTGCCACGAAGTCTTTTGCACAACCTAGTTCCGGCGAAAACAAGTCACTATATTTGTCACACAATGCATTGATTTTGTCCTGAGGCACTACTGACGAAATCTGAAGCACATCTCTTTGAATTGATAAACCAAACAAGTCAAAAGCATCTAGTCCAAAAATGTTCTGTGTCGATTTGGCCTGAAGAACAACAAAAGCAACCGTTTTTGTTACACCTTGGAAAGAGGCAGGCAGGCTACACGTTCCTAGCACGGGAATATTTTCACCTGTGTACGCTGTTAACACTTGCTGTGACGGCGACAATTTTGGCGAACCCAGAAGTCCATAAGTATCTTTATTGATTAATGTAACAGCGGAACCAGTATCAAGCTGAAATTGCACAGTCTTATTTTCTATGGAGAGATTCACAAACAGTTTTTGCTTGCGGCGCTCGACAGGCGCGCGAATGTGGGCAACGTCTGCTACGGTTTGTTTGCTGCACTTGCGCGGGCCGCGTATTGAAGGAAGCGGCTCAGACTCGGCACGCAGGGGATTAACAACACTGTCACTAGATGACACTACCGCCGGATCGGCGTCCGCGCAATGCGAGGCTACTGCACTAAAATTACTTTCAGTATCTACAACAAGTCTACTGGCACTATCTACACAGTACTGGGCACTTTTACAATAAGAAGTGGCAGAAGGCACTAGGTTCACTACAGGAATGCACTGTTCATAGTCATTTTGCGTGTCCCGAACCCTTTTCCGTTGCACTGTTTTACGCGCTCGTCGGCGCTTGCTACGTGGTGCACTATATAGTTTTGCCATAGGCGCAGAACTACTTTCTTGCAATTGAGAACCAACTAAAGCACTGTTCAATTCCACAGCCCGTATAACATTTACAGAATGAACTGTTCTCGCACTCTGCGAAGCACTGTTTCTAACGTTACTGTTCTTTGAGTTTTTAATTTGCATACACACAGACTGCACATGTCCCAATTTGCCACATTGATAACAGGTTGCGTTGCGACTAGGGCAATGAGCACGCTTGTGGCGAGACACACACTGGGGGCAAGATTTACGTACATTTTTCTGAAATGAGCGTTGGCGCCCGTTATTCAAATTACTGTTTCTAACACGACGGGGCGACCTTTGCGTCGCACTTTTACACTGGCTACTGTTCACTATCTGTTCAGCACGGCCGGTAGAAAAATAAGAATCACTAGTGCTATTCTGAGAACTACGGCTAGTAAAGCGTCCGTTGCGGCGCACTGAATTTACACTGTGGCTTTGCATTTCTACATCTGCTAAGTCAAAAGTATCATGCGCTTCTATAAGCTGCAGTACACTGTCTAATGAGGGGTCAGACTGTTTCAGAATTGCTGCTCTAATTCTGGGGTCCTGAATATTCTGCGTAATCGCATCCCTCAACATCACGTCACTATAAGAAAGTCCACAAGAGCAAGTAAATTTACATTGGCGGGTTAAGCCCTTCAATTCCGTAATCCACTCTTGGTGTGACTGCTGCGGTAATTTTTTAAGTCTGAAAAATCGGTATCGTGCAGCGGCTACAAGAACTTTTCTCTCATAATGAGCATTCAGTGCATCTACTATTTGTTCAAAGTCTACATCACGAGGAGATGCTTGCGGGAATAGTTTCTGCAGTAATACGAAGGTTTTGGGGCCCACCACGGACAATAAAAGATGCTTAACAGTCTGACCTGTAAGTTGATGAGCCGCGACGAGTTCTTGAAATTGTGCGAAATAGTCGCACCATTCTTCCTCACGTTCGTTGTACTGGCGGAACGTCGGAAGCGGTGCGGCGGCAGGTGTGGGCTGCTGATGCGACGGCTGTTGTTGTTGGTGAGCAGCCTGTGTCGTCAACTGCGACACGGCCTGCAGTAGTTGAGTAATTTGCGCCGTCTGTAACTGAATAATTTCCATTAAGTTTGGGTTCGGGGTAGTGGCCATGCTGACCGATTAGGCGCCGCGTATACAAGTAACTTATAACAAAACACAAATGCAATATGAAAGAGGACGCTCTGCAACAAAAAAGTCCACAAAACACGTAACAAAATATCTTCCCCCAAAATTCTTATAATAAGGGTGGGTGGGCGGGAGCAATTTCTGCGTGCTCCGACTGCTGCTGTCTGGCTGCTGTAAGCGGGCTGGTCCAAGGATCTATCACTCCTCGTCGCCACTTTTGTGTCCCGACTTCGTCGCCGCTTTTGTGTCCCAGCCTCGTCGTAGGTGTCGGTGGCCGAGTGGAACGAGACCGACACGCTGGTGCAGGTACGGAGGGGAGCAGCCAGAAACTATAAACACTCGAGTAAATTAGAAAGATATATATTGCACAGAATGTAACAATACTTAACTTTTACATAGTACTGCAGAATGTTGATACATAGTTGTTAGAGGCCTGCCTAGTGCCTGTACAATAGCAAAGTCTTCACTCGTGCCTATCGGATTACGAAGGTCGTAACTGTTTGCTAGCTCAGTCCGAAGTGCCGATGTCCTTCAGTGGTGGCCACGAGCGGGGTTGTCCCAGAGGGCGCTCGTGGCTGTCGTCGTGAGAACGCCGCGCCGTGCGTGCCTGGCGGCGCGCGGCGAAAGTAAGTGGCGCGCACTTTGTACTTGTGCGACACCACATGGGATATGCCTTTTCTTGTTCATAATCAATAAAGTGTGTGTTGTATAATAATCTACTATTATTCTTTGAAACACTTTCATTTGATAAAAATTTATGGAATACCATTGAACAATACTGATAATCATAATGATTACTGACAAGTGGAATGCATTACTAATCTACAGTAATATTTTAAACTCTCTTTCCTCACAAACAGTAACCTTGTTAAAACTTGCATCGATTTATACGAGCGTCAACCATACGTGGAAAAGTCAAGCGAAATTGTGTTTTTAAGTAGTCATCACAACTGTTAAGAGCTGTAACTTCGGAGTACAGGTGTTGGACAAAAATATGGAAACATCGTGAAAAATGCGCTCTTCGATGCAGATCCCAGCCAAGCCTGCTGATTGCGGTCATGCGCTGACAACGATCGGTATCTATGCAACGTCCTCAATACATTGCAAGTAACAGTCATGGTTAAAACAGTTCTGTGCAGTTGTAACACTATGTCGCAACTAAGTGAATTCGAACATGAATAAATTAGTTGAAGTTCTTATGGCGGGAACTTCTATAACTCAGGTAGCTGAACTGTTCAGTAGGGGAACATGGGGTACAGTAAAACTCGGAGCACAGTGAAATTTAGTTTTGTTTGTTAACTATATGTGAATGAAGTTCAGTTTCTTCCAGATTATTCATTATTGGTCCTTTTTTGTACAATGTGGAAGATTTAAGTGATTTTTCTATTGCTCTTCGTGATTTTCTGTGATGAGGTGTTGATAACATGTCTAGGGATTATTTTCGCTATTTCTGGTGTGTTCCCTGTATCTCGTTACAAAATTTTCTGTCGGTTTGGTCTATATATGATTTTTGGGAGGTGTTACATGTAATTTTGCAGAGTACTTCGTTGCTGTATATTAGTGTGTGTGTGTTGCTTTTATAAATTTTATGACTGATACTGTACTTGTTTTGGTAGGCAACTCAGATGTTCGTGTGCTTCAATACTTCATATATATTATTATAGTGTTTCCCATGGCCTTTTGCGTCCTTTGTTTTAATGCTGTCTCTGTGTGTATTTTCTATGCTTTTGGTTGTTTTCGTTTGCTGGTACAGTTTCGAAACAATCAAAAGCATCGCTAATACACACAGAGTTAACTTTATCAAAGGACGCATAAAAGCCAACTTACATACTCACAACATACCTAGGAAACATATCAGGCAAAATTAATAGTGTTCAACGACACGAACATCTGATTTGTCTATCAAAACAAGCGTAGTACAAGCCATAAAATTTACAATATACAATAAACCAGAAATCTAAAAAATTACGTCTAACATCTGCGAAAAATCATATATAGGCCAAACTGGCAGAACTTTTATAAAAATATACAAGAAACACACCAGGGATAGCGAAAATAGTCCCACTACATGTTATCAACACTGTGTCACAGGAAGTCAGGAATAAAACCAGTAGAAGAATGACTTAATATCTTACACATTATACAAAAAAGACCAATCATGGAAAATACTGGAATACATTTGAATCTGACAAGTGGACTTCTAGTGAATAAACTGTGAGTTAACTACCTCTGTCGAATCAGTTTTAAAATTTCTGACATTGAGTAGAGCTACATTAGGTCGGAGTGTTTCTTTGTACTGGTAGAAAGTAATTTTTTGACACTTTCTAACAATATGTATTGTGTAATTTTACTGGTCTTTACAGAGTATTGTTACATATTTGAAAACAACATTGTCTGCAGTACAGACACTGGTAAGTTAATATTAACGTCCATCATTTAGTATTTATGTCAAAACGTGGTTTTGGTTTTTCAGGTATGTGGGGCACTTTAAAACTTGAGTCATTGGGGCACAATGACACGTTTCAGTCTGCCCATATGATTTAAAAATTCGTTATCATCAGAGAACGTCTATTTTTAAAATTAATTTTAACATCGGTTTTTTAGTTTAAGGATCTGGAGAGGGATCCAAAAGCAGATGATTATGTTCTGGTGCAATTTGAAACCTGGCAGGCAAAAAATGACTCTGAAGAAGATTATGAAGCAGGCCTAAGTTTTTTTATTACTAGCGCAAAAAACCAAAAGTTCATTTCTGAAAGCAGCATTTGAAGACACAGCATCAGTGCACTAGAGCCAAATGAAACGGATTCTCCCAAAACCCATTCAATTTGGGCAAACAAAAAGACTCTAGTGCTACTTATCACTTGGATAGAATTTTCTTCTATAAATATGGGATAAATCTCAACGAATAGTTCCTCAAAGTTATTGAAGTGTATTTACTTGGTAGCTGTGAACAATCTTATTCTACTATTGTAAAACATTCAAGCTTTTATATATAAGCTTAAATATTGTACACCATTTCAGGATTAATAGTGTAGTTCTTTTTAAGTCGTAATGTCCAATAATTACTATGCTGATGTGTTTTTAATTAAAAATTAAATAAATGATGAAAGTTGAAATGTTACAAATGTTTATATCACTGTGCCCCATCACTTGTTTCAGTGTACCCCACACGTTAGCCACAGGTAAATTATAATTACAAATACTAGAAAAAAAATCTCATCTTTGAAAGTGCACTACGGTCGGGGGTTCGAATCCCCCCTCGGGCATGGATATTTGTGCCGTCCTAGTTCGTAAGTAGTTCATAAGTAGTTTGTAAGTTTAGGGACTGATGACCCCCGTAGTTAAGTCCCATAAGCTTAACAAACATTTGAACATTTTTTTTTTTTTGAAAGTGCAAACAAGTATCTATCCTATGTATCACAATGTCATTGGAATAAACAAAAGTGAATTTACAACTAAATATGGATTATTCGTTTCACTCTATCCCATGTTCCCCTTAGAGAGACACCATATCGAAGATTCGTACCTTATACAGAGAAAAAGAAAAAACTTTATTTCCTTTTAGGAATTCAGGTGTTTCATGAGGAGAGATGCCCTCAATATTAGGGGCGCGGCAGTTCTCACTAAGCCATAGCGAACGTACGGGGCGCATCAAGAAAGTAGGTTTTACTTTCATTTTTTAAGAAAGCCTATACAATCAATGTAAAAGCTACATTTCGACTTAGTCACGAAAAAAATTCAGACTTATTTTTATCGTGCGATCAACTTTGAATTCCTGCGTCGCAGAAGAACCACTTGATAATCAAATTGCAGTTTATTAGGGGTACATGAAGTTTTTTTCATCTTTTTACCAATTGTTTGTACCCAACGGGGATGGAGTGTCCGAGCGTTCTAAGGCGCCTTGCTGCGGAAAGCGCGGTTGCTCGCCGTCGGGGGTTCGAGTCCTCCCTCGGGCATGGGTGTGTGTACTGTCCTTATCATAAGTTGGTTTAAGTAGTTTTGAAGCCTAGCGACTGATAACCGAAGTAGTTAAGTCTCATCGATTTACAAATATTTGAATATTTTTTGGTTAACCCAAGACGTACCCACCTTTAACATAAATGTTTCAATATTAGGGTATACAACTACACTGTACTGTGTCATTATTTATATCACTATACTTATGTACCACCATTGTTTCCCGTAAATTAGGACTTAATTTGAGTTTTTTACATGCATTGAACTCTGTCATTATCTATGTACCATACTTCTGTATAATCATAAGGCTCATGTCACTGTATTTCTGTATAACCATGTTGATCATACAATTTTGTTTTCATTGATTGAATGTTCCGTTGGTGCTTGGTAGATACATAATCAGTAAAACACACACGACACTGTTGTCTTATTCTACAATATTTATTAATTTATACAAACTAGTTTACGGTTGTTACGCCATCATCAGGTAGAATGATTACTACAAGCAAATGTTATGACAAAGATTTTCCAAAGTGTGCATCACAGAATTATATACAGGCAGGCACTATGGTAGGGCCACTGTTCACAAACCTCACGTCGTCCAGAACTGGTTTCGTGTCGCCTTTTCCCTGGCCACCATATGCAGCACATTTCAGTATTGTGAACCCACGGTGGCTTCGTTTGTAAAGAATGGCGTGATATCGTTACTCGTCTCCTTAAGCCCCACCCTGACTTGTCATTATTTACCTACAACGTATTAGGCATGCTAAGAGGTTGAGTTTGCAGCTTTCCCATATTCTGAGGGTGATTTGCCATAGACGTGCACAAAATAAGAATCATGTGTGTAAGTAGCCGTTAAGAGAGGTAAAAGGTACTAGATATTTTCATATGTTACTGATGCTACTTATCCTATCATTCTTTTAAAATTTCCGAACGTCTTAATAACTGAACATCGAAACTTGAAGTCGTACCAACTTCTGCCCTTCTAACCAATCAGGAGCTGGGGTAACAATACCACAAGAAAGTTGCGTGGAAAATAATTTTAGGGACTTGCATGTTTAAATATTTCCTTAACATACGAATACCAGGCAGTTACAACTGCTTTCTTAGTGAAGTTGTAAACTGTGGAAATGAAATAATCGTAGTAACGAAGTCTATAAACAAGATTTGTTATTGGTGACTTTACTTCGTTAATTTTCTGTAAGAGTAATATTGTCATTTTCCGCCGTTACCATAAAATTTGAAGTTAGTTCCTAATTTTTAAACACTTGATTTTGAATAGCTACGACGAGGAAAAGAGGGAAATGTGCAGGGGAGGAAACGGAAGACAGAAGGAAGGGAAGGAAGAAATGGTCGGGACAAAGGGGCCGGGGGGAGGGGAGAGAAGTACGGAAGTAGAGGCAGGAGGGGCTTGGGGCACAGAATGTAGGAAAATTTTGCTTTCTTCGTGGTTAGATATACGTCGCATGCTCCAGATGTGGCAAACCCTCTGATCTGTATGTTTATGCAGAAAACGAAAAAGCAAAACAAAAACTTAGTCCTCTGACTTTACAATAAATAATGGTGGTCTGAGAAAACATAGTTTTTATAACTTTACTTTCCTTCCACATAGAACAGAACACAAAGCTGGTTTCGTATGTATATTTTATTGATGAATGTTCTAAGTGAGTTTTTGTTCGCAAGAATTCTTTCATTCCCTGGTCGTTCATTCCGTCATCGACTGAGCCATTTCGAAACGTAGACACCTTTGCTACTGTTTAAAATCACCCGCGAGAACTTATTTGCTACAAAGGGGTTAATGATGCTTAATACAGCTGTAACTTTAGCTAAAGGAACAATAAAACATCGAAAGCAAAAACACAGTTTCCTAACAAAACAGAAACAATCCCACAATTGTTACTACCAGAAACAGCAAGAATCTCAAAACAATCGTTTTAAAATAAAAAGTAAAGTTTGTGGATTTATAACAAAGACGAGTAAAGTGTGAAAATGTTTGAATCATTAAACTCCATATTGAATTTTCACACTTCAAAGAAAGTTTCTGTTATATAGGAACAGGCCACAACAGGAATTAACGTTCTTGTCTGTTTAAATTCTCTCATTTTCAACGGAGTAGGCTACATTTCCTCATGAATAACGTGTTGTGTTTATATCACTGAACTAGTCGACCCGGCAATGCTCCGCAATTGCTAATATGTATGTACTCTTGCTTTGAACGTCAAATGTGCAAAATCTTATCGCAATCGTACCAATGATATTGATATCCCAAAGAAGAGAGCTCTGTCAGTTTTCCACAAATTATCCTATTTTCTGGCCAACTATTCCAAACTTTTACTTCACTCAAACCTTCCTCTCGCTTTGAACGTCGAATGTGCAACATTATATCACAATCAGATGAATGGTTTTGATATTTAGTAGAAAATCTCTTTGTATTTCCTTCTGAATTTTGCAATTTTCCGGGAAACTTCCAAATTTTTATTTCATAAGAACGTTACTCTTGCTTTGAACGTCTAATATGCAAAATGGTATCGCAATCAGACGAATGATATTGATATATTATTGAAAAAAGCTCTTTCAATTTCTCGCAAATTTTCAAATTTTCCAGCTAACTTTCCCAAATTTTTAGTGCATAAGAGCGTTCATCTTTCGTTGGACGTCAAATGATCAAAATTTTATCGCAATCGGATGAGCGGTTCTCAACTTAGAGTGTTGAGTACATTTAGAAACACAATGAAAAAGGAACTGGGTTCGAATTTTGCGACTTCCCTTTTTAACTGTCCCAAGACCGTAATGAACTAAACAAAAAATGAAGTACCCCTCTAAGTCGTGCGAATAGTCAGTTATAGTGCTGAATTCAATCAAAAACACATTGAAAAACGCACCTTCAGTTTTCTCAAATTTTCTGGTAGATTTTCCAAAAAATTTATTACATACAAACATTGTACTGTCGAGCTGTACTCAAGTGATGCTCTTATACCATCCGGCAATTGATTTCATAGGAAAAATAGCTTTGGTTCTTCCTAAATTTTACTACTTTGTGGGCGACTTTTCCAAATTTTTATTTGCTGAGAACCTTCCTCTTGCTTTCGACATGAAATGTACAAAATTTTATCGCAATTGGACGAACGGTATTGATAGTTCACTGGAACAAGCTATTTCAGTCTTTCCCAATTTTCCTCTTTTCATATTTTATCTACTTTTAAATCTTCCCTGGACTTTCATGAATATTTCAAGACTAAAATTAGCCAAATCGGTTCAACCGTTCTCGAGTTTTAGCGAGACTAACGAACAGCAGTTCATTTTTATATATATAGATAAGGAAAATTCGGCTTTATTTTATTTTATTTACATTTATTTCACGATTGTTTATGTCCCTCGATATTTTACTAATGTTTGGAACTCAAAAATTACAGAAACTATTTGCTTAACTACGTAGAAAAGTAATTACAAACAAACATTTCTCTTAGGGCACCGTGCCCACCGCTAGGAGCGCTAGTGTCGTTGGGTAACAGCTTTCACAGCAGTGAGTGTCGCGACTGTGTATGTTACACTGTGGTAAAGTTAATAGGTGTTGACCTTCATCGAAAAGATTTTAAAGCGTTTCTTGAATAATTTTTGCAGCTATATTCGTGGCCTGCTCTTCCTCCTGAGACCTCTGGCTAAGTTAGCGGCGCTAGGTGCGTCACTTCCGCCATCCCATTAAGCTGCCCGCTCTCGCGGTATTAGCGCATCGATCTGCATTACGTGATGGCGCCTGACTCCACGGAGCGGCGCATTACGATAATTGGCTGGAGTGGCGCTGCGATACCTCCCTCGTGGCCGCCGTAATGGCCGCTTCGTGGTCGGCACAGGTCAGGCGTCACGTCGGCTCCCGTATCACACTCCGTGAATAGCTGTGACGCGTTTCCTTGACCGGCCGCTGGAGCAGACTGCATATTATCAGCTGGCCGAAGCCGCCGCAACTCCCGATGGGGGAAGAACAGTGCCTGATACAAAAACAACAACAGTACAACATTGTCGACGAAACCCCTACAGACAGAAACTCGGGTACAATAAAGGGAGCCGCGGTGGAGTAGCCGAGCGGTCTGAGGCGCCTTGATGCAAAGCGCGCGGTTGCTCGTCGTCGGAGGTTCGAGTCCTCCCTGGGGCATGGGTGTGTGTGTTGTCCGTAGGTTAATTTAACTTAGTTTAAGTAGTTTGTAAGCTGTGGACTGATGACCACGCAGTTTGATCCGATAGGTTTACAAACATTTGAACATTTCAATAAAGGGAACCAATTATAATTAATCCCGTTTTACACGATCGACTTTGTAGTGGAAATGGACTACTTGAAGTCCGTGCGCCTTTCGTGCTTCCGTGTAAATCAGCACAGTGCGTCTATGACGTCAATGATCTATTGATTGTGGCGAGTATGGAGTTCTATATTTTCTTGTGTGCTTCAGAATGCGCAAGCAAATAAGTAATGGTAGTAGTGTCTGCTAACATCGGAGTTAAACTATTCTGGTCATTCATATTACAGAAATTCTTTCGCATCTTCTTTAACTTTATTCTGTTGCTTGCTTTGTATTTTCATCACACCGAAAAAGTTGCACCAGAGCCTACTAGTTTTCTCCTTAAATAGGGACGAAATAGTTTTCGTTTTTCGGGGGAAAAGACTACACTTCGTGTATATACGAACGTAAATATATAAACGTGTTTTACCGAACATTATTTCAACAGAAGAGTCAGAATTATTAGATGACAAAATGATTTCTGATGTTATTTAGAAATGTTCAAATGTTTTTAAGCTTAGGTGTTATTTAGACTGTTAACAAGGAAACAATATATGAAAACTAAAGTAAATAGTCGCTTTTTATCTTATCAGTATTGTTTCATGTGTTTGCCAGTATAAATTTTCTTCAGCAAATTAATGTGTAGGGGAGACCGGGGCACGTTTTCCACCTTTTTACATTTTTATTTTTGTACCTTTTATTTTTATCAGTTTTGAGGTAAACAGCGGATCATTGTATTTCCTATACCTTTATCTACAGTCTTATACAGATATTTTAGAAAATAGTACAATCCTTCTTGGCAGCAAATGATTTTGTCTGACCATGTTGCATTAGAAAATTTGCCCCATTTGCGGGGATCGTTTTCCAGCTTACTTAAACTGTACAGGGGCTAATTTTTCAACTATACTTTAAATGGTAAAACAGAGATAATTATCTTGATTTCACTGAATATGTATTTTTATTATGAATTTACAATACATTACAAAAGAAGGATAGCAAAAGTAACCACATTAGAACAGTTTCCTGGCTGGGATTCGCTTTTTCTCGTCTCTGCTATTTGCTTCCTTTTGCAGTTTCCTTTTTTTAGATAAATCGTTTCCGATTTTCAGCTGATTTTTAATTGGAGTATCAGTCAATATAGCTGACATCCTTTTTCTCCTTCCACGTCGTGTTTGCTTCCTAGGTGCCGCCTTCTCAAAAGGCCTAAATTCTTCTGGTATTGGCCAAGTTTGTGTGAATGTAGAAGGAACGCCTTCTTGACAAGCAAGAGGAAAGGTGTTTGTAGAACTCAAGCGAACGTCTTCGGAAATGCTAGTCTGTGTTGGTGTAGTAGGAGTTGATGAATTCGATGGGTTCCAATGGAGGCTGCGATCTGTCGTTTATTCTGGCAAGTTTGAATCCAGTCTGGAACTGGTAGGGCATTCGGAATTTGATAAAGTAGGAGCTGGTCTGTCTGTAAAGTACGATGACATAAAATCTGAGTCTGTAAAAATTTCAGGATTAAGTGCGAAAATTCCTGAAACTTTAAAACCTGCCATAATATTGACTGGTGTTAACGCCTGCGCCGCAGCTCTTGCCAAAATAGATGGGATATCATAAACTGTCATAGGTCTTTTGTTTGTGCACACCCCTGCATCGCAAGCTGTGTTAGTTTGCTTTTTGAGGGGCCCAAATACATTGCAATCTAAGGGCAGCAGCTTATGGCTGCAGTGAGGTGGGAAAGACAACAATGTCACACCGTTATCTTTGAAATAGTCCAATGCTTCTGATGTTCCCTACGGCCCCTTTTACACATTATGTGTAAGACTTTTTTTGTAGTTTTAAGATATTCTTAATGTGAGAGGAGTGTCCCCATATAATCAGACCACATGAAATATGGGACTGAAACATCCCAAAATATGCCACTCTGAGGTACTCCACACTCACTACTTCCCTGAGTTTCATAATGAGGTATGCTACCCGAGATATTTTTTTTACATACATGATTTACATGTTCCTCCCATCCAAGTTTGGAGTCTATGTGAATGCCTAGAAGTATTGCAGCCTTATTCTCTACTTCATTAGACATTCCCATTAACAGTTGTTGGGTTTTATTAGGGTTACATAGAAGTTTATTTGCTGAAAACCAGTGTAGGGCCCTATCCAAATTTTCTTCTGTTAGTTTAGTCAGATCTTTGCTGTTCTGGTGTGTGGTAATAAGTGTTGTGTCATCAGGATAGCACACGACTGGGTGGCCTATGTTTTGTGGTAAATCATTGATTGCCACAATGAAGAAGAAGGGTCCAAGAATAGATCCTTGTGGAACTCCGGTATTGATGTCCATCAAGGAAGAATTTATATTTCTGACTGATACAAATTGTTTTCTGTTGCTTAAGTAAGAATTTATAATCTCTAAACCTGAGGAGTTCTGATTGAAATTTGCTGGTTTCCTTTTAAAAACGAGCTGAAGCAGTCAGGCCCTGCCATTTCATTTACTGTCCAATTTTCTGGAACTTTTCTCTTGCATGCAAGAGCATACGTATAGGGAAATCGCCTGACTTCTTTAGGAGTAAGCCTAAAATAGATGTCAGAAGCCTTCATGAGATACTGAACCAGCATTTGCTCTTGTTCATGAGTAAAACCCTGTACAAACAAACCCAAAGTGTATTAGAAATTTAATATTTAAAAGGGAAATTGTAACAGGTATATAGCCTATATATTAGAGCGTTCTTACTACGTTAGTGTGGGTGCAAAGTGTAGCCTACTTAGACGCCATGGTTTTACATATCCTATTGTCAGCGTGTTTGGTGCACGCCTTGCGATTAGTGCTACTTCTGGTAGTCGCAGGTCTATTTCTGGCACTGTTTCTTCTGCTTGTGGCAAGTCTGGGACAGGCGATTCCGATTCGACAAGAGGAACATGCGTTCCTGATAGTTCTTCCAGTGGAGGCCGCGGGATCACAGCTATTGATTGCACTGGTAGATTGTCTAAGGAACGGAATTGCAACAAGTAATTGTTCAGAGTCCTATGTGGAATATTGAAGTCCATGGATGCTTTTCTGACACTACACCCCCCTCTAATTGCTAATAGAGCAGCATTTATTATTTCTTTCTATAATTGCGGACCATCTTAAGTCTGTAAAAAAAAAAAAAAAAAAAAAAAAAAAAATATATATATATATATATATATATATATATATATATATATATATATATATATATATATATATAATTTTTTTTTACAAGTAACCATTTGAAAGGGGCTATTTGGCAGAATTTATTACACAATAAATGCATATTTAAAGCAAATATTCCAGGCTGGGGCACGTTTTCCAACAGACATGTGCAGGAATATGTGCCCCGTATTCTCTCGGAAAACGTGCCCCGTCGCCATATTCCGAACTATAGCACTACGTTCATGGGTAACTGTGTAAGCTATTTACGAAATAAATGCGCAGTTACGTGAAGAAAGAAACTCATATTTAGTGCGTGCAACGTCAAAATAACAAGTTTAACGCTAGTATGTTTATTTTAAGTTTCAATAAAAACGTGAAAGTTTACTCACCTTTGCAAAAATGACGAAAACAGCCCTGCCGACAATGTGACTGCTGGTACAACACTGAAACTTTCGTAAATGAAGCGTGCTTTGTTGCTACTTCCTGCAGTATCGCCGTTGGTACCATCTAGCGGTTTGTTCCGAAACTAAAGCGAGTTGTAAAACTTGCCCCTATGGAAAATGTGCCCCGTTTTCAAAAGCTTGAATGACCCTTTTTCTATTATTATTATTATTATTTCGTTATTCTTATTTCATTCTCCAGGTGACGCGGGCTGGCGGTTCACAGTTGTGTAAAAAATTTCTTACATTTCAGTAGAACATCAACTGTGAAGTACCTTTTGGCCCACTTTAGGTTAGGGTAGTAACACTAAAAGTGGGCCATTGCGATCGTCTTTTGACAGCTCGAAATTTAAATGAAAATAACGGCTTAACTATTCATCTGACAAGAAAAACTGAATAACCGAATTTGTAGAGGGGAAAATTCTCTTTTTTTTTTTCATATCTCGTAGCGTTTCAAAGATATTTGCAAAAATAACGGCGATTTTGGGATGTATGTCTGTCTGTCTGTCTGTCCGTCCGTCCAAAATGTTTGCAAAAACTTTTAAAACTATAAATTTATAGTGGGCCGTAAAACACGTCAGTGCGATTTTTTCTTATTAATAAACTCGATTATCCTTTACCGTTCCTACGCAAAAAGTGCCCTCGTAACCTCAGTTTTCATTCAGTTGCGAAACTACACAGTAGGCAGCTGTACAGTTTTGGTGTTTACGTCCAAACGAACACAACTACTGGAGACAAACGAGACGCAGTACGTGAACAGCACGCCAGGAGCGCTACAGTACACCCATTCGTTTCGAATAGTCAACTGAGACAAGAAAAGTCGTCGTGTAAAACTAGCTTAAGGAGTAACTGCCAAAGCGTACGGCCACGGAGACGCAAATGAGTGTCGATCAAATTCCGCCCGAGGACAGGCAGAAATATACGTACAAAACGAGGAATTAGGCTTGAGAATGCGACACTGCGCAGGGAGATGTAGCTAATGCATCTGATGCTATAGAGAGAATTAGACGTCTTGAAATTGAAATACGACAGCCTAGAGAAGGAAAACCATAGATTATGTAAACAGACACAAGAGCTCGGAGAAGAAAACCGTGAATTAGTTCAAATTTTCAAATGTTTGTTAAGCTTATGGGACTTAACTACGGGGTCATCAGTCCATAAACTTACAAACTACTTATCAACTACCTTATACTAAAGACGTCACAAATATCCATGCCCGAGGGGGGATTCGAACCCCCGACCGTAGTGGCCGTGCAGACTGTGACTGGAGCGCCTCAGTCTCCTCGGCCACCGCGGCCGGCCGAATTAGTTCCAGAGAGAGAACGAACCCTAATGTTTTGCAACATTTGCAGCTGCAGACATACCCCCAAAACCCAGAAACAGGATAGAGTAGCAAACTGAACAAACAATATCCAAGGAGACAGCTTTTCAGGTCAGAAACAAATAAGAACGCGAAAGCTATATAGGACAGAAAATCAAAAACTATTAATTTTTTAAGATTGTGGTCTACACTAACAACTGTAAATTTTAGCATTTGAAGTGTACAGACATATCGTATGTTATTTGTTTGAGATATTAACGTTTTTCAACAATTTTCAACTCATTTTTACTTTTGTCGATTATAGCGCCATCTATTATGAAAGTTTCATATTAAAGTTACATACTTTTTCACAGAAATAGGGGTTCCTATTTAAGACTACAAAGACATCCCTCCTCCCGCTCCCGGGGGAATGCAGGGCGGCCGGGGATGGTAGGAGGTCGAGTTTTATGTTAATGGATGTTTCTCTTCATATGAACAAGTATTATTAGAACTTTAAAAAAAAATACAGAATTGTATTTTTTCAAGTATTTCGATAAACGATTTAAGTACCTCACCCTCTATATTTAAAAATACTTTATGTATAAAACAACAACAAGATCGCAAGTTATTTTTTATGTAGAATATCGGATACGAGAAAAGATCAAAATAAAAAATAAAAAATTAGCGATCTTGAGTGTTGTTTTACATAATAAGTGTGTTGAACAGGTTCCCCTAAAATTAAAATAACAAATTTCTGTAAAAATATTACTAGCGACAAATATTCAACTAAATTTACATCCACCGTCAGCAGTTTGAGTGAAAGTGAAGGTGAAGACGTTTTCACCGAAGCGAAGCGTGAGACCGAGTGCGGACTTCCATCGTCGTTGAAAAGCTGGCCCATTGAGCGACACGGAGAATGGGAGTATTTTTGCGCGAGCACTTGCCTGTAATGAAATGTGGTTTTTACGCGCTTCCGAGGTACTGGACGCTGTTGCGAGCTGCCGGCTATTTATGAATTAATTTTCCAGAGACGGACCGGCAACTGTTGGTTGGGTGTACTCAAGTGCGGCAACTTTAAGAGAGGCAAAGATGTATTCTGCTGTTGACGTTAATTTTGTAATCAGAACAATGTGTCATTTAATAATGTAGGTGTTACATTCATAGAAGTTTCTTATCTTCATCACTTACTGATTTTGCTGGTATTGTAGTGAAGAAAAAAATGTTCAAATGTTTGTAAATCTATCTGACCAAACTGCGTGGTCATCAGTCCGTAGCTTACAAACTACTTAAACCTAGGTAAACTAACCTACTGACAAACACACACACACCCATGCCCTAGAGAGGACTCGAACCTCCGCAGCGAGGCGCTTTAGACCGTTCGGCTACTCCACCGCGGCTGTTGTGAAGAAATCCTGACGTTTCTGAGGAGAAAACCGACGTCTTTCTGTAGAAGGTTGGCTCTTCTGTTGTTTATTAGCAATTTTTTGCTCTTAATAGAAACTGCAATTCTTGTCAAAAAGTCGTAGATTTCAAGATATCCGTGAATAATCTGTCCTGTGAAGTACCGTTTCATACCTTCCAATGGCTCTTAGAAAACGTGATAAAGACGAATGTGGAGTTATTTTCTCGTGATTGCCTATTTATATTGCACTACATACCTACTCTGTTGTAAAAAGTATGTTAAAATGATAATGTGTAAATGATAATATCCACACTCGTCCGATATCATATTCGGAACTGTACCTCGCCAGCCGCTTGGAGCGCTGCTGTCGTGGCGTATAGCAAAAACCTGTGGAAGTGTCGCCACTGTATTTTTAGACTGTGGCCGAGCGGTCTGCGGCGCGCCAGTCACAGTCTGGACGCCGCTACGGTTGGGAGTTCGAATCCCCCCTCGGGCAAGGATGTTTGTGTCGTCTTTAGTATAAGATAGATCATAAGTAGTTTGTAAGTTTAGGGACTGATGACCCAGAAGTTAAGTGCCTTAAGCAAAACAAACATTTGAACATTTTTGAATCTCCGACGCCGCAGCAAGGCGCCTTAGACCGCTCGGCCTCTCCACCGAAGCAGCCTAGTTACTTTTAGTGTCCATTGTGGAACGACAAGAGGTATTCCTGACATCTCTTCATTGCTTACATTACGATCATGGACGAACATTGAGACGGCTCGAAGACGATAAAAGTGTCACTACTGTGGCCACATATTGGATGTGCCAAAAGTGTCTTCTCACGATAAGAAAAAGGGCCCTAAAATTGGAAAATACTACGCGAAAGCATGCCGGTGGTTGTTTGTAAATTCAGAGATACCTCGATAATGCTGTTTACAAAATTCACCACCATACTGTTACCAAATTGCTGAAACAGACTGAACGTACGCTACAACCTGTAATTAATAACACTGAACGTCGCTATTTCACAACTTTCGTAACTTAGACATTTAACCATAACAGGTCACTCACACATTAAATACTGACTGACAATATTGTCAACAAAATAGTGTCAAACCTTCACTGCATTGCACTGGTCCTCACGCCATCAATAATGTTATCATTATTTTCAGTTGGCAATACGTTTTCGTGAACGTAAGAACTTCCGTTGGACCGTGAGAAAACCACACACCGCTGGCTAGCACAAAATGTCAACCGACAAATGGGATAAGGAGAAATGGGTTTGTGAGTGGTTAAAGAAAATTAATGATTTTTCGCATGTCAGCCTGCTGATGGAAATCCGAACCACTGACCCAAAGATTCCTTAAATTATTTTCGAATGAGTTCATAATCATACGACAAATTACTTACTATGTTACGAGACAAAATCGAGAAACAAGACATAGTTTTGAGATCCCCAATTCCAGCCCATGAAGGATTAAGTGCAACTTTACGGTTTTTGGATATAGGAAAGTTATTTGAAAGGAGTTCAGTCTAATTGTATCCTCTAACACGATAAGTAAAATTGTCATTGAAACCTACAATGCAATTACATAATTTATTTTATTTTTAACGTCCTCCGTTTTTCCTTTCGTATACTGCTGGTGATAAATTTTAAGTAAATGCTTATAACCATGAATCTTCTAGTTTCTATCCGTGTAATAAGATAATCTTTGGGATCAGAGAAATAGATTGCTCCTATAACATTCGATAACATGTACTATTAATTATTTACAGACGAATAGAAAAAGTTGTGGAATCTGGCCTTGGGGCAAGGGCAAGGGAAACATGCGTTTTTAGCATTTTTAGATTTCGAGAAAGCTCTTGACAATGTCGTCTGGAATAAACTATTTCAAATTCTGAATGCAGCAGGGGTAAAATATAGGGGTCGAAGAGCTATATTCAACTTACACAAAAACCAGACAGCGGTTATAAGAATCGAAGGGCATGAAAGGGACGCAGAGGTTGGGAAGGGAGTAAGACAGTGTTGTAGCCTTTCCCCAATGTTGTTCAATCTGTACATTGAGGAAGCAGTGAAGGAATGTAAGGAGAAATTTGGAGAAGGAATTTAAGTTCAGGAAGAAGAAAAAAAAACTTTGAGATTTGCCGATGACAGTAATTCTGTCAGAGACCGCAAGCCGCGTCGGAGTAGCCGAGCGGTCTGGAGCGCCACGTTGAGGATCGCGAGGCCTCCCGCGTCGGGGGGTTCGAATCCCCCCTCGGGCATGAATATTTGTGCCGTCTTTAGTATAAGGTAGTTTATAAGTAGTTTGTAAGTGTATGGACTAATGACCCCGCAATTAAGTCCCCTAAGCTTTACAAACATTTGAACATTTCAGAGACTGCAAAGGATCTGGAATATCAATTGAATGGAATGGACAGTGTCTTGGAAAGAGGGTATAAGATGAACATTAACAAGAGTAAAACGAGGGTAATGAAATGTAGTGTCAGAAAATCAGGCGATGCTGAACGAATTAGATTAAGTAATGAGAAAATAAAAGTAGTAGATGAGTTTTGTTATTTGGGTAGCAAGATAACTTCTGATGGCCGACGAAGATATAAAATGCAGAATGGCTATGGGAAGAAAAGCGTTTCTGAAGAAACGAAATTTGTTGACCTCCAATATTAGTTTAAAAGTTGAGAAGTCCTTTCTGAAAGCATTTGTCTGGATCGTAGTATTGTACGGGAGTGAAACGTGGACGATAAGGAGTTGAGACAAAAAGATCATAGAAGCTTTTGAAATGTGATGCTACAGACGAATGATGGAAATGAGATATGTAGATCACGTAACTAATGAGGAGGTACTTAACCGAACTGGGGAGAAAAGGAGTTTCTCGCATATCCTGACTAAGAGAAGGCATAGTATGGCGGGACACATTCTGAGACATCAAGGAATCGTCAACTTAGCGTTAGAGGGAAGTGTGTGGGGTGAAAATCGTAGAGGGAGACCAAATGTTCAAAATGTTTGTTAAGCTTAAGGAACTTAACTGCGGCGTCATTAGTCCCTAAACCTACAAACTACTTATGAACTACCTAATACTAAAGACGGCACAAACATCGAGGGGGGATTCGAACCCGCGACGGGGAACGGCCTCGCGCATCGTAGCATAGCAGAGGGGGACCGAGGGACGAATACAAAAAGCAGATTCAAAAGGATATAGGTTGCCGAATTTATTCTCAGATGAAGAGGCTTGCACAGAATAGGGTAGCGTGGAGAGCTGCATCAAACCAGTCTGCGGACTGAAGACCACAACAACATTTCCTGCCCCATGCAGATTCATTCAAAACGTACTGAGATAGAAACGGCAAGTGTAAACACTAAAATAGAGTAGTTATGCAATAGACGCTAACGTCCCTGAGGCTGTTTCGCGAAACACTGTAAACAACTAAACTACGAATATTGTCAAAATATTTTTGGACCCATCGATACTGCTGTGTCAATATATATGGTATTGACAATACGTTAATACCCACGCGTAGACGATCAATATATGCATGCATTGTCAATATATTGAGAATAGTACTGAATGTACGAGGGCCCAATAATACTACTTTTTCCTTTTTGAATACACGTCATAACAGTCAAGTTTTTACTGGGCAAAAAAGCCTGGCACACAATCAAGCGTTTGTACAAATCTTGCTAGTAGCTATATTTCCGCTGCTGCTGGCAAGCGCTATAATCGCGCTGTTTATCGTACCAGCCGCGGTTTATCTGCAGCTTTCCCTTCGAGTCCACACTTGCCCAAACAATACGGAGCACTGCTGTGTACAGTCGCTGCCTGGAGGTGCCCTGTGTTTTAAGGCCCTTCCAGCAGTCAAGCTTTCAGCACGTTGTTGTATGAGCAATCGTTATCTGACGTTATCTCTCACGGTTAATCGTAGACTGCGCAACCATCGCTACACTAAAGGGAAGTGGAACCTTACTGCGATAGTCTAGCACATGCTTTGTCAGCTTAATGCGCTAGTAAGTGGTAGAACTAGGCTAGGGAACAAGTAACACCAGTCACAGTTGGCAACGACATTTATTTCAGTAGAGGTTAACAGCTTGTAAATTTTCATTTATAACTTCAATAATCTTGAATTTACTTTAGACTCCAATAATTTGAATTGACTCTTAAGTTAACCAACCATACTATCAAATGTACCACAAACGATCTGCAACTTTACTCAGCAATTTACACAGTTAATAAAAGTCAAACAAATTGTTACGCTAAAAAAACAGCTAGTTCAGTAATACGAATACAATTAAATACAACTTAACCCTTTGTTCTTAATTAATTCTTTTTAAAATGTTTATAACAGTGACAAGAAATTTAAATGAGATCCACAAATAACATAATCTGCATGTTCAATGTAAGTCAACTATTGGATTATGTTCACTGACAACAGGTATTCAGGTGTTTGTAGAACTTATGGGACTTAACTACGGGGTCATCAGTCCCTAAGCTTACAAACTACTTATGAACTACCTAAGACTAAGGACGGCACAAATATCCATGCCCGAGGGGGGATTCGAACCCCCGACCGTAGTGGCCGTGCAGACCGTGACTGGAGCGCCTCAGTCCCCTCGGCCACCGCGGCCGGCTGTTCACTGACAACGTAATTTCAAATCGTTATAGGTGCTGGTATTGCAGCCGACACAGATCAGTCGAGAAAACTGGAAGAAGTGTGGAACTATGAAAAAATAAGCAAAATATAAAAACAAAGCAGTCCGAGTCGAGCAGATTGTGATCATAGTAGTGCCTCGTGGAAGGAGGAGAAATGCGTACCATAACATTTATGACTTTGATGAAGGTCGGATTGTAGCCTATCGCGATTGCGGTTTATCGTATCGCGATATTGCTGCTCGCGTTGGTCGCAATCTAATTACTGTTAGCAGAATATGGAATCGGTGGGTCCAGGAGAGCAATACGGAACGCCGTGCTGGATCCCAACAGCCTTGTATCACTAGCAGTCCAGGTGACAGGCATCTTATCTGCATTGCTGTAACGCATCATGCAGCTACGTCTCGATCCCTGATTCAACAGATGGGGACGTTTCCAAGACAAAAACTATCTGCATGAACAGTTCGACGCAGTTTGCAGCAGCATGGATTATGAACTCGGAGACTTTGGCTGCGTTTACCCTTGACGCTCCATCACAGACAGGAGCGCCTGCGATGGTGTATGCAACGACAGTCCTGGGTGCACGAAATGCAAAACGTCGTTTTTTGGATGAATCCAGGTTCTGTTTACAGCATCATGACGGTCGCACCCGTATTTGGCGCCAATGCGGTGAACGCACATTGGAAGCGTGTGTTCATCGCCATACTGGCGATGGTATGGGGTACCTTTGTTCGCATCGACGGCACTTTGAACAGTGGCCGTTACATTTCAATGTGTTACGACCCGTGGCTCTACCCTTCATTCAATCCCTGCGAAACCCTACATTTCAGCAGCATAATGCACGACCGCATGTTGCAGGTCCTGTATGGGCCTTTCTGGATACGGAAATGTTCGACTGCTGCCCTGGCAAGCACATTCTCCAGATCTCTCACCAACTGAAAACGTCTAGTCAATGGTGGCCGAGCAACTGGCTCGTTACAATAGGCCAGTCACTACTCTTGATGAACTGTGGTATCTTGTTGAAGCTGCATGGGCTGGCGTGTCAAGGCCATTATTACGGCCAGAGGTGATTGTTCTGGGTACTGATTTCTCAGGATCTATACACCCAAATTGCGTGAAAATGTAATCACATGTCAGTTCTAGTATAATATATTTGTCAAATGAATACCCGTTTATCATGTGCATTTCTTCTTGGTGTAGCAATGTTAATGGGCAGTAGTGTACCTTTGTAATTAAACATTGTGGCAGTTGTTTCTTTATCTATTTTATTTAAGGAGCTAGAAAGTATCAAAAAGGAACAAGTTCCTGGTGTTCTACAAAACTAAGAGAAATAATAGGTAGAAGAGTTCAAACGAACGCCCAATTATTGAATGCGCGACTGATACAGCTCGTCGAACTGGCAATCTCACGACATACCCGATCAGAGCTTTCCAAATGAGACTTTCACTCTGCAGCAGAGGGTGCGCTGATATGAAACTTCCTGGCAGATTAAAAATGTGTGCCGGAACCGGGATTCGAATCTGGAACCGTTGCCTTTCACAGGCAAGAAGCTTCATACCAGCGCACAATCCGCTGCAATTTTCATGCTGGAAACATCCCTTAGGCTGCGGCTAAGCCATGTCTCCACCATATCCTTTCTTCCAGCAGTGCTAGTTCTGCAAGGTTTGCAGGAGAACGTCTGTGAGGTTGGGAAAGTAGGAGGCGAGGTACTGGTAGAAGTAAAGTTGTGAGGACGGGCCGTGAGTCGTGTCGGGACAGCTCAGAGGTAGATCACTTTCCCGAAAAAGACAAAAGTCCTAGCTTCGAATCCCGGTCCCGCCATACATTTTTAATCTGCCAGGAAGATCAGAGATTTATTTCCGTCATATCGATATTGCCGAGTAACTGCCACAGTCGACGAACTTATTTGTATGTGGCCGCCATGTTTATTCCACGTCAGTATCAGTGGCAGACCGAGCGTAGACCGTTTGTGCATTCCCATCTTCCTTGTATAAGTCCGTGTAAGCACAACTTCTACTATCGACCGAACGTGACTTTTAACGGCGCATCCGGTGAGCTTGCGCTGACTGTCACGAGTAACTTTACACCTCGTCGGCAGGTCGTTTTGAAGGCGCAATAAGTAGTGCGTTCAGGAAAGCAGGTATTAACAACACTAATAAACGAAAGCTCCACCAACAGGACATCCATCTCAGAACAGACAATTTTATACACCAAGTTGCAACCATTCCTTTATCCGTTTATACATCTCTAACTGAATTACTTCAAAACTGATTTTTACACACTTTGCTTATATGCATCAATTATACGATGGCAAATAATTTTCTTTTTAAAGTTAGAACGTTGTTATAACATTCTGAACATGTAATAAACTTGTTGATGATGCTGCAGTAAGACTAACGTTTCATAAGTTTAGTCATGCTGATAAACTTTCCCGTATTATTTTGTAACTTACAGAGAAAAACACAGTGGCGTGCGGTGAGATTTGGAGAAGGGGAAGCAATTAAAGTGTTTTACACGAGAAAATGTTCAAATGTTTGTTAAGCGTAAGTGACTTAACTGCGGGGTCATCAGTCCCTAAACTTACAAACTACTTATGAACTAGCTTATACTAAAGACAACACAAACATCCATGCCCGAGGAAGGATTCTAACCTCCGACGCGGGAGGCCGCGCGATCCGTAACGTGGCGTATACGAGAATTCCTAAGCAAATTACACGTTAAACTGTTCGAAATCTTTTAATTAACGAACACGCGATGTCAAACGGATGGGACACAGAGCTTAAATATCACACTAATAGCGAAGTATGGAAAGTACGAGGCGCGTCCAGAAAGTAAGTTCCGTTTCAATTTATCTCTGCTGCAGCGCTGCGATTGCAGTTCCGCACATGCGCTGTAGACGATGTGTATCAAGGAGAAGAACGTGCGCCATTTGTAGGTCGCTGTCAGATACGTACGCTTTGTTGTGCTTGTTTGAAATGTCGGCGTTGATTGAAAATCCCGGTTTCCCGGTTCGGTTTCTGAATGCGAGGAAAGTGAAACCAAGTGAAATTTATCGGCAAATTTGCGATGTTTACGGACCAAATGCGATGAGTGATTCGATGGTGAGAAGATGGGTCCGACAGTTCAATGGCGGGCGTAGTGATGTGCACGATGAAGAACGAAGTGGGAGTCCACCTTTGGTTACAGAAGATGACAAGATTGATGACAAGATCCAGGAAAACCGTAGGTTTACAATTAGTGCTCTCGCTATGGACTTCACCAATGACGACGAGCTGAAAGAAACTGTTTCCAACTGGTTGAAGACACAGGCGGCAGATTTCTATGAAGAAGGTATACAAAACCTGGTGCCACGCTATGACAAATGCCGGCAAAATTTCGGCAGTTATGTGGAAAAGTAGTTTAAGAGTTGTAGAATTTTGTGCAATAAAATTTCTTCCGTATCTGTGTACAATTTCATTTTATTACCAAACGGAACTTACTTTCTGGACGCACCTCGTATTCAGTTCCTGCCTAAACACATCCTCGGCAGCATATTCGCGGAAAAATGCAAATGACATTGCTGGGTCCAGAATCTCTTATAAATAAAGTGGAAATAAAACAGAGCATAGTATAGCACGAATTCATTTCCTCCGGTGCTTCGATCTCACACCTTTATCCACAAGGCTATGTCGTATACATGTATAAGATATTAAGATTTCCTGAATGTTTTTAACGCCCTTGGACTTTGATTGTAAGATTTTCTCTTAAGGCTGACCTGTTTTTGATAAATGTTCAATGCGAAAATAAAAATGTCTGAGTGGAGAGCAAACTTTGCGGATCTCAAGGTTAGGTGTGGTTGTTGGCTACAGAGCCTGAACGGAAAGTCTTATTATTAGCAGTTCATTCCTTCCTCGCTGCTGAACTGCTAGAAACTGAGAACAATTGTTCTGACTTAAAACACTTTTTACAGAAACAGACTTAGGAATATATTTAAAGAATATATTTAAACAATATTACACAATATTCTGTGGTAATTAAAAGATACGCGAGTATAAGAATTATTCATTCATCTCCTGAAAACTGCATCTGCAGCTGTGGAACAACTTCGAGCATTACTAACAGCAGAAAAATGAAGTCCTCGCGGTAAACTACTACACTACAACCGAATTCCATACTGCTGTGTCATTTTAATAGTCTGATACTGCTGTTTGTTTGCAAGACCTTCGAAGGTGCTGCAACCATTATACCATTGAAGCATTCTACAGCATACTATGGAACGACCGCCACTAGAAAAACGGCTTAACTGAAACACTATACCCGAGATGGTAGCTTTCGCTTATAAACCTTTGTGACTGAATAATTATGCAATGCTCATGCAAAGAACGCAGGCAGTGTAAGTGAAATGCAACTCTGGATGGTTTGAAGGCAATAAGACCTTCATTTGTGTATTGACACTTTCGCGACAGAACGCGAATTAGTCTCTTGCAACAGCAGCGCATAAAACTGTAGCTACGGGGGAAAAATTTGACCCAGGTAAATCCTGAACTTTCATCATTACTTTGTTTTCCTTTACTGTTAAGTATAACCTAGGCTTTTGTAGCACTTCCTTCCCTCTGTCACTTTGCTGCATCGTTCTGCCACGTAGAGTTTAAGATTATCTGTACCTATGCTCGGAGTGGATAAACCAGACATAATTACTTACACACTTAAAAAAGTGTTGAAACGCGATCATTCTAGGGGTTTATAAAAATAGTACATATAAAAATGGAATAGAGATATACAAAACTAACCTTTTAGTACTCCTTATTGTCCACGAAAAGAAGAAAGTAACAAGTTGTAGGCCTACGACAATAACATAGACATTCTATATGTGTGTTCCAGATTGCAGAATACACAAGTACCCCTAACACCCGGTAACACGTCCTCTGGCACTGATGCCTGACTGTATTCGTCGTGGTTTACTGTCCACTAGATCATCAAGGGACTGCTGGTTCAGACTGTCCACTCCTCAACGTCGTTTCGATCACTCAGATTGGTTGTTGGGTCGTCTCGTCTAAAAACGACCCTTTTCAATTATTCACAATATGAATACGATAACCACAATAATTGTTGTCCATTAAGACGAATCCCTCACCGGAATTCTTCCGATGTTGTTGCACCATATATCAGAGCACTTCATCCCTGTACCGTATAGCCTTTTTATCAGTGTTTGAGCTAGAAAATAAAAAAATCTCGCAAAAATGCACTAATTAAAATTTACATTTGTGCAAAATCAGAAAAGTTTGTCCAAAATTCTGCTAGTGGAAAATGTTATAAATAACAATATATGCGAATTAAATATATGTATACTGAAGTTAACAGTAATCCACTAAATGAAATTTTATTATTATTATTATTAAATTTTACACATAAAGATACATACTTCCATATCACATCTACACTACAGTAAATTGCCATTAGTGATTTGTGTATTTTGTATTACATTAATATCAAATAACGTATTCTTCTTCTTTCTGTTTGGCCCTTTTCCCACACATGCAGGGTTGGCACTGAGTTAACCGCGGATTTGGCATGTGTTAATATTTACAGGGTGGCTGGATGCCCTTCCTGCCGCCACCCCATGCTCCTCAGGAGGAAATGTGTACCCCAAATGTCTGCGTATAGTGTTACATGTGTGTGAAAGTGTAAAGTGTTACGAAATGTTTGCGTATCGTGTAACTGACGCGGGACTTGGGGACCAGCCCGGTATTCACCTAGGTGGATGTGGAAAACCGCCTAAAAACCACATCCAGGCTGGCCGGCACTCCGACCCCTTTCGATAATCCGCCGGGCGGATTCGAACCGAGACTGGTACACCTCCCAGTCTCGGAAAGCGGTGCGTTAGACCACACGGCTAGCCGAGCGGGTTTCAAATCACATATCCATGCCTCTTTAATGTTTCAGAGCGACATCCTGGATCGTAAATTTAAACGAAAAATAAAGTACTATTAGTGGTCACAGATTTATTTATATCTAGCCTAAAACTTACATAATGTTCTTCACACAAATAATGGAAACTCTGCAGAATACTGCACTTCGCATCACTTATATAATGTTTCCTCTTTTCCACAAATTTTAGTATAAGATTTTGTTTCTTTTATTTGTCATTTTTCAGTTTCACTGGAACTAGGAGTTAGTTCCATTTTCTTCATTAAAACAAATTTATCCATTATTGCTTAAAAGATACAAACATGTTACAAGAATAAGGGAACCACGCAGAGCAGATCAGTGTGGGGACCATTAAGTGACACATTTTTATGGCTTTTTCAAATATGAAGGTTGTGTTTAGCCTCTATTGTCTGAAGGGTTATTTTCGTATACTGGAAGGAAGGCGGTATTTCGTTTGTTTCTGTGATGTATTGCTAAAATTAGTTTGTGTTTATAGTATAAGTGGGATCCCCCTGCCTCAGGGAATGAAAGGTGAAATAAAAAAATCTTTCGTTTCTATGTCAGAATAGTGTTGAATTTTTGCGAATACTATTTTGAAAATAATCCCTTTCTAAGACCTGGAGTACCATAAAGCGACAAAAGCGACTGTTACTTAAACTCTGCTCTTGATTGCCTTGCATGACCACCAGTGGCGTGCGATGGCCCCACATAATGTAACGCCAGTACAACTCGCTCACTCGCTGGATGGTGTGTGTGTGTGTGTGTAAGACGTTTTTCTCCGACGATTTTGTCGTTGAAGGCAGATGCGAGTGTCATCTGAGACTAGCCAGTTCTGGTGAGTCCATTCCGCACGCTGTTGGGCCCTTCTGTACCACGCTGCATGGTGTCTATCACTACGTTTACATGCAACACATCTTCCGGAAGACGAAAACCGATTTTGGTAAACCGTTTTACGCTGTCGCGTTTACATGGCGTAGGCTGAATCGGATTTCCTAGCCCACTTAATATGGCGGCTGAAAAACATCTGATTCAGTTCCTGACTCAGTCCCCCACAGTCGCTACATTTCTTTATTTAAATACACAGATTTATGTTCACTCTAATATTTATACCTTTATTTCACATTAGTAAATATCACTCTTTCCGTATGTGCAGAAAATACTTAAAATGGAAAAACAGAATCTGACAAGCCAACAACGCTTCAAAAACGGTTGCGTTTACATGGGCACGAAGATCGATTGTGGAACTTATAATGTTCCAGCCTGGCTATTAATTTTTGAGATTAACAAATTTTCAGAAGGAAGAGGTTTGAAGTTAGAAGCTATGAAAGATCCTAATCAGAAAATTTCGAAAAAAAAAATTGGAAAAACTATTAAATGCATTTAAATGAAATGGCAAACTAATTAACGGTGGAGTGTTGTGCAGGCAGAACATTACAAAAAGAATCGACGAGCAGTTACCTTTAACAAGACATCCATTGGTGGTTGAGATTTGGCTGTAAATGAAATTTTAATAATGTGATAACCACTCGCCGAACAGTGGATGGCAGTTCGTCAATATCAAACTACGACTCGTGTAGCAAACCGTAAAGTAAGATAAGTGAAATGTTATAAATCGGATAGGAATGTTGCGTAAGTCAAACACATCGGACTTCTAAAAATTCCCAAGAACATCGACTGCAGATTCTATTGCCGGTAAATGATAATATTATGGAATAAATTTTGAAACAAGAGTGACAGGCTACACGAAATATCACCATTCAATATTAACTAAATACTGTGCCATCCATTGTTGCGGTGATTCAACAAGACTGAAAAAGACATTATGGGCGGAGGGAGGATAAGGCAAAATTATTAATAAAAATTCATAAGTGCGAATTTAAGTGAGAGGTGGGGGTTTATTTATAAATTTAAGATACGCGCACAGCACATGTATTTACCTGAATGTACATAACAGCGGCCACATAAAAATAATAAAGTACAGCTCCCGTCTGCAAGATGCTATCGCTACGAAGTACAAAGCAAGAGTACCTTCTGTCTTTAAAAAAAATTGAAAGTGATGCTCTTAAATTATTGCTTTGCTATTCAGAGATAATTATTTTTACATGCCGAAATAATATAAAAGTACAAAATGTTCTCTGATAATATCGGAGAAAGGAAACCGTGTCATTATAAACTGGAAAACCGCTTTAGATAAGCGGATTTCCAGAATCGATTTTGGAGTGTTTACATGACCAACCAAAAGCGGAATTGGGAAATCGGTTTACAAAATCCGGTTTTGGGAGCCCATGTAAACGGGGTGTATGTGCCAATGCTGGACCCCGCCATGGACGTCGGGAGCGAGGTTGCATGCCACGCAGCCCATTACTACAGTTTGCGCAGAAACACAGTGTCCTGTGGCTGCACGAAACTCATTATCCCTCAAGGTGGCGTTACTCTCAGGGTTCATCCGAGCTGCAATCAGTAAGTATCGGTCATCAGCTGCTGTGGTAGCCTTTGGGTGGCCAGAGCAAGGCAACCTTTCACAGTTCCTGTATGTCTGTACCTCCTCTTCATCCGAACATCACTTCGTTTCAATCCGAGACGTCAGGAAACCTCTCGATGAGAGTGTTCCCGGACACAAAGTAACAGAGCGGATAGGATCAACCTCAGATTTCATCTTCTAGGCATGCCAGGCCTGGTGTTATCACTGGAACTGATCGGTCGTCTCACTCATGCCGTCGCATGGGCCCTGTTCATGCGTGGCTGTTTACACCTTAGCGCTGATTTAGTAACATTTATGAACAGTCTAAGGAACAGTGATTTTGATGCAATATACGAATTCCAAGTCAGTGTCAAGGATACCTAGGAAGAGAGGTGGTGCAACACTTGTTTTATGTGTGTATTGTCCTTTCAAGAGAAACACAGAAAAAAATAGTTCATCCATTTATTTGTGTGGGGCGTGACGAAGGTATACGTGTCGTACAAGCAGACACGGGATATGGGCATAGGTGGATCCAAGGGGGAGGGAGGGCGAATGGTCATTGCCCCCCCCCTGCTGTGCTGTCGGTTTATTTTTATTTATTTACTTATTTAGAATGCGAAGCTAGCGTGCGGTGCTATCACTGAGTCTTCCAAACGAGAGTTTTGTTTGACTGGCCGTGGGGTAAAAAGGGGTGGCCAATACTAGAGTCTTTCTACTGAGCCAGATTTAAGCTGAAGATGAAAAATTCTTTCACCGCTCCCCCCTCCTCCCCCCAGCAGGCCGTCCTGTTCAAATGTTTGTAAATCTATTGGACCAAACTGCGTGGTCACCAGTCCGTAGTTTACAAATTACTTAAACGTAGGTAAACTAACCTAAGGACAATACACACACCCATGCCCCAGGGAGGACTCGAACCTCCACGACGAGCAACCGCGCGCTTCGCAGCGAGGCTACTCCACCGCGGCAGGCAGTCTTGGATTCGCCCCTGGATATGAGTGAAATGGAACTCCATGCTCTCCCAGTGTGCATCAGCATACAGTAAAAAAAGTAACTTTTGAGAGATTTGGAGGCCCCACAGGATGAGAGGCAAGCGACAGTCTAAGAAAAATAAATTTCGAGGTTTGATGGAGGCCGCAGGACGAAAGGCCAATCAAAATAAATAAAAGGAATTTTTAATTTTTGAAAGATTCATCTTCTCCAATTCCTGGACCTAGCAGAGTTTGTGGGCAACACTTTTTCGAAACCATTACCTGACATTTCAGGAAGGATGCGATCTAATTGAGATAAACAACTCCCAAACGGAAAAACAACCAAGATCACTTTTTTTTTAGTCCTTTATCTTCTGACTACCGGTTTCAGATAATAAAGGACTACAAAAGAGCTATCTTGGCTACATTCCGTTAGGAGGTTGTTATTTTGTCGAAAACAAACCACGTACGGAGGGGAAAAACTAAAAAGTAAAGAAACGAGATATACCTATGTGCAAAGTGTGTTCTGATGTCGCTAAGAGTCGAGAGTCGATCGCCAGCATGCCAAATGGCCAGTTATTTAGAGGCGCCAAGCTCTGTTGTGGTGGGAATGGCGCTGTCACGCTTGTCGCCTGCTGAAGTGTCCTTGGTTTCGGTAACCGGCTGTTCGCCCATCGACATTCTTCCTGCTGCACTTGGTGTGCGGCCTAACGCCATTCCAGCAGACTGCGACAAGTGGCTGTCTCTGTCAAGAAGTCCTCCCGCTTTAGGCTCGCGCTTTTACAAACACAAGATAAACAATTAGCTTCATTCGAGAAACGGTTACCAGAAACTCTGAAACAGTACACAGAAGCAGATTGAGTCTGATGGGATGGATTTTATTCATGTTTCAATTCATAGTTGACGGAGCCGCACTTTTAGAACAATAAGGGATTTTACAGTTGTTTTAAATTCAAACTTTGTTACACCTGGAGACAAATGATGAGGATAGCTAGTTCCAACTCCGTGTAATATATGCTTATGGCGTGAATAATAAGCACCTGAGGATGCAAATTCATTTTGCGAAACCAGTCGTGTGTTCTGAATAAAGAATTTGTAAAGAAAATAACTTTTAGTTTTTATGTTTTACTTCTTATTCCATCTGTTCTCAGCCTTTTCTCTGCTAAGATATCCAATTTCTTCTTTTTTTCATTTTTTTTTTTTTTTTCATTATTGTCGCACGTGTTTTCATCAGCCATGGTTCTACAGAATTTTATTATATCCTCTGCTGTGTACTGTTTCTTGAGTTCCTGGCAACCGTTTCTCTTTGTTGTCGTCTCCTGTCCAAAGACTTATCTGATGAAGCCTTTTTACCTCTGAATATGAACAGTAACCTACATCCTTTTGAACCTTTTAGTGTCTTCGTCTCTCGGACCCCCTGAAATTCTGTAGAACAATGGCTAACGCTGAAATGTGTAATAATCAAAGTATGGAGTGAAAAGGACAGGTGAACTAAGAAGCAAATATTAAGAGAGAACTAGCATGTGTAGTGAAGGAGCCATGCATTAGGCTCGCGTTTCTACAAAGCGAAAATAAACCATTCAGCTTCACATAAGACAGCAAAGGAACTGGAAGAGCAATTGAACCGAAAGACAGTATCTTCAAGGAAGGGTATAAAATGAACATTAAGAAAACCAAATCAGGGGTATGGAGTGTAGTCTAAGAAATTCAGACGATACTGAAGGAATTCGATTAGGTAACAAGACAATAAAAGTAAAAGGTGATTTTTGTTATTTGAGAAGCGAAGTGGTAGCAGTACAGATGATATGCAATACTAAATGGCAATGGGAAGAAAAGCATTTCTGAAGAAGAGAAATTTAATTGCAGAACGACATATTGACCATAGCTGTTTATTTTTCTCAGTGCTACCGGTTTCGGCCATTTACCATTATGAAGCGTTACCAGAGATTAGCTAATAGCTTAACATGTCGTAATACAAGAATTCAAAATTATAACATAAATATTTGCTGTCATTGCTCTAGTCACTGATATTATCACAGTGGCTGACTGCTACAGACTCAACTGTAGCAGTCAGCCACTGTGATAATATCAATGACTAGAGCAATGACAGCAAATATTTATGTTATAATTTTGAATTCTTGTATTACGACATGTTAAGCTATTAGCTAATCTCTGGTAACGCTTCATAATGGTAAATGGCCGAAACCGGTAACACTGAGAAAAATAAACAGCTATGGTCAATATGTCGTTCTGCAATTATCTCAAAGCTGTTATGCCCCATCTGTTCAACTTTCTCGAAGAGAAATTTGTTGACACTTAATATTAATTTCAAAGTTAGGAAGGTCTTTCTGAAGGCATTCGTCCGGAGTGTAGCATTGAACGGGAGGAAAAAGTAGACGATAAGGAGTTCAGACAAAATGATGATTAAAGTTTTGAAAATGAGGTGCTACAGACGATCGCTGAAGATTAGATGCGTACATGGCGTAGCTAATGAGGAACTGAATAGAATTGGGGATAGTTTGGTGCGGCACATTCTGAGACATAAAGAAATCGTCTACTTAGCATTGGAGATAAGTGGGTGGGGTAAAACATCAGAGGGAGTCCGACAGACGAAGACACTAAAAGGTTCAAAAGGATGTAGGTACTGTCCATATTCAGAGATAAAAAGGCTTCATCAAATAAGTCTTTGGACTGGAGACGACAACAACGAGAAACGGTTGCCAGGAACTCAAGAAACAGTACACAGCAGAGGATATAATACAATACTGGCTGATGAAAACACGTGCGAAACAAATGAAAAAAAAAAATTGACATCTTAGCAAAGAAAAGGCTGAGAACAGATGGAATAAGAAGTAAAACAGAAAAACTAAAAATTATTTTCTTTACAAATTCTTTATTCAGAAAACACGACCGGTTTCGCAAAATGAATTTGCATCCTCAGATGCTTATTTTATTCACGTCATAAGCATATATTACACGGACTTGGAACTAGCTATCCCCATCATTTGCCTCCAGGTGTAACAAACTTTGAATTTAAAATATCTGTAAAATCCCTTATTGTTCTAAAAGTGCGGCACCGTCAACTATGAATTGAAACATGAATAAAATCCATCTCATCAGACTCAATCTGATGCCGGCAACAACGACGCTTCCTTCCCTAGCTGTCTCCTCCGAAGGTATGAGATGGATTTTATTCAGGTTTCAACTCATAGTTGGCGGAGCCCCACTTTTAGAACATAAGGGATGTCACAGATGTTTTAAATGCAAAGTTTTTACACCTGGGGTAAATGATGGTGATCGGCTAGTTCCAACTCCGTGTAATACATTGTTATGACTTGAATGAAATAAGCACCTGCGGATGCAGATTCATTTTTAGAAACCGGCCGTGCGTTCTGAATAAATAATTTTTAACAATTGCAGCGGTTTATTGTGAAGAAAATGATATTTTTTTTTACTGTGGTTGCCCGATGAATAAAGTATTGTGCTGAAAATTATTGGTGTCGAGGAAAATAGGATCATTTTAAGAGTCAAGTGAGTGCTGAAGCGACTTTTTTGCGCAATGGATGGAAGCAAGCATAACAGGAATGGAAGCCTGCTGGTGTCGTTTAAATCTTCAAAGACTGGTTTGTTGCAACACTTTTCTCCAGCCTTCGTCGTTTTGAACCTGCTTGTTACTCAACAAAGTGGTGCCCTACCTCTGTAATTTTTCATTATCCAAAGTTCCCTCTATTAACAAATTAGTAGTCCTCGAAGACTCTGGATGTGTCTTACTAGTCTTGCCCTCATTTCAGTTAAGTTGTACCATAAATTTCTGTTCGGACCACTTCGATTTAGTAGATTTTTATTAATCGCTCGACCTACCCATTTTACACTGACGTGGGAAAAGTTATGAGAAAGCTTCTAATATCGTGTCGTACCTTCTTTTTCCCGGCGAAGTGAAGCAACTCGATGTGGCAAACACTCGACAAATCGTTAGAAGTCCCTTAAGGAGATACTGAACAACGCTGCCTGTATAGTCAACCATAGTAGCCAAAGTGTTGGCGTTTCTAGATCGACGTCTCTTTTATGTCTCATAAATGTTATAGGATTAATAAAATACCATAAATGTTCGGTAGCTGTGCCTTATATATACAAGATCTATATGACCCTGCTGCGGTGGAGTAGCCGAGCGGTCTAAGGCCCCTCGCTACGGAGCGCGCGGTTGCTCACCGTCGGAGGTTCGAGTCCTCCCTGGGGCATGGGTGTTTGTGTTGTCCTTAGGCTAGTTTACCTTAGTTTAAGTAGTTTATAAGCTACGGACTGATGACCACGCAGTTTGGTTCGATAGATTTACAAATATTTGAACATTTTATATGACCTTATTTTCACATGACATGCTATCCGCAACTACTTGCGTCATAGGACGCAAGTGACCAGATGACGGTACCCTAAGTGTATCGAAACCGGTCGTCACAAAAATAAATTAATTAATTTCGATCTTGGCATTTTAATACTTCAAAGTAAGGAGTTCGCCGTCGTACCATGGAAAAATTAAACAAAACACATTGTGAACCACTGGTCTCTTGGGTTAATCGCTGCGCTAGCTCGCTAAGTGCGGAAGAAGAGATGCACAGGAAGGGGTAGTATATGGACAGCGAGAGGGGGAGAAACGGACAGGGGAAAGAAATGGCAGAGGGATTGATAGATGAGAAGGAGGTAGGGGGAGCGGGACGTGGACAGAGAGAGGACGCAGCAGGAGAAGGACATAGGGGTAAAGGACTGACAGGAGATTAAATACCCAGGCAACGCTGACTTCTAAGCTAGCATGTCGAAATTTGCTGATCTTCCTGACGCTGCAGTTTGAATGACCAGTAGTTTAGATGATGATGATGGTGTGGCATTTTTGGCCGTTGGACCCCAGCTGGGATCGTGTACGGTCTGTCTCGAGCAAGTCTTTAAGTGACGCCACATGGGCGACTTCGTGTCGATGATGATGATGAGGACGACACAACCGCCAGTCCGCGAGTGGATAAAATCTCCCACCCGACAGGGAATCGAACCCGGGCAATCTACCACGCTGCGCACGGGACTACGGAGGCGGAGAGTAGTCTAGAAATCTAGCCGTCCTATTGTTCACCTGAGTTTAGTAACGTGAGCACTGTCTTCAGCGCGAGAGTTAAACAGTTTCAGCAGCATTACGAGTAACAAGTTGATATGTAACAAGTAAGATCTTGGCAGTATTTGATGCATCATTTACTTAAACATTTATACCAGCAGTCAAATGTAAACATATGTCCTTATGACACATCAGAGTTCCCAGTGTTTTACCAAATCAATGTCAAAAGACAGTAAACATCATAAATGAACCTATCCATTGGTAGGAACATATAAAACATAATAGTTTAACATAAATATGCAAATATGTTAAAGCACATGGTGGACCATAACAAATTAGTGCTCAGACACTTAAGTAATGGAATACGTTTCAAATCTTATAAACAGACAACCTTTAATGTATATTCAATTCTATGTGATATTTGAGCTGATTAATGAAAGAAGGCGTAAAGCACGTATTCACTGTGTAGATAAAGTCACAATAGGCCGTATATTTTCAATCTTTAACAAGACAGAAATTAATACCTCTGCTATATACATGATAGGAGCATTTACTATTCATTATATTTCATGATATTTATACGAATAGATTGAGGCACCATCTATGTACAAGCTAAGCTGCTTAGGTGTACGTAAGCGGCTACCTGATTTTATTGTTGTGACTTGTACCGGCAAGACCTTTTTAATGTTTTTTATGACATGACTGATAAAAATGTTTTTAAGCAGAGCACATAGGTCATCATGACTTGCAATTGTGCACTGATGATGTCCCATCATAGGGACGAAATCGATATGTTTTGAAGTTAAATAAAAGAAACATCTCACATCGCCTACCAAGCGAAAACCTTTTATTTCAACATATAATATTTGTTACGTCGCAATTGTTTGATGAAGCTGGTATAAAGGATGTTACACCGCAAAGTGCGGGCAGATCTGGAGGAGGCTGGAGCGTCAGCATCTGGGCGCACCTGGCATCGATCCCCGGCGCCGGCGGCAGCTGAGCGGGGAGCGGGCGGCCGGTCGATATGGCTGACTCAGCCGCCGCGCCAGCCGTCATCCGATAGTCAAGCGCGGGCGGTGCTAGCGGGGCAGCCCAGCTGATAACGGCAGTCCAGTCACCCGCTACTGCATGGACGAGCCATCGCTCCCTGGAGTCAGGGCGAGTGCCAACTCCGCGGAGGAAGTTTCCGAGCTAGTTCAGGGATATTTCCTCACGATTTGGTGTACAGTGACTCACAAGGAAAGTACATGGGCTCGAACAATCACATATCTGCATGAACGTTTGGTTACAGGATCTAGCCGGCCGCAGTGGTCGAGCGGTCTGCGGCGCGCAAGTCACGGTCTGCACGACCACTACGGTCGGGGGTTCGAATTCCCCCTCGGGCATGGATGTTTGTGCCGTCCTTAGTATTAGCTAGTTCATAAGTATTTTGTAAGTTTAGGGACTGATGACCCCGTAGTTAAGTCCCATAAGCTCTACAAACATTTGATTTTTGTAAATCTATCGGACCAAATTGCGTGGTCATCAGTCCGTAGCTTACAAACTACTTAAACTAAGGTAAACTAACCTAAGGGCAACACAAACACCCATGGCCCAGGGAGGACTCCGACGGCGAGCAACCGCGCGCTCCGCAGCGTGGCACCTTAGACCGCTCGGCTACTCCACCGCGGCGCCTGACGATACACTCGTCTCTACGTGCACCTCAATGTGCTGGTTGGTCTCCTTTTTATGCAAAACTCTGCAATGATGCACTGTAGTTGTAATTGTAGACGCCATAAGTAATGCAGATATCTGAACTATAACTTACGTAATAATCATCGTACATGTTCTCTAACGTATTGTCATCAAAAGCCGTGATGATAATTGCAACTTTAACCTTCTTCTCGGAAGACTATTGGTATTCACTGCCACTGCTTCCATCGCCTCTTCCCCCAATGAGTTCTTCGTCATTATCATCCCTATTATCATCATTATGTGTTAGTGTTTTTTTTAATGGTGGTACAAAGTGACTGAAGTACCATCGTCATGGACGATTTCCACTTCACAGTTGAGTATATGGCGGTTAACTGTAACTTTATTTATGACAATAAACTTTAGGGGTTAACTTGTAAGGGTCTTTATTTTGGTCCGTAAGGTACCCCTCTCGATGTATTAATGACAATTTCAATTCAACTTTGTATTTACATCTAATTTAAGACTTTATCGATTAGTCAAGGCCCGTGGCACTTTGTATCTATGCCATGGAAGTAGCATTGTCCTCCCCAATGTGCGGATATTGCGTACGGTATCCCGTAGTTGGTGAATCTTCTGGTAGATCTTCGTCGCTCTTTTTTGGACGGCTTCCATGATAGTATCCATGTGAAGCGCCTCATGGATGTCGGTATTCCGTGTGTACCTGTCTGCTCTGAGGATCCATCGTAAGGTTTTGTTCTGTATCACCTGCAGCCGTTGAATTTGGGTAGCACTGGCCAGTCCCCAGACTGAGCTGCCATAAAGCATCTTAGATAGAACCGTGGCTGGCGTAATTTGGCGCCAGTACTCAGGTCAGTGCTCAAGAAGAAAGGCATTAGTCTCTTCGCCATTGCGTACGCTTTATTCCGCAAGCCGTCGACGTGTTTATGAAGGAAGAAGTGCTTATCTCAGGTGACCCCTAGATATGTCACCGTATCTCCCCGTGGTATGTTATGTCCGTAAAGTGTCAGGTTGGTTGGCAGTCTTGGACGCTTCTTAGTAAAGTAGATGGCAGTTGTTTTTGCCGGATTCAGTAGCACTTTGTTGGTTTTGCACCAGTCCTCCATTGCATCCAGTTGACGTTGGAGACGTCTGATGTTGGCTTGAACATGTCGTCCGCTGGTGAGGAACGCTGTATCGTCAGCGAATTGTGCTATCTGTACGCCTTCCACCGTAGGTATGTCGTTTGCATACACGTTAAACAGGATGGGAGAGAGCACCGAACCTTGCGGTAGTCCGGCTAATGCAGGTCGAGTGTCCGAAGATTGGCCGTCCACTGTCACCATGTGTTAGTGTAACAACAGTATCTAACTTATACTCATATTTTTGTACCATAACAGATACGAGAAAGCATGCGAATGATTCATCTTCTACACTAATACCATATTCAAGAAGAAGGGTTCTTCGTAACTTCATTTCAACTAATCGCAATACACTAGCAGGATTGATTACCAATCGCCGCCCCATCTGACGCTTCACCACACAAATAACGTCACAAAATGCAACTTCGGAGGCACACTGTACCGTCCCTACTGGCGAACCGACAGGTCAAAGTGCAATGTGGCAAAGCACACGCAGAGGCCTCTAACGGACGGCTGCAGAGTTTTGCAGATGCGGGAGTATCACTAGTGCAATAAGAGATCTTTACATTATCTCCCTTACTATTTTGGTGTATATGTGTTTGTTCGAGCCCAAGTACTTTCCTTGTCATTGGAAGTGCGTTCTTGTTCTGTTAACCCCCGAAAAAAAAAGCTGATCGTCCAAATAAAGAAAAAAATGTTAGAAAAGAAAACAGCCACCATTTGCAAGGTTGCAGATTTAATCACAGCCGGTTTCGAGCAATTATTGCCCTTCTTCAGGTAACAGTACAGGAAACAGTTAAGAATAATATTCAAATACAGATATTACAAAAAAATTCGCAGTAGAATAACAGATTTAAAGGGGCAAGAAGTACACTGTAATAAATCGTTCTCGAAAAGTGACAAAATGTAAAATATTAATACGCTATTCTGTTGCATATCGATAAAAGAAGAGAATGAACAAAGTATTAAGTTAATATAAAGGAAAAAAAATAGTTACTTACATTAATTGTGCCCTATAGGTTTAGAGAGAGCATTGTGTAATAACACTGAACAACTGAACATCAAGTGCAGAGATTGGGCTACAACTCGTAACCTCTGCACTTGATGTTCAGTTGCTCAGTGTTGTTACACAATGCTCTGTGTAAACCTATACGGCTGGAACTCGTAATCTTTGTACTTGATGTTCAGTTGTTCAGTGTTATTACACAACGCTCTACGTAAACCTATAGGGCATACATAATGTAAGTAACTATAAAAATTTTCGATTACATTAACTTAATACTTTGTTCAGTTTCTTCTTTTATCAATATGCAACAGAATAGCGTATAATATTTAACACTTTGTCACTTTTCGAGAAAGCTTTATTACAGTCTAATTCTTGTCTCTTTAATTCTGTTATTCTGCTGCGACTTTTATGTAATATTTGTATTTGTACATTATTCTTAACTGTTTCCTGTAGAGGTACCTGAAGAACGGTAATAATTGCTCGAAACCGGCTGTGATTAAATCTGCAACTGGTGGCTGTTTTCTTTTCTAACATATAAAACACATATGCTGCAGTGGATAAAACAATTAAAAGAATATATGGTATGACCTCGTGTTGGAGCGAGGGGCGATCTTAAAATTCAAAAACCTTTCGTATTCAACACGCTATATTGTTCCTTTATTCGGGATTATCGCTTTCAGTAAAAAGTTATCATCGTCTGATCTGGAATACAATGTGGACAGTTTACAAAATAGTAAATAATAGCACAGACTTCACAATTTTCAAAGGGAAGCCAGGAGGAAGAATTATGAAGAATGTATCCCAATTTTGAACGGGATTCATTGTAAAACAAAATTTTTAAACTCACTAGGAGAGTGACATGTGGGTCACCGATTTCGATAGAATTTTGCAAGGACGTTCTATATTAAATATATAAAGAGACTCGTGTTTCTGCTTTTTGCTGGACATCCAGTAGTTTTTTGAAAAAAAAAATCAAAGTTCAGTGCTCTACATCGAAATATCGTCTAAATATGAGCATATTATACTAATACGTATACTAGGGACTTTTACGAAACTAACAGAAGTACAATTTGTATAGGTTATGGGACCGTTTTGTGCCACTGTAAATTAGTCTACTTGAGACCAAACGCGTTTCGCTTTATTCTAAAGCATCTTCAGTGATCAGCTGTACAAGAAATGGTTTGTATTACATTATTTGTTCGATTTTTTACTAAATTCGATAGGTAACAGTTTTCATGCAATTGGATTGTTTTGATTCTGAATAAAATGGACTACTAATATTACTCACGAATTTTTATGTTTTCCTCTTCATGTGTGTTTTGTAGCACATTGCCACTTGCTGACACTGCTTATATTTACACTTTTTACAGTTACACTTCTTACAAAAGTTTTTGAAAAATAGCCATTTCTGTGGCCTGGCAGGCTATGTATGTCGTTTGTTTTGTTTTTGTCGTCTGTGGGCGTGTAATTTGCTTTCGAGCTCTTTGGTTTGTGTTGTGAGATGTGTTTTTGTTTCGTTTCTCTCAAAACAGGCGTCTGCTAGCAACTTTGTGTGTGATGTTCTGACTGTATTGTGTGTGTGTGTTTATAGATATGATTTTAGTTCAACTAGCGACTTTCTGTGTTGTGTGTGTGTGTGTGTGTGTGTGTGTGTGTGTGTGTGTGTGTGTTATTCAGAATCAAAACAATCCAATTGCATGAGAACTGTTACCGATCGAATTTAGTAAAAAATCAAACTAATATTGTAATACAAACCATTTCTTGTACAGCTGACCACTGAAGATGCTTTAGAATAAAGCGAAACGCGTCTGGTCTAGACTAATTTACAGTTGCATAAGACGGTCCCATAACCTATACAAATTGTATAACTGCAACAGTAAAAAAGGAGGCAAAAACACAAAGAAGAATATGTAACAGAAGTAATTTAAAGAAATAATCTCCACCAAGTTAATGACGTTAGAGCAAGTAACGATTTTTTGTTTTCATGCAGTAGCATGGATCTCGTAAACATGGGCGACTTCCCGAGAGCCATCCACGGTCGAGCAATATAGGGTTTGGCTGTCAAATCATGGACCAGGTTTGAACCTCCATCGTGCCATTTCTTTATGTACCGTATTTGATAATATTCTCATATGTTAATACCTTTTCTTGCCTTGTTTTGAAGTAGAGCACCGGGAAGCGTGATTAATATTCATAGTGCATACTCAGTAAAAATAAGAAATTAATAAAATAAAATTAAAAATTTCTAAAGTATATTATAGTGTAATTCGAATTACTTGCCGTCTATTCGTCAGCGTTCTCATAGCCATAGAGTGAAACTTATCATAAACATAACCAAGAGCATGACATAGTTCTACAAAATCTACATTTTTCAAAAAAAGCTTGACCACGTTGCTACAAGCAGACAGTCTACATCAGAGATACTCAATGTAAAAGTTGCAACAAGTGCAGACCACTAGCTGTCTATCATTAAATTCAAAGTTAAGCCAAAATATAGAAGAAAGGACTAATAGCAATCTGAAAAGTTCGATGTACAAAAATTAGGAAATAATTTCATGACGCTTTTGAAAAAGAGAGCATCTAGAACATGGGAATAGCTTCATAAGGAAACTTGCCTGGTAAAATGATGAGTGTGTCAAGCTAATACTAACAAGTCAACAAACTTAGAACATCTGGAAAGCAAATAAAAATGATAAGAATAGGAGCTACCTCAAAGAAGCTCGTAAGCAAACATCAAAAGGCCTCAAAAAGATCAATGTACATTATATACCAACAAGCATCAGAGTTTAACAAAACTAGGGACTTTTACGAAACTAACAGAAGTAATTTAAAGAAATACTCTCCACCAAGTTATTTTTCAAAGATCCAAAACCTCAGAAAACTGCATATAACAGCTCAGATAAATGCAGAATACTTGCGGAATACTTTTGAAAAACTCCACAGCTGTGGTCCACCGAAAGAGAAATTTAATTTCGATAACATAAAGCAAATTAAGGTCATGGTTCAGGGTAGTTTCAGGGGTAAAACAAGGCTGTAACCTGTCACCACTGCTGTTCATACTATTCATGGGTCATATGTTAAAAACAGTAGACTGGCAGGGCGGGATTAAAATACGTGAAAACAAAATAAGCAGTCTCGCATATGCGGACGACTTAGTTGTAATGGCCGATTCAATTAAAAGGTTGCAAACTAATATTTCAGAGCTCGACCAGAGGTGCAAGGATTATGATATGAAGATCAGCATCTCCAAAACGAAAGTAATGTCTGTGGGAAAGAGATTTAAGCAGATTGACTGCCAAATAGGGGGAACAAAGTTAAAGCAGGTAGACAGTTTCAAGTACCTGGGATGTATTTTCTCACATGATGGCAACATAGTGAAAGAACTGGAATCGAGGTGCAGCAAAGCTAATACAGTGAGTGCTCAGCTAAGATCTACTCTCTTCTGCAAGAAGGAAGGAAGAACCAAGACTAAGTTAGCGGTGCACCGCTCTATCTTTCGACCAACTTTGTTGTATGGGAGTGAAAGTTGGGTGGATACAAGTTACCTTATTCATAAGGTAGAGGTTACAGATATGAAAATAGCAAGAATGATTGCAGGCACTAATAGATGGGAACAATGGCAGGAGGGTGTCCATAATGAGGAAATCAAGGAAAAATTGGGAATGAACACCGTAGATGAAGCAGTTAGAGCGAACAGACTGAGATGGTGGGGTCATGTTACACGCATGGGGGAAGCAAGGTTACCTAAGAGACTCATGAGATCGGCAGCGGAGGGTAAGAGGAGTCGAGGTAGACCAAGAAGAAAGTACTTAGATTCGGTGCAGAATGATTTTGAAGTAAAAGGCATAACATTAGACGAGGCATCAATGTTAGCCTTGAATAGGGGATCATGGAGGAATTTTATTGGAGGTACTATGCTCCAGACTGAAAGCTGAAATGCATAATCAGTCTCTAATGATTATGGCGATAAAATAAACACAATACCACCAGACGCAATGCCAGCAACAATAGAAGAAATAAAAGAAATCCTAAAAGATCTTAAAAATAATAAAGCATCCGGAGAAGATAATATAGTAGCTGAACTATGCAAATACTCTAGTGACAACATGATACTATGTTTAAATCTACATATATACTCCGCAAGCCACCATAATGTGCGTGACGGTGATTACACTATACCACTACTAGGCATTTCCTTTCCTGTTCCACTCCCAAATAGAAGGGGGGGGGGGGGAATGTCTAAATGCGTCTGTACGAGCCCTAATTTCTCTTGTCTTTGTTCAGATGTTTGTAGAGCTTATGGGACTTAACTACGGGGTCATCAATCCCTAAACTTACAAACTACTTATGATCTACCTAACACTAAGAACGGCACATCCATGCCCGAGGGGGGGGGGGGGGATTCGAAACCCCGACCGTAGTGGCCGTGCAGACCGTGACTGGCGCGCCGCAGTCCCCTCGGCCATGGGGCGGGCTCTTGTCTTTGTGATCACTACGCGAAATGTAAGTAGGTGGTAGGAAGATCGTTCTGCAGTGAGGTTCAAATTCCGGCCCTCTAAATTTCCCCAACAGAAGTTCTCGAAACGAACGCCGTCTTTCCTCCAGCGATCCCTGTTTCAGTTCCCGGAGTATTTTCGTGACACTCGTGCATCGGTCAAACCTACCAGTAACGAACCTAGCTGCTTGCCTCTGAACTGCTTCCATGTCTTCCTTTAAACTTATCTGCTGTGAGTCCCTAACATTTGAATAATACTCAAGACGTGGTCGTACAAGCGTTTTATAAGCGACCTCCTTTACAGATGAAGTACATCTTCCCAAAATTCTCCCAATATACCGAAGTCGGCTGTCCGTCTTACTCACAACAGTCCTTACATGTTCGTTCCATTTCATATTGCTCTGCTATGTTACGCCTAGATAATTGAAAGACGCGACTGTATCAAGAAGTTCACTACTAATGCTGTATTCCTACTCATATGCATCATTTTACATTTTTCTACATTTAGATCTAGCTGCCATTCTTCACACTAACTAGAAATTTTGCCTAAGTCATCCTATATGCTGCTACAGTCAATTAAAGACGACATTCTCCCACACACCACAGCATCATCAGCAGCCGCGAAGTTACTCTGTCCATCAGATCATTTATAGAGATATAAAATAATGGCGGTCATATAATAGAAAGATTCAAAGAAATTTGGAAAACACACAGCTTGCCATCAGAATGGACATAAGCATGATCTTTTGATATTCCGTGAGAAATACTGTTATAGGTCTGTATATTGGGTATTGTCTGATAGTTCTAGAAATTCCGTTATGTGGCACTAACTAATAGCCTAAACCGCTGAAACTTACAACTTTCGACCTTAAAAACTAACCATGAAGACTCGTGTAAGTTTCGAATATAACAAATGTCTATTTGACCCTGTACGCTCTTCGACCGCCCCGTCATATGCGCCGGATGCGGTCAGGAAAGTCAGCTGACTTGCACGCGCTTCGTCTGCCTCCTCGGCTCCTCGGTGCGGCTGTACCCCATTATCTGCCATCAGAGATTAAGCACCTGTCGTATCATCGCAGTCGAAACACAAGGTCTCAGTCATCCATCACGCCAGCTGAGCCCATGCATAAAACAAAAACATTCGCAATCTTCTCTCCTACTGCCGTCTACCTCTGGAACAAAGAACCCTGCATTCTCAGCACAATTCAGTGCCTCGTTGCTTTTAAGACAAATATGAAGCCCTCCGCCCTGTCAAACTCATAGCATATCCACAAAAACATGGCCATTTAACTTCTACGGAACAGTGAAGCAAATGCAGCCACATCCTCCCAGTTATGCTGCTTTCTCTTTTCATTTCTCATGCACGCCAGTTCTGTTCCCCAAACTTCAATAGTTGTTTTATCACGTTGCTCTCTCCCTGCTTCTTTCGTGGTAGGTAGGTAGCTTATGGTTTAACGTCCCGTCGACAGCGTGGTCATTACAGACGGAGCTCACACTCAAGCTTTTGGGTAAGGATGGAGAAAGAAATCGGCCGTGCCCTTTCAAAGGGAACCATCCCGGCATTTGCCTGGAATGATTTAGGGAAATCACGGGAAACCTAAATCTGGATGGCCGGAAGTGGATTTGAACCACCGTCCTCCCGAATGCGAGTCTAGTGTTGTACCACCGCGCCACCTCGCTCGTTCCTTCTTTCACCTCTTCTCTCACCTTCATTGTTGCAAACATTTATAGTTGAAATCTACGTCCATGTAATTTAGATTTATTGTTGTAATTACCAGGAACGAACATGTTGTATTTCTTCTGCAATGTTTCGTAATAGCAGTTTTTAAGTGTATCCTATGCAAATGTAAGCATAGGCTTCCACGGCCAGTGTCACTTTCGATAAAGTTTTTTAGGATATTAGACCGCATCGTCATCGTATAAAACTAACCGACGTTTCGGCCACTATTGCAAGTGGCCTTCGTCAGGGTATTCGTCTGATTCCTGATTATGGGACAGCTTACGGCTTATGTGAAATATATGTTAAGGAAGAGGAAGGGGATCGTTGGGCATTACTTAATAAAAAAAAATTGTTCAAATGTTTGTATAGCTTATAGGACTTAACTGTGGGGTCATCAGTCCCTGAACTTACAAACTACTTATGAACTACCTTATACTAAAGAGAGCACAAACATCCATGCTCGAGAGGGAACGGCCTCGCGCATCGCAGCATAGCGCCTCAATGCGCTCGACCGCTTCGCCGCGGCCTTCCTTAACACGTATTTCACGTTATTATAAAGACGCAAGCTCTCCCACAATCAGCAATCAGACGAATACCCTAAAGAGGGCGACTTGCAATAGTGGCCGAAACGTCGGTTAGTTTTACACAATGAGGTTGCGGTCTAATACCCTGAAAAACTTTATGGAAAGTGTACCCTATGTAATTTGTGGTATGTTTGTTGAGCAGGTCTCCAGTTTCAGTTATTTAGGCAGTGACATAATTCTCGACATAAATAATTCATTTTAATACACACGTGGAACTATAAACAAAATTTTAAGAAATTCAGTAGGAAAGACACAACATTTAAATTATATTAGGGACCACAAAAAAAAAAAAAAAAAAAAAAAAAAAAAAAAAAAAAAAAAAAAAAAACCAGAGAGAGAGATTACATTAGGGCAGAATTTCGAATCTACAGCTTACACGAATAGATTGAAGAATACAAGGAAGAATGGAGACAACACATCGGAAGAATGAAAAAGAGAGAATTCCAGTCGTGGAGAACAACTATAAATCCTTGGGAAGAAGAGATATTGGACGACTAAGAAATAAATGGAGCTAACCAAGTGAAGTTGGAACAGGCATAATGCCTAATCCTTGAAGTGAAGATGATGATGATGATACGAATTACTATATATCAACATAAATGTCCTCATTCCTTCATTCATTTATCATAGGCCGACCCACAGCGCTAAAGATATAAACTTGAAATTTGGAGAGAGTGTTGACTTTATACCTACTGTAGGCATCGTTTAAGGGATTTTTTCGAAATTACGTCACTTAAAAGAGGGCCAAATATGGGATGAAACCTATTTTTTAAATATTTCAGCTGTTATGGCAAGTTTGAAAATAGAACAATTATAGTATCTGGTTTCTCGCTAATAAACTAAAAAATACATGTATCAGTAGTTTGTAAAATTCAATCCTAAGGATGTTCTCTGCCAGATATTTAAAAATATGAATCAACATTTTCAGCTTTCAGACTCTAACGGATGGAAGAATGAGTCAGGGCTTTTTTTTGTTAATAAATCATTATAAAATAACTATAAAACATATTTGAAGCTTCATGTATATTTACACTCCTGGCCTTTAAAATTGCTACACCACGAACATGACGTGCTAAAGACGCGAAATTTAACCGACAGGAAGAAGATGCTGTGATATGCAAATGATCAGCTTTTCAGAGCATTCACACAAGGTTGGCGCCGGTGGCGACACCTACAACGTACTGACATGAAGAAAGTTTCCAACCGATTTCTCATACACAAACAGCAGTTGACCGGCGTTGCTTGGTGAAACGTTGTTGTGATGCCTCGTGTAAGGAGGAGAAATACGTACCGTCTCTCACTTCGATAAAGGCCGGATTGTAGCCTATCGCGATTGCGGTTTATCGTATCGCGACATTGCTGCTCGCGTTGGGCGTGATCCAATGACTGATAGCATAATATGGAATCGGTGGGTTCAGGAGGGCAATACGGAACGCCGTGGATCCCAACGGCCTCTTATCACTAGTAGTCGAGAAAACAGGCATCTTATCCGCATGGCTGTAACGGATCGTGCAGCCACGTCTCGATCCCTGAGTCAACAGATGGGGACGTTTGCAATTAAACAACCATCAGTACCAACAGTTCGACGACGTTTGCAGCAGCATGGACTATCAGCTCGGATACCATGGCTGCGGTTACCCTTGACGCTGCATTACAGACAGGAGCGCCTGTGATCCTGTCCGCAACGACGAACCTAGGTGCACGAATGGCAAAACGTCATTTTTTTCGGATGAATCCAAGTTCCGTTTACAGCATCATGATGGTGGCATCTGTGTTTGGCGACATCGCGGTGAACGCACACTGGAAGCGTGTATTCGTCATCGCCATACTGACGTATCACCCGGCATGATGTTATGGGGTGCCATTGGTTACACATCTCGGTCACCTCTTATTCGCATCGACAAAACTTTAAACAGTGGCCGTTACATTTCAGACGAATCCCTACATTTCAGCAGGATAATGCACGACCACATGTTGCAGGTCCTGTAAGGGCCTTTCTGGATACGGAAAATGTTCAACTGCTGCCCTGGCCAGCACACTCTCCAGATCTCTCACCAACTGAAAACGTCTGGTCAATGTCGGCCGAGCAACTGGCTCCTCGCAATACGCCAGTCACTACTCTTGATGAACTGTGGTATCGTGTTGAAGCTGCATGGGCATCTGTACCTGTACTCGCCATTCAAGCTCTGACTCAATGCCCAGGCGTATCAAGGCCTTTATTACGGCCAGAGGTGGTTGTTCTGGGTACTGATTTCTTAGGATCTATGCACCCAAATTGCGTGAAAATATAATCACATGTCAATTGTAGTGAAATATATTTGTCCAATGAACACCCGTTTATCATCTGCATTTATTCTTAGTGTAGCAATTTTAATGGCCAGTAGTGTACGTCTCTGTTGTACGTGTTCAGATTTTGAAAATTCAATCGCAAAAGGGGTGGGGGGAGGAGATTATTTTAAATACAGTATTCCTTACACTGAATTGTTCTAAGGCTGTATGACTTTTGGCGCCTTACTTCTGGGCGTGCGGGAGTGGCCGCGCGGTCTGAGGCACCACGTCACAAACTGCGGGGTCGCTGAAGTGCGAGGTTTGGGCATGGGTGTGGAAAAAAGACAAACATACAGCGAGAAAAAGTTTTTGAAAATAAAACGCTGCGAAAGATATTTGTACGAATCTGTGAGGGAGGAGAATAGCGAAGAAGAAAGAACGGGAAGGAGCTCAAGGTACTATACAATGAACCAGATGTTGTCGCGGAAGCCAAGACAAGAAGACTAAGATAGGCCGGATATGTCTATAGAGGAGAGCTGAAAGAAGTATCGGAGAATAAACCAGCAGGACGAAAATTAGATGGAGAGACCAGGCTGCCAAGGATCTGCGGGTACTCGGAGCAAGGGAGGAAGATGCTGAGGACAGAATCCTATGGAAGAGGCTACTTGACCAGGCCAAAACCATCTGCGCTTTATGGAGCCAGGAGAGTAAGTAAGTACCTACCTCCTTAAGTCCAATCAGGTGTAGATTGTATTACTACATCTCTCTTTTTCTTGGCACAGAGAACTACTTCTGCCATCCTGCTCGCATCCCACTAGCCTTCCTGTACATTAACCTAAAATATGTAGAACTAACTGAAAATTGAGCATTATCCGAGTATTTACGAGGGGTGCTCAAATGAAAAGGTACGAAACTTCTTAACAACCAAACGCGGAGCATGCTTCGTCACCTCCCCTAAAAAATTCAAGGCTGTGGCCTCAGCAGGCAAGCTGATGGTCACCGTCTTTTTCGAAGTCCTCGCTCTGGTACTCATCGAATTCCTCGACCTGAGACACCCCATAGCCTATGCACGTCCATCAGGAGCAAACGGCCTGGGTTGCTCACGGAGGGAGTGAATCTGCTCCATGATAAGTCGCGGCGTCCACACCTCTATTGGCTCTGGCCAAGCTCAAGTGGGAGCAGCTTGAGCACCACTCCTACAGCCCCGACATGTCGCCCTGTGACTTTCATCTGTTTCGTCCGCTAACAAAAAAATACATATTAAAAAGAAGCGCTTCAACTCTGACGACGAACCGAAGGACACAGTAGATGACTTGGTCTCGTAACAGCCACAAGAATTCTGGGAACAGGAAATCCTTCGGCTCGTTAATCAGTGGGATAGTTGTGCTCAGGCCTCTAGTAAAGATTTCAGTTGTACCACACCTTTTATTTGAACAGCCCTCGTATTTATTCCAGTTTTCAGCTCATGCATCTCCTCTTCCCTCCTCTCTCTCTCTGTTCACCTGTCCACTTCCCTCCTCCTCCTCTCTCTCTCTCTCTCTCTCTCTCTCTCTCTCTCTCTCTCTCTATCCATCTCCTCCTCATCTTTCCACTTCCTTTTCCTCCTCCCCGTTTGTCCTCCTCCTTCCCCTTAACTATCCCCACGTCTCTTTCCATCTCGTCCTCCTTCTGGTATAAATCACGCTATTTGTAATTCACAATAACACTAGTTACCACACGAATTGATTACAATCTTACATCAGTCGATCATCTCCACTCTCTCTCTCTCTCTCTCTCTTCATCTGCTCCTCTCACTTGTCCATCATTTTCTTCGCCCCTCCGCCTCCCCCCATCTTCTTCTACATCTGTCGCGGTGGAGTAGCCGAGCGGTCTAAAGCATCTCGCTGCGGAGCGCGCGGTTGCTCCCTGTGGAGGTTCGAGTCCTCCCTGGGGCATGGGTGTGTGTGTTGTCCTTAGGTTAGTTTACCTAGGTTTAAGTAGTTTGTAAGCTACTGACTGAGGACTACGCAGTTTGGTCCGATAGATCTACAAACATTTGAACATTTCCTTCTACATCTACATACGTACTCTGCAGTTCACTTAAGTGACTGGCAGAGGGTTCATCGAACTGCTTTCAGACTATTTCGCTCCAGTTCCCGTCTCGAATAGCGCATGGAAAAACGTAACCCCTAAATCTTTCCATTTTACATGTGATTTTTCCGCACTATGCGGTTGCCAATATCATGTTAGTATTAGGAGGAGAAAATTCGCGAAAAAAAATTGTAAATAGACCTCGCCATAACGAATAACGTCTTTCTTTCAATTTTTTCCACCCCAACTCATGCATCATTTCCGTGACACTCTTTCCCCTGTATAGTGACAATACAAAACGTGCTGCCTTTCGCCGAACTTTTTTTTATGTCTACCGGCAGGTCCACCTGGTGAGGATTCCACACTGCGCAGCAATTCGCTTAAACAGGACACACAAGTATAGTGTAGGCCGTCTGTTTAATGGAACTGTTACAGGCGTTCTTCCAAGGAAGTTCATTCTTCAAAATTTGGTTTGCGTTATTTTCCTCATCTCCCCCCCCCCCCTCTTTCTGTTCACCTCCTCTCCCCATCCATCTCTCTCTCTCTCTCTCTCTCTCTCTCTCTCTCTCTCTCTCTCTCTCTCTGTCTCTCTCTCCACCTCCCCCCCCCCCCAACGATCTGTGTGGCACAGTGATTAGCACACTGGACTCGCAGTTTGGTTGATGGCAGTTCAAATCCATCTCCAGCCATCCAGACGAAGGTTTTCCGCGATTTCTCTAAATAACTTCGGACAAATGTCGAGATGATTCCTTTGAAAGGGACCACCGATTTCCTTCCCCACACTTAACAAATCAGTCCGAGTTCGTCTCGAGTGGCCATACTGTCAATGTAACGTTAAACGCTAATCTTCCATCCTTCCTTCTCCCTCCACCTGACCATGAAAAAAGAAAAAGAAAAAAATAGAAAGAAACAGGTATTTGCACAATTCCATCGCGAACTGTGTTGAAAAGTTTGTAGATAAAATTCCTTCACTAGGATGAAAAAGGAACTCATTTCTTTAATAGTACTTCACTTTAGAATATAAAGTGCAACTAAGTTCAGAGCAGAACAAAACATCTGCTTGACTACTAATTTCTATCTAAAAAAAGAAAAGACACTCATTCACTCACTCGCTAACTAAACACGAAATATCGAAAACTAATTCACTTATAAAACTGAAATTTGGCAAAAATGTAGTTTATAGGTAGAAGACGTCAGCTTAGAAAGGATTTTGCGATAGGGCCTATAGTTCAGGAGATACGACGTCGTACAAAATGAAAACGTCCCCCGTCTTGCGGCACGTGATGGTCTGATTTTGTAAGTCCACTATTTGAGAAGGAGAGCACTTAGCGACTTGCAATAAACTTTAAACATAATCTCAAACTTTTCGGAAACTTTTTCTCGCTGACAACCCCAGAAAAATGATGAAAAGAAAAAAGTTTGTCGCTTACTACTTATTTGACGTTTATGCAGTAAAATTACGGCGTTTGGCATGACGTTACAGTTTATTAGTCCTACACTACTAATTGTATTCGCGGGAAATGTTACTGTCAGTATACATACATACCACTGAACGTACGTTCGTAATTTCATCATAGTACGACACACAGTTCATTAGATGTGGAGTCATAAACAACTAAAAACCGCCTCAAAACGCATGACGTTTTGATTTATTACGTCTTTCCTACTAAATCTTTTCACGACGTATTTTGCAGACTTTCACACATACACCACTGAATGTACCTTCGAAATAATATCGTGTTACAACATATAGTTCAGGTGTTATGACGTCAAAGACAATTAAATGCATGAAAATGTGCTCTAATAAGCGTGAGGCTGTAATTTACTACGTCTTTACTACCAACTCCATGTACAACACATTTTACAGGCAGTTTCCTAATATTCCACTCTACAAACTTGGTAAATAATGGTTTTGTAGGGTACACAATTCAGGAGATATCTCTGTATACAGGGTGTCCCAGCTATCTTGCCCACCCAAAATATCTCTGGAACAATAGCAGCTATTGGAAAACGACTTTCACCGGTATCAATGTACGGCTGGGGCCCATGAATGTACATATTTGGAAACATTCTAAAACGAAAGCAAATGTGTTTTTTAACACAAACTTATGTTTTTTTTTTTTTTTTAATGGACACCCTACTTTTTTTCTTCAGCAATCCACAGCATGACAAATAACATAAACAATGGCGTTGATTGCATCGCAATATTCCAATTACATCCCGAGATATTGCGACAAGAAGTTGACGCTTGAAAAACCCGAAATGCGCTGCTAGCGCACGTCCTGAGGCTCAGGCGTGAACCCCATGCTGCCCGTAATCCCGATGTGACTGACATGCGTAATCGCACTTCCATACTTACCAAGAGGTCCGAAACGAATAATACGGTCTGCTACCATCCGGCATTAAAGTCGTACATTCCAGCAGGTATTTATCCCATAGGCTAGGGGTGATGCGGTTCTGTAACATATCTGTGTACCCCAACGTTAGTCACAAAGTTAACTTCGCTTATCGTTAATCCGTTACTAAAAAGGTAATGCCGTTGAACGTTAAAACTTTACTTTACTGTAGATCTAGCTAAAGTGACAGTGAATCATTCACTAATAATAGTAAAATTCATGTTGATGGTTTTAGTGAAACGAGCAAGTGGACTAAAGGTTTTACCGTTGTTTAGGTAAAAATATTTTGAATTGGGAAGCAGGTAAGACATAGAAAATGAATGTAAACATGTTTAACCAATTAGTTTTATTATCACATAATTATCAATGTTATGTTTATCTAATGCGTTACATGACATATTGTTTCAAACAATTGTTTCTGAACATCACTGGGTAAAATGGCCCTTTGTAGAAACTTGCACTGTGATACCAACACTACATGATAAAGATAGCGTTCACATATCATGCTCAAAGTGATAACCATTGGCATTCGATAAACCTTATTTTGGGTGTGCAGGGTAAATAAGACAACCTGACTGGTGTATACCGATCGGTACTGGTTCACATTGCGTACGTAGACACATAAAACGTGCAAGAGGGAAACCATTATGTGCTTATGAGAGTTGATGGCAGCAGACCGTATTATTCGTTTCGGACCTCTTGATAAGTATGGAAGTGCGATTACGCATGTCAATCACATCGCGATTACGGACAGCATGGGGTTCACGCCTGAGCCTCAGGACGTGCGCTAGCAGCGTATTTCGGGTTTTTCTAGCGTCAACTTCTCGTCGCAATATCTCGGGATGTAATTGGAATATTGCGATGCAATCAACGCCATTGTTTATGTGATTTGTCATGCTATGGATTGCTGAAGAAAAAAATATAGGGTGTCCTATTAAAAAAAAACATAAGTTTGTGTTAAAAAAACACATTTGCTTTCGTTTTAGAATGTTTCCAAATATTTACATTCATGGGCCCCAGCCGTACATTGATACCGGTGAAAGTCGTTTTCCAATAGCTGTTATTGTTCCAGAGATATTTTGGGTGGACAAGATAGCTGGGACACCCTGTATATAAAAGCGAAAGGTCACTCACGCACTCTCTCACTCACTGACTAAACACGAAAACTCTTATACTACTGCACCAATGAAGCCGAAATTTTGCCGGTATGTACTTTATAGGTAGAAGACGTTAGCTAAGAAAGTATTTTGCGATAGGACAGAATTAAGGTGCATGGCGGAGAATACCTTTCCTACAGACTGACGAAATCTACAGTTTCATTCCGGTCTTTACGAATTTTTGCACGCTTGACCTTAAAAACAAGAGGAAGGTCACCATCTACCTAAAGTTTCATAAGATGCATGAGGGAGGTTACCTCGCAACATAAAAATGGAACCCTAAATACCTTGGCCGCGCCATTACTTGAGAACGGTTCGACCGATTTCACAGATCCTTTTCTTGGTGTTTTCGTTATTCGCAGAACAAGGGTTGTATGAAATAAAACTGGAACATTTGAAAACAACGAAGTGCATTTTTCAATGTGACCCTAGGTTTCTATTTCATAGAAATCTGATATTGATTAAATTTTGCAGACTTGACCTTAAAAACAAGAGGAATGTTTCTGTGTAAAATTTCGTTCGGTGCATGGTGGAGGGTACTTAACTTACGGACTTTGACAAAATGCATAGGTATGCTCCGATCTTGAGTAATTTTTGCACATATGACCTTTAAACCAAGAGGAAGGTCACTGGGCAATAAATGTTTTAATGGTTCATGGCAGAGGGTACCTTGCAAAAAATCTGCCGAGAGAGGGAAAGGTGGAAACGAACAGAGAGATGGGAGAGAAAGAGAAGGCTAGAGAGAGAGGCCGGAAGGGGAGGTGGACTACGAGAGTATAGAGTAAATAAATACCCGGACAACGCCAGGTTTACAGCTAGTACGACATAAGTTTAGTTCAATGAATATTAGGGGCGAATATCATTTTTCTGGGCTACGACATACAAATTCGTCCAGCAGTGATGTACTAAATGAACAAAGTTATATATCTTCGTAATAATTCCATCACTTCAAGGTTCAGTTTTGCACTTTTATTGATTTTCAATAACATAAACTTCTTATTTCATGATAAATTAATTTTTGTAACAATTTTACCTGTTAAACATCGTTTGCTATTACCATATCCGCATTTACAACATCTTCCACTTTTCAACTCGTATCAGAGCATTTTCAAGTATATACAGGTATTACACAACTTCATCACGAAAACAAAATCCTAAAAAGATGATCTCTACACTTTACAGACTGACCACACAAACAAGATTGAAGCCAAACTTAGACGACCGGCGACAACCGCAGCATATCTGGCTCGTCTGCTTATATATCCCAATTGTAGGTTACGTCACATCATGTGAACACAAATTATATAATTTACAAATAGATTCAACCACTGGCATCAAGATTACTTAAACTAATACTTTATAAACAACTGAAATAAAATTACTGTTGATTCATAATCTTTTACATATTTCAAAAAATACGTCATTCAGCTTTCTTTTTTTACAAAATAGAAATAGTTTGAATGTGAATCAAGTACAAAAGTATTATCCCATAATTAATAATTATTTAATACACAAATAAAAAAATACGACCGAACCATATAGGATTTTCTCTGTAAGAGCTTTGGTCTAATGACAATTCTATTGCTATGAATATCGTAAACAACTTTCGGCAAGTGTTGAATTTAGTCGTGAATATGAAATTTTCTTTGATTCACAACTTTTGCATCAGTTACAACGTAAATAATCAATCATTTAATAACTTTAGGACAATCGTCTTTTAAAAAATACATTACTAAAAAAACTATTCATGTCACGAAATTTCCAAAAAATATAGTAAAGATTTGATATTAAAAAAGACAAGTTATGTGTTGGTATTGATCTACATTTTCTGTATTACATTTCATCTTACATTCAGTGAAGTAAAATTTCCAATTTGGTTATGTATCGTCACAGTGTAGTAGTGTATGGTAACGCAACCCCTTCATACACCATACGGTGATTCGCGGCGTATAAACACCTTTCCCACTGAAACATACATGTATGTGCCACCTTCCATGATAATTCTGCAAACTGTGTCGAAGTCTGTTGAAAGGTACCCTCCGCCATGAACAGTATGAAATCTTACATAAACAGTAATCGTCTTCTTATTTCTTAGGTCAAGTGTGCAAAATTTAATACAGATCAGAATAATGAATATTAATTACATGCGAACAGACAAATCGGCATTCTTATTTATGTACTCCTATTATAGTTGGTTAGAGTTTCCTAATTCTGAACGTTAAATAAATAAACAGAGGCTGCTTTTCGTAATTTGTAGACTCGTTCCCCTCGCTAGGTGTCTGGATACTTCACCTACTAGGTAGTGCCGGTGATGGTTGTTGTGAAAGAAGAAGAAGAAAAAAAAAGTGAAACGCATGCACAAAAGCACACTGACAAGATTAGCCAATATCTGTGGGTAACTCCCGCCAGCGTAACTCGTCGCCTTATCAACAAAAAGCATTCAAAGACCTGAAGCGAAGACATTCCTATTCTTCGCGTCGAGCTCAAAAACTATTGTCTCACCATCATAGGCTCCCTGCACTTTATTCATTCCGTGCTGAGAACGAATATGATACCATCAAATAAATTCTACTGAAAGGAAACAATTAGTAATAATAATAATTAACCAAAACTCTGCTATTTAATAATATTTATTTGAACACGACGGTCCCGTTTCCGCTTACATTGCCATTTTCAAATGACGGTTACGTCAAGATGCCCTGACATACATAATACATCTAGGCGTCTGTATATAGACTGTAAAATTTGATCTTGATTTTGTATTTTGACAGTTACAGTAACAGAATTAAAAGTAACAACAAAATTTGACAGTCTATATACAGACACCTAGATGGCTTATGTATGTCAGGCCATCTAGCCGTAACCTTCACTTGAAGATTGCAATGTAAGCCGAAACGGAACCGTCGTGTTCATATAAATATTATGAAATAGAAGCTTTTGGTTAATTATTATTATTATTATTATGTCACTTGTTAACCTTTACCACGCTGCAGGCCCAATGGGATATAAAGCCGCGCGGGAGTAGCCGAGCGGTCTGGAGCGCCACGTTACGGATCGCGCGGGCCTCCGCGTCGGAGGTTCGAGTCCTCCGTTGAGCATGGGTGTTGTCTTTATTATAAGTTAATTCACAAGTAGTTTGTACGTTTAGGGACGATGACCCCGCAATTAAGACCCATAAGCATAACAAACATTTTTTGGAATATAAAATAAAAACATTTACGTTCCATCCGTGTTGAGATCGTATATGGTACCATCAAATAAATTCTACTGAGGCAATTACGTTACGCAGAAGTCTTTTACATCCTCTGTATGCTATCACAATCGTAGGTGACTCCTGCTTATAAGAAAGAAACATGTAATAGGCCCCTAAATCTCCAACGTTTGAAATCTCCCTTTGCTTATAATTTTACAAGGGTCACTGCAAAAGAAATGGACACTGTTTTTTAAAATATACAGTTTTCATTCTGCATGTTTGAAAGTTTTACAGTGTGTAAATGCATCCTTCCCACTTGTTTTCAAACTTAGTTCAACCTGTTCCCGTGAATGGCGCCGTCACAGCACGTCTTCAATATGGCTGCTACACTTGACGTTCCTCAGAAGCAACGTGATGTCATTGAATTCCTATGCTGTGAAAACGAGATAGTGGGAAACATCGACAAGAGTTTGAAAAGGGTGTACGGAGATGCTACTGTCTATCGCAGTATGGTGGGCAAGCAGGTTACGTGATGAAAGCGGGCACGGCAATATTGAGGATCGTCCTCGTAGCGGGTATACAGGCGCTGGTTCCAAGATGGCATAAGGCAGTTGACAGGGATGGGAATAATGTGGAGAAAAGAAAAAAATGTTCCTAAAGGATTTGTCTACACACTGTAAAACTTTCAAACATGTAGAATAAAAACTGTATTAAAAAAAAATAGTGTGCATTTCTTTTGGAGTGACCCTCGTACAATTTACTTTTCCTGCCAGACTGACAATTCACTCTCTATAATTCGTTTCATATAATTAACTTCCATTCCTACCTATAACATAAACACGTTTTCATCTGAAACTACACCGCCGGAAGTAGATATTAGTACACCCTCTTAGAGTTTTCCAATTCACTTATTATTTATTTTTGAAACAACTCAAGCGGTACTGAGGTAACAGTTGTCAATCCTTGCTGAAAAATTCACATTAGTACGATGTATAGCCTCAGGATATGGCAATAAATGTGCTGATTCTGGCAACCATTTGATTATACCGAGGAGGCTAACCTCCTTGCATTATACCGACGGCGAATACTGTCCAGTCCTGCTCGACCTGTCCACGTAGTCCTGCAACAGTTGTGGGTAGGCTACAGTTGCATTCCCATTATATCCCACATTGTTGCGACTGGAGACTAGTCCGGAGACTGTGCTGGCCAGTGAATTCCTGTACGAAGAGTTTCGCGCTTAGTGTGTGGCCGAGCATTATCTCGTTGGAACAACACGTCATCTTCCTGTTGCAAGAGCGGCTCTTACAACATTCTGCACGTACCGAGCGCTGGTCAGCGTTGCATACAAAACACAAAATTCGAATTGTGGCTTGTCGAACCCCAAACAGTAAGGCTTGGGGTAGAGCAATATACAAGACTGCGTTCGCAAGGTTCACATCGTACGCGCAAACGAGCATCACGTGCGTGTCAGCAAAAACTGCTTTGTGACTTCTGAGGTTTTTTCGGCGTATTTCTTCATCCAGTAACTTTCGGGTGTGCAACCGGATCCCGTCGTCATTCTGACACGATATTTCGGCCTGGAAACGTCCTATCGTCTTCAGGTGAGTAGCGAGTACTGAAGAGCCCAGGTGCAGTCGCGGTATTTACAGTGGTTCTTGCGCATGCTAAAGTGCTGGTGACGTCTTGCACATGCGTTAGATGGTGTCATGCGCGATACAGCCGAGTTGTATGTGCTGCCCTCGGTGGTGGAAGAGCAACAGTCTTCTAATCATTGATGACTCGATTACGCTGTCAGTGGATGATATTAATCGCAGGATTCCAATTTTTGTCGAGCTAAAAGCCGTTGTCACGATTTATAAGATTGTCGGCAAGACGTATTTCCACTGATTCTTTAATAACTGAATCCCAGAAACTGGAGACTGGAGTTAAAATTTTAGATTCACTATATTCCATTGTGTGTCCCATGGAAATGCAGTGTTCTGATACTGCTGACTTTGATGGTTGGAGTAGAGTGTTCTACACATCGTTCGTAGTGCCTGGCCTATATACGGTGAGTCACACTCACAGGGAATCCTGTAAACACCAGATTTTCTCAGTTGCAGATCATCCTTGACGGATCCTCCTAAGGCCAAACTCTTCGCAGGTGGACGGAAGATAACCTTGATTTTATTTCTCCTAAGCAACCTGCCTATTTTGGAGGACACATTTCCGGCAAAAGGACAACGGCTTACAGCTCGACAAAAATTGGAATCCTGTGATTAATGTTATCCACTCACAGTGTAATCGACGCCATTAATCGATTATCAATGATTATAAGCCGAGGGCAGCACATACAGCTCGGCTGTAGCGCGCATGACACCACCTGACGCATGCGCGAAATGACACTTGCACTTTTAGCATGCGCAAGTTGTTGTTGTGATCTTCAGTCCGGAGGCTGGTTTGATGCAGCTCTCCACAATACCGTGTCCTGAGAAAGCCCCTTCAACTCCACATAAGAACGGCAACCTACATCTGTCTGAATCTACTTACTGTATCCATCTCTTGGTCTTCCTCTGCGGTTTTTACCCAAAACACTTCCATCCAATGCTAAATTCACAATTCCTTGGTGTCTAAGAATGTGTCCTACCAATCGATCCCTTCTTTTAGTCAAGGTATGCCAGAAATTTCTTTTCTCCCCAATTCTGTTCAGTACCTCCTCATTAGTTACGCGATCCATCCACTAATCTTCGGCATTCTTCTGTAGCACCACATTTCAAAAGCCTCTATCCTCTTCGTCCGCACTGTTTGTCGCCCTTGTTTCACTCCCATACAAGGCAACATTCCATACAAATGCCTTCAGAAAGGACTTCCTTAGGCTTAAATCAATATTTGATGTTAACAAATTTCTCTTTTTCAATAACGCTTTTCTACCCACTGCCATTCTGCATTTTATATCCACTGTACTGCGACCATCATTTGTTATTCTACTTCCCAAGTAACAAAACTCATCTACCTCGTTTATTGTTTCAATATTTAATCTAATTCCTTCAGCGTCGCCTGATTTTCTTAGACTGCACTCCATTACCCTAGTTTTGCTCTTGTTAATCTTCATCTTATATGCACCTTTCAGCACACTGTCCATACCGTTCAACTGCTCTTCCAGGTCCTTTGCTGTCTCTGACAGAATTACTATGTCGTCGGCAAAACGCAATGTTTTTAATTCTTCACCCTGAACTTTAATTCCTTCTCCAAATTTCTCCTTGCTTTCCTTTATAGCTTACTCAATGTACAAATTGAATAACATTGGAGAAAGACTACAACCCTGTCTTACTCCCTTTCCAACCATTTCATCCCTTTCATGCCCTTCAACTCTGACAACCACTGTCTGGTTTTTGTACAAGTTGTAAATAACCTTACGCTTCCTATATTTTACTCCTGCTTGCTTCAGAATTTGAAAGAGTTTATTCCAATCAGCATTGTCAAAAGCCTTCTCCAAATCTACAAAGGTTAGATATGTAGGTTTGCCTTTTCTTAATCTATCTTCTTGGATAAGCGGTAAAGTGAGTATTGCTTTCCGTGTTCCTACATTTCACCTGAGCCCAAAATGATCTTCCCCGAGGTCGGCTCCTATACCAGCTTTTCCGTCCTTCTGTAGTAATTCGTGTTAATATTTTGCAACCATGACTTATCAAACTGATGGTTCTGTAGTTTCCACACCTGTCTGCGCCTGCTTTCTTTGGAATGGGGATTACTATATTTTACATGCGCAAGAACCACTATAAATACCGCGACTACACCTGGGCTCTTCAGTACTCGCCACTCACCTGAAGATGACCGGACGTCTCCAGGCCGAAATATCGCATCGGAATGACGACGGGATTCGATTGCACACCCGAAAGTTACTGGATGAAGAATCTGCTTTCATCGATGGAGATCACAGCCCGGCATTTCATCTTCCAAGTGATCCTATGACGCCACCGGTCGAGCTGTGCTCGCTATGCTGTGGTGGAGTGGAAGACGGGCTAGAGGCGTGAGCCAGTAGCCCCACTGGTAACAGCTCTGCAGTCATAAACCGTCTTATCTGTGCCGTGGCAGCTGTACCATCTACCTCAACTACACTTTGCAACGATATTGGTGGACGTCTGGCCGGCCACGGTGGCCGAGGGGACTAAGGCGCATCAGTCACGGTCTGCACGGCAACTACGGTTGGGGGTTCGAATCCCCCCTCGGGCATGGATATTTGTGCCGTCCTTAGTTGTAGCTAGTTCATAAGTAGTTTGTAAGTTTAGGGACTGATGACCCCGTCGTTAAGTCCCATAAGCTCTACAAACATTTGAACATTTGAATTTGCGGACGTCTGTGCTGTATCGACGTTCAGACCCTAATCTACGGAAAAGAGAATGTTAGCGTGGCCATTGTTTGTTCAAATGTTTGTAGAGCTTATGGGACTTAACTACGCCGGCCACGGTGGCCGAGGGGACTGAGGCGCTCCAGTCATGGTCTGCACGGCCACTACGGTCGGGGTTCGAATCCCCCCTCGGGCATGGATATTTGTGCCGTCCTTAGTCTTAGTTAGTTCATAAGTAGAGTTTGTAAGCTTAGGTACTGATGACCGCGTAGTTAAGTCCCATAAGTTCTACAAACATTTGAATATTTTGAACTTAACTACGGGGTCATCAGTCCCTAAACTTACAAACTACTTATGAACTAGCTAAGACTAAGGACGGTACAAATATCCATGCCCGAGGGGGGATTCGAACCCTCGACTGCAGTGGCCGTGCAGACCGTGACTGACGCGCTGCAGTCCCCTCGGCCACCGCGGCCGGTGTGGCCTTTGTAACCAGCATCGTTGCACACCTGACGTGTGTGTCAGTTCTCTGAAAGGCTCATCCCGCCACTCACAAGGCCACAATTTTTTTCTCTTTATTATGGCCTTTGGTTGCAGTGACCATACAGCCAGCATTTATTACAGTGGCAATATTAGAATATAATTGAATTTTTTACAATGTATATCACAATATTAAAAGTTATCTAACATCATACTGCCTTACAATAAAATTAGAAAAATCACAGTGCTAACATATAAAAAATACATATTTAACAATACTATTGACAGACTGTTACAACGGAAGTGCAAACAGCATAAAATAAAATGAGAGTTGCAAGGACATGATTAAGGTCAAAATATAAAATAGAAAATTACTCCTCCAGTTTCAAGCTGTGCATGTTCAAGGTAAACATGGGAGCTACACCAGCTCTTAGATTAGAGCTGGATGCCGGTAATTTGGATCGATAGAGTAAGACAGTGACACTTGTGGAGTGAGGGTAACCCCTCGCAACCAGCTTTCTATAGAATATACTTTATGCAGCCCTGTACGTGGTGTAAGCCAGTAAGATGTGGTTGATATCCGCCACTGCCGTTGGAACATTGTCGCAATGTCGAGAACAGATGTGTTTCAAACGGTGTAGGTGGGCAGGGTAACATCCATGTCCCACTGCCGTGCGCGGTTTGACTATCTTAATTCCCGCTACTCCACACGCGTAATCTGGATGGTCTGCATTGGTTGTTTCTACTTCTAAATATAAATTTTCATATGGTTTCCTAATCGAGTATTTTGATACAACTTGCCACCCCCTATTGCACCACTGATGGCAGAATTCAAAACATCCTGAAACACACCTTTTTAATTCTAACCGTGATTCCAAATACAAATTTTCGAATTTCTAGCATCAAAAGAGTCTTAGTAGCACCCTTAAAAGATTTTTCTTATTTCACCCGCTTCATGGTTAAATTTCCAAAAATATCGAAACACGTGTTTTTAAATTCCAACGAAAAATCTAAATCGGAAGTTTTGTATTTCTTGCTTCAAAATTGCCTTAATAGCAACGTATTTTCGAAGAATCCGTTCATCTCCTATTTCACCCCCTTAGGGATGGGAAGTTCAAGTTTCTATACGGATCTCCCGGCCACAAGTGCCATACGATCATTTCATTTCTATAGTCTGTAGATTCACTTTTCTGCGCCTTTTTCTGTCTTTTAGAATCGGATAGAGAACGAGAAATTTCTTTCTTATTCTTTAGTATCTTTCTTGATAGTTTTACTTTTCAAACTGCAATATGCACTTATTTTACTTTATTCGTACGCTTTTGTAGAAAAACAACTGAAGAATGTGCGTCACGCTTCGCTGTGTGAAACCTCTTTGCTGGTGTCAAAACTCATCGCTGGTCTACAGTCCGAATTTTATATAAGCTGACGACTTTCAACCACCTGTATCTTCCACCGTCTTATAGCTATCGACACGGAACTGCTATAGTGTCCGACGGGAGACTTTGTACTACAATAACAGAGAGAGAGAGATCGTTCGTCTCCATTGTGTAGATTTTGCTGAAGAGCAAAATATTGACACCCACACGTAGAATTTTACTTAACTCCCATATCTTCCATCCCCTGATCTTTATCAACCCTCTATCACCATAGTACACGATGGGAGACTTATACCTACTACCATCGTTTGTGCTGTGTAGTTTTGGCTGCAGAGTGAAGTATAGGCACAAACACCTTAATTTTTATATAGATTAAGATTTTCTTGATTTGGAAAAGCTACTTCTGGTAGGGAACAACGGGGCTATTCTGCTCGCGGCGCTAATCTGCTTGAAATAAGAAACATTGCAACACTGCATTAGTTTCTTACAGAATCCAGGTAGCTTTGTAAAAGACTGCTTCCGCCGCCGTTGTCAATGTCAACAAACTCTTCTGGGCATTGGACTGCATCGTCAATATTTCAAATTCCACCGACGTTTCGGTCATTATTGCAAGTGTTCTTCCTCGGTATCGTGTTTACTGCTGAATGAGAGGAAGCTAGGAACTAAAATACTAGTAACTGTTGCCAAATTGCGATTGAAAAGGGAGTGAGGTTTTCTTTATTTGTGTTTACTTTATTTCTTACTATTGGTTTGAAAGGGATTCATTGATTGGTATTTGCATTATCGTTTACTATTAGTTGAAACAGGCGACTGAGGAGCATAGTAGCACTGTTGCCTATCGACGGCTATGGCGTGCTGTTGCTCTGCGTGTGCGCGGCGGAGGTTGTCTCTGTGCTTCGTAGTCGGTGATCTCAATTATTAACACAGGATACACAACTTTAATAGTTTGTATCTGTGAAAATCGTGACAGTCTATTATAGTTATTTTGCCAACGCCTTAGGTATAGCTAGGGTTTTTGTTTTGCATCTTGTGTCCTCTGAAAATAAGTTATGAACGATTGATTACTTTAATGAACAAATATTGATGAAGTTTGTGTCGCTTGTATTTGTAATGAAGTCAAAGGAAAGGAAGTGGGGTTCAGATATATATGTAAGTTATATTTTTATTCAGAACTAGTGTTTGATTTTCATTTAATCAATATCTTTTGATGCTGTAGACTGCATTTCTCGTGTTCGCTTTTGTATTTCCCTGTTGTCTATATTGATTTCCGTTTGAACTTACGGACTGAACATGTACTCCTCGAACCTGTCGTAACTACACCTTTTTATTCGTCTACAACAGTGTAATTTATTCATTAAATGCAATGTGGTAGAAACACTAGTTCTGAATCAAAATGAAACTCAAATATAGAAGTCCGGGAGAGTTACCGCATGCGGTTCAGACTGCGCACCCCCTCTAGTTTTGGTAAAAGCCGCCAGAGTGCGTGTGTAGGCGCTTTGCGGTAGAGCCCTGTATTGGGAGAGTAGCGCCAACCTTTTATGTGTGGCTTGCCGACAACCGCCGGCTGCTATTGGTCAGTTGAGCGCGGGTGGGGCACGTCCGCCATTTTAGGCCTCAGCAGTCCATCAGCGTAAATGACATATTTCACTTCACTAGCTGTTATTTTAGTATTTAGAGGCGTTGCAAATGTGTAGACTCATTATGTATTAAATTAAGAGCTTAACATAGCATATTCCATTTTTGTATGGTGAAAAATGCCGCATTGTTGGCGGTGAATTGTTATACTAAGACAGTCCGAGGTAGCAACTAGGAAGTTTTACGCATTCCACAGGGCGAAAGAGATGCAAAAAGACGCGAATTGTGGGTACACCGCATTGGAAGAAAAAATGCATACCCATACGAGACTGCAAAATTTTGCGAAGTAACTAAATTTGTATTGAAATATCGTGTAAACTTCTAGATCTATCTGTTCATAAAAGTTTCTTGCGAGCAATGTTGGGCGGAAACATGTAAGAGAAAAGATATTTTTAAAAGATGTAAATACATGAAAATCTAACATAATGTGCCGTATTTGACGAATTTCGTATTTATACTTAGCCTGCATATTACGAAAATCTGGGCGGTAAATGAAACCGCCCATTAAATAGATCTCCAAAACTCGAATTTTAAGATAGTTTATTTTACTGAAGTACCCAGTAATGCGATAACAATGTGTAAAAACTTAAACCTTCCCAAAATGTTAGCTCAGTTAATGTTATGTCATAATATCACATTTAGGTCAGCACACACCTATCAACATTAGGCACTAGATTAATGGAAAGCAACATGTATTAATTACAGCTACTTTGATAAAAATCAATATATTAGAGATAGAAACGTCAGTCCTTAGCTAATTTGAAAGCAGGAACGTCACTTATTGCGAAAGCAGTGCATTTGGTACAGGGTTTAAATTTTAACACGAAACAATTTTACAACTACTTTGCTCAAAAATAAAGGTCTTGAACTCAGAATACCAATTTTTCCTTAATATTCGCTGTAGATGTGATGAAACGATTAAAAACTTAAGTTCATTGTTTACTTAACGTATTGTCATACCACGGCGAGGTACAGACCGGTTCCGTTCATCATAAATGTTAATTTAACAGAGCCGCGCATAGCGCTGCTATTGCCAGATAGGCCTACAATGGCGGCGCTCGCCCGGTTGGCGGTACTCTCCCAATAAAGGGCTCTACTTTGCGGTTGCGCAGTAGACGCTGGGCGGCGATGCAAATGCTTTTGTTTCAGTAGTGGTATTTTTAACCGAGTTAGTGTTAATAAACAATGTAAGTCTCTATATCTTGCATGGATCCTTATCAGGTGGATTTGACGGAGGACATCGAAAGAGTGCAAAAAAAGGCAGCTCGTTTCGTATTGTCACGATACAGGGGAGACAGTGTCACCGAAATGATACAAGGTCTGGGACGGGAATCATTACAATAACGGCACGTATCGCTGCAGCGTGGGCTAGTTATGAAACTCCAATCGCCAACATTCTCCTCCGAATGCGAAAATATATTGCTGACTCTCACATACATAGGTAGAAATGATCATCAGAATAAAATACGAGAAATCAGAGCTCGAACGGATAGATTGAGGTGTTCTTTCTTCCCTCGCGCTATTTGAGAATGGAATGGGAGATAAATAGTTCAAAGGATCAAATGTTTGTAGAACTTATGGGACTTAACTACGGGGTGATCAGTCCCTAAGCTTACAAACTACTTATGAACTAGCTAAGACTAAGGACGGCACAAATATCCATGCCCGAGGGGGCATTCGAACCCCCGACCGTAGTGGCCGTGCAGACCGTGACTGGAGTGCCTCAGTCCCCTCGGCCACCGCGGCCAGTAGATAAATAGTAGTCCATAAAGGTGGTTTGATGTGATTTACAGAGTATCTGATGTATATGTAGATATCTTTTTAGTGTTACGGTTAGTTATTAGATGGTGCTAAATAGTGACATATTTTTAAATATCTGAGTAGCTGCAAGAACAGTAACTTCTGTTGGGTGTCTTTTGGTTCTAATCCGGCCAACTTGGCTGCTACGGTTACAGAGTCATACGGTGCGGCGTCTATCCCTGGTAGATCAGGGTACATGCAACCTTTGATACTTAATGTGTTGACCGTGGCAGGGAAATTGGAAACAAAAGCTAATGATGAATTTCTTTTGAAAAACTCTGATTGGCCTAAGTTTAATCTATAAAAATAATTTAAAATTTAAATCAGTGTTTTCATATAACAAAAATAAACGATTTGTTTGTCAATTCTTCAGTGTTTATTTTTATTCCTCAATTGTTACAAGCATAAAATAAAATATTAACATACTTTGCTTAAAAAATTATAAATTTCAACAAATATAATCATGTGCCATGTCACCCATAAGGGCACGGCATCTCACCCTTAGCCTAAGGAATAGATGCCGCAATTGAAGGTTTTCTGAATGGACCATGACGAATGAGTGGTTGTAAAATTCTCAAAAAATTATATTTTAAGGAAAATTGGTTTATTTACTTGTAAAAGAAATTATTTTGACATAAGTGCATCATGGGATTTTTATGAATAATTTTGAAAATGTGCACCATCTCTCCCGGATTTATCAAAAATGTTCAAATTCAAATGTTTGTACAGCTTATGGGACTTAACTATGGTATCATGAGTCCCTAAACTTACAAACTACTTATGAACTACCTTATACTAAAGACGACACAAACATCCATGCCCGAGGGGGGATTCGAGCCCCCGACCGTAGTGGCCGTGCAGATTGTGACTGGCGCGCCGCAGAACGCTCGGCCACCGCGGCCTGTCCAGATTTACCCTATACCTTATACAAAACGTGTGTCTTTTTCTACTGTTTCTCTGCAGTAGTATGGATAAGTCTCGAAAATTTTGTAAAAAGGTATTCAGATTTTTAGAACAGGTAGTGCCCATTGGATAAGAGTTAATTTCTGCAAAGGCAACTAGCAGAAACGATTAGAAATTTCAGAATGTTAAATCATTTATAAGCACATAATACTGACAACTGGATAGTGTATGACAGTTATATGTTCACCAATATGTCGAGCGTCACTATGACGTTCTACACAGTACTAACTCCAGATTATCTTTGAGCTCACAGTTTGTAGTGTGGGCCCCTATGCAGTGGCGGACTAAGGCTGTTGGAGGCCCAGGGCGGCGGCCCCCCGTCCACTTGGAAATACAAGTATTACTATAAACAAGAATTGGAGGCCCCCCAGGACGAGAGGCACAGATAAAAAAATAGCTTTCGAGATTTGGAGGCCCCAGCAGAACAAGATGCCAAGCTGCCAAGAGCGTTAAAAAAATAAAACAAAATAAAGAAAAAACTTTTCTTTCAAGGTATTTTGAGGCCCCCCCGAGATCGGAGGCCCGGGGCGAACCGCCCCCACGTCTCCCCCCTAGTCAGCCACTGCCCCTATGGACGGTATTACATGCGGTCACAGAGTAACATATACAGAGGAGAAGCCCCCCCCCCCTAAACCACTGTCCTATGCTCGCCTCGTAGTTCCGTAAGATGCTAGCAGGTGTCAGGCCGTTCCCTGGCTTAGGGTGCCTCTCGTACGTCAGAGGGTAGCGTGGAGGGGAGGGTGAGGGGAGAGCTCATGCCGCCTGCCACAAGGCCACGGCTGTGTCCGGTGTGCCGGCGTTTGAGGGGAGCTGGTGGTGGGGGCAGCCGCTACCTGCTGCCTGCTCTGAACAGTTTAAAGAGCTGCTTCTGACCGCAGCGCCATCATGGGACATCTTATGGAAATGCTGGAAACCCTCCCTCCCCGCACCGCTGAGCGTAGGACCCGGCCCTTACGGAGGTTTCCCGTCTGTATATATTTGTCTGTGACGCGGGGTGGTCGCGCAGCGCTGCTACTGCGGGCAGACAAGTCTGCACCCGTCTTCCCTGTTCATGTTTCCGGGTCGCTTAGCTATTTCTGTCGCTTAGCTCTGACTTTCCTCTTCAAAGTGAGTGTTGTTTTGCCAGTACAATGACTTCCTGGACATCCATCTATTTTCTTGCCGCACACTTCCTGGTGTTCCGCCACTGCCGATTTCGTATGAGGAATGACCTCTCGTGCTCGGCTATCCTCGTGTTAATCGATCGCCCAGATTCTCCAATGTACACCTGGCCGCACTCACAGCGATTTCATAGACTTCGGCTGTGTGCAACATTTCAATTGAATCCTTCACTTAGTCGAGGACAGCTCTTGATTTGTTGTTTTCGCGAAATATAGGTTTGATACGCACTCAACGAAAAATTTTGACCAAGTGTTCGGTTTTGTGACTCGTGAGAATGGTAATTTGGCGATGTTTTGTTCTTCCTCTTGCTCTTCCCTTTTATTTCCATGATTAGTTGCCATAGTTTCCTCAGTCATCCTCTATCCATAACCCTTTCCTGGGAAGATGGATATGCGGTTTTGTAACACTTCAGGTAATCCGATGGGTCCTCTTAGTTAACGTGTGAAACAAGGACTGTTTTTGCGTACGAAGATGTGGGAGGTTGCGTGAAGGTACCTGCTGGTACTGGTAGCTTCAAATGTTTCTAAATCTAAGAGACTTAACTTCTGCGCGTATCAGTCCCTAGGCTTACAAACAAACTTACACTACATCTGCACATATACTCCGCAATCCACCGTAAGGCGCGTGGCAGAGGGTACACTGTACCACTACTAAGCATTTCCTTTCTTATTCCAATCCCAAAGAGAACGAGGAAGAAAAGAATATATGCCTCTTTACGAGCCCTATTTTCTCTTATCTTTGTGATATTTACGCGAAATGTAAGTAGCTGCAGTAACATCGTCCAGCAGTCAGCTTCAAATACTGGCCCCCTAAATTTCCTCAACAGAATTTCTCGAAAAGAACGTCGTCTTTCCTCCAGCGATTTCCATTTCAGTTCCCGTAGCATTTCTGTGAATTCGCGCATTGGTCGAACCAACCAGTAACAAACCTAGCCACTCGCCTCTGAACTGCTTCTACGTCTTCCTTTAAACTGTTCTGCTGCGGGTCCCAGACACTTGAGAAATACTCAAGACGTGGTCGTGCAAGCGTTTTATACGCGGTCTCCTTTACAGATGAAGTACATCTTTCCAAAATTCTCCCAATAAAGCGAAGTCGGCTGTCCGCCTTACTCACAACTGTCCTTCCATTTCATATCGCTCTGCATTGTTACCGCCTGACGATACACTCGTCTCTGATGAATACTCACCGACTAGAAAGTGCTCCGTTCTATTACTTAGGAAGTTTTCCAGCCAGTCACAAATATGTGAACCTATTCCATATTCTCGTATCTTCGTTAGCAGTCTGCAGTGTCAAATAATGCCTTTTTGAAATCGAGAAAAACACAATCTGCCTGTTGCCCTTTATCCATGTCTCCAAAGATGTCATGTGAGAAAAGGGCAAGCTGAATTTCCCTAACACGTGCTCATTCATAAAAGGAAGCTTATCCGTCTCAATGGTATTTACTATATTCTAGCTGAGAATAAGCTCCAAAATTCTACCGAAAATCGATGTCAACGATATTGGCCTGTAATTATGTGCGTCAGTTCTTTTACCTTTCTTATTAACGGGAGTCACTTGCGCTTTTTTCCAATCACTAAGAACTTTGCGCGGAATTAAACATTCGCGGCAAATACAAGCTAAGTAAGGGACCAATGCCGCAGACTACTCTTTTTGATAAACCGAACTGGTATTCCATCCTGATCAGAAGACTTTTTTGTATTCTGCTCTCTCAGCTGCTTGTCTACACCTAAAATACCTCTTACTGTGTCCTCCATTAGGGATTTAGACAGTTGATCAAATGATGGTACGTTCGTACGATACTCCTGCGTGAAATATTTCTTGAAGGTTAAATTTAGAACTTCAGCTTTCCGTTTGCTTTCTTCTATTACTGTCCCGATCTGATTGTTGATTTTACATAGGAACAATTTTTCTTCCTGTTATCAAAAAAATCTTTTGCTAAGGTATGGCCGTGGTAAGCATTGTGTGCTTCGCGCATCGATCTTTTTATAGACCTACCAGTCTCTACTAACTTATGCCAATCTTGCTTTTTTGAACAAAGATTGTAAACAGCCTTTGCTTTCTCAGTAGCTTTCTTATTATATTAATATACCACGGCGGATCTTTTCCATCTTAATTGACTTTGTAGGCACATATTACTCTAACCTTTTATTCACAATGCATTTAAATTTAGTCCCCACTTACGCTACATCCATTGTACCGGAATTAAACGATGTCCATTCACTTTCTAAGTACCATGCTAACAATTGCCTTTCGGCTCTTTCTAACAAAAACACGCTCCTAGCCTTCTTGATTGGTTTATTAATTTTGGTCACCATTGACGCTATGACTATATCATGATCACTAATTCCTGTCTCTACACAGACATCGTCAATAAGGTCAGGCCTGTTCGTAGCTATAAGATCTAAAATATTACCATGTTGTCGGTTTAACTGCTCAAGACAGTTTTCGGAGAAGGTGGCCAAAAGTAGCTGGCTAGACTGCTTGTCTGTACCGCCTGAAATGTAACTAGAGAGTGCCCACTCTATACTCGTAAGGTATAGACTAATATTCCATGACCCCGTATATCTCCGCATTACCTGGCGTAGACTTTCTTTGAAGACTCTAAATGTGCTACAGCATAACTTCTCTTTTAGACCTGTTATACGTGCCCAGATAACTTTACTAAGGACAACAGGCACAGCCATGCCCGAGGGAGGAGTCGAACCACCGACGGCTAGCAACCGCGCGCTCCGCAGCAAGGCGCCTTAGAGCGGTCGGCCACTCCACCGCGGCTACTGACAGCTTTTCTTTATAGTATTGTCTAATCTGCTCTCTGGCTTCCGGTAAACTTCTACGTCGAGAAAATTTAAGTTTGCAGCTTCCTCTCAATCAGCAGGTCGCTTACAGTAGTGGCCGAAACGTCGGTGGAATTTGAAATATTTATTGTCAAGTTTTGTCCACAGAGTGTGACAGTAAATCTGTGTCGCCGACAGTGCTTGTAGAAAGGCTGTTTAGTAGCACGTTTTTTCCTTCTTTTTTTTTAAAAAAAAAAAAAGAATGTTTGTTTGTATGTCATCTAAGTGTTTATAAACCATTCATTCGATTGCAATATCGCAATGAAACTTTGGCGAATTTTTCACCGTACGCCCATGAAGGTTCCTGGCCCAGAAACAAAACAGCCCGACACATAAATAATGAGAGGCCACCATGAGAGAATACCCAGATTTATGCGTCAATTATTGGAAAATTGGAGTAGTTAGGGACCTGCAAGAAAGTTTGCATGCGATTTCGGACGTTTATGAAGCATTTTGTAACTGCCCCCCCCCCCCTCACAAAATAATGAAACGAAAAAAAGTCTACCACTCACAAGAGTTTCGCTGTAGATGCCGTAAAAAGTTTCGCATCAGGCATGACCTTGTATCAAATAAAGTTAGCATTACAGATTTGCATGTTACTTTTAATTTTTGTCTGCAAGACTCCCTTAATTCTCTTGCATTCAAAATTAAGCAATTTGTTTCTATATATAAGCGAAAGGACACTCACTCACTCACTGACTAAACAAGAAATCTCGAAAAATACTTCACCTATGAAGCTGAAATTTGGCAGGAATGTAGTTGATAGGTAGAAAACGTCAGCTAAGAAGGTATTTTATGATAGGTGCATGGCGGAGCATATTTCTCCTACAAACTCACGAAATCTACAGATTCATTCCGATCTTCATTCGCAAGCTTGACCTTCAAAACAAGAGGAAGGTTACCTTCTACCTTATGTTTCATGCGGTGTATGGGGGAGGGTTCTTTCCAACATAAAAATGGATCACTAAATACGTTAGTCGTGCCATAACTTGAGAACGGGTCGACCGATTTCACAGTACCTATTTTTTGTTGTTTTCGTTATTCTCACTACAGGGGTTGTTTGAAATAAAGCTGCCACGGTGGAGTAGCCGAGCGGTCTGAAGCATCTCGCTGCGGAGCGCGCGGTTGCTCGCTGTGGAGGTTCGAGTCCTCCCTGGGGCATGGGTGTGTGTGTGTTGTCCTTAGGATAGTTTACCTAGGTTTAAGTAGTTTGTAAGCTACAGACTGATGACCACGCAGTTTGGTCCGATAGATTTAGAAACAAACATGAAATAAAACTGGAATATTTGGGAACAACAAAATGCGTTTTTCAATGTGACCCTGCCTTTCTATTGCATAGAAATCTAAAGTTCTGTTCCGATATTCATGAAATTTCGCACTCTCTACCTTAAAAACAAGAGGAATGTCTCTGTCTGTATAAAATTTCGTTCGGTGCATGGTGGAGGGTACTTCACTTACGGAATTTTACAAAATGCATAGTTTTGCTCCAATCTTTATGATTTTTTGTACACTTGACCTTTAAACCAAATGGAAGATCACCGGTAACATAAATGTTTGTATGGTACATGACAGAGGGTACCTTTCAGAAAACTTTGCCGAGAGAGAGAAAGGGGTGGATACAGGGAGAGGGGGTGAAGGGGATGTAGACTACGAGAGTGTAGGATAAACAAACACCCGCGTAACGCCGGTTTTACAGCTAGTACTATATAAAAATTACTAAAATCGAGCCGGAATAGCATGATCCCTGGAGGTTGCGCCAATCGGCTTTGAGCGCCGACTGCGGCAGCAGACCATTAGAGCAAGTCGAGCGCGAGCTTTGCTCTGCGCATGCGCGCGTTCGGCTGCGCTCTGCACTGTTGCCAGTTCTGTCAGACAGCAGCAACCGTTAAGCTATACTGTCAGGCAGCGAACGAACTACTTGGTAACACGGCCGCTTTCAGTTTCCGCTGCTGGGGCGGTCTCTCAGCCCAGTAGGCGGAGCCAGGGATCATCGTATTCCGGCCCGACTAGAATAATGGTAAGACCAGGTTGGAATTAACAATATAGTAATAGGACAGTTTAGAACTCCATCAAAGACATGACGACGAGCCGCGACAGGCACAAAAAAAGACAACACATACAACTCTTTCAGCTATCGGCCATGGCCCTCTTCAGTATTAGGAACAATCACACAGGCACACGACCGTCAGCTCCGGCTGCAGCAATTCGAGTTACAGTTGAAACGAGCGAAATAGCCCCGCTGTATCCTGAATGGTACTAGGTGCTTGTGTAGTGTTATGTTCCAATACAACGACTGAGGCGGCGCCGTGTTTATCTCACTGGACTCTCATTGGGAAGGACGACAGTTCAAATCCCGTCCGGCCATCCAGATGTGCAACGTCAAGTCATTCCACTAATCGTTTAAGGCGAATGCTGGGAAGGTTCCTTGTAAACGGCAGGATTTGTCCTTCCCTACCACGAGCTTGTATTCTGCCTCTAAATGACGTACTAAATGGTCAAATGTTTCTAAATCTATCGGACGAAACTGCGTGGTCATCAGACCGTAGCTTACAAACTACTTAAACTAAGGTAAACTAACCTAAGGACAAACACACACATACACACACACACACACACACACACACACACACCCATGCCCGACGGCGAGCAACCGCGCACTCCGCAGCGAGGCGCCTTAGCCCGCTCGGCTACTCCACCGCGGAAAATCACGTACTGGATGCATCATTAAACTTTATCTCCTTCCAAATTCCATTATAAACAGTCATGCAAACTACGTAATAAAACGAATGTATATATTCTGAAACGCATCGTGAAATCACAGTATCAGAGGTGGCCTGTTGCAAGTGTCTCTCTCTGTATTTCCGGTTAAAAATTTTTAAAGGTTTAATATATGCCAAACAAAATTTAAAATTCCATTAGAGCACTTTTTAATTTTATGAAACACATCGCCGAAGAGCGGAATGGCTGTGCCGCGGCCGACCCACGTCTGCCGGAGAATGAAATTCCAGCACATAAAAAATACATATTGCGACCAGCCGCGATTGATTCGTTTCAGCTATGTTGTGTTCGTAGCGGCCAGGATATTGCCACTGCCCCGACACGCCATGTTGCGTTTACGGTAGAGCTGCCAGCTATGTAACACTGAAGAACTAGTATCTGATTACATACGGTAATCATAAGCGTAGAATTTTTCACGAAATGTATCAGTTCAGAATAGAGAAGGTAATTTTGGAGGTTCGAGTCCTTCCTCGGACATGGCTATGCGTGTGTTGTTCTTAGAGTTCAGAGCAGCTACGAAGGCGGGTCAAGGTCAGATGCGCAGTAGCAAGCGGCAGTGCACCACGTGACCTTCAACCAACCACGCGCCAGTGGCGTTCCTGCCTTCGTACTGTGCGGGTCGTGCTGTGTTCGTGAAGTTCGGTGTTTCTTAATGTCTGTGTTCTGTGCTAAGTGATTATTTTGCCATAATAGTGTACATTATGAGTGATGTTAAGCAATCACGCCAAGTTCTGCACAAACAGGCAAGAGGAATAGTGTACCGTGTGTATCAATACTTCAATAGTCTGTCTTCTGCTGAGGCCGCGCCGGCACAGGGTGCGGGTCGCGCCGTTGCCAGATGCCAGGAGCAGACGGCCGAGGCTTGCGGCATTGGCTTGAGGACTGTTCAGAGGATCTCCAGCGAAGCTAACGCGTCGCTGCTGGCATGCGGCTCAGCTGTTTTTAAATCGCCAGGCAAACGTCACAATCGCAAAAAAGAAGTGGGTGAGCTAGACGATTTCGCGAAAAACGTTTTGCGCCGCATAGTATTCAGTATGTACGCTAGAGGCGAATATCCAACTGCTGAAAAATTGGTTTCACAAATGAAAGAAGCAGAAAATTTTAACGGAAGTTAATGGACCATGTTGAGGATACTGAAGGACATGGGGTTCAGGTATCAGAAAACAAATGACGAGAGGAAACTGCTGTTGGAACGTAGCGACATTGTAGCTGCAAGGACTGTGTTTTTAAGAACAATGCAGCAGATTAGAGAAGCCGGCACCTCTCGAATTTATTATTTAGATGAGACTTTCGTCAACCAGAATCATGCAAGGGCTATGTGCTGGAAAATGAGTGATGGGTACGGTGGACTGAAAGTTCCAGTGAGTAAGGGCGGCAGAATTATAGTGCTTCATGTCGGATCAGCAGAAACTGGCTTCATTCCCCAGAGTAAGCTGATTTTTAAGGCTTCAAAGGCTAAGAATTCTGAAGATTATCATTCTGAGATGACATACAATATCTTCAAAAAGTAGTTTAAAGAACAACTATTGCCATACATACCTCCTTGTTCTGTTATTGTCATGGACAATGCGAACATCCATTCCGTGCAAGTAAACAAAGTTCCCTCCACGAATACCAGAAAGGGGGACATTATTGCCTGGTTAACATCAAACGGAATACCTCACAGCTCCTCACATACTAGAGCAGAATTGCTGGTTCTTCTCAATGCAAACAGGCCAGCATACAAAGTTTATGAGATAGATGAAATTGCAAAACAACATGGACATCGTGTTGTTAGTTTACCGCCATATCATTGTCACTATAACCCAATTGAACTGGTATGGGCTCAGGTCAAAGCATATATTGCAGAAAAAAACAAAACATTTAAAATTGCAGATGTTGAGAGACTTACGCACGAGGCAATAGAGAGCATCTCAGAATCTGCGTGGGCAGCTTGTGTAAGACATGCAGAGAAATTGCAGGAAGAAGGTCACGAGAGAGAAATTGGCAGGGACACTATTATGGAACCATTCGTAATAAATCTTGCAGAGTGCGATTCCTCGACGTCCGACAGCGAAGAAGACGATGGCATTGATTTTTTACCGTGAAGTATGTAATTAGCCTATCACTTACCAGTACTTATGACTGACTGCAGCTACTTTAAAATTATCAATAATTAATCATAAAATAATTTGTTCGTGTAAGTTGCGCATGTTGTAGGGCGCGATCATTACTTGGATTATATAATATTTTCTTATATTCAAAGAACAGAACAACTATGGCTGTTAAAATCCCTTATTAAATAATACGATCGGTTTCGCAATTTACAATTGCTTTCTCAGATGTTTTATCAGTTTATAAATGAATAAGAACTATTACAGTTAAAATGCTCTCAGTATTTTTAATACGAAGGCGGAAAGGTCTGTGTCTGTTTACATCAAACCATTAAAATATTCTGTTATACAATGATTTAACGTAAGTAAACAAGACCTTCCCGCCTATATATTAAAAATATTGAAATTCTGACAGTTCTTTATTAATTTGTAAACAGATGAAGCACCTCAGGACGCAATTGTAAATTTCGGAACCGGTCGTGTTCTTTAATAAAGACTTTTAATAGTCGCAGCGGTTCTGCTGTCCTGTTCTTTGAAATATGGAAACTGGACTGTGGTTGTTGTGTGTGTGTATGTGTGTGTGTGTGTGTGTTAAGCTTAATATGTTCTTGTTAGGATCGCGCTGTGTTTTAATTTCCACATAACTAGTTTCAACAGACAAGCTACCATCTTCGGATCTTGTGGAATACCTACTTTATAAAATATGCTGCTGTATTAATATTCAGATCTGCTCTCATTATGGGAGCGAGATATAAATTTATAAAATATCTAAATTTATAAATTAGGTATTCCACAAGATCTGAAGATGTTAACTTGTCTGTTGAAATTAGTTACGTGGAAATTAAAATACAGCGCGATCCTCGCAAGAGAATATTGTTATTTCTTTCTAGAAGGCCTATATACATTGATCGTTAAATGGTTTATCAAATTTTCTTTCACTGTGAAACCTACTAAACCATTGATACCCTTAAGGTCATACATACCGATGACTGAAATACTTCAAGTATCGGTACTTTCGATCGCTTTGGATGCCTAATGTAGTTATACAAAGACATCTTTTAATTAGAAGAACGTTATTCTTGTTCAAATTACTAAACCATTAAAATTTTAAAGCGTGTAAAGAAAGGAACTAAATCGTGGACATTGACAGCGTGCGCGCTCACTGCGGCACAATGTGTACGTTTGCGTGCGCGGACTGACGGAAGGAAACTGGCAGCGTCGCAAAGTATCTCCCCTCTCTCTCTGCGCAGAACGCTCGCCTCGCCCGCCTTCGTAGCTGCTCTGAACTCTACCACTGTAGCACAATGGCGTTGTGAAGCGAGAACTGTGTGAATAAAATAGAGCCTGACACACACCTTTATTTTCATAATTTTCTATGTGACCAATCAGAAATTTTCATTACGTATAAGCTTCTCATTTCATTTCAATCGTGTCAGTAGCATCAAACTTTATATGTACAGTAAATAGATATCGGACAGATAGGTTTTTAGGCTCTTCATAAATATTAGATGTATTTTTTAGGGCTAAGACTTTTTTCGGCTAAAGCTGGCCATGTCCAGAGAGTGATAAAATTTATGAGCTAAAATTTAGGATAATTGTCTCGTACAATAGGTAATTGTAATGTCAGGAAATTGGCCACGTCCATCGCGTTGGAAGTAGCCTTCATGTGCTTCTCGACTGTGCAGGTGTTAGGGCATGACACACACTGCATAAGATGGGAATTAGCCTGCTCTTGTCAACAATCGCAGACCACTAATACATCCGATAGCGCCCATCTACGCATGTTGCTCTTTGTTCTTGCAACTCCAGAACGCAGTCTATTCAAGAATCTCCAGACGTTCCTCTTCTCACCGTGTCCTGGGGGAGGTTCTTTAGCTGGTACAAGTCAGTCATGGAGATGGACATTTTTAGTTCGCCACATTTCTGTGGTGTATCGGTGAGGCATTCTGTCATGTGGAAGAAACTCCTCCATCAAATACGTCGACGACGGGCGGGTTGTTGTCCGAAAAGTAGGTGCGTCGCAGACGTGACTGATTTTACCTTCTCTTTGCTGGCAGCCACTTTGCGTCTAATACTAGGGGGTGGGGGGTGGTAGGGGGGGGAGAGTGCAATGCCAGCTAGGCAATATAGTTTGTCCGTTGGTGTTGCCTTTAAGCAACCTGTGATGATGCGACAGGATTCGTTAGGCGGTATGTCCACTTGTTTAGCATGACTGGAATTGTACCACACAGGACATGCACACTCCGCAACTCAGTAACAAAAAGGTGAAGTTGTGGTCCTCAGTGTGCTGGGCTCTGCACTCCATGTAGTGCCCGCTAGATGGTGAACGATGTTCTTCCTTGCAGCTACTTTCTGATTGGTGTTCATGCAGTGGTCCCTGTTGGTGAGGGTTCTATCTAAGGCGACCAGAAGCATCACATACTCACGTATAACCTGAAAGTCCCTTTCATGGACAAATATGGACACAAACTTATCCAAATTTATACTTCTCATATATCTTCAGTAACAAACGATACTACAGTAAAACAACAGGGCTTGTTTAATTCCCTCCATCATGTTCCTCCTCAACCATTTAAAACCACTCGTAAGACAAAATGCGTAAAGTAATTACAATTAATCTATTTCAACAATGAGCAAATAACTTAATAATAATATAATCAGTGAACACAACATTATATATCTTCCTAAAGAGGAGACTCATCCTGTATGGACCAAGGAGTGCCCATAACATAATAAGTTATATGTTCATAAATTTGCCGTGCAGTGTTGAACAATTACATATTCAATCAAGCTCATACAGTTTTTAGGTCGCATCCTATGAGTGGATACATAAACAAATCTGTCATCAATCAGACCTTTAGACCTTTAAGTTCTAGCTTCCACGTACGTTAAAAAAAGTGCAAACAACTTAAGAAATGTAGGCTCAATCAAGCGGCAGTTATATACCCTTAATGTTCAGGACTGCGTCTCAGTTCAGCCACTAAGTGCACATTACTTATTCATGAACCACTCACAGACAAAAACAAGTGGTTTCTACATCTAGATCTACATGGGATATTGCAAATCACATTTAAGTTACTGGCAGAGGGTTCTCCGAACCACCGTTATATTATTTATCTCCCATTCCATTCTCGAATAGCGCGCGGGAAGAAAGAACACCTGAATCTCTCCGTTCCACTCTGATTTCTCGTATTTTATTCTGATGATCATTTCTGCCTATGTAAGTGGGAGTCAACAATATATTTTCGCATTCGGAGGAGAATGTTGGCCATTTGAGTTTCGTAAGTAGCCCACGCCGCAGCGATAAGCGCCGTTGTTGTAATGATTCCCATCCCAAATCCTGTATCATTTCCGTAACGCTGTCTCCCTTGTATCGTGACAATACGAAACGAGCTGCCCTTCTTTGGACTCTTTCGATGTCCTCCGTCAAACCACCTGACAAGGATCCCACACTGGGCAGCAATACTCCAAAAAAGGACGGACAAGCGTAGTGTATGTAGTTTCTTTAGTAGTTCTGTTGCATCTTTTAAGGATCCTGCCAATAAAACGCAGTCTCTGGTTCGCCTTTCCCCACGACATTATCTACGCATTCTTTCCAATTTAAGTCTGAAGTAATAGTAATTCCTAGGTATTTTGTGGAGTTTACGGCCTTCACTTTTGATTGATCTTGTAAACAAAGATTAATGGGCTTCTTTTCGTAGTCGTGTGGACGACTTCGCACTTCTCATTATTTAGACTCATTTGCCAATTTTTACACCATAGTGATATCTTATACAGATCGTTCTGCAGTTGGTTTTCCTCTTCAGATGATTTTACTAGACGGTAAATAACGGCGTCATCTGCAAACAACCTAAGAGAGCTACTTAGATTTTCTCCTAAATCGTTTATGTAAATAAGGAATAGCAGATGACCAACAACACTACCCTGTGCAACGCCCGATATCACCTTTGTTTTAGTCGATGCCTTACTATCGATTACTACGAACTATCTCAGGAAATCCCCTGTCCAGTCGCAAATTTGGGGCGATATACCATAACCACGCAATTTGATTAAAAGCCTTTTGTGAGGTACGGTGTCAAAATCCTTCTGGAAATCAAGAAACACGGAATCAATTTGCGAACCCTTGTCGATAGCACCCATCACTTAGTGTGAGTAAAGTGGTAGTTGTGTTTCGCATGAACGATATTTTCTAAATCCGTGTTGACCTTGGGTCAATAGATCGTTCTGTTCGAGATAATTCATAATATTTGAATACAGGATATGTTCCAAAACCCTGCTGCGAATTGACGTCAATGAAATAGGCCTGTAGTTTAATGGGTTACTCCTTCTGTCTTTCTTGAATATAGGTATGACCTGTGCAACTTTCCAATCTTTTGGTACAGGTTCATGTTTGAGAGAGCGGTTTTATATGGCTGTTAAGTAAGGAGCTATCGCTTCAGCATAATCATATAGAAATCTGATGGGTATAAAGTCCGGACCAGAAGACATGTTCGTGTTAAGTGATTTTAGTTGCTTCACTACTCCGACGATATCTACTTCTACGTTATTCATTACGGCCTCTGTTCGTAATTCGAAAACTGGAATATTGGTTTCGACGTCTTTGGTGAATGAGTTTCTAAAAGCTATGTTTAGTAACTCTGCTTTAGTAGCGCTGTCATCGGCAGGATTGCCATTACTATCACGTAGTGAGGGTATTGTTTGTGTTTTGACCCTAGTATATTTAACATATGACCAAAATCTCTTTGGGTTTTCAGTCAAATTTCGAGAAAGAGTTTCGTTGTGATAAGTATTGTAGGTATCTCTCATTGAAGTCCTCGCTAAATTTCGAGCTTCTATGTAGGATTGCCAATCCTGGGGATTTTGAGTTCGTTTAAATTTAGCATGCCTTTTCCGTTGCTTTTGCATCAGTGTCCTGACTTGTTTTGTGTATCAATGGGGATCACCTCCTTCTTTTATTAATTTATTTGGTATAAAACTGGCAATTGCTGTCGATACAAATTCTTTGAATTTGAGCCACATCTAGTCTACACCTAAGTTTAATGTTAGAAACGAGTGGAAGCGTCTTTCAAGTAGCAATGTATTTTATTTCTATCTTCTTTTTGAACAAATATACTTTTCGTTTATTATTGGTAACTTTGGGACTTTCGATATTCAATCACGCTACGACAGCTCTGTGTTCACTAATACATGTATCCGTTTTGATGCTCTTTATGAGCACAGGATTATTTGTTGCTAAGAGATCAAGTGTGTTTTCACATCCATTTAAAATTCTAGTTGACTCTTGAACTAATTGTTCGAAGTAATTCTCAGAGAATGCGTTGAGTACAGTTTCACACGATGTTTTATGCGTACCTCCTGATTTGGAAATATAATTTCGCCAACAGATTGAGGGTAAATTAAAATCGCCTACTATTATCGTATGAGTCGGGTACGTTTTTGTAATTTGACTCAGGTTTTCTTTGAACCTTTCTGCTATTGTATCGTCAGTCGGGAGGCCGGTAAAAGGAACCAATTATTAACTTCTTGCGATTTTCAAATACAACCTCTACTCACAATACCCAAAATAAACCAGAATATACCTAAATCTCAAGAATTATATATCCAACAACTATATCCAAATTTCAGTAATTAACAAACATCGCCGCGGTGGAGTAGCCGAGCGGTCTAAAGCGTCTCGCTGCGGAGCGCGCGGTTGCTCGCCGTGGAGGTTCGAGTCCTCCCTGGGGCATGGGTGTGTGTGTTGTCCTTAGGTTAGTTTACCTAGGTTTAAGTAGTTTGTAAGCTACGGACTGATGACCACGCAGTTTGGTCCGATAGATTTACAAACATTTGATTTTTTTTAACAAACATCCCTGCCTATTTGATCAGTGAACGGAGTAGTTCTATGGCTCCATAAGTAATCTCAACTGCTAGCAATGATTTTTAATCACTGCGTATCAGTTATAGAATTTCCCCAAGGCTACTTATCTAAATTACACGAAATGAGTACACACAGCTTAATAATTCTATAATCACTCAAATGTCCCTTATTTACGTTTACTCTTTTGACCAGTATCAAGCACAGTAACAAATGTAATTTCAGAATCAGTGAAGGAACAGTTATATAGCTTTCAGAGATATTCAGACATCTTTGAACCTCAGTAATTGAAACAAACCTCTGAACAATTTTATGATCAATGTACTGAGTATTCGTGTGTCCTCTACAACAATGGCACGTAACAGCTGATGCTACACCTAAATTATATCTGAAGGCTTCCAAGGTATGTTGACAATGCCACAATAAACTGACTTTTTTGTGTCTCGTCGTCGGTTGTCCTGGGTGTCGGTGGCCGAGTAGAGAGAGAGAACGACACAGGAATATAGGATGCACACGTGTGCAGGTACAGAGTCCGAGGTGACCAGCCAGGGGGACAGCAGAAAACTAGAAACACTAAGCTAGATTAGAATAAGATGTATATTTCGTAGAAATAATACAATACGTAACTTGGAGAGCAGCAGACTAGTAGAATGTTGATACATAGATAGAGACCTGCCTACTGGTGAGACTTTCCTAATGCCTGTCCTAATCCCAAGTGACCGATACTGTTCAGTGGTGGCCACGAGCGGAGATGTAGCAGAGGGCGCTTGTGGTTGACATCGTAAGAACGCCGCGCCGTGCGTGCATGACGGCGCGCGGCGAAAGTAGGTGGCGCGCACTTTAGACTTGTGCGACACCCCCCCCCCCCCCAAAACGCCGCGACGTCGTGGCGTAGGGCTGAGGGCCACAGCGACGGCACTGGGAGGAGAGCCAGGGCGGGGGCGTTACTGGTGGGACGGACATCGTAGCTGAGGCTGGGATCGAGACGCCGTCCGCGCCCCCAGTATCCACCTTGCGATCCCCCAGAAAACCCACCAAAACAGGGGAAGGGCGCACACCTCCGCCCAGAGGGAGCAGGTCATCTTCTGAAATGCGTGGCCCAGGCGGCGGAGGCACGCACGGTCCCGGAGTCCTTCTCGGTGACGCAGTCAGCTGCGGCGACGACAGCGTCGGAGGCGCGTCGACCTCCTTGGGGATGATCTCGTAGTCCGGGGACGCTCGTCCCGGCAGCGAGCGATGTGGCTGTGCTCCCTGGCGGTGAACTGGGTCTGGAATCAAGAAACCAGAGACAGGATCGCGCGGCCTGTGCAGGCGCAACTGGTTTGCGTGACGCCGTTCAAATGTTCAAATGTTTGTTAAGCTTATGGGACTTAACTACGGGGTCATCAGTCCCTAAACTTACAAACTACTTACAAACTAGGACGGCACAAATATCCATGCCCGAGGGGGGATTCGAACCCCCGACCGTAGTGGCCGTGCTGACCGTGACTGGAGCGCCTTAGTCACCTCGGCCGGCTGCGTGACGCCGTAGCTCTGACCCTGTGGAAGAACGTACAACATACATATTGCGACCGAGCACGCTCTGAATGGTGCCCACAGCACCGGCGTTGAAACCTGAAAACGCGTAGCGCCATACGAACCGACTCGGTGCGTGGGAGGCTGCAGCAGGTGAAGGTGAGTGCGGTAACGGCGGCCGTGTAGCAGCTCGGTAGGAGACGGACCGTCACGTGGCATGCACCGATACGTAAACAGGAAAATTTGAAGAGCTTGCTGCCTGGAGTGCTGACCTCTCATCTTTTCCATGTGAGACTTGAATGTTCGAACGAAACGTACTGCTTCACCATTGGACTGAGGGTGAAAAGGTGCGATGCTGATGTGCCAAAACTGTTGAAATTCCGCATAACAAACTGAGGTCCATTGTCACTGACAATAGTTTCAGGCAAACTTTCGATGCAAAGCACTGATGTTAAGGCACTGATTGTACTAGACGCTGTCGTTGAGTTCATGGCAATCCCAAAAGGAAACTTGCTGAAAGCGTCTAAAACGATTAAGCAGCGCGTATTCCAGAAAGGTTCGGCATAATCAATGTGTAACCGTCCCTTGGGGCGTGGCCAGTCCGAGAAACGTTGCGGAGGAGCTTCCTGATGCTCCGCACATACCGTATACTGTGACGTCATGTTCTCCAGTGGCGTAGCTGTATCACCGAGGGCCCCGGGGCAAAAATGACATTGGCGCTCTCTTTAAACTAAAACTATACAGATACAAAACTACTTCATCATCAGCTTCTTATCGCCCACTGGAAGACATAATAAGGCAAACCTAAATACTACTAAGTCAAGTATTACGTGTGATGCACCAGATAATTTTTAATTGTAAGCTCTAATATAACTGTGTAAGTTTGCTTGTTATCCTTTCAAGCAAAAATTAATGGGTGGATTTGTCAAAATTTTGTAAAGGAATAGAGTTCGACTTGGGTAGGACACACAGATAAAACGACCCCATGAGATAGTTTTGGAATTTGCTCCATACTAGGTGAATGAAGTTGCAGGCAGAAGCTTCACTGATGACGCGCCGATCAGTAATACAATCCACCTATCCACTATCCATATTTTCTCTTCTTCTTGCACAAATTTCAGAGTGCAATTGGTTACAGCACTTAATTGAGGATTCATGATTAAGTAGCACTCTCTTGGGGGTATTCACTACACACAGAGGAGTTAGTATAACAATACTGTTCTGTAATAATACACTATAGAGACTTCATATTCAAATGTGGTCACACCGTGTATTGTCAAACACACTGCTCGTAATTCAGCGCCATTGACTGTTATTTCTCAACTCCGACTTCAACCGACAACACGCTAATAGTGACACGGTACACGTCTTAGCGGACAAGCAATAGACCTTGCTTTGGTTATATACTGAGGTGGGAATAATTTTGGATTTCACTTCATGTCTTTGAGGTTTGTTGGTCTAGGGTAAAGTCGAAAATCCTCCATTCAACTAAAATATAGAGTAGAGCGTCGATTATCGATAATAAATGGGAGACATGGATGTTCGAAAAACCGGTTTATACAGATAATTGTACTGTACACTTTTATTTACCAATAAGAAGTTTATACAGTACTAGCTGAAAATCCGGCGTTGCCCGGGTATTTATTTATTTGAGCGTTGAGTTAGTACTTTTCCTATCCACTCCCTCTCTGTCCATCTCCTTTTTTCTAAAAAAAAAAAACTATGTTACATTTATCAGAGAATATATAAGAAATCACACGTAAAAATGCACTCGTTTCAAAGAATACAAACACGAAATTCAACAATAATGATTTTAATAATATCACAGATCGATCACTGGATGTAATGCGCGAAACATCAAATCGATTTTTTAAAGAGATATATTAAAAGAAATTTCTTTTTTACTGCTTTATTTATTTATTCTTATTTTACCTTATTCTTATTCTTATCCTTACAGAGAAAGAGCTGAAGATATTGTAGCACGCATAGACCAAAGATATGGTCTGTTGCATTACGTTTCGCTGTATGTAACCTCCTTATTATAGAGGGGTAACGTCATCGCTGCCCTTCAGTCCGAATTTTTTTATAATTTGACGACTTCCAAGCGCCATATCTTCCACCCCTTTATAGCTATCGGCATGGAACTGGTATGGTCTACAATGGGAGACGTCGGACAACTACACACAGACCATTTATTTGCGTTATGTAGTTTCGCTGCAGAGCGATATATTAACACACATACACGCACGTAGAATTTTATAAACACCGATAACTTTCGATCCCAATATACTCCACCCTTTTATCATTATCAACCCTCAAGCAACAATGCAACCAATAAAACCATTTTCAAAGAGTAATTATTGTTCCGCATTTCACGTTATATTCTTCAAATTACTAAATATCTATCAGATCGCTATAAAACCGTGCCTAAAACCTTCCTCAGATATAAATTAGTAACTGTACAAATGTTTAAGTCTCTGTGTCTTGTCGTTCGGACGTGATACGCGTACACCGAACAGACATTCATATTAATATATATATAGATAAATAGCTATTCGGTCGCCATAAAACCATACCTAATGCCATCACCGGGTAGACATTAGTAACTGTACATATTTTTAGCTCTTTATGTCTTGTGGTTCAGACGTGATAAACGTACACCGAACAGACATTCACATTTATACATATAGATTTGGAGGCGCGCGATCCTTCACACTGCGCTGAGCGGCACGCCGCAACACTTGGAAGTCTGAGCTGTTGCTGTGAGCAGCTTTGATGCTGCCGCTATATCTGAAACTACACCGACTGGAGTGTGCCGGTTGTTGTACACAACAAGTTGCGGCTTGGCCAGTTAGCTGCGCTTCTGAATGGCGTCGTGTGAAGGCCCCAATAGCAAGCTTTGCTCCGCCACACGGTGGCCCAATGCGGTTACTATTGGAAACATGGTGGGAGGTGAGGGAGAGGGTATGGACGTTAGGGCGGGAGAGTAAAGGAAAAAATTTAAAAATTCGACGCTCTATTGTAACTTTTTCCGGAGGCAGCTCACGAAGGCCGAAGGGCCCCTTAAGCTCGGGGGCCCCGGGGCATTGCCCCGTCCAGCCCTATGATAGCTACGCCACTGATGTTCTCTATCTGAGCGTCCATACCAACCCAGGTACAATGACGCCTGGCCAATTGCTTTGTCCTAACAATACCCCAATGTCCTTGATGCAGGAGGCGTAACACTTCTCGTTGCAGGGAACGAGGAACAATCACTCTTGTTTGGTCGTTGTCCATATGTAACAACAGAACATCCTGACTTAAAGACAATGCATGACGTTGTGCAAAATAACGTCGAACCAGAGGCCGCGTAATGCCGTTGGCTCTGGCAGGCCACCCTGAGCGAACAAAACGTGCTACCACACTTAGGTCTGCACCGGCAGCTGCTTCCTGTGCAACCCGACGAGAGTTCAAAGGGAAGTCTGCGACAGAGGAAGCATCTCTGGAGTCTATCTGACAACATGCCATTTCTGAAGAATGAAATGACACATCCTGGCCAACCGGAAGTCGGGGAAGTGTGTCCGCGTTGGCATGTTTTGTGGTCGGTCGGTGCAAAATCTCATACTGATAATTAGACAGAATTAAGGACAATCTCTGAAGCTTTTGTGCCGCTCATGGCGGAATTGGCTTTGTGGGTGAGAACAACGACGTGAGAGGCTTGTGGTCTGTCAACAAATAGAATTTTCTACCACAGAGATAATGATGAAACTTTGTGATGCCGTAAATGATTGCTAAGGTCTCCTTTTCTATCTGATTGTAATTCTGTTGGTTGGCATTAATAGCTTGGATGCAAAGGCAATAGGACGATCGTGAGATCCAATACGATGTGACATTACTGCACCCAGACCGTAAGACGAGGCATCCATTGCTAGCACTACAGGCGTCTGTGGGTCGAAGGGAATCAAACACGCATCACTCAGTAGTGCAGACTTTAATTTGTCAAAGGCAACCTGCCAATCTTTACACCATACAAAAGGAACATTCTTCCTACGTAAGCGATGCAGTGGAGCTGCAATCTGAGAGGCACTGGGAATAAATCTGAAATAATAGTTAAGCTTTCCCATTACTGCTTGCAATTCGTGCACATTCTTAGGAGGAGGTAAGTCTTTGATTGCTTGAAGATGGGATAGATTCCTTGGGCATTAATCACATAGCCTAGGTACTCTATTTCAGTCTGGAAAAACGAACACTTTGCTTTATTGCAATGTAGACCTGCTGCAGTCAACACTTTGAAAAGGCACTCCATGTTTGATGAATGTTCGTCAACTGTGTGTCCTGAGACCACAATATCATCTGAATAGTTCGAACAGCACGGTACAGAAACTGTCGGCTGTTTCAAAAAAACGCTGAAAAATAGCAGGGGCGGAAGAACTGCCAAAGGGAAGGCACTGAAATTGAAAAAGGTCCATGTAACGAAAAACGTTTTTGTCTCGTCATCGAGCGGAATTTGTAAGTATGCCTCTGCTAAATCAATCTTAGAAAAGAAGCGAGACTGTCCTAATTTGTGCATTAGTTCCTCAGGTCTGGGCAGGGGGTAAGCGTCTACAATTGTTTGACTCTTTGCTGTTGATTTGAAGTCCACACAGATATGTAGTTTTCCCAATGGACTGGTTAGAATTACTAAAGGCGAGGCCCACTGACCCACAGAAACAGGAGAAATCACCCCACTATCCTGCCAACATTTAAGTTCTTCAGCAACTTTATCACGAATTGCGATAGGCACTGGTCTAGCTTTTCGATTTTTGGTACAGCAGATTCTTTTAAAGTTACATGTGCCATGAAGTCTTTTGCACAACCTAGTTCCGGCGAAAACAAGTCACTGTTTTTTTCACACAATGCATTGATTTTGTTCTGAGGCACTACTGACGAAATTTGAAGCACATCTCTTTGAATTGATAAGCCAAACAAGTCGAATGCATCTAGTCCAAAATGTTCTGTGTAGATTTGGCCTGAAGAACTACAAAAGGGGAAAACAAGTCACTGTTTTTTTCACACAATGCATTGATTTTGTTCTGAGGCACTACTGACGAAATTTGAAGCACATCTCTTTGAATTGATAAGCCAAACAAGTCGAATGCATCTAGTCAAAAATGTTCTGTGTAGATTTGGCCTGAAGAACTACAAAAGGGACAGTTTTGGTAACACCTTGAAAAGAGGCAGACAGCCTACACATTCCCAGCACGGGAATATTTTGTCCCATATATGCTGTTAGTACTTGTTGAGACGGCGACAATTTTGGTGAACCCAGAAGTTCATAAGTGTCTTTATTCATTAAAGCGACAGCGGAACCAGTGTCGAGCCGAAATTGCAGTCTTATTTTCTATGGAAAGAGTCACAAAAAGCTTTTGCTTGCTGCGCACGACGGGTGTGCGAATGTGGGCAATGTCTGATACTGCTTGTTTGCTGCACTTATGTATGTGCTGAAGGAAGCGGCGCAGAATTGGCACACCACAGATTATTATCACTGTCACTAGATGGCACTACCGCCGGATCGGCACTAGGCACTAGGTTCACTACAGGATTGCACAGCACATAGTCATTATGCTTGTCCCGAACCATTTTCCGTTGCACAGTTTTACGCGCTCGACGACGCATGCTACGTGGTGCACTACATAGTTTTGCAGTAGGCGCAGAACTTTATTGCTTTTGAGAATCAAGAGAAACACTGTCCAAATCCACAGCGTGTATGACATTTACAGAATGAACTATTCTCACATTCTGCGAAGTACTGTTACTAACGGCACCGTTTTTGCAATTTTTATTCTGCATACATACTGTCTGCACATGTCCTGATTTGCCACATTGATAACAGATTGTGTTGCGACTAGGGCATTGCGCGCGCTTGTGGCGAGATACACACTGGGGGCAAGATTTACGAACATTTTTCTGAAATGAGTGTTCGCGCCTGTTATTCACAGTACTGTTTCTAACACGATGGGGCGACCTTTGTGTCGCACTTTTACACTAGCTACTATTCACTGTCCAGCACGGCCGGTAGAATTGTATGAATCACTAGGGCTAGACTGAGAACTGTGACTAGGAAAGCGTCCGTTGCGGCGCACTGAATTAACACTGTGACTTAGCATTTCTACATCTGCTAAGTCAAAGGTATCATGTGCTTCAATAAGCTGTAGTACACTGTCTAATGATCACGAGGAGATGCGTGGGGGAAAAGTTTCTGCAGTAACAGGAAGGTCTTGGGGCCTACAACTGAGAGGAATATATGCTTAATAGTCTGACCTCTAATTTGATGAGCCGCAACGAGTTCTTGAAATTGCGCCAAATAATCGCTCCATTCTTCCTCACGTTCGTTGTACTGGTGAAAAGTAGGAAGCAGTGCGGCGGCAGATGTGGGCGGCTGATGCGATGGCTGTTGTTGGTTAGCTGCCTGTGCCGTCAACTGGGACACCGCTTGGAGTAGTTGCGTGATTTGCGCCGTATGTAACTGAATAATTTCCATTAATTTGTGTTCGGGTTAGTGGCCATGCTGACCGATTAGGCGCCGCGCATACAAGAAAATTATGACAAAACACAAATGCAATGAAAAGAAGTCTATCTGCAACAAAAAAGTCCACAAACATGTAACAAAATATGTTCCCCCAAAAATCTTACAATAAGGGTGGGTGCGCGGGAGCAATTTCTTCCTGCTCCGACTGCTGCTGTCTGGCTGCTGCAAGCGGGCTGGTCCAAGGTTCTTCTATCACTCCTCGTCGCCACTTTTGTGTCTCGTCCTCGTCGGTTGTCCTGGGTGTCGGTGGCCGAGTAGAGAGAGACCGACACAGGAATATACGATGCACGCGTGTGCAGGTACAGAGTCCGAGGTGACCAGCCTGGGGGACAGCAGACAACTAGAAACACTAAGCTAGATTAGAATAAGATGTATATTTCGTAGAAATCATACAATACGTCACTTGGAGAGCAGCAGACTAGTAGAATGGTGATACATAGATAGAGGCCTGCCTACTGGTGAGAGACTTTCCTAGTGCCTGTCCTAGTCCCAAGTGACCGATACAGTCCAGTGGTGGCCACAAGCGGAGTTGTAGCAGAGGGCGCTTGTGGTTGACATCATAAGAACGCCGCGCCGTGCGTGCATGGCGGTGCGTGGCGAAAGTACGTGGTGCGCACTTGAGACTTGTGCGACACCACAGACTTACTACTGGTAACTTGGTGCTGTAGAGGTTTCTTCCAAATCAAGAAGAGACTATTCGAGAAATAAGACCAGAGCTTCTCTTATTACAGTCATGGGCAGCACCCTCTCTTTACACTGAACACTAGACTGTGACATATATTAAAATTCCATATATCTGAAAATTGACAGTCATTATTCTCAAATACAGACACACTATAACATACACAGTTAATGATCAAGTAATGAATGCGGCACCGAATTTTATCTTTCCACTCGTCTGGAATTTATCACTGTCCCCAGTATTCATAAGTAAGGGAAACTATAACAATATATGCCCATTGCCCAAAACATCACCAATTTACACAATATTAAGCATAGCCATTCTTCAATACCATGAAACTTACGAGTCATATGTCAGGTACTTCATACAATGTGATCAAAAGTATTCGGCCACCCCCAAACACATACGTTTTATGTGCACTGTGCTACCACCTACTACCAGGTTCCATATCAGCGACTTCAGTAGTCATTAGACATTGTGGAGAGCAGAATGGGCCGCTCCGCGGAACTCACGACCTTCGAACGTGGTCAGGTGATTGGGTGTCAGAAGTCTGTAGGCGAGATTTCCAGACTACTAAACATCACTAGGTCCACTGTTTCTGATGTGATAGTGAACGGTCACGTGCAGCACGAAAGCGTACAGGCCGAGCTCGTCTTGACTGACAGAGACCGCCGACAGTTGAAGAGGGTCGTACAGTCTAATAGGCAGGCATCTATCTGTACCATCACACAGGAATTCCAAACTACATCAGGATCCACTCCAAGTACTACGACAGGTGAGAAAACTTTGATTCCGTGGTTGAGCAGTTGCCCATAAGCCACATACTACGCACGTCAATGGCAAACGACGCCTCGCTTAGTGTAAGGCGCATAAACATTGGACGATTGAACACTGAAAAACCGTTGTATGGAGTGACGAATCACTGTACACAATGTGGCGATCCGATGACCAGATGTGGGTGTAGCAAATGCCCGGTGACCATCATCTGCCAATGTGTGTAATGCCAACAGCAAAAATTCGTAAGCGATGGTGTTACGGTATGGTCGTGTTTTTCTTGGAAGGGACTTACACCTCGTGATTTGCTTGGCACTATGGTAGCACTGGCGTACATTGATGTTTGAAGCACGTTCTTGCTTCCCACTATTCATGAACAATTCTGGGATGGAGATTGCGTTTTTCAAGAGGATTAAGCACGTGTTCATAATGCACGGCCTGTAGCAGAGTGGTTACACGACAATAACGTCCCTGTGATGGACTGTCCTGCACAGAGTCCTGACCTAACTCCTACAGAACATCTTTGGGATGTTCTGGAACGCCGACTTGTGCCAAGCCTTATCGACCTACATCAATAACTCTCCTCAATGCAGCACTCCATGAATAATGTATGCCGGCCGCGGTGGCCGAGGGGATTGAGGCGCTACACTCACGGTCCGCACGGCCACTACGGTCGGGGGTTCGAATCCCCACTCAGGCATGGATATTTGTGCCGTCCTTAGTTGTAAGTAGTTCGTAAGTAGTTTGTAAATTTAGGGACTGATGACGCCGCAGTTAAGTCCCATAGACTCTACAAACATTTTTGAAGAATGGGCTTCCATTACCCAAGAAGCCTTCCAGTACCTCATTGAATGTATGCCTGCGAAGTGGAAGGGGTCATCAAGGCTAAGGGTGGGCCAACACCATATTGCCACGGCGGAGCGACAGAGCGCATTGAGGCGCTATGCTACGATGCGCGAGGCCGGTCCCCGTCGGAGGTTCGAATCCCCCTCGGGCATGAATTTTTGTGCTGTCTTTAGTATTAAGGTAGTTCATAAGTAGTTTTATAAGTTAAGTCCCATAAGCTTTACAAACATTTGAATACCATATTGAATTCCAATATTACGTATGGATGGCGCCACAAACTTGTACGTCATTTTCAGTCAGGTGTCCTGATACTTTTGATCGCATAGTGTATTACTATCGCCTTATTTGTAAACAGCGCTGCTCCAAGTAAGTTATTGCTTATACTAGGCGGCAACACCCATCACATAAAACATAAGACTAACTAAATACCCTCGGCCAAAAATTCCTCCACTATCAATCTTCCGAGAATTACGAGTTATTGGAGCCTGGGCAGTAACTACGTGGACATCACGATACCAGTGTGGAGGAATTTCTATCAGACAGGGACGCAAACCAAAATCCCACCTGCCAGCTTCAGTTTCGCTAGTACAATTTCCCAAACGCAGTTTTTAATCATCTCCTGCTGCAATGGAAGCCACATCACAACGCCGGCCGTTAAGCTGGTCCGCCTAGTCGGTGTTATCAGACAACTCAGCATCCTCTCTACATGCAGTCTCACTTCCGTGTCCCGTACCAGCACTTTCCTGTTTCGAGCACGTCCACAGCTGATGGCCCACTGACTCCCTTCTCACTGCCTCCAAAACCGTCACTCTGTGGCGCCATGCGCGGCTCAGAGAGACTCACGCAACAGACACAGATATACCATGGAGGTAAGAATAAAGGGAGGTGGCATTATCTATGCTGAGAACAGACATTGGGTGAAGCCAGAGGAACCATGCTTTTGTGCCCAAAACAAAGATTTCTCGCTTAAACCCTGTGTGAATATTGCCTTATTTACGTAAAGCAACTAAACTGAGAGTCAATTGGGGTATTTACTTACATAATTATGACGTACATTTCAAAGACTAGAACTCCATAGACACACACTATGCCCAATGTTTTGGGCACAAACAAATGCCGGAATGCCCAGTTTGCTGGCTTTACTTTTTCAGTGTTAATGCATCTCCAGAGATTGTAACCTCCTTGAGATATACCATCGCCCGCTAGTATACTTCCAGCCTCCCCACTCCGGGAAAATTACCGAATATTAGGAAGTACTCACATTGGCCACTGGAGCGCTGCAAGCGTGCACTAGTCTGTCCGTCCGCCTCTATACGCACTCATGACATTTGTTGCATTAGGATTATTTTTCTGTTTATGGGCTTGCTATTTAGATACTTCGCCCGTTCAAAACGTTCAGTCACTTCTGCTCCAATGTTTTTAAGACGACTCGTATAATTGTTTTACATATTACCTCGCCTAATTTTTCTGTATGTTCTGAAGTTTCGCAGTAATCAACACATAGATAACTGAAGAAGTTAATACTGTTACAAGCTGCCGGCCGCGGTGGCCGAGGGGACTGAGGCGCTCCAGTCACGGTCTGCACGGCCACTACGGTCGGGGGTTCGAATCCCCCCTCGGGCATGGATATTTGCGCCGTCCTTAGTATAAGGTAGTTGATAAGTAGTTTGTAAGTTTATGGACTGATGACCCCGTAGTTAAGTCCCATAAGCTTAACAAACATTTGAACATTGTTACAAGCTTGAGTGCTGACAAATTTGGAAGCTTCACACACGAAATCATACACAATGAGTGATTTCTTTTAAGATTTTTTTTCCAAAATGTAAAAGTAGAACTCTAGACCTCAACTATTTGACATGCAATTTATTTTGCTCTAATTTTATCACCTTTTCGTCTAAAATATCACACTGGATAGGAATGGAAGAACGACAACTATTACTGCCATGATGGATGGATGGATGCTTGGGATTTAACGTCCCGTCGACAGCTTGGCCATTAGAGACGGAGCTAACGCTCGGAATTTTTGGGTTAGGATGAGGAAGGAAATCGGCCGTGCCCTTTGAAAGGAACCATCCCAGCATATGCCTGGAGTGATTTAGGGAAATCACGGAAAACCTAAATCTGGATGGCCGGAGGTGGGTTTGAACCACCATCCTCCCGAATGCGAGTCCAGTGCGTTACCACTGCGCCACCTCGCTCGGTTTACTGCCATGATTTTCGAGCAGTGGAACATTGGAATTAATGACCTGATCATGGGTTTCTTCAGTGTTTCAATATATTTTCGTTTTTATGTGTAATATTCTGTATGTTTTTAATAGTTCTGCGTACTTCTTTTCCTTGTACAACTTTCTAAGCTGGATAAGAAGGAAAAACAGAGGGAACAGCAGAATCCAGAAATTTCTTAATTTTTAATCCAGGTCGATTATCAGCCTCTCGGAAATGAAGGCTACATACCACACACGATGTAGAGTTGAAAATGGGCGTAATTGCTTTCAGCCACTCTTTTCTGACATCACTTTGGCTGGGAAATTCGTGAAATGAAACTCATATAGCTTTACCACTTCGGCTTGTGCAGAAAGACACACAGTAATATACCATTGCTACTGGCAAATTAAAACATGTAATGAGACGTTACTGTGTTAACATATGGTTCGATCATAAAGAGTAACTAATCAGGCCAGATGTAGCGATGGGGTAGAAAATTAAGAGAGCGCGTATGAAACATGAAGATCGGATTATTGCAAAATCTGTGATGGTTTTCGAATAAAAATCTACTACGATTACATAACTTCTTATTACGGAATCAAACCACCGTGTTTCCCTGATCATTCCTCAGCATATTCTTGCTAGACTAGGCAGTCAAATGACAAGAAATTACACTGTTTACTTAGTTTCTACTATTGATTATCCTATAATGTTTTTGAACCGCGGATTTAGTGCACGCTACTAGCGCCGCAGCGGCCAAGGCGGTAACTTTTTGATGTACGCTCCAAAACACGCAAGCCGAGCGAAGTGGGAAATCTGGGAGCACGGATAGTAGTATCCGTGGCTGGGAGTATACTAGCGGGCGATGGATATACATTACGTTGACTGGCAAAGTCGCTGGTTTTAATGAATCCTCTCGCTGCCACCTTACCTACACAAACGTCAAAAAGTTTGTGTATGTTACTTAGATCAGGGTGCGGAATTTGCGGTCGTTAGCTCTCCATTAGCAACCGAAAATTGGCAGCTGGGATATGGGCTTACATATAAATTTTATTTTTTGAAAGCACGAGAGCTGGTTTCCGGATTGTATATGCCCGAAGACGCAAGCGGTAATTGTACTGATGAATATTACAGTCCTACATTCCCAGGTAATTGTATCAGTATTTTTAATTTTTTTTAACATCCTATCTCAGTACTAGTAATGAAATGATAATATGATTTTTCATGGTCGGGATATCCCCACAGAGGTTCGTCCGCCTACTGCAGGTCTTTTTATTGACGCCACTTCGGCGACTTGCGTGTCGATGCAGAATGTGATGATGAGGACAAATACGCAACACCCAGTTCCCTGTCGGGAATCTATCCCGGGTACCCCTGCATCGGCGGTCAGCGACGCTGCCACTGAGCTACGGAGGCGAAGACTTCAGTACTAGTGCAAATAACAGATACTAAACCAGTGGCGTAGCTATCATAGGGCTAGGCGGGGCAGTGCCCCGGGGCCCCCGAGATTAAGGGGCCCCTCGGCCTCCGTGAGCAAAGTTCGGAAAAAGTTACAGTAGAGCGTTGCTTTTTTTTTTTTTTAATTTTTATTTATTTATTTTATTTTATTTTTACCTTCCCACCCTACCGTCCATCAATTCCCCCCTCCCGTCAAACCGTCAAACTAAGCTGTCCACGGTAGCCGCACTGGGCCACAGGGTGACGGAACATTGCTTCTAGTGGGGCCTGCTGACAGGCCAAGCCGACAGTCGCTGAGTACAACAGTCGGCACACTCCAGCCGGCAGAAGTACAATAGCGGCAGCATCAAAGCTGATCTGATCACAGCAACAGCCGCGCCTTCCAAGTGTTGCGGCGTGCCGCTCGTCGCAATGTGAAGGATCGCGCGACTCCAAACACTGTTCAGTTACATTTACTGTACAGTACTTCTTACTGGCAAGTAGAATTGTACAGTTCGATTATATGAATAATCGGTTTTCCGAACATCCATGTCCTCCAATTACACTTCGGATTATCGACGTTCTACTGTATATAATATTTTAGCTGAATGAAGGATTTTCGACTTTTAACTTTTTGAACACGAAGTGAAATCCAAGAATTATTCCCATTTCAGAATAAAAAAGATATTGCTTGTCCTCTAAGACGTGCACCCTGCCACTTGCTGAATTGCTAGCAGTGTGTGACAATACTGTTCATGGTTTGATTCGCGGCAGGGGGCCATATTTTCGTGGTTGAGTAAAACTTCATTGTTCACTTTTACTAACTTCTGTCTGCGACTTCATTCACCTAGTACGGAGCAGCTTCGAAAACTATTCCACAGTAGTTTTATCTGTATGTCCTTCCCAGGTCCATCTCCATCCCTCTCCAAAATTTCATCCAAATACACCCAGTAGTTTCTGCTTGAAAGCATAATTAACTTTCACAGTTATAGTTATATTAGAGAGTACGATTAAATGGTATCTGCTGCGTGACACACAGTAGTTTACTTAAGAGTAGGTTTGCCTTATTATGTCTTCCAGTAAGCGGTAAGGACCTGTGAAGTAGTATTGCATCTGTATAGTCCATAGGCGCCGATTACGGGTATGCTCGGTCGCTCAAGCAGACCCCACTGAAAATTTTGGTATTATTTTTTTCTTTACGTTATATTTCTTTTAAATTCGACTCTCTCATTCCATTGATGGGCGGCTGGCTTTTGTAATACACCGCTGTAAAAAGATTGTCTAAAACAAACAGATAATTGAATTCGTAGGCATTGAAATTCATGTTGACATGTGAGTGAAGTGATCATTTTCTAAATAGCCCGAATGTTAATGGAATGCTGCTTGTAAGTTCAATATCGTAAACTGAAGGCGGTAATCTTTAATTTTTGTATTAAATAACTAGAAATGGTTTGGTGCGATACGATTAAAATGTGTATACTACTAATTTAACGTTTATGTATTCTCTTAGAAGTCAATTGTCTTCAAGGAATCGTGTTAGTGTTAAGTGGTGATATTTTTCATCCTGTTAACTGAATTGGTGTGTGATGTAACTATGGGTTGTGAACCTATTGATATCGACAGACATGGTATGACAGCAGAAGTGGTTATCGACTATTTTCGTAATACTGTATAGAAAATAAATCTGGAGAAGAAAGAAGGCAGGAAGACCATTCGATGGTAATTTTTGCGATAATGAACACAGTATTCACAATACAGGCACATCATTATCTGATATGCATGTCTCAAAAACGAAAATTCTGAAAATTACTTCAGTAGTTACTACAACGGGAAAAACAGGTTCAAATGGTCGCAAAAGCCGCTCAATAGTTCTGAAACGTGAAATTGAAATTAATGGCTGTTAATTTCTTTAAGAAATACCTGCCGGGGGGAGGGGGAGAGGAGGGGGTGCTGCAGGCCGGCAACCACCTCCCCCCCCCCCCCCTATTGGAAACGCCACTGAGCATACCCCAAGATTTACAAAAGTCGGCGCATGTGGTATAGTTTTAGTTTAGAGAGGGCCCCAATGTCATTTTTGCCCCGGGGCCCTTGGTGTAGTAGCTACGCCACTGTACTAAACGCCAGGTTTGTTTTGACATCGCGGCTATCGTACCTTCTCCGTAGACTTTTTTAGGTTTGTTCTGGCAGCTGACAGCGGGTTAACGTGTGCAGAGCTGAAATCGTGTAAAAGCTGCGCCTTTTCCTGCTTCTGTCTACATGAGGTGTGGCTGTTTGGCTCGATTTTTTTTTTTTTCTGCGTGTCTGTGTTGCCATGTTGCCAGATTCGCGAATGGGCAGAGCTGTCCGAATTGGAGTGGGGTTAGATTCACCAAGATTCGTGTTTTATTTGTGGCGGGTGCTTAAAAGTCTTGAAAGCTCTTGCAGTTCCCGCGTTCGACAATTTTATATTTACTAGTTGGCCCGTGCAAATAATTTGCCCTCTATCCTGGTCACTCACAGATAGGTAAGACAGTAATACAGAAAAGATAGATGCAAGTACATATGTATAAAAGATAGTTCAGTTCATTAGCGCAATACGCATGCTTGAACAAAGTAAACAATTCCAACAGCTGTTGTGCATCGACGTGCGAAAACAGAAAGCTCTTGCCTGAAAAATCTAAACAACTCAAGAACTATCGTGCCTGTTAGTTAAATTACATTATTTGTGCATTTTTCGTCGTTACATCGACGTTTATAACAGAAATCGTGTGATAAACTATTATTGCATAAAAGAAGGTCTTTGGCTTGCACAAAGAAGAGCTGTCGTTCATGTTAGTTAAACAGATTGTCATTAGATGGCACTTCTACATTGCTTTTATATCGGCCGCGCAAACAAAGTTGATACTCGGCGCGGTGGCTGATGGGAGCAACCGTAAATACGTGTCCCATTTACGATCGTTCGCCGGGAATCAACTTTGATTGTACCAACAGTTAAAAAATGTTTGTATAGTCTATGGGACTTAACTACGGGGTCATCAGTCCCTAAACTTACAAACTACTTATGAACTACTTACGAACTAGGACGGCACAAATATCCATGCCCGAGGGGGGATTCGAACCCCCGACCGTAGTGGCCGTGCAGACCGTGACTGGAGCGCCTCAGTGCCCTCGGCCACCGCGGCCGGCTGTACCAACAGTACAATTTTTTTTTTTTTTTTCACAATAAAGTTTTTTTTGTGAAAACAATAGCTTTAAACTATTTGTGTATTTTTCGTCATTACTGGTGAACGAAACCTTGAAAATGATACCTCAATCATTAATTTTGGATGGTGTACCCACAAGAAAAAAACACCGATGAGAAATAATATATATAATGTTTCATAGTTAATTGTGAGGCAATTATTTTATTTTATTCTATAAAACACGTCACACATCGCCAGCTGATTCATCCGCGAGAATTTAACCAGAAATGGCGCGAAAGACGTATTACCAGAGCAAGTATCAAACGCTAAATACTAAAAGCAGTGTACAGGACTTGGCCGAAGACAGACACACTGGAGGATTTGCTGGTAACATCTGTGAATTGACCTCTTCCGTCTGAGTTTGTCCGAAAAGTGCTACTGATAAGGGATACTACTCCGTAGCAAGACAACGCTACACAAAAATGAAGTTCTAGATCGCTAACTGTGGTACTGCTACATATTTTTCTATTAAACAGTTTGATATGGCATTATATGTAAAAAATATTGTTCGAGCAGCAACCGGGGAAGGAAGGGGAATTATTTGATATTCTGATAAAGGGTTTGTGACGACCAAAGCTGTTGGAATGGCTGGTGGCTTCAGAACTGAAATTTTGCACCCTGACTTAGACATTTGTTCTGAACCAGAATGACGTTTTAATCTTTACGCGGTGGTATAAACAGGTTGCGTACTACCTAAATTTAACACGCAAATTGTAGAATCGAGTTATAAGATAAATATTAAAGATGCCCACATCGTACGAACACTGCAATCAATACGGACACTCGTTACCAACAACAAACAGCCGTCTCTGCGTGCAGAAGCAGTTTTATAGCGAGCCTATTATTAGAACAGTAGATACTGGTAATTGTCACCCCACGAATAAAAACTTTAAAAATAAATACAAATATGATTTTAAGCAATACAAAAGAAAGTAATTAATGATCAAACTGAAATTTATAATACATTAATATTCTTTTATTATGCATTATATATTATGAAACAGTTTTATACACTCTACATTAGTATGAATTCTTCAGAATACTAACTACTGAAGAAGGATACACTTAAAATTTCTTTCTAACTTTAACAGCTGGAACTCAGAAATCTGGTCTTCAAAATTAATGTCTTGTGTTGCCCCATGTTCGATAGTTAAAATGGAAAGATTATTTAGCCTCGTGTTGCTCATTGTGATTAGCAAGTAGTTTTAATTAATTTCAGTTTACTAAATCTCCTCTCAAATGAGGCAATTGCCACGCAGATGGTCATAAATAACTTTATAGAGAGCATAAGGTTTGGAAAAGAGTCTGTAAAATCTTATTTCACAATGAACTTTGAGAAGTGTAGACACACTCAATTAGAAACTGTAACATCTGCAACTTTCAAATATCTTCTCGGAATTTCGAAGAAGAGTTCTGCTTCTGATACTTCATCATAAAAACCAGTACATTTTGATACAGCTAATTTCAGCTCCTTCTGTTTACCAAAAGCAGGATATTTGGCTGCACAGCCTAGAATAATGAGGCAAAATCTTGAATTGTCTTTGATTTTGTTCGGAATTCAGTACTGAATCGGTCAGGACATTCCGTTTTGATGTACTGCTCACAGTGAGAGTTCTGCATCGGTGGTCTGTTCACCAGCAATTTGTTTTTTCAAGACGAATTCGTCTTTCTATTGGAATATCGAAGTCTTCCGACTTTTTTCAACAAGATCTATTACCTCTTCTACAACGCGACCTCGATTTCGTTCCATATAAAGAAGTGACTCTATTTTTATAACTGATTGATCAAGACTCAAGCCTTTACTTTGAGAAGCAAGCAACCTGAATACACTTACAGTCGGATGTCAGCCCTGTGGTGTCGCACAAGTCTAAAGTGCGCGCCACCTACTTTCGCCGCGCGCCGCCATGAACGCACGGCGCGGCGTTCTTACGACGTCAGCCACGAGCGCCCTCTGCGACAACTCCGCTCGTGGCCACCACTGAACGACATCGTTCACTTGGGACTGAGATAGGAACCAGCTAACACTTCGGAATCAGATAGGCACCAGTGAAGTCTTGACTATCGGATAGGCACTAGGAATTATCAGTAGGCAGGCCTCTACATAAACTATGTATCAGCATTCTGCAGTCAAGAACTATATAAAAGTTAAGTATTACTAAGTCTCTGTGAAATATATATATCGTTCTAATTTACTCTAGTGTTTCTAGTTTCTGCTGTCCCACTGGCTGCTCACCTTCGTACCTGCACAAGCGTGCATCCTTTAATCCTGTGTCGGTACTTTTCTACTCGGCCACCGACACCTACGACGGAAACGAGACACAAAAGTGGTGACGAGGCTGGGACACAAAAAGCCCCATACGGGTGACACCCGGGTCGGGCCGCCACCATCGCCCCCCCCCCTCCCCCACCTTAACTACACCACGAACTTCATTCATACTTGAGACAGATTATTAAATACAGTAGCGCCTCTGAAGATACTTGACATCATTAAGTAGGCGTCAACGCTATAAAGGTGGCGAACTTTTATCGCTTTATTCCTGTTACGGCTATTTTATCTTTAACTTAGAAGTCTTTAGAAGACCTTCATGGTAGTAATATGACGACGATTGCTTCAGTGACACCAGTGATACTACGTAGGGCACTGGCAGCCTAGTTAATGCATATCTGTGAGCAGAAATGTGTCGAAAAGCGGCACAGCATAAGCTAGTATAAGTATAGAGAACGATAACCTCAGCTGTTTGGTCCCGTAGGGGCAGTTGAGGTAATTTTCGTAGGAACTGCCACGGATAGGAATCGATGGTATATAGTTACAAACTTGGCAGTAGATGAATGGTGGGAAGAAACGAAACGTGGCTAAAACGTAATATTTTCACTGGCAAGAAAACACTTGACAGTAATTTTTTCATCTACATCTACATAAATACTCTGCAAAACACACTGAAGTGCATGGCGGAGGGTTCGTCGAACCGGTTTTATGATACATCTCTACAGTTCCATTCTCCAATAGCGCGCTGGAAAAAGGAACCCCCAGATCTTTCCGTTTTCGATCTGATTTTTCTTATTTTACTCTGACGACCAAGTTCCACTGTCCATAACATAGTTCAAGTACTATTTGGGCACGATAACTTGACGATTCGCGCGGTGGCTGCTGGGAGCTGCAGGAGGCCTGTCTTGCACGAACGGACGGCAGCATCGACTGTTTGCTGCAGTGCTGGAACCTTTACCCTAACAACGTGTACAGTAATTCTTTGCGTCAAGGAGCATTGTAAAGTTGGCAGCGTATGTAAACAAACGAATATCTTTCAAGTGATGCCGATTTTCTCCGCTTGTGACAGCACCAATAAAATCGTCAAGTTATCGTGGCCAAATAGTAATTTGGATCATAGACACTACATATAGTTTCTCAACACAGCTAAATGTAATTTGCATTATAGACCTATATAGAATGCACTGAAACAGTAGAGTGCATAGGCAAACCGATAGAAAAATGCAATGAGACAAACAGTAATTACAGTGATATCATTGCGATATATGATGGGCATCAGGTTATTAAAATAGGTTGGACCTGATTCTTACTAGGACGAATTAGGGTTTATCGGTGTCTTGTTTAGTCAATATCGATGCTGCTTACTGCCAAATTGAATGTTTTCTTGTTGCCAAATTCGTTTGTTGTCGATTTCACTTATTTTTCGAATTTCATTTCCCTTGTAACTAGTTATCCAGTTTTTCCGATTTCAGTGCTACGTCTTTGTGAAATTCGATGCCGGTTATTTCAGTTCAAGTTTTACCAGATTCGGTATAACTTTTTGCAAAATCCGTTGCTATGCATTTGTCAGATTAGTCCTTTATGGAAACTTTGATACATCTTTTGCTCATTTGATGCTATTTTTAGATAAATTCGATGTTTTTGCCATTTAGATATTATGTCTGGTTAATCTTAATTGATATTTCTCTCATTTCGATTGTTTGTTTTTTTAATTTCAAGATTGTAGTAGTTTTTTACCAGTTTAAATGTTAATGTTTGTTAAACTTATGGGACTTAACTACGGGGTCATCAGTCCCTAAACTTATAAACTACTTATCAACTACCTTATCCTAAGGACGGCACAAATATCCATGCCCGAGGGGGGATTCGAACCCCCGACCGTAGTGGCCGTGCAGACCGTGACTTGAGCGCCTCAGTCCCCTCGACCACCGCGGCCGGCTTTACCAGTTTCAATTTTTGCCTAATTTAGTAATATTTTTTGCCAATTTCTGTTTTTCCAAATTCTATGCTTTTTTTAGAAAAAATATGTATCTTCAATTAAATTTGCATTTCTCTTAATAAAACTGTAATGGTTTTACAGGTTCGGTGTTTTTTTGTCAATGTCGTCGTTTTTTGCTTCAGTTTAAGTTTGTACATATATCAGGACATGAAGAACTCTAACTTACAGCTTTAAATAAGTACCATTTACATGCACTGGAATACTGTCGTCAAATTTATAATATTTTCTTACATGGTAATTTGACAATTTCACGATGTTTCATATAAATAGTCTGTTGTTGGACATTCTTCTAAAATCCGTGAATTTTGCACTATTTTCCGCGTCATTGCTCTCTCGAAAAATTATTCTCTATTGACAAAACACCGCGTAAGCTTGGCAACGAGCGACCACGTTGTCCATGAGGCTGGCAAGATCCTGGCAGGGCTTTGCTACCTGCACCCGCGCCTTTGACGACTACTGGACGTTGAAATATTCCGGGCCATTGTGCCGAGGTCGGGGGGATTTATTATTAAAACCTAACGTTTCGTCCCCTTCTGCGGAGAACATCTTCAAGTGGGCTCGTAGCTTCTTCGGATGTCCGAATTATACCCTGGTAGCTACTGACTGCAGCCAAATTCGGTTATCGCGTGTCTCCGCCCAGAGGCGTGACGTCACACTTTTTGAATATTGACGTTGTGGGGTTGCCGTCGACCACTGTTGCAAATCGCCCCATCGTGGGAGACTGGTACACCAGATGTTCAGTTTCACGTCCTCCTCCTACTTTCTACTGAAATTGTTACGGTCTTTAACAATTTCTGTGGCCTATCTGAACATCCTTTCATGGTACCCGCTTATGGGTGGCAGTACCTGATTATGGTCTCCTGTCTGCAAAGCATGTTCCGCAATAGCTCCCCCTCCCTTTCTACAGTTGCACCTGTGCTCTTCTAGTCGTTTTACAACAGTTCTTTTTGCTGAAATCACTCTACTCCATACGAAAAACGATGTTTTCCTTATTCACACATAACGCGTTTCGCCTCTTCTCGGCATTATCAGACGTTATTCAGTTGCATCGACAGATTACAGAAATATCTACATTACAATATGAAAAAGCAACTGTGGGAAGAAAGGACAAAAGGAACTAACAATGTTTAGAAACTTGTTTAAAAAATAAGAATTTAATTAAAATACGTAAAATCGTGCATATGTAAGATATATTTGGAATAGAAAAGGTGCAAGCTAGTTAAATTGCATGCTAAATGACCACATTTACGTTTGAGAGGGAGGTGTGGGGTAAAATTTGGACCAATAAATATCACTGAAAACTGTGGATTAACGAATAAAATACTTGTTTCTGAGGTACGAAGGCGTCAGACTTATTAAAATTTAAACTAAATACATCTTTAAAGCAAATGCAGCAGCTATTGCTTAAGAGTGGGGAGGGCAGGGAAGTCAATGCAAACCTGAACAACAAGTCGATTTCAATCACATACTGACCATCTTCAGTGTATCCTTCAAACAAGCATTGTGAATACCCTGAATGTAACTGCAACTGGGTCGAAATAAGTATCGGCAAACATAAAATTGCGCAATTGTGAAATGCTATCCAAAAGCGGAACAAATACGGACAAATTAAATTTGAAACGCATAACTAAACAAATGTAATTTGCACTGAATGTATACACCATCTGATGATGAGCTGCTAGGCAGCTTGAAACCGGTCATGGTTTAATAAATCTTCATTAAGAAGAAAAAAGGCGACTGGTTGCAGTAATTTCTGAAACCTACTTCATGAAACAGTTGTGCAGACGGCGTCAGTGTAGAGCTGAACGTGCAAGTGAGGTATTGTGTTTCTCTCACTGTTGGCGGGTTACCTCTGCTTAGTCGTTATGGCAACATTAAAAGAACAAAGAGTGTGTGTGAAATTTTCTTTCCTGCTTAAAAAAAAACTGCAACGGAGACACACCAAATGCTTCAGGAAGCTTTCCAGGAGGACGCTATGAGCCGCACACAGGTTTTCGAGTGGTTTGGGCGCTTTAACGTGGTGAGATGAGTGTTGAAGACCAAGCTCGTTTTGGACGCCTTTCAACATCGCGACACGAGGAGAACATTGAAAAGGCCCGCCAAAAGATCAACGAGGATCGTCGCTAAACGATCAACCAAATTTCAGCAGAGACAGGAATAAGTTGGAGCTCGTGCCAGCGGACTTTGAGTGAGGATTTGCACATGAGACGTGTTTCTGCTAAATTTGTTCTGCGCCTTCTCACACAGGAGCAAAAAACCATTCGCATGAATGTGTGTCAGGACTTGAAAACAGAGATTGCACGTGATCCAAACTTCTTGAACACAGTCATTACAGGGGATGACGCAGAAACGTAGCAAGCGGCAAGCCAGTGGAGGACTCCCAACTCTCCCAGACCAAAAAAAAAAAAAAAAAAAAAAAAAAAGCAAGGCAAGTGTGAGGTCAAATATGAAGACCATGATCATTGTCTTTTTTGATGTTCGTGGAACTGTGCATCGGGAATTAGTACCCCCAGGCCAGACTGTTAACCAGCAATTTAACTTTGATGTTTTAAGGCGTCTGCGAGAGCATGTGAAGAGGAAACGCCCGAAACTTTGGCGATCAGGTAACTAACTGATTTCTGCATCATGACAATGCTCCAGCACACACGGCCTTACGAATTTCCCACTATTTGGCATGTCAGAGGTGGTCTGTCGATCCCCACGCTCCGTATTCGCCGGACATAGCCTCGTGCGACTTTCTCCTATTTCCATGAATGAAAAAAAAAAGAAAGAAAAAAACGCTAAAAGGGGAACGTTATGATGATGTGGAGGCGGTAAAAACAGCTTCGCAAAGGGCACTGGACAATATCAAACATGAAGAGTTCCAAACATGCTTCCCACAGTGGGAAAAGAGACTTGACAAGTGCATCGCATGTAATGGAGAGTATTTTGAAGGTGAATGGAAGTAATTTTGTAAAAAGGTTCATCAATAAATTTTTATTACAAAAATCCGGTTTCTTTTGGGTCCCCCCTCGTACACCTCTCCACAACTGCACGGAATACTGTAAATTCCTGACTTTTCCAGCGGTTTCTGGCCACCCTTTACTAATTTTAGGTGCTCCTGAATCTTCCGGATAGGTTTTTGTATAACGGCGATGTTCTTCTCTGCAGAATTTTCTTGCAGTCGGGTTTACAAGAAATTTGTATAAGTTATTTGGGCAAGTGCATGAAATTTATAATCAAACCTCAATCCCAGAACTCCCATGAACCACAGACATTGCCGAGGTGGGGTGGCTTGCGTGCCTCAACGATACAGATAGCCGTACCGTAGGTGCAACCACAACGGAGGGGTATCTGTGGAGAGGCCAGACAAACGTGTGGTTCCTGAAGAGGGGCAGCAGCCTTTTCAGTAGTTACAGGGGCAACAGTCTGGATGATTGACTGAGCTGGCCTTATAACATCAGCTAATGTGGCTTTGCCATACAGCCTCTGCGAGAGGCTGAAAGCAAGGGGAAACTACAGCCGTTATTTTTCCCGAGGACATGCAGCTCTATTGTATGAACATATGATGATGGCATCCTCTCGGGTAAAATATTCCGGAGGTAAAATAGTCCCCCATTCGGATCTCCGGGCGGGGACTACTCAGGAGGATGTGATCATCAGGAAAGACAATACTGGCATTCTACGGGTCGGAGCGTGGAATGTTAGATCCCTTAATCGAGTAGGAAAATTAGAAAATTTAAAAAGGGAAATGGATAGGTTGAAGTTAGATATAGCGGGGATTAGTGAAGTTCGGTGGCAGGATGAACAGGATTTCTGGTCAGTTGAGTACAGGATTATAAATACAAAATCAATTGGGGGTATCACAGGAGTACGATTGATAATGAATAAGAAAATAGGAATGCGGGTAAACTACTATGAGCAGCACAGTGATCGCATTGTCATTGTCAAGATAGATGCGAAGCCAACACCGACAACAGTAGTACAGGTTTATATGCCAACTAGCTCTGCTAATGATGAGGAAATCGAAGAAATATATGAGGAGGTAAAGGAAATTATTCAGACAGTTAAGGGAGAGGAAAACTTAATTGTTATGGGAAACTGGAATTCGGTAGTCGGACAAGGAAGGGAAGGGAAGATAGTAGGTGAATATGGTCTGGGCAAAAGGAATGAAAGAGGAAGCCGCCTGGTAGAATTTTGCACAGAACATAATTTAGTTATAACAAAAACCTGGTTCAATAAGCACAAAAGAAGGTTGTATACGTGGAAGAGACCAGGAGACACCGGGAGTTACCAGATATATTTTATAATGGTAAGACATAGATTTCGGAACCAGGTTTTACAGTGTAAGACGTACCCAGGGTCAGATATAGACTCTGACCATAACCTGTTGGTTATGAACTGTAGGCTGAAACTAAAGAAACTACAAAAAGGTAGGAAAATAAGGAGATGGGACCTGGATAGATTGAAGGGACCTGAGGTTCTTAAGAATTTCAGAGGGAGCTTTAGGCAACAATTGACAGAAACGGGGGAAAATAAAACAGTAGAGGAGGAATGGGTAAAATTGAGAGATGAAATAGTGAAGGTAGCAGAGGACAAAATAGGTAGGAAGGCAAGACCTACAAAGAATCCTTGGATATCACAGGAGATACTAAATTTAATCGATGAAAGGAGAAAATATAAAAATGCAGTTAATGAAACAGGCAAAAGGGAGTACAGACGACTAAGAAATGAAATTGACAGGAAGTGCAAAATGGCTAAGCAGGAGTGGCTAGAAGGCAAATGCAAGGATGTAGAAGAATGTATAAATAGGGGAAAAATAGATACAGCCTACAGGAAATTAAAGAAACATTTGGAGATAAGAAAAACAGCTCTATGAATATCAAGGACACGGATGGAAAAACAGTTCTCAGCAAAGAAGGGAAAGCTGAAAGGTGGAAAGAGTATATAGAGGGGCTCTACAAAGGAAATGAACTTCGAGACAATATTGTAGGAAGGGAAGAGTATTTAGATGAAGATGAAATAGGAGATACTGTACTGAGAGAAGAATTTGACAGAACCCTGAAAGACCTAAGTCGAAACAAGGCCCCTGGAGTAGATGATATTCCCTCAGAGCTGCTGAAGTCTCTGGGAGAACCAGCCATGACAAACCTGTTTCACCTGGTGTGTAAGAGGTATGAGACAGGTGAAGTACCCTCAGACTTTAAGAAAAATGTTATAATCCCCATTCCAAAGAAAGCAGGTGCAGACAGGTGTGAAAACTACAGAACCATCAGTTTAATAAGTCATGGTTGCAAGGTATTAATACGAATTATATACAGAAGGATGGAAAACTGATAGAAGCCGACCTCGGGGAAGATCAGTTTGGGTTCAGGAGAAATGCAGGAACACGGGAGGCAGTACTCACTTTACGGCTTATCCTAGAAGATAGATTAAGAAAAGGCAAACATACATTTCTAGCTTTTGTAGATTTGGAGAAGGCTTTTGACAATGTTGATTGGAATAAACTCTTTCAAGTTCTGAAGCAAGCAGGAGTAAAATATAGGGAGCGTAAGGTTATTTACAACTTGTACAAAAACCAGACAGTGGTTGTCAGAGTTGAAGGGCATGAAAGGGATGCAATGGTTGGAAAGGGAGTAAGACAGGGTTGTAGTCTTTCTCCATTGTTATTCAATTTGTATATTGAGCAAGCTATAAAGGAAAGCAAGGAGAAATTTGGAATAGGGATTAAAGTTCAGGGGGAAGAATTAAAATCATTGCGTTTTGCCGACGACATAGTAATTCTGTCAGATACAGCAAAGGACCTGGAAGAGCAATTGAACGGAATGGACATTGTGCTGAAAGGTGCATATAAGATGAACATTAACAAGAGCAAAACTAGGGTAATGGAGTGCAGTGTAAGAAAATCAGGTGATGCTGAAGGAGTTAGATTGGGAAACGAAGCAATAAAGGAGGTAGATGAGTTTTGTTACTTGGGCAGTAAAATAACAAATGATGGTCGCAGTACAGAGGATATAAAATGCAGAATGGCAATGGGTAGAAAAGCATTCTTGAAAAAGAGAAATTTGTTAACCTCGAATATTGATTTAAGCCTAAGGGAGTCCTTTCTGAGGGCATTTGTGTGGAGTGTTGCCTTGTATGGGAGTGAGACATGGACGATAAGCAGTGTGGACAGGAAGAGGATTGAGGCTTTTGAAATATGGTGCTACAGAAGAGTGCTGAAGATTAGGTGGGTGGATCGCGTAACTGATGAGGAGGTACTGAACAGAATTGGGGAGAAAAGAAATTTCTGGCATACCTTGACTAAAAGAAGGGATAGATTGGTAGGACACATTCTTAGACATCAAGGAATTGTCAATTTAGCGTTGGAGGGAAGTGTGTGAGGAAAAAATTGCAGAGGAAGACCAAGAGATGGATACAGTAAGCAGATTCAGACAGATGTAGGTTGCCGTCCTTATGTGGAGATGAAGAGGCTTGCTCAGGATAGGGTATTGTGGAGAGCTGCATCAAACCAGTCTCCGGACTGAAGACCACAACAATCCCAGAATGAAACTTTCACTCTGTAGCGGCTGTGTGCGCTGCTATGAATCTTCCTGGCAGATTAAAATTGTGTGCCGGAACCGGGACTCGAACCTGGGACCTTTGCCTTTCGCGGGCAAGCGCACTACCGACTGTGCTATCCCGACCCCGACACGACTCACGATGCCGCCTCACAACTTTACTTCCGCCAGTACCTCGCCTCCTACTTTCCAAATTTCACACAAGCTCTCCTGCGAACCGTGCAAGACTAGCACTCCTGGAAGAAAGGATATGGTGGTGACATGGCTTAGCCACAGCCTAAGGGTTGTTTCCAGAAGGAAACTTTCACTCTGCAGCGGAGTGTGCGCTGATATGAAACTTCCTGGCAGATTAAAATTTTAATCAATTTTAATCTGCCAGGAAGTTTCAGACCTCAATCGTTTGAAACAAGACACTTTTTTTCCAATTCGAAAATCATAACTGCTAACGGTCGCGCCACAGACCTCAGTCCTTTGAAACAATGACACATTTTTCCAATTCGAAGATCATAACTGCTAACGTTCGCGCCACAATGGATACACCGGTTTCCGCTAGACCACCAAAGCTAAAGCTGTCTCGAACTTTGCTAGCATTGGGGTGGGTCAGCGCCCGCCATGTGCCCCTCGCTAGCGAGGTGCACAGCCCTCGTAACTAAAGGGGCCCTCACACGGTCAATATTAATTGAGAAGGAAATAATGTCAGCATATTGCGCGAAAGTGCGAGGCCACGATGGGCACAATATTTATGTCGGGTCGCGTCAGTCAGAACTCAGCCTCCATAGCGATCATGTCGGCGCTGGGCGTCGTGGCCATTGACGTGTATTGCGGTCGTCATGGCAACGTGCTGCAGAAAGAGAAACAAGAGGCAGCGACGGCGGATGAAAAAGTGGCTTGGAAGGCGTTCTAAACACGGCCATAAAAACATGCTGAGGGAACTTGCAGCAGAGCCGGATGATTATCGCTATTTCTTATGGATGAATGAGGAAATTTTCAACGAATTGGTCAATCTTATTACGCCTTACGTACAGAGAAAAAATTCTGCGATAAGAGAAGCTACTTGGCAACTGGAAACACTTTTGAAACCTTAAATTTTCAACGTTCACCGCACCCATACTATTAGCTGTATTGTAATGGAAACCGGCGAAGCTATTTGCACCTGCTTGACAAGATACACCAAGGTAAGTAAAGTGCATATAATAGCAAGTATTCGAACCACAGAGGGAAAGTAGAGTACGTTACAAAAGTTGTTTTTGTAATCAGTCAAATAGTGAATTTATGTAGTTAATACACTGCAGTTTAAGAAAAATTATTTACAACTTACATATGAGAAATTATTAGAATTGTAAATCATTACACACAACACAATATCACACAATTAACTGTCAACTTAAAAATAGCAGACTTCAGCAAACGTATGTAACTTTGAGAAATCAGGAGTCAAATTCATAAAATACACAGAGCCCCTCATTCAATAATGTGTGAACTGGTTGAAGCACCTGATGACCTTGTTAAATTACACTACTGGCCATTAAAATGGCTACACCATGAAGATTATGTGCTACAGACGCGAAATTTAATCCACAGGTAGAAGATGATGTGATATGCAAATGATTAGCTTTTCAGAGCATTCACACAAGGTTGGCGCCGGTGGCGACACCTACAACGTCCGAACATCAGGAAAGTTTCCAAACGATTTCTCACACACAAACATCAATTGACCGGCGTTGCCTGGTGAAACGTTGTTGTGATGCCTCGTGTAAGGAGGAGAAATGCGTACCATCACGTTTCCAACTTTGATAAAGGTGGGATTGCAGCCTATCGTGATTGCGGTTTATCGAATCGCGACATTGCTGCTCGCGTTGGTTGCGATCCAATGACTGTTAGCAGAAAATGGAATCGGAGGGTTCAGGAGGGCAATACGAAACGCCGTGCTGGATCCCAACGGCCTCGTATCACTAGCAGTCGAGATGACAGGCATCTTATCCGCGTGGCTGTAACGGATCGTGCAGCCACGTCTCGATCCCTGAGTCAACGGATGGGGACGTTTGCAAGACAACAACCATCTGCACGAACAGTTCGACGACGTTTGCAGCAGCATGGACTCAGCTCGGAGACCATGGCTGGGGTTACCATTGACGCTGCATCACAGACAGGAGCGCCTGCGATGGTGTACGCAAACGACGAACCTGGGTGCAAGAATGGCAAAACGTCATTTTTTCGGACAAATCCAGGTTATGTTTACTGCATCATGGTGGTCGCATCCGTGTTTGGCGAAATCGCGGTGAACGCACATTGGAAGCGTGTATTCGTCATCGCAATGCTGGCGTATCACCCGGCGTGATGGTGTGGGGTGTCATGGGTCACACGTCTCGGTCACCTCTTGTTCGCATCGATGGCACTTAACAGCGGCCATTACATTTCAGATGTGTTATGACCCGTAGCTCTACCCTTAATTCGATTCCTGCGAAACCTTACATTACGGCATGATAATGCACGACCGCATGTTGCAGGTCCTGTACGGGCCTTTCTGGATACGAAAAATGTTCGTCTGCTGCCCTGGCCAACACATTCTCCAAATCTCTCACCAACTGAAAACATCTGGTCAATGGTGGCCGAGCAACTGGCTCATCACAATACGCCAGTCACTACTCCTGATGAACTGTGGTTTCGTGTTGAAGCTGCATGGGCATCTGTACCCGTACACGCCATCCAAGCTCTGTTTGATTCAATACCCAGGCGTATCAATGCCGTTATTACGGCCAGAGGTGGTTGTTCTGGGTACTGATTTCTCAGTATCTATGCACCTAAATTGTGTGAAAAGGTAATTACATGTCAGTTCTAGTATAATATATTTGTCCAACGAATGCCGGTTTATCATCTGCATTTCTTCTTGGTGTAGCAATTTTAATGGCCAGTAGTGTATGTTGTGGGGACGCATGTGTCAAAGCTGATACGGTACCATTTATTATCACAGAATCTCTATGCAATGTACCCATTATCCCTTCAAATAAATTGTCATTTATAAATTTCTTTGCTAATGTTTGCTGCATTCTGTCCATTTTCTGTAGTTCGCGGGCCCATGTTACTGCAATATGGTCCTCGTCACACGTCCGTTCTCGTAGTCGCTGGCATGCAAGTTGAAGTAAATCCTCATTAGTAGCCTGTGCTGCCTTCCTTCTCTATGGTAGAGGTTTCTTCAGTGGGATCTCGGCTTCAGAAATTTCGCGAGCCCTAAAACACTAAAGTAATGGACCATTTGGTTTACGTCACAGTCAGAGCTAACTAAAAGTACTGAACATATTATCTTATTACTTATCCACTACAAGGACCAAATGACAATACAGCAAACGTCAATTAATATATCAATTTACCCTGTCAAACAGCATTATTACCCAGCAACATTGCTCGATTAAGCATTTCAAATGACCACAGTAAAGTGCTAATTCTAACTTTTTTTCCAGATGTCTACGACTGTCACTTAATGGAAGTATGTGGCCCAACAATTTAGTGAATGCTGGAATTTCCCACACTGCCTTGGAGCAATTTATGGGAAACATGTACAGATTGTGATACCACCTCATTCTGGATCACATTACTACAACTATAAAGGCTCGTTTAGCATCTTACTGCTGGCAGCTGTAAATAATAATTAAGAATTCTTTATGTATAATGTTGGGCTAAGTGGACGCATATCTGATGGAGGCGTGCTAGGATTCTCTGTCTTTGGAAAGCTACTTTTTGAAAACCGGTTGAACATTCCAAAAGAAGAAGCAGTCTCCAACTACACAACTAAACTGCCTTATATTTTTGTTGGCAATGATGCTTTTGCTATGTCTGATTTCATAAAATGCATTTGGGTTTTTGGCATCAAGGTCTGGAGTTTTCCGACGACCTCTCTCCTTTCCCCAGATAAGTGTAAGAAAATTGTTCTGACTTGTTTTTATTTGCATAACTACCTGAGTTCGAAGTCATCATGTGACTATATAGAAGAGGATCAGTGGATTTGGAGCTTGAAGAGACAGGCAACGCAGTTGTAGGGACATGGAGAAAAGAATGTTCCGAGTTGCTTGGCTTGCAAAACTCAAGCAGAAATACACAGCACGAGCGAAAGAAGTCCGAGAAGCTTTCTGTGAATACTGCGGTGGACCCGGGGCTGTTTCATGGCAGCAAAGATTTGTTAAAAAAATAAAAAAATAAAAAATAAAAATAAAAACAATTAATTACATATTAAATAAGTCACGTGCAAAAATTGTTGTGTACATGCTTTCAGTGTATGTCTTGACTGTAACTACTGTTGCAAATAAATAAATAAAAGTTCTGCTGACATGACTTTTGTGTGTACAATGAGCTCTGAAGCAACATAAATAAACATGTGTGTTCATCGGACTTTACTACTGTTGCAACTATTTCTTTTTTCTTTTCCTTTTGCTAAAGTAATCTTACGTCTCTACAGGGTAAGTCAAATATTATAAGCCGGCCGCGGTGGCCGAGGTGACTTGAGAAGTGTGCCTAGCGTAGTGGACAAGTGCTTGGAGTGCAAAGTTGGAAGTCAAGGTTCGATTCCCCGGTACTCATTACATTTTGCCAGGCGCCGTGGCTCAGCGCGTCCGGTCAGATGCTGAACGCCCTCTGTAATAAAAAAAGCTGAGGCAAAGAACACGTAGAACCAAAACGAACAATTACGAGCAATGTCCGCAAGGAGAAGATCTACCCAAAGAGAGAAAAAAAAAAAAAAAAAAAAAATTAACTGAGGCGCTCCAGTCACGGTCAGCACGGCCACTACGGTCGGGGGTTCGAATCCTAGTTCGTAAGTAGTTCATAAGTAGTTTGTAAGTTTAGGGACTGATGACCCCGTAGTTAAGTCCCATAAGCTTAACAAACATTTGATTTTTTAAACCTCAAGTAAAGAGTGAAGACAGCAAAATATCATACTGTATCACACACAAATTGCAACTGTATCAAATGTCTGAATAAAATGCGTTACCTTATAGCCGCGGTAGAGTAGCCGAGCGGTCTGAGGCGCCTCGCTGCGGAGCGCGCGGTTGCTCGCCGTCGGATGTTCGAGTCCTCCCTGGGGCATGGGTGTGTGTGTTTGTCCTTAGGTTAGTTTACCTTAGTTTGTTTGTAAGCTACGGACTGATGACCACGCAGTTTGGTATGATGGATTTACAAATATTTGAACATTTTTTTGGTTACCTTATATATATTGTGTGTGATATCTCACCTGATCCCCGGAAATGTTTTGAGCAGTGTACATATAATATTACTCTCGGTTGAAGAGCCGGAGATTCTACTTCTGACTGCCGATCCCTCCCATATGTAGCGGAGGGAATTAAATAACAATAAAAAAGTAGTTACTGGCGCGTTTTATTACCTACTTTAGGGTTTCCTATAGTTCTATGATTATTGCAAATATTTCGGACAAAACGTAGTTAAAACATAAACAATATAAAATTAAAGATATGAAAAATATTTCATAAATTAATACAAAATTAAATAAATAAAACATTGTAATTACTAGGGCAGGAGCAATTACTGGGTGGAGCAATTACTGGGTGGGTTGAGTATTGCTGCTGCCGGTCCCAATCCCGGATAAAAGAGGAGGGTAAAAGCCTAAAACACCTAAAGGCATCTGCAAAACTCCAAGGCCGGCCACGGTGGCCGAGGGGGAAAAAAATGTTTGTAGAACATATGGGACTTAACTACGGGGTCATCAGTCCCTAAGCTTACAAACTACTTATGAACTAGCTAAGACTAAGGACGGCACAAATATCCATGCCCGATGGGGTATTCGAACCCCCGACCGTAGTGGCCGTGCAGACCGTGACTGGAGCGCCGGCCGAGGGGACTGAGTCGCTCCAGGCACGGTCTGCACGGCCACTACGGTCAAGGTTCAAATCCCCCCTCGAGCATGGATATTTGTGCCGTCCTTAGTATTAGCTAGTTTGTAAGTAGTTTGTAAGTTTAGGGACTGATGACTTCGTAGTTAAGTCCCATAAGCTATACAAACATTTGAACATTTAAAAACAAAACTCGAACAACACATACGCTGCCGTATGGACTAAGAACCTATACGATGAGAGTGAACGATTTAGGGGGAAATCTATGTAGCTCTCTTAGGTTGTTTGCAGATGACTCCGTCATTTACCATCTAGTAAAAGCATTTGAAGATCAAAACCAACTGCAGAACCATCTAAATACGATATCACTATGGTGTAAAAATTGGCAATTGACTAAATAATGAGAGGTACGAAATCTGTTAAACTTTGTTTACAAGATAAATCAATCGAATGTGAAGGCCGTAAACTCCACCAAATACCTAGGAATTACTATTACTTCAGACATAAATTGGAAAGAACACGTACATAATGTCGTGGGAAAGGCGAACCAGAGACTGTGTTTTATTGGCAGGACCCTTAAAAGATGCAACAGAACTACAATAGAAACTGCAGACACTACGCTTGTCCGTCCATTTATGGAGTGTTGCTGCCCAGTGTGGGATCCTTATCAGGTGGGTCTGACGGAGGACATCGAAAGAGTCCAGAGAAGGGCAGCTCGTTTTGTATTGTCACGATACAGGGGAGACAGCGTTACGGAAATGATACAGGATCTGGGATGGGAATCATTACAACAACGGCGCTTATCGCTGCGGCGTGGGCTACTTACGAAACTCAAATCGCCAACATTCTCCTCCGAATGCGAAAATATATTGTTAATTCGCACTTACATAGGTAGAAATAACCATCAGAATAAAATACGAGAAATCAGAGCTCGAACGGAGAGATTCAGGTGTTCTTTCTTCCCGCTCGCTATTCGAGAATGGAATGGGAGATAAACAGTATAAAGGTGATTCGACGCACCCTCTGCCAGGCACTTAAATGTGATTTGCAGAATATCCCATGTAGCTGTAGATGAATCGACAATCAGCCACTCGCCTTGGGCAGACGCTCACCACCTAAAATCAACCATGATCTTAGTATGGTGGAAACACAAGTAACAAAGCAACTACCTTAGGCCCTATATCATAAGAGTGAAAGCGAACCTGGTCTTTCGGATTCTGGAGGACCAGGGCATTATGAAGGGAAGAGTAGGAGCTTCCCAAAACCCCTCAAACTAAAGCGAAAGCAATTCATTGGTACATTGAACGTACAGACACTGACTAAAATAGGAAAACTCAAGATACTGACAGGTACTTGTGATAGATTTGGTATACTTATACCTGCAGTAGAAGAAACAGGTTTTCGTAATCGTGATCACTTTGATTCCGGTGGCTATCGAGTCTACAAGAGAGAGCCTGCAATCAAGATGAAAAACAGTAACTTAAAACGTTAATAACGATTCTGACAAAAACAAAGAGGAGAAGTTCTGGTGACAACTCGAGCGTGTACTCATCAAGATCCTTCATTTCCATATCAAAATCCTGTTGGGAGACAGCAATCAGAAATTGGCAGAGAACGTGAACACAGATATATATTTCACAAATACTCAGCACACAAAAAGACGAACACCAAGGGGCATCGCTTAATCAGCATATGTGTGATAGCCAACCTCCAAATTTTCAAATGTTTGTAAAGCTTATGGGACTTAACTGCGGGGTCATCAATCCTTAAACTTACAAAACTACTTATAAACTACCTTATATAAAAGACAACGCAAACATTCATGCCAAAGGGCGGGGGGATTCGAACCCTCGACTAGGACCACTAATATCCACCCACTTCAAGAAACCAGCCAGGAAAATGACTACATGGAATCGCCAAAGAACCACATCGGGGAATATCAAAGTGACCATGTAGCGATAACTAGAAATTTCTCTCTAGAAATCATGAATGTGAGGGTACGCAGATATTTCGTGCAGTCTGATCACCATTTCTCACAAATCCCTCTTCATACCTAATCGAAAGAAGTGCCGAAAAGATAAACGGCTGCTCATTGATTCAGAATACTTAAAGCAACGCGATGACTAGAGACTAACGCGGAAACATGGGAATAACATCTTGGAAACACTCATCAAGAAAACTCGGTCAACCACAACGGAAAAGGAATCACAGGTGGTGGACAACAGACTGTGATAGAGCAGTTGAAACTCGCATTCAAGCCTGGAAGACTTGGCACAACACCGGAGAACTGGCAGAAGTTTTGGGAAACACAGAAGAAAACATCCAAAACATCAGAGGAATTCAAGGCACGTGCCGTCACAAATGATTAGAAGAAACAGATAATTATTTTAAAAGAAACAACACAAGAAACGTTTATAGGACATTTAGGGAAGAACTAGAACGGCGAACTGACAGAAAACTCTCATAAGTGGTGAAGGCTGCTGCCCTCGCACGCGGGGTGCAAGCAGAACTGTCAATTTGTAGCGTTGTTCCCAGGGTTGTTCCTTTAGTTTGGAGCCGAGAGGAGGGTCTGAACTAGAGGCTTCGCCGACTCTATGACAGTCATGGCTGCGGATTTCTGGATCTGCGTTATCGGGTGGGTAATCGTAGGACGCCCCTAGATAGATCAGGGGTGCACTGCACTAAGGAACTCGGGTAGCAGAGTACTTGTGTAGTGCAATTTTTTAAAGTCCCTATTTCTGATGAGCACTCGCTTGTCAGCATTCAGACAGCGAATTCAGGTCGCATTCAGCACAAAAATTCTACTGTCAAAATATTAGCCATGAACTTTCAAAGCATTAAAGACAGAGTTCCCGAATTAGCCGCACTGCATGGAAGTTACTGTGCTCAGATAGTTCTAGGCGCCGAAAGCTGGCTAAATGATGATGTGCCAAGTTCAGAAATATTTTGCGAGGCGTGGAATGTATATCAGAAAGATAGATCGGACACAAGTGGAGGAAGAGTGTTCATCGTTGTGGACAAAGATATTGTTTCTACTGAGATCGAGGTTGCAAGTAACTGTGAAGTTATCTGGGCACGTATAACAGGTCTAAAAGAAGTAAAGTTAATAGTTGGATGATTTTACCGGCCCCCAGTACTGCTGCAGCAGTTTTAGAGTCATTCAAAGAAAGTCTACACCAGGTACTGCGTAGGTATCCGAGCCATGTAATATTAGTCGGGGGAGACTTCAACCTTAGGAGTATAGATTGAGACACCTCTAGTTACATTTCAGGCGGTGCAGACAAGCAGTCTTGCGAGCTACTTTTGGACACGTTCTCCGAAAACTGTCTTGAGCTGTTAAACCGGCAACCCACGCGCAAAGGAAATATTTTAGATCTTATAGCTACGAACAGGCAGTAGATTAATTATATATAAACAATTATATGTGTTTGTGGATAAGAACTGAATATATTTATATAAAAGGCCATGATAAATATTAATTGTGTAACTATATTTCGACGGCGACAGTATATTTGAACAATGAGACACCACGCTTAATGGCTGAGCAAAAAGCTTCAGTCTCAACTGTTTGTTAGAATTGTTCAACATATATTTGTTTTTTAAATGTAAACAACATTTGTAGGGAGATGGTCAAAGCATTTAATTCTGTGAGATTTATATGTATAACATTTTGGAAGGGAAATTGTATTTTAAAGAAGAGGCATCAGGATGCGCGGAAGGATACAATATTGGGAGCAGGGAGAGCATCCTTTCGAGCGTTTGGGAAGGGACTCGTAACGTGGACGTGATGGTGAAAGGTTGTGACGTTTGGTGGTCCGAAGCCGCGTTACGAACTTGTGATTTGAAGCGATAGGCATGTGTGGACTTAGAAAATTTACGGGACTGTGACTGCAGAACTTAGTCTCTGCTTGAAAAGTGATAAACTTTGCACGATAGTAGGGCTATGGACTTGTGATAAATCAGCAATCGTGTACTCGTGTGATGACAAACTGTGTTTTATAACAAATACTGCAATTAATCGTGGATTAATTTGGAACTGCAATGTTTGATGGACTTCACTAATTTACGAGTGATAATTTGGAACTTTTACTCTCGAGTGCGTGTGATACTTATTGTGCCTCTCATGAACAACAGTTGGGGAAATTTCAGTTATTTACCGATGTATAAAGTAGGACTACATCCGCATTTTCATATCCAAAAAGAGTAATAAACTCCATTTATAAAGAATTACTTCGAGAGTGAATCACTTCTTTATCTTAGAATCCATTTTGTTGGTTATTCAGAGGTTTAATTTATGTTTGTTTAAATATATTTTTCGCGTCATCATGTGCAGATTGATAGACTGGCTGAATTACAGATTAATTATTGATCTTGTTTAAACAGATTGGATAACTGTTTAGGACATAGAAGCTGACATACATAGCTCACCCCTATGAACGGAGACAACGAGCCATAAACCTTTTTACTACCCTGAGTTATGAATTGCCCAATTCTTGTTGTGTCAATGAAACTCTTGCGGGACTTCAACCGGACCCCTTGTTTGCAGTGCAAATGCATCGGGTGTCGAGGATCGTTCTTAAGTTTTGATATTTCTATCTCGGCGGAGAACTTTCTTCGAACAGCGGGTGGTGCTTGTAATACTTCTGGCTTACAGCCATCATATCAGGTCTGAGTTTCCAGTACAGCAAGCTAAAACACGGTAGTGGACAGTTGGTGAAACTGGTGAGAACCACGACAGGTGCTACCGGTAGGTCGGGTTCCCATGGAAAAAAGTGCTGGCGAGTTCCCCCGAATTCTAGGGGAGTCCCCGAGCGGCAGGCACCGATAGCCGATTGGCTGTAGTAGTGGCGGTCACGTGCCAAAACGCGAGTATTCTACATTTAATATTTAATAAACTAATTATTCCATGTCAAACTCAAGTTAGGAAACCTCTCAAAGCCAAGCTATCCCCTGACTAGATAACATATATTAACTTTTCCAAAATTACTATACAAAACTATTAATGTAAGACGGACAATCCACGGCGACCATGTTTGCGCGACAAATTGCGGAGCGAAGGCAGTCTTGCATCAAGCCGCCACACTTAGTGATGGGCAGTTGGGATCATTTCACTGTTTCGAAACATAACGAATCATCTGAGTTTAGTGAGCCGACTCATTGTTTCGGCATACGAAACATCTGGCGTGCCGCAGAGGGTGCGTCGCGCTACCTCTGCTGATTCACGTAAGCCGAGAATGATGCATAGGGCGATGCAGCAAATACGAAACATCTATGGAATATCAACATGGTTTTAATACGTTATTCACTAGACTTAATTGAAAGGCACAGGATTTGTTTGCTGCTACGAATTTACTATCGTGTTAAAACGTAAACATTTCCTAAGTTACTAGTATTTTCATATAAACAAATATTGTAATAAAGGAAGCACATAGTAGTAATTATCAAATTCCAAAGTCATGAAACTTTTTCCAACCTTCAAAATTCCATAGTTAAGTTTAAATAAAACAAGAAAGATCATGGTTCAAATGTCTACGTGTATCCAGAAATGAATAACTTTTCTAACCAATCAATATAAACAAAATATTTAAGATTTGTTCCTAAGATATATTTAATGCAATAAACAGATATTACTACAAGTATTAACACAAGGAAACATTTCACAATTTACGTGACGAAATCACAAAACTGAACTAAAATGTTTCAATGTCGAGATAGGTATTCTAATAATCAGATTCATCTTCAGTCAGTCAAATAACAGAGACAGTTTTAATGAAATTGAATTTAAAAAAAAAAAGTTATTTTTGACATGCGGTTTCGTCTCACTGAAATTATTTGCCCTTGCTTCGAAAAGATGCGTTCACCTGGCACAGAAGTGGCAACAATGCATAACAACACTTACTTCACGCGAAACTACTTCAAAACACCGAAGGACTTACAAACTTTTCTCGGTGGTAGGCCTATCTCAGTTTTCAAACCTCAGTTGAAGGGTACCGGTAGCATAATTCAACATCTCGCGTGGCGCATTAGGGGAACAACTTCAAACCCGTTGCACGCCTGGGCGCTCTGTCGAACTCATCCACGCAGACGGACAGCAAAACGCATGTTAACGGTATCTAGCGTCCGATACATGAATCACAAGATTCGTTGTTTCGAAACAGTGCCGATTCAAGTTTCAACTCAGTCGAACAGTTCGCTGACTCGATTCACTGAGTCGAAACATCAACTCAGTAGCCAACTCTAGCCACACTTCAGTCCAGAACACGCACTCGCAGGAGTAACAAGTAGCTCTCGCGTATGTTGGCGATCATAAAACTTACATTGTTCACTTTAGAACAATGCCAAATGACGTAATCTTGAACTTCCAGTTAAGACATTGTGTATCGAGTGTATATTTATACGCGGTTTGCTAGTTTTCTGCATTCATTAAATAAATTAACTGGCAGCCGAGAATCTTCATTATTATGCCATAGACGAGTTCCCGTCAACAACTTAATAATTTCAGCTTCACTTCAATAACTCCGACCTGCGTGCTATCATAGAAGACGTCAGGTTGGTGAACTTTTAGAGTATCTGCTCTTCACACAGTGCAGTGGGGAGCTACTACAACCCTCGCGTACACTGTTATTGCGGTCCCAATGCAAACTGTTGTGCGTCGTCCATGGCAACATGGAGGAGGAGTGAAAATTATATAGGACCAGTTAGCACACCCCCTATAGAATTTTGGTTGTATGCTATGCCTCTTGTTCTTGTGGTCTTCAGTCCGGAGACTGGTTTAATGCAGCTCTCCACAATACCCTATCCTGAGCAAGCATCTTCAACTCCACATAAGAATGGCAACCTACATTTGTCTGAATCTGCTTACAGTATCCATCACTTGGTCTTCCTCTGCGGTTTTTACTCCACACACTTCCCTCCAACGCTAAATTCACAATTCCTTGATGTCTAAGAATGTGTCCTACCAATCGATCCCTTCTTTTAATCAAAGTATGCCAGAAATTCCTTTTCTCCCCAATTCTGTTCAGTAGCTCCTCATTAGTTACGCGATCTACCCACCTAATCTTCAGCATTCTTCTGTAGCACCACATTTCAAAAGCCTGTATCCTCTTCCTATCTGCACTGTTTATGGTCCATGTTTCACTCCTATACAAGGCAACACTCCATTACCCTAGTTTTGCTCTTATTAATGTTCATCTTATATGCACCTTTCAGCACACTGTCCATTCCGTTTAGCCGGCCGCAGTGGCCGAGTGGTCTGCGGCGCGCCAGTCACATTATGCATGGCCGGTACGGTCGGGGTTTGGAACCCCTCCCCCCTTCGGGTATGGATGTTTGTGCCGTCTTTAGTATAAGGTAGTTCATAAGTAGTTTGTAAGTTTAGGGACTGATGAGCCCGCATTTAAGTCCCTAAGCTTAACAAACATTTGAACATTTTGAACATTCCGTTCAGTCGCTCTTCCAGGTCCTTTGCTGTCTCTAACAGAATTACTATGTGGTCGGCAAAACGTAATGTTTTTAATTCTTCGCCCAGAATTTTAATTCCACCTCCAAGCCGGCCGCGGTGTCCGAGGAGAATGAGGCGCTCCAGTCACGGTCCGCGCGGCCGCTGCGGTCGGAGGTTCGAATCCCCCTTCGGGCATGGATATTTGTGTCGTCCTTAGTCTTAGCTAGTTCGTAAGTGGTTTGTAAGTTTAGGGAGTGATGACCCCGTAGTTAAGTCCCATAAGCAAGCCGGCCGCGGCGGCCGAGGGGACTGAGGCGCTTTAGTCACGGTATGCACGGCTACTACGGTCGGGGGTTCGAATGCCCCCTCGGTCATGGAAATTTGTGACGTCCTTAGTTGTAGCTAGTTCATAAGTAGTTTGTAAGTTTAGGGACTGATGACCCCGTATTTAAGTCCCATAAGCTCTACAAACATTTGATCCAAAAGCTATACAAACATTTGAACATTTCATTTGTACAAGTTGTAAACAACCTTACGTTCCTTATATTTTACTCCTGCTTGCTTCGGAACTTCAAAGAGTTAATTACAATCTATGCTATGCTATGCCTATGACAGGATAAATTTTGGCTGTGGGAGTTGGCTTGAGGCATCGTGTGGCGATACAGGAGGAACTGGCCACTGCAAAGTGTTTTGGCAGGCTGGTCAGCGATACCAGAGCGTCCGCTTCCTGTGACATCGGCTCTGGGGCCACGCGCCGTTACGTCACGAGCTCGCTATCAAAGCCGGGCGGTGCGGTGCCCTCAAAAGCCACTATCTCTCCCACCGCAAAACGAACCGAGGCTCATTTCCGCCACGCCGTTTCATGCACCGCTATTTTATCCACCTTTTACCATCCAGGCGAACCTACACTGAGGTGAAAATAAGGAATCTCCTAATATAACGTTGCTACGTGCCTGTGAGCTTTATAAGTTACGTTGGTAGGGGAAAGGGTTGTACCTTGGGACATTTTTTACATTTTAATTTTTTATACTATAATTTTAAAAAAATTAAAATGTAAAAAAAAAAGTCCCAAGGTACAACCCTTTTATACTATAATTCCACTCCCATGAACCACAGACATTGCCGAGGTGGGGTGGCTTGCGTACCTCAACGATACAGATAGCCGTACCGTAGGTGCAACCACAGCGGAGGGGTATCTGTGGAGAGGCCAGACAAACGTGTGGTTCCTGAAGAGGGGCAGCAGCCTCTTCAGTAGTCACAGGGGCAACAGTCTGGATGATTGACTGAGCTGGCCTTGTAACATCAGCTAATGTGGCTTTGCCACACAGCTACTGCGAACGGCTGAAAGCAAGGGGAAACTACAGCCGTTACCTTTCCCGAGGACATGCAGCTCTACTGTATGAACATATGATGATGGCATCCTCTCGGGTAAAATATTCCGGAGGTAAAATAGTCCCCCATTCGGATCTCCGGGCGGGGACTACTCAGGAGGATGTGATCATCAGGAAAGACAATACTGGCATTCTACGGGTCGGAGCGTGGAATGTTAGATCCCTTAATCGAGTAGGAAAATTAGAAAATTTAAAAAGGGAAATGGATAGGTTGAAGTTAGATATAGTGGGGATTAGTGAAGTTCGGTGGCAGGATGAACAGGATTTCTGGTCAGGTGAGTACAGGATTATAAATACAAAATCAGTTGGGGGTATCACAGGAGTAGGATTGATAATGAATAAGAAAATAGGAATGCGGGTAAACTACTATGACCAGCACAGTGATCGCATTATCATTGTCAAGATAGATACGAAGCCAACACCGACAACAGTAGTACAGGTTTATATGAACTAGCTCTGCCGATGATGAGGAAATTGAAGAAATATATGAGGAGCTAAAGGAAATTATTCAGACAATTAAGGGAGAGGAAAATTTAATTGTTATGGGAGACTGGAATTCGGTAGACGGACAAGGAAGTGAAGGGAAGATAGTAGGTGAATATGGTCTGGGCAAAAGGAATGAAAGAGGAAGCCGCCTGGTAGAATTTTGCACAGAACATAATTTAGTTATAACAAACACCTGGTTCAAGAATCACAAAAGAAGGTTGTATACGTGGAAGAGACCAGGAGACACCGGAAGATATCAGATAGATTTTATAATGGTAAGACATAGATTTCGGAATCAGGTTCTACAGTGTAAGACATACCCAGGGGCAGATATAGACTCTGACCATAACTTGTTGGTTATGAACTGTAGGCTGAAACTAAAGAAACTACAAAAAGGTAGGAAAATAAGGAGATGGGACCTGGATAAATTGAAGGAACCTGAGATTCTTAAAAATTTCAGAGGGAGCTTTAGGCAACAATTGACAGAAACGGGGGGAAATAAAACAGTAGAGGAGGAATGGGTAAAATTGAGAGATGAAATAGTGAAGGTAGCAGAGGACAAAATAGGTAGGAAGGAAAGACCTACAAAAAATCCTTGGATATCACAGGAGATACTAAATTTAATCGATGAAAGGAGAAAATATAAAAATGCAGTAAATGAAACAGGCAAAATGGAGTACAGCCGACTAAGAAATGAGATTGTCAGGAAGTGCAAAATGGCTAAGCAGGAGTGGCTAGAAGGCAAATGCAAGGATGTAGAAGAATGTATAAATAGGGGAAAAATAGATACAGCCTACAGGAAAATAAAAGAAACATTTGGAGATAAGAAAATCAGCTCTATGAATATCAAGGACACTGATGGAAGACCAGTTCTCAGCAAAGAAGGGAAAGCTGAAAGGTGGAAAGAGTATATAGAGGGGCTCTACAAAGGAAATGAAATTCTAGAAAATATTGTAGGAAGGGAAGAGGATGTAGATGAAGATGAAATAGGAGATACTGTACTGAGAGAAGAATTTGACAGAGCCCTGAAAGACCTAAGTCGAAACAAGGCCCCTGGAATAGATGATATTCCCTCAGAGCTACTGAAGTCTCTTGGAGAACCAGCCATGACAAAATTGTTTCACCTGGTGTGTAAGATGTATGAGACAGGTGAAGTACCCTCAGACTTTAAGAAAAATGTTATAATCCCCATCCCTAAGAAAGCAGGTGCAGACAGGTGTGAAAACTACAGAACTATCAGTTTAATAAGTCATGGCTGCAAAATATTAACGCGAATTATATACAGAAGGATGGAAAAGCTGGTAGAAGCCGACCTCGGGGAAGATCAGTTTGGGTTCAGGAGAAATGTAGGAACACGGGAGGCAATACTCACTTTACGGCTTATCCTAGAAGATAGAATAAGAAAAGGCAAATCTACATTTCTAGCTTTTGTAGATTTGGAGAAGGCTTTTGACAATGTTGATTGGAATAAACTCTTTCAAGTTCTGAAGCAAGCAGGAGTAAATTATAGGGAGCGTAAGGTTATTTACAACTTGTACAAAAACCAGACAGCGGTTGTCAGAGTTGAAGGGCATGAAAGGGATGCAGTGGTTGGGAAGGGAGTGAGACAGGGTTGTAGCCTTTCTCCAATGTTATTCAATTTGTACATTGAACAAGCTATAAAGGAAAGCAAGGAGAAATTTGGTGAAGGAATTAAAGTTCAGGGGGAAGAATTAAAAACATTGCGTTTTGCCGATGACATAGTAATTCTGTCAGATACAGCAAAGGACCTGGAAGAGCAATTGAATGGAATGGACAGTGTGCTGAAAGGTGCATATAAGATGAACATTAACAAGAGCAAAACTAGGGTAATGGAGTGCAGTGTAAGAAAATCAGGTGATGCTGAAGGAATTAGATTGGGAAACGAAGCAATAAAGGAGGTAGATGAGTTATGTTACTTGGGCAGTAAAATAACAAATGATAGGCGCAGTACAGAGGATATAAAATGCAGAATGGCAATGGGTAGAAAAGCGTTCTTGAAAAAGAGAAATTTGTTAACCTCGAATATTGATTTAGGCCTAAGGAAGTCCTTTCTGAGGGCATTTGTATGGAGTGTTGCCTTGTATGGGAGTGAGACATGGATGATAAACAGTGCGGACAGGAAGAGGATTGAGGCTTTTGAAATATGGTGCTACAGAAGAATGCTGAAAATTAGGTGGGTGGATCGCGTAACTAATGAGGAGGTACTGAACAGAATTGGGGAGAAAAGAAATTTCTGGCATACCTTGACTAAAAGAAGGGATAGATTGGTAGGACACATTCTTAGTCATCAAGGAATTGTTAATTTAGCGTTGGAGGGAAGTGTGTGGGGAAAAAATCGCAGGGGAAGACCAAGAGATGGATACAGTAAGCAGATTCAGACAGATGTAGGTTGTCGTTCTTATGTGGAGATGAAGAGGCTTGCTCAGGATAGGGTATTGTGGAGAGCTGCATCAAACCAGTCTCCGGACTGAAGACCACAACAACAACTATAATTGTTTTACAAGAAATTTGAAAATCTACCCAATGAAAGGCATCAATTTTAGGTAACGTTGAACGAACAGCAGTTTACGCTAGCTCCAATATTTACACAATTACTCACCAATAAAATCTTTTGTGACACTTGTCCCAAGGTACCACCAATGGTTTCACCTTGAGACAGTGGTGGGTTTACCTTGGGACACGGCGATGTATTCCAATTTCTTAGTTTTATGAATGAAAACATCGTATTGGAATTAGGTAGTAAATGTTTGTTAGTTCAAATACAAAAGTTATTTTACCTTAAAACAAGAGATGGTGGAAATAACATATTAAATGAATGAAACCCACGACACTCTACTGGAGCTGGTACTTCTTTCACTATATTACTGTGATTAACAATGATGATATTCTCAACATTAGGGAATGCAAAATGGACCATTGCTTCCTTAAGAATTTCACAGTTATATCTAACTGTGCTTCCTAAAACTACTCCTGCATAGTAAACATGAGATCTGCCACTAATGTCAAATTTTACCAAGACCAACTATCTTGAGAACAAGAAAGTGTTACTTTTCTAGATGGAAAGAAGGATGAGAAATCCTCTTCTTCACATGACAAATCAAATATGCTACCTCCAGAGCTACTGCCAAGCTCGGGAATTTCTTCATCAAAAGAAGTGGAAGATGAAAACTCCTTTGTCCGTTTAGTGGCTTCTTTTTTTGTGAAAGACTTCTTTTTCTTGTTTTCTTTTTTTTTCTCTCTCTCTCTCTTCAATTGTTTGTTTTTCTGGTGTATCAGTGACAATCATACCTCTTCCAGGTGTTCCAAGATGCAACCAGGGAAGTGTCCCAAGGTAAAACCAAATACACAATAACAGAAAATAGTATCCTGACCTATGTACACATTTATATCTTTATAACTTATGGTATCAATAGTTTACTTAAACAATTACCTACAACACTGTATTTAAGAAACATCAATAATTATGCTTAGGTTTAATTTATATCTTCTAATGGTAGTGCCTAAATTTTACTTTCGGACACGAAAACTTGTAAAACTCCTCCTCAGATCTCAAACATCATCCAAATACAAAATGGCCTCCTATTCCCTATGAAAATAGGCCTGACAACTTTACCTCATAATTCTTAAACTTTCCACTAGAGTTCACTGACTTTATTAAAAGGTGTCCCAAAGTAAAACCGTCCCAAGGTACAACCCTTTTCCTATTTAATTTGAATACTAGTTGACCCGTGCGAATAATTCGCCTTTGTCCTCATAGTCACAAATTGTTGTATTGCAACACATTGTTTTAGTATTTTTAATGTAATTTCGATTTCAGTAATAGAAACTGCTGCGAAGGTATCTTCTATTATGGCTAGTCTACACGACGACACCAAGATGCGACACTCGTTGCGTGAAATGAATTGCACGCAGCTGGTTTCGTGTATGTCTTACACACGTCACCGACGTATTTCGTTGTTTTGGAGTGCCGCAGTCGTCGTAAAATGAAAGTTTTGGCAGCTGTAAGAGTTGCGGCGGAGCTATTACTGCTCTGTGTGAATTCACTTCATAAGACTAAACATAAAAAGACTAAGAAACGTGTTTCGTTTGTGAAATGGAAGACGTCAGTCCGCTTGATCACCAACCTCACTGAAAGAGATTGTGGTTGAAGGCCCTACAAATTATTTTAATTAAAATGTCACCAGAGGAGTTTACGTTTTTTCAGATATAGTAATGCAATAAGGAAACAAGATCAAATTAAATGTTTGTAGAGCTTATGGGACTTAAATACAGGGTCATCAGTCCCTAAACTTACAAACTACTTACGAACTAGTTACTACTAAGGACGACACAAATATCCATGCCCGAGGGGGGATTCGAGCCTCCGACCGTAGTGGCCGTGCAGACCATGACTGGCGCGCCGCAGTCCCCTCGGCCACCGCGGCCGACAGGTAACAACATACTCTTACGCGTATAGCATTGTCATCACAACTGAAATGAAAAATTACATCACGTTTCTTGTCAAGTGGGGATTCATATTCGTCTCTACCGAACCTGCAAGGTGTTCCGAAATGCCAGGACAAAGTGAACACTATGTTTAAAAGTATTTACCAAAAAAAAGGTGAATGTAAAACCCTGTCACGTTTTAAATAAATATTTACGAAGTATCGTGAATGTAAAAGCTGTCACGTTTTAAACAAATAATATAAAATAAAAGAATTCAGCTTAACAAATTTCTTAGCCTTTCCTTCTGTATACCATTTTTCTTTAAAAAGTCTGCAAGTTCAAACCACGTGATCTTGGTCTTGTTATCTTGCGCTGATCAACACCAGATGTTTTACTAGATTGATTTTGCAAAGTTCCTTTGTACATGTATTTTGAATTGAATGTATTTTAGTCTGCAAATTACCTATCATTCACCTACCAATATTTAATTGACGAATGATTGCTTCAAGAGCACCAACACGCCGCTGCTTATTCCAGAAATTTTCATCATTAAAAGCTCAGAAACACCTATGCATCACATATATGTCCAAAAACCAAACAATTTCTTCCGTTCCCCACTTCATTTTATAATTTGGTTATCACCTAACCTAAAAACTCGCGCAAAGTTTCGCCAGAGTTGGGAGGAGCCGAAACTGATCTGGTTTCGTCAACGAGTTGCGCGTACGCCTGCCGCGCATGCGCACTGGCCAGTAGTGCAGTTTCATGGAACGTAGAGTAGCCTTATACATGTTATGTGGAAAACGGTAAAAATAATTACGTAATAAATGACAATCATGATTCTATCCAATTATCGACACTCCGCTCGTTCTAACATCTAGTTTACCCGTGGAAATAATTCGCGCTCTATTCTGATCAGCCACAGATAAGTAAAATAACAATGGAGGAAAGGTAGATGCAAGTACATATGTATAAAAGATAATAAAGAAAATTTATATAATGAAATACAACATGATTAATTGAGAAACATATAAAAATCACATATTGACCTTTTTATGTTTATTTTTTTAAAATTAGTATATTTTACGAAAGTCCTGAGATTTCCTGAACTGTGAAGTGAACTGTTCAGTTTGTCGTGTTCAAGCCCAACACTACGGATAGCCACTCTATGAAATTTAAAATCATTGCTGTTCATGTCTCCTTTAAAATTAATTACATTAAAAGTTCATCTGCAATCGATCCTCCAGGCAGCAACAGGACGCGGAATATCAACATAAACAGTCTGAAATCGCCTTCAGGAATGTGTCCCATTAAAACAACTACACTGTTTAGCCTGGAGAAACTGGGCGGAGGAACATCAGGATTGGACTAGTAACGAATGGCGCCGGGTTCTCTTCACATATGAGTCAAGATTTTATGTTCAATCGGACAATCGTAATTTCCTCATCTGGAGAAAACAATATTGTGTCTGCGCAGGAAATATCACTATATCATGTTAAAAATGTTCAAATGTTTGTAAATTTATCGGACCAAACTGCGTGGTCATCAGTCCGTAGCTTACAAACTACTTAAACTAAGGTAAACTAACCTAAGGACAAACACATACAACCATGCCCCAGAGAGGACTCGAATCTCTGACGGCGAGCACCCACCCGCTCCGCAGCGAGGCGCCTTAGACCGCTCGGATATTCCACCGCGGCACCGTATCATGGTAATGGACGAATGGTGGGGGCAGGCGTCGGTATAGGCGGACGTGCGGATCTCTATGTGGTTCCGAATGGCGTTTTGATTGCTCAGAGGTATAGAGACGAGATCCTTCTCTTACCCTTGTATCATTGTAACCTACGCTGGTGCCACAGGAAATGGGTTGCTTCTGGTAGACGATAACGCTCGTTCCCATAGGGCTGCATTGGTGGACAACATGCTTGAAGCTGAGGGAATTGAACGTATGGGGTGGCCAACTTGTTCACTGGACTTAAACCCGAGTGAGCATTTCTGGGAAGCATGTGTCAGACGCACTGCTGCCAGACCAGCACCTCCCACAACTGTTGCAGGGCTGAATATTGTGGCTCATGGAATGAATCCTCAAGAGCTGATTGATTATCACAGTCTGTTCATGGCACGCAGGTGTACAACTGTACTGGTCGACCGAGCATATTAGAGGGCAACGAGAATGATTTTTCCACTATTACGGTAGCCCCATGGTGCCTCGCTCTAAGTAAACGCCATGTAAACCTCGAGTAAAGAGTGGAGACAGAAAAATATCATACAGTATCAAACGCAAATTTCAATTGTAACTAATCTATATCTATAAATATGAATGTCTGTTCGGTGTACGTTTATCACGTCTGAACCATAAGACATAAAGAGCTAAAAATTGGTACAGTTACTAATGTCTACCCGGGGAAGGCTTTAGGTACGGTTTTATGGCAATCGGATAGCTCAAATGTTCAAATGTTTGTTAAGCTTATGGGATTTAACTACGGGGTCATCAGTCCCTAAACTTACAAACTACTTATCAACTACCTTATACTAAGGACGGCACAAATATCCATGCCCGAGGGGGGATTCGAACCCCCGACCGTAGTGGCCGTGCAGACCGTGACTGGAGCGCCTCAGTCCCCGCGGCCACCGCGGCCGGCATGGGATAGCTATTTCCCTATATATATTAATGTGAATGTCTGTTCGGTGTACGCTTATCACGTCCGAACGTCAAGACGCAGATATTAAAATATTTGTGCAGTTACTAATTTATACCTGAGGAAGGTTTTAGCCACGGTTTTATAACGATCTGATAGATATTTAGTAATTTGCAGAATATAACGCGAAATGCGGAACAATAATTACACTTTGAAAATTATATTTACTCTTTGAAAATGATTTTATTGGTTACATTATTGCTTGAGGGTTGATAATGATAAAAGGGTGGAGTATATTGGGGTGGAAAGTTATCGGTGTATGTAAAGTTCTCCGTGTGTGTGTGTGAATATTTCGCTCTGCAGCGAAAACTACAGAACGCAAACGAATGGTGTGTGTGTAATTGTTGTCCGAAGTCTCCCGTTGTACACCACAGGAATTCCATGCTGATAGTTACAAGGGGGTGGAAGATATGGTGATGAATGTCGTCAACTTATAAAAAAATTCGGACTGAAGGTCAGCGAAGACGTTTGCGACTCTATAGCAAGGAGGTTACATACAGCGAAACGTGCTACAATGTCTTCAGCTATTTCTCTGTAAGTATAAGCATACGAATAAGGAAATATAAGACTAAATAAATAAAGCAGTAAAATGAAATTTCTTTTAATACACCTTTTTAACAACCATTGCGAAGCACGGGCATATAAGCTAGTATCTGAATAAAATACGTTACCATATATGTATTTTGTGTACGATATTTCACCTAATTCCCTAGGGCCGAAACGCCATGATCCGTGGCTCCGCCTACTGGCTAGGATACCGCCTCACTCGGAGAAACGAAATGCAACCATGTTACCAAATAGTTAGTTCGATGCCGGGCAGTATCAAGGTACGTAGACTAGAAAGGTATGCCAGTTTGGGCTTCACTGTCATTGGTTAGTGCTGTATTACGTCACTCGGCAGCAAGCGCGGTCAAATACAGGCCTCAGCGCTCACATCATGCCACGTAAGCTAGGTAGTTCCGAGCCGGCGCGATCGCTAGCTCAGTGGCTGCCCGCTATGACGCAGTGGGCCGTGCCCCAGCGGCTTACGTGGCATGATGTGCGCGCTGAGGCCTGTATTTCTCGCCGACCACGGCATCAAGCCATTATAAGGCCGCCGTGAACACATTTTCTCCGTCTTTTCTTTTGTCATTCGACAAAAAACATTGCTTTTAAGCGGTGGAACACGCTTGTGATTAATATACAGGGTATCCCAGCTATCTTGTCCACCCAAAATATCGCTGGAACAATATCAGCTTTTGGAAAACTACTTTCACCGGTATCAATGTACGGCTGGGGCCCATGAATGTACATATTTGGAAACATTCTAAAACAAAAGCAAATGTGTTTTTTAACTCAAAGATTTTTTTTTCTTTTTTTTAATCGACACCCTATATTTTTTTCTTCAGCCATCCATAGCAATATTCCAATTACATCCCGAGATATTGTGACCTGAAGTTGACGCTTGAAATACGCGAAACGCGCGGCTAGCGCACGTCCTGAGACTCAGGCGAGAACCCCATGCTGCTCGGGACGTGCGCTAGCCGCGCGTTTCTCGTATTTCAAGCGTCAACTTAGCGTCGCAGTATCTCAGGATGTAATTGGAATATTGCGATGCAATCAACGCCATTGTTTATGTGATTTGTCATGCTATGGATTGCTGAAGAAAAAATATAGGGTGTCCATTTAAAAAAACATAAGTTTGTGTTGAAAACACACATTTGCTTTCGTTTTAGAATGTTTCCAAATATGTACATTCATGGACTCCAGTCGTACATTGATACCGGTGAAAGCCGTTTTCCAATAGCTGTTATTGTTCGAGAGATATTTTGGGTGGACGAGATAGCTGGGACACCCGGTATATGTATACTAACATACAAAGGACTGAAAAAGAAAAGCTTCAAACATTAGCTAACCCGACCCGCCACGCGACTTGACACGGGTAATATTTAAACGTCTTTAACTCGAGAACCACAGAACGTATCGTGATGAGGTTTTTTTTATTGTAGAGCTCATAAAGATCTAAAATAAAGTCCACGCGAGCACATTTCTAACTTTTATGGATTTCCCACAATCACTATTTATGTAGTCTGAAGCCGTCTGGCGCCAGCGCCTTAGGAGAGAGAAATGGTACATATGCTTCACTCGTAAAAGTTAGACATATGCTCTCGCGGACTCTTTTTTTTTTTTTTTTTTTTTTTTTTTTTTTTTTTTTTTTTTTTTTTTAAGACCTTTCTGACATCTACAATTTAAAAGAAACTTCGTCACAATACGTTCAGTAGTTCTCGAGTTATGGAAGGTTAAATGGACAGACAGAGAAAAGGTGCTTCTGTTTTACATAATATCATGATTTCACCCCCTTAGTGTGCGAATTTCGAAATTTTACTATGCCTATAACCGTGACGCTAGTTCATGCAATAAGTTTAAGTTTTATCGCAATCGACTGAATGACATTGACTGGCATAGCATACGGACAAACAGAGGCCTTTATTTTTATATATTAGATAAAGAAAACTTTCGTTAAAACGCAAACTTAGCAGCCGATATTCGCATTAATGCTTTTGTTTTACTCATTTAATTACTATTAACATTGATCTGCATACTACTTTCGTACATACAATTTTATCAATAAAATATCGATGATCTGAATCCTTACCTAATAAGGAAGACGCAGAAAGCTGGCTGGAAGTTGCTGATGACGATGACGTCCAGAGCAGATTCCTCTTCACTGATATTCGCCTCATCGCATCACATTTAGCTGTTTTGTTCAAGTGTCTGATACGGATAAAAGTTCTTGTTCTAACATATAACTGTACAATTTTCTAATTTCGTTCTGGAAATGTCGAATGTATCAAATCAGTTAACGTTTTGCCGGCCGCGGGGACTGAGGCGCTTCAGTCACGGTCTGCACGGCCACTACGGTCGGGGGTTCGAATCCCCCCTCGGGCATGGATATTTGTGCCGTCCTTAGTCTTAAGTTAGTTCATAAGTAGTTTGTAAGTTTAGGGACTGATGACCCCGTAGTTAAGTCCCATAGACTATACAAACATTTGAACATTAGTTAACTTTCCCACACACGATTACAGCGGGATGTATTTGGTCCGTGAAAAGCAGCAAAAATGATCTCCAGTTGACATTACATTTAACCACGCAGGTGAAGGAGGGGTGAGGCCCCCTTTTGAAATTATAGTGATCCAATCCTGCTTAGCAGATAGTTCTGTATCAAGATGACACTTTCCTGCTGTTGGCGTACTTCCCAAATTACTATCGATGTTTCTGCACTTGAATGCAATTTATCCTGCTAAGTATTTCAAGGCATCGTCAGTAATGTCTTCGCTGAAACACGCAGAATGACTGAGCTCAGAATCTAGAAGCACGTCTTCTTCAGCTGTAGTGTCGACCGATTCATTTGTCACCTTAATACATAAATCACTTGAAAGAAAGTTTTCAAACTCTTCTACCGTTTCATCTGCAGGTTCGGCAGGAGCAGAATGTTCATTTTCATTTTTATCGTCTACAATGGAAGCACTAAGCGACAAAGGTACTATATTTGCACTGCCTGTCACTATTGATAGACGAATCCTGTTTTTCACTTCGAAAGGAGTTGGAGTGTTGTAAAATACACCAAAACCACGAATCCTAGAAAATAAATGTTTAATGCAATCTTGATTTGAGTTTAGCTGTCAATATGTAGCTTGCTCCGGCATTTTTCATATCTGTGTAAAGTGCAAAAAGGGAATTTATTGAGGTAAGAAATCCTTTCTGAAACGGGAGAAGGCTGTTTCTTTTCCCTACTCTCATATCTGCACAAATCTCTAAAAATCTTTTCAAAGAAATTTCCTGGCTTCTAATATTGAATCCGTAGCCACTTCTATGTGGAGCTTTCTGATCTTGAATCTTGAGTTGAGTATGTCGAAAACATCGTTCACTAACTTCACGATCTTTATGTAAAAGATATTTTATGGCATGGGCAGTGCGACGTGAAAATAATTGCGCAGCCATTCTGACGTTTTGAAGTGTACGGCCACTAACATTAACTTGAGCCTCTGATATATTATAAGTAATCGAAAGATCACTTTTTGCTGCTGAAAATCGTCTATAACAGTTTTCGTAATCACAGTACTGTCAGGCAATGTGATTCCGTAGTTAAGAAAATGGTTCCTCGATAATTTTAGTCATGTGGAACATCAAAGAAAACCCAGACTTTTCTGCTGTTACTAACAGGATTCCAGAAAAATGACTGTGTTGTGGATACATTAAGTTCTTTCCACACTTTCAGATTATTGGCTCCCATGGCGCACGTAACTGCTACAATACGGAGTCCTGCTACTTCAAGTTCTGTTATAATTATTTTCAATAAATCGCTTGTCATTGTCACGTCAAAGTAATAGTACACTGGCTGCTTCCACTTTGAAAATAAGCTGCGAACCATGGCTACTTGAACATTACTGTGTGGTCCGAGTATCACATCGTCGGATGAATCGTAACTAACACGACGTTCATTTCATCAAAGCATCTAACGTTGTGAATATTTCTGTCGCAGCTCTAATTAAATTAAAAACATGTTTCAAAATGCCTGGTTGGCATTTAAACTGATTAATACATTTATGCAGTGCTAAGCGGCAGGGTAAGGGAAAGTTCTTCCTTCTCAGATATGCGTATGCTTTTGCAGATATAGCTCGTAAAGTAAGAGCATCTGCAATGCCCTCTGAGCTCCACTTAACATGTTTTTGATTCCTCAACAAGCACCTAATTTGGCCTTGAGTAAAGCACAGAGACAGTACATTCTTCACTTCCTCGATTATTAACCTGCGTTTGTTAGATGCACATGTTTTAAAAGATAAAGGCCGCTTTGTTGACTTCTTCATGGACGCAATTTTTTCTTTGAGTAAAGAGTTTTCATTCTCTACAATAGCCAATTCCTTCTTTAGTTGCTCACTTTCTTGGTCATTAATTGAAATGATCGGATCAGGAACAAATTTCGTGTTGATCGATTTGTCCAGTTTACTTCTTTGGGAGACAAAACTTTAAGCGTTGTGAGAGCCCTTTTCCGCACTGTACTAACTTCGTGGCGACGTTCCCTGTCTGTGAAAACATTGCTAGTATACTCTTATGTTGCTAGAACTTGCAACATCAGTTTCCATGCCAGTTTAGTACTATTTTTTTTTTCGATGGAACGGCATTTGCTTTAAGCAGCTTCTTTGTAGGTAGACCTAACAATTCAAATTCCGGCATTTTTTACTATTATCTCGTCTTGTCGTTTACAGCGAGATATCCATATGCGCTGAAGTTCCTCATCTTTTGGAAACCGGTGGTACAAAATGCCTTCCGTCTTGCCCCCACTGTTATTGCACTCCGCAACAGCACAACACGAAGTATTACTCATAATTACAGAAATAATATATGGAAAAATTGTTCCCTAATACAAGAAAGCTACTTTCTATCCGAAAACTTAACAGGTCACGAAACGAGCAAGCGCAAAACTCAACTTCCTGCTTGCATGTTTCATAAAGGTACTGCGGCAACTGCTCGGCGCTTGCCGTCAGGTGACGTCACATAAGCAAAGCGCGCGAGTCAAATTTACACCCCCCTGGGGCAGTATAGCTAACCGTCGCTATACGCGTCGCTTTTGTGTGACAGAACTGGCAAAAGTGCACAGCGCAGCCGGACGCGCGCATGCGCAGAGCGAAGTTCGCGTTTGACTTCCAATGGTCTGCTGCCGCAGCCGGGCTCAAAGCCGACTGGCGCAAGCACCAGGGATCATCGGTATCTCGGCTCGACTATAATCGTTGTGAGCAGCGCAGATAACAAATTCAGTTGCTACACTCAGTTGCTGTGTTTACCGACCCACAGTTGCGACGCCACTATCGCTCCTAACGGTGGATGAGGCACCATAAATGTTTGTTTATAATTATTTTTCTTTCTAATTAAGGAAATAGCTAATATAATTTTAGCATTACACGCATTAGTAAAATGGTAAGAGACATTAATAATCGTGCAATAAATTTTAAAGAAGTCGAATTTCAGTGAGTCCGTGACTCACTACTTACTCATTGAACTATACTTACGAATATTTGCCGCTTGCATTGCTGAAAGTAAACAAATGGTGTACAAACATACAGGAAACATGAATTTCCATTATGGTCTGTTCGTACTATGATAGGCACTTTCTTTAATGCGTGGCAATTTGGTATGCAGGCTAATGTTCTCACATTTTTACACTTCACTAGTCTTTCTTAGACACATATATACTTTTGAGACGCGTTTAATTTCACAAATTTTAGGTGCCATAACGCGCCCCTTCAACAATCCCCCCCTTCCCCCTCCCGGGCCCCCGAAAACGAAAAATACTTACGATACGTCTTACAATGATAATTTTTTTCCCAGAAAATACTATTCCGAAATTCGTGTTTTTAAACCACAACATCTTATAGCGAAAAACATAAAACGACAAGGTTGAATATAAACAACAGCTGCTACCGCCTGCCACCGTACCAGTGTCATTTTGCTTCCGAGTTCTGGTTCATACGTATTGGCAGAAATCGGTAGTCTTCGTGACTATGACATCATGTTTTCAACTGCTGTCAGCCGCAACGTTCTTAAAGTTCCTTTGTAGCTGCTCTGTTAACGTGTGTTCAGTATTAATCAACAATTCATGCTGCGGTTAATGGCGACGAACATACTGAGTGTGCCTTTTGTGCCATGGCGATTGATCGTTGCGCCGTACCTGAATTGAAAACAATGCAAGACTTACATGAAATATAGTTAAGAATCATCCCGATTAAACTAGCTTTCAAACTGCATTAAAATCGGAACTTCATTTCAGGCAGACAAACTTACGGGTCAAACATATAACACACCTCCGTTGTGCAATGCGAGTTTAAAATGGCCCCCTGTGGAAGTTGCCCTCTACTGTATAGATTACACAAGCTGAGCGTCAGTCGTGTTGCAACAAGGGTTCGGGGCAGGTAAAGATCGAAAGGTCAAGAGCGCCTTGGGCAAAGGAAGAGCCGGCCGCGGTGGCCGCAGGGACTGAGGCGCTTCAGTCACGGTCTGCACGGCCACTACGGTCGGAGGTTCGAATCCCCCCTCGGGCATGGATATTTGTGCCGTCCTAGTTCGTAAGTAGTTGATAAGTAGTTTGTAAGTTTAGGGACTGATGACCCCGTAGTTAAGTCCCATAGACTATACAAACATTGGAACATTTTTTGGCAAAGGAAGTATCGGCTCTAAAGGCTGCCAGCTGTTATTAATGCGTGCTCCGTACGCACAGTTGATCAGCAGCCATGACATAAATTACGACACGGAATAAAAACATTTCGGGAAAGCACCTTATGCAAACGCTCATATTCAAACACGTCTTACGTTATTTTTCACTGACACACATGAGACTTCACCCTGGTACTACAATGCTGAGGTTGTTGGCAGTCGTGATCAAAAGGCGGTATGTACCGATCACAATTTCGAAAAGCTCTGTTTATCTTGGGTATATTGTACGTTCATACGCTCTCCACCCCTGACCCTCGCGTCACGTTGGCGATCCTGCGTCAAATTATATATATATATCAGAGGCGCTGGAACGCGTTCCGGGCAAAATTATGCTTTGATTTTGAGTGTATATACTTTTGCTTAAAAGCTAACGTCTCGAAGATTCTTTCCGTTCGTAGTTCAGATGTAGCAACATTTGAGAAATTGGTTCCTGCTTTTTTGAGGAAATATTGCACTTGACGTTATATTGCCATATATGTAGGATTTTCTTACTTCAGTTACAGCTGGGAAGAGTGATTTGGAACATTAAATATTGTAGGTATTGCATTCCATACAAGTTTCCTTCGTTCGAATTCCATGAATTGACTGGAATTATGAAAAACTTTAACGTCCCTGAGTAGAAAAGCGACATATTCCTGCAGATGGTTAGGTCTCCTGGTGTTTAATAGTCATTTTTGTTCTTAAAATGAAATGGAATTATCAATGTAAATACAAATATACAATTCCTGAGACGGATTTTCGTCTTTATTATGTCAAAGACATTAATGATAAATCTGAAGCATTGAATTAAAATTTGTGATGCGACCAGGAATCGAACTCGGACCTCCATGCTTGCTAGGCACACGTTAGCGCTAGACCACCGCGTCACTAGCGTTTAAGGCGCCTCGGAATAGTCTAAGCATGATTTTCTTCACGTCACAAACTTCTGTGTTCCATATAACATTGCCACTATTGCCAAGGCTCTCCATGCAGCGGAATAGCACCTCGGCAATGGACATATTGGAACATACCTGTTTAAGGTGATATAAATATCGATGTAAATACAAATATAAAAACCCTGAAACGGATTTTCGTATTGAATTAAAATTTCTCTTGCGACCGCGAATCGAACCGAGACCACGATGCTTAGTAGGCAGACGTCTTACCACTTTTTTTTTTTTTTTTTTTTTTTTTTTTTTTTTTTTTTTTTTTTTTTTTTTTTTTTTGCTCTATCTGTAGCTCTGTTCGTTGCGGACGTTGATCAAGTTTGTTCGTTTTTGTTCGATTTGTTCTTGGCTCAGCTTTTTTATTACAGAGGGCGTTCAGCCCTCTGACCGGGCGCGCTGTACCACTAGACTACCGCATCACTACCGACTAACGCCCCTCGGTATTGTCTAAGTACGTGATGCGGTGGTCTAGCTGTAAGACATCTGCCTAGTAATCATGGAGGTCCGGATTCGATTCCAGGTCGCATCACAAATTTAAATTCAATACTTCAGATTTATCATTAATGTCTTTAAAATGAAGCTTTTCACGAAATTTCTGTGGGTTACAAAACAATAGTAAATAAACTGCCCTATAATGTGAAGTTTCAAGATCAGCCCTGGGTTCTTAGGAAACTTAAGAAAAACAAGAATGAATTTCTAGTTGTTCCCGATTTTTATGGCACTACATACATACCGTATTGTAAACTCGTCTAACACTGTACTCAGAAATGTAGCTTTCCGGCCACTTGAGCGCTGATGTCGCAGTGTATGACATAGATCAATGAGTGTCGTGACTGTGTATGTTGACTGTCACATAAAATTTCGCGGTATGTTTATACAATCCAGCCTCTTGGCTTGCGAAGATGCAGAGAGCTCTCTAAAAGTGGCAGAAAATTTCTGGGAATTTCGTGACTCCGGCCCGATGCGTTTCCAACAGAAGTTCGAGACGAAAAGTGAATCGTTTAATCCAGTGGCTGGTGCGTCAGATGACAGGGTGTTCGCCGAACGGTCTAAAGCGTCTCGCAGCGGAGCGCGCGGTTGCTCGCCGTGGAGGTTCGAGTCCTCCCTGGGGCATGGGTGTGTGTGTTGTCAAAAAATTCAAATGTTTGTAAATCTATCGGACCAAACTGCGTGGTCATCAGTCCGTATGTGTTGTCCTTAGGTTGGTTTACCTAGGTTTAAGTAGTTTGTAACCTACGGACTGATGACCACGCAGTTTGGTCCGATGGATTTACAAACATTTGCACAGGGTGTTCACTTCTCTGAGTGCCGAATCTTGATAGTGGCGGCGCCTCTCGCCCCCAACCCCCCCCCCCCCCCCGCCCCACTCTCGACGTCCAAAGAGACAATTTGGCGCGCCTCGTTAAAAGATCTGTAGAATGTCTTACCTCGCCGTGTTTGTATTTGATTCAACTCGAGCTGAGGCGTCGACCCACCAAGTTTCTTTATTTCACACTTTTGTTCCAAACCTAAAGGTGAGTAGTTTGTTTCTAAAAGATACTGAGCGTTGTTCATTTTTCTTTGATAATAAACACCAAGAAGATATAAATATGCAGATGAACACTAAAAACACAGTAACCGATTACACTGTTAAGAAGCTGTAACAAAATGAATCTGTTACGATAAAGAGACAAGCTACCTTTGGATCACGTGACAGTGTAAACAGCACCCCGTCCTAATATTATTACGCATGCGCAAGGGGTGCTCTCTCTCTCTCTCTCTCTCTCTCTCTCTCTCTCTCTCTCCCCCTTCTTTTCAAACAGTTAAATATTTGTTACAACGAATAGTATAAATGTCATTTACCCTCAAAATCGCGACATATTTGCTACAACGTTCGAAGATATGTGGCACGTAACAATACAAAAATTATTGTTGTTTCCGTATATGTTAAAAAAAAGCTTGTGTTTAAAAAAATTGCTTGCAGGCGGTCTCGAAACCCACTAACTTCAACAGCGCAACGCGATGCCGCTAACCACACGGCCCTTCTTGCTAGATGGAGAGTAGAGACTACGTTATTATTCATGGTCGGATCTTCTGAAGGCTTTTACAGTTGATGCACTTGTAATTTATAGTTATATTTTACCAAATATGACTTTAAAAAAAATACCAAGGGCGAATGTTGCCTTGAGCGAGAATTTGCCGATGCGCAAGGCGAAGTGCGCAGTGTGTCCATTGTCTTTGCTTCCGGACCTATCGCGCGTAACAGCCAGAGCTCGAGTAGCGAGGAGCTGCCGTCTCTAAGAGCTCCAACGCCAATGTTAAAAGCGGCGTTTCCGCTCACCGCTCCCTGCCGCGGGAGCGCCATTATGCTGTATCCAAGGGGTTCGAAGAGAATTTGAATTTCTGCCGCGCATGCGCATTACAACGATACGATCACTGCCGCCTATATTAAGCGGCCGCGCTACGACTCGTATACGTGCTGTCTCCGCGACGTAAACGTTTTTCATGCGATAAAAATGCTTTGACTGAGCATATAAAATGATCTGACAGAGTGACGAAACGAAGAATGATAGTTTAAAAACACTTTTCATTGTATTTATTCATTTACTTTTTTTTTTTTTTCAAGGCGACCTTTTTTCCCGGGGTTCAGTGAACCAGTGAACACACAGGACGTGTCGCCACCAAGCCCCTACCACCACAGTCTTGCTACCACGCCGTAGCGGAGAAGCAAGGTAACTGTCCTCGAATTGAAGTAGCTGACCGCCGCCATTTGCAGGAAAGAATCCTAGTACTGGGGTTGTGGTTTGGAGTATGAGACGCAACAAGAGCAAAATGAAACCCAAAATAAACGCGTCTGTTTAAAAAGTGTTCTTAAATGAATTCATTTTCCCAATTTCCGAAATACGTCTGCACAGAGACACGAAATTTAAGGATGTAAGGCTCTTTTCCGAGAAGGTAGAGTGATTTTCCACCGAGATATTTGCATAAGATTATTCCATTAAACTTGTAAAGTAGCAGAGTGTGCGATTATTATTTAATCCACGTAATTTTCTGTCAGGATTATTCTGTACGTTTTGTTGGCTTATTTTTGCATAGCATAGTTTTGTCTACATTCATTTCCATATTACATAGAATTTTTCTTTCAACTTCCTCGAATTTGAGCATGAATAACTGTAATAACCCGCAAAACTTTAAATAGTAGTTTCATTCGCATATTACTTTTTACCAGAGATAGTACCGCTCAAAGTGGCTGAGTATGCAAGATTCGATCAAATATTTGGCCATTTACGAAGTACAGTCACCACCTGTTAGGTATCTAAAAGCAAATATTCGACCTACTTCTGCATCATATATTACCTCTTATACGCGTAGTTCTTCATTCAGCTCAACTTAATACATAAATCGTGTTAGTATTTTTAGTAATTTATATGAAAATAAAATATAAGTACTTGCCAAGCAACAAAGTACTTTTATCAGTTCTAGAGAATCATTTGTAAGAGGAAACCTAAACAAAAACAAACGCTCATGATAAATTATTTCTTCACGAAAATACTATACGGTATACAAGTAATGACTGATCTGTGATATTTAACACTTTTTCCGACTTCGGCTTTGCTACCATTCTTCCTACTACAATGAAAAGTAGCACACGAACGAAAAATGTTTACGCACTGTTGCCCTGCAAATGGCGGCTTCTGTCACGTTCAATGTGGGGACGCGACGCTAGCGCCAGCGAGCGGTCTGGTTTTTATTTACTAAGTCTATGGTCGCCACTGGTTTAATCCACAGACATACATTCCTAGACTGGCAAACTAGCCTCTGTGACTGAAGTTTGATGCCGCCATCTTGCCTCACCTAACGTCAAAATTTCCGTACGGCACTACTACGATCTTCTGACACGATATGTCGTTGTACGCTTTACTATTTGGTTTGAACATGATTTGCGTTTGAGCTAACACTTCTGCATTTTCGAATCGTGTTATGAGAACAACATGTTATGTACAGTTACACATTAACATCTAGGCAAAGATTTTCTACCATTTTGTTGTGTTGCGAACTTAATCATGAGAGGTCGGTGGGATGATAGGTAAAATTTTACCGTTACGTACAGTTAAAACAAAAGTAGTTAACGGAAAGACATGCCGAAGTGGAGTAGCCGAGCGGTCTAAAGCGTCTCGCTGCGGAGCGCGTGGTTGCTCGCCGTGGAGGTTCGAGTCCTCCCTGGGGCATGGGTGTGTGTGCTGTCCTTAGGTTAGTTTATCTTAGTGCCAGCCGCGGTGGCCGAGGAGACTGAGGCGCTTCAGTCACGGTCTACACGGCGACTACGGTCGGGGGTTCGAATCCCCCCTCGGGCATGGATATTTGTGCCGTCCTTAGTCTTAAGTTAGTTCATAAGTAGTTTGTAAGTTTAGGGACTGATGACCCCGTAGTTAAGTCCCATAGACTATACAAACATTTGAACATTAGTTAACTTTCCCACACACGATTACAGCGGGATGTATTTGGTCCGTGAAAAGCAGCAAAAATGATCTCCAGTTGACATTACATTTAACCACGCAGGTGAAGGAGGGGTGAGGCCCCCTTTTGAAATTATAGTGATCCAATCCTGCTTAGCAGATAGTTCTGTATCAAGATGACACTTTCCTGCTGTTGGCGTACTTCCCAAATTACTATCGATGTTTCTGCACTTGAATGCAATTTATCCTGCTAAGTATTTCAAGGCATCGTCAGTAATGTCTTCGCTGAAACACGCAGAATGACTGAGCTCAGAATCTAGAAGCACGTCTTCTTCAGCTGTAGTGTCGACCGATTCATTTGTCACCTTAATACATAAATCACTTGAAAGAAAGTTTTCAAACTCTTCTACCGTTTCATCTGCAGGTTCGGCAGGAGCAGAATGTTCATTTTCATTTTTATCGTCTACAATGGAAGCACTAAGCGACAAAGGTACTATATTTGCACTGCCTGTCACTATTGATAGACGAATCCTGTTTTTCACTTCGAAAGGAGTTGGAGTGTTGTAAAATACACCAAAACCACGAATCCTAGAAAATAAATGTTTAATGCAATCTTGATTTGAGTTTAGCTGTCAATATGTAGCTTGCTCCGGCATTTTTCATATCTGTGTAAAGTGCAAAAAGGGAATTTATTGAGGTAAGAAATCCTTTCTGAAACGGGAGAAGGCTGTTTCTTTTCCCTACTCTCATATCTGCACAAATCTCTAAAAATCTTTTCAAAGAAATTTCCTGGCTTCTAATATTGAATCCGTAGCCACTTCTATGTGGAGCTTTCTGATCTTGAATCTTGAGTTGAGTATGTCGAAAACATCGTTCACTAACTTCACGATCTTTATGTAAAAGATATTTTATGGCATGGGCAGTGCGACGTGAAAATAATTGCGCAGCCATTCTGACGTTTTGAAGTGTACGGCCACTAACATTAACTTGAGCCTCTGATATATTATAAGTAATCGAAAGATCACTTTTTGCTGCTGAAAATCGTCTATAACAGTTTTCGTAATCACAGTACTGTCAGGCAATGTGATTCCGTAGTTAAGAAAATGGTTCCTCGATAATTTTAGTCATGTGGAACATCAAAGAAAACCCAGACTTTTCTGCTGTTACTAACAGGATTCCAGAAAAATGACTGTGTTGTGGATACATTAAGTTCTTTCCACACTTTCAGATTATTGGCTCCCATGGCGCACGTAACTGCTACAATACGGAGTCCTGCTACTTCAAGTTCTGTTATAATTATTTTCAATAAATCGCTTGTCATTGTCACGTCAAAGTAATAGTACACTGGCTGCTTCCACTTTGAAAATAAGCTGCGAACCATGGCTACTTGAACATTACTGTGTGGTCCGAGTATCACATCGTCGGATGAATCGTAACTAACACGACGTTCATTTCATCAAAGCATCTAACGTTGTGAATATTTCTGTCGCAGCTCTAATTAAATTAAAAACATGTTTCAAAATGCCTGGTTGGCATTTAAACTGATTAATACATTTATGCAGTGCTAAGCGGCAGGGTAAGGGAAAGTTCTTCCTTCTCAGATATGCGTATGCTTTTGCAGATATAGCTCGTAAAGTAAGAGCATCTGCAATGCCCTCTGAGCTCCACTTAACATGTTTTTGATTCCTCAACAAGCACCTAATTTGGCCTTGAGTAAAGCACAGAGACAGTACATTCTTCACTTCCTCGATTATTAACCTGCGTTTGTTAGATGCACATGTTTTAAAAGATAAAGGCCGCTTTGTTGACTTCTTCATGGACGCAATTTTTTCTTTGAGTAAAGAGTTTTCATTCTCTACAATAGCCAATTCCTTCTTTAGTTGCTCACTTTCTTGGTCATTAATTGAAATGATCGGATCAGGAACAAATTTCGTGTTGATCGATTTGTCCAGTTTACTTCTTTGGGAGACAAAACTTTAAGCGTTGTGAGAGCCCTTTTCCGCACTGTACTAACTTCGTGGCGACGTTCCCTGTCTGTGAAAACATTGCTAGTATACTCTTATGTTGCTAGAACTTGCAACATCAGTTTCCATGCCAGTTTAGTACTATTTTTTTTTTCGATGGAACGGCATTTGCTTTAAGCAGCTTCTTTGTAGGTAGACCTAACAATTCAAATTCCGGCATTTTTTACTATTATCTCGTCTTGTCGTTTACAGCGAGATATCCATATGCGCTGAAGTTCCTCATCTTTTGGAAACCGGTGGTACAAAATGCCTTCCGTCTTGCCCCCACTGTTATTGCACTCCGCAACAGCACAACACGAAGTATTACTCATAATTACAGAAATAATATATGGAAAAATTGTTCCCTAATACAAGAAAGCTACTTTCTATCCGAAAACTTAACAGGTCACGAAACGAGCAAGCGCAAAACTCAACTTCCTGCTTGCATGTTTCATAAAGGTACTGCGGCAACTGCTCGGCGCTTGCCGTCAGGTGACGTCACATAAGCAAAGCGCGCGAGTCAAATTTACACCCCCCTGGGGCAGTATAGCTAACCGTCGCTATACGCGTCGCTTTTGTGTGACAGAACTGGCAAAAGTGCACAGCGCAGCCGGACGCGCGCATGCGCAGAGCGAAGTTCGCGTTTGACTTCCAATGGTCTGCTGCCGCAGCCGGGCTCAAAGCCGACTGGCGCAAGCACCAGGGATCATCGGTATCTCGGCTCGACTATAATCGTTGTGAGCAGCGCAGATAACAAATTCAGTTGCTACACTCAGTTGCTGTGTTTACCGACCCACAGTTGCGACGCCACTATCGCTCCTAACGGTGGATGAGGCACCATAAATGTTTGTTTATAATTATTTTTCTTTCTAATTAAGGAAATAGCTAATATAATTTTAGCATTACACGCATTAGTAAAATGGTAAGAGACATTAATAATCGTGCAATAAATTTTAAAGAAGTCGAATTTCAGTGAGTCCGTGACTCACTACTTACTCATTGAACTATACTTACGAATATTTGCCGCTTGCATTGCTGAAAGTAAACAAATGGTGTACAAACATACAGGAAACATGAATTTCCATTATGGTCTGTTCGTACTATGATAGGCACTTTCTTTAATGCGTGGCAATTTGGTATGCAGGCTAATGTTCTCACATTTTTACACTTCACTAGTCTTTCTTAGACACATATATACTTTTGAGACGCGTTTAATTTCACAAATTTTAGGTGCCATAACGCGCCCCTTCAACAATCCCCCCCTTCCCCCTCCCGGGCCCCCGAAAACGAAAAATACTTACGATACGTCTTACAATGATAATTTTTTTCCCAGAAAATACTATTCCGAAATTCGTGTTTTTAAACCACAACATCTTATAGCGAAAAACATAAAACGACAAGGTTGAATATAAACAACAGCTGCTACCGCCTGCCACCGTACCAGTGTCATTTTGCTTCCGAGTTCTGGTTCATACGTATTGGCAGAAATCGGTAGTCTTCGTGACTATGACATCATGTTTTCAACTGCTGTCAGCCGCAACGTTCTTAAAGTTCCTTTGTAGCTGCTCTGTTAACGTGTGTTCAGTATTAATCAACAATTCATGCTGCGGTTAATGGCGACGAACATACTGAGTGTGCCTTTTGTGCCATGGCGATTGATCGTTGCGCCGTACCTGAATTGAAAACAATGCAAGACTTACATGAAATATAGTTAAGAATCATCCCGATTAAACTAGCTTTCAAACTGCATTAAAATCGGAACTTCATTTCAGGCAGACAAACTTACGGGTCAAACATATAACACACCTCCGTTGTGCAATGCGAGTTTAAAATGGCCCCCTGTGGAAGTTGCCCTCTACTGTATAGATTACACAAGCTGAGCGTCAGTCGTGTTGCAACAAGGGTTCGGGGCAGGTAAAGATCGAAAGGTCAAGAGCGCCTTGGGCAAAGGAAGAGCCGGCCGCGGTGGCCGCAGGGACTGAGGCGCTTCAGTCACGGTCTGCACGGCCACTACGGTCGGAGGTTCGAATCCCCCCTCGGGCATGGATATTTGTGCCGTCCTAGTTCGTAAGTAGTTGATAAGTAGTTTGTAAGTTTAGGGACTGATGACCCCGTAGTTAAGTCCCATAGACTATACAAACATTGGAACATTTTTTGGCAAAGGAAGTATCGGCTCTAAAGGCTGCCAGCTGTTATTAATGCGTGCTCCGTACGCACAGTTGATCAGCAGCCATGACATAAATTACGACACGGAATAAAAACATTTCGGGAAAGCACCTTATGCAAACGCTCATATTCAAACACGTCTTACGTTATTTTTCACTGACACACATGAGACTTCACCCTGGTACTACAATGCTGAGGTTGTTGGCAGTCGTGATCAAAAGGCGGTATGTACCGATCACAATTTCGAAAAGCTCTGTTTATCTTGGGTATATTGTACGTTCATACGCTCTCCACCCCTGACCCTCGCGTCACGTTGGCGATCCTGCGTCAAATTATATATATATATCAGAGGCGCTGGAACGCGTTCCGGGCAAAATTATGCTTTGATTTTGAGTGTATATACTTTTGCTTAAAAGCTAACGTCTCGAAGATTCTTTCCGTTCGTAGTTCAGATGTAGCAACATTTGAGAAATTGGTTCCTGCTTTTTTGAGGAAATATTGCACTTGACGTTATATTGCCATATATGTAGGATTTTCTTACTTCAGTTACAGCTGGGAAGAGTGATTTGGAACATTAAATATTGTAGGTATTGCATTCCATACAAGTTTCCTTCGTTCGAATTCCATGAATTGACTGGAATTATGAAAAACTTTAACGTCCCTGAGTAGAAAAGCGACATATTCCTGCAGATGGTTAGGTCTCCTGGTGTTTAATAGTCATTTTTGTTCTTAAAATGAAATGGAATTATCAATGTAAATACAAATATACAATTCCTGAGACGGATTTTCGTCTTTATTATGTCAAAGACATTAATGATAAATCTGAAGCATTGAATTAAAATTTGTGATGCGACCAGGAATCGAACTCGGACCTCCATGCTTGCTAGGCACACGTTAGCGCTAGACCACCGCGTCACTAGCGTTTAAGGCGCCTCGGAATAGTCTAAGCATGATTTTCTTCACGTCACAAACTTCTGTGTTCCATATAACATTGCCACTATTGCCAAGGCTCTCCATGCAGCGGAATAGCACCTCGGCAATGGACATATTGGAACATACCTGTTTAAGGTGATATAAATATCGATGTAAATACAAATATAAAAACCCTGAAACGGATTTTCGTATTGAATTAAAATTTCTCTTGCGACCGCGAATCGAACCGAGACCACGATGCTTAGTAGGCAGACGTCTTACCACTTTTTTTTTTTTTTTTTTTTTTTTTTTTTTTTTTTTTTTTTTTTGCTCTATCTGTAGCTCTGTTCGTTGCGGACGTTGATCAAGTTTGTTCGTTTTTGTTCGATTTGTTCTTGGCTCAGCTTTTTTATTACAGAGGGCGTTCAGCCCTCTGACCGGGCGCGCTGTACCACTAGACTACCGCATCACTACCGACTAACGCCCCTCGGTATTGTCTAAGTACGTGATGCGGTGGTCTAGCTGTAAGACATCTGCCTAGTAATCATGGAGGTCCGGATTCGATTCCAGGTCGCATCACAAATTTAAATTCAATACTTCAGATTTATCATTAATGTCTTTAAAATGAAGCTTTTCACGAAATTTCTGTGGGTTACAAAACAATAGTAAATAAACTGCCCTATAATGTGAAGTTTCAAGATCAGCCCTGGGTTCTTAGGAAACTTAAGAAAAACAAGAATGAATTTCTAGTTGTTCCCGATTTTTATGGCACTACATACATACCGTATTGTAAACTCGTCTAACACTGTACTCAGAAATGTAGCTTTCCGGCCACTTGAGCGCTGATGTCGCAGTGTATGACATAGATCAATGAGTGTCGTGACTGTGTATGTTGACTGTCACATAAAATTTCGCGGTATGTTTATACAATCCAGCCTCTTGGCTTGCGAAGATGCAGAGAGCTCTCTAAAAGTGGCAGAAAATTTCTGGGAATTTCGTGACTCCGGCCCGATGCGTTTCCAACAGAAGTTCGAGACGAAAAGTGAATCGTTTAATCCAGTGGCTGGTGCGTCAGATGACAGGGTGTTCGCCGAACGGTCTAAAGCGTCTCGCAGCGGAGCGCGCGGTTGCTCGCCGTGGAGGTTCGAGTCCTCCCTGGGGCATGGGTGTGTGTGTTGTCAAAAAATTCAAATGTTTGTAAATCTATCGGACCAAACTGCGTGGTCATCAGTCCGTATGTGTTGTCCTTAGGTTGGTTTACCTAGGTTTAAGTAGTTTGTAACCTACGGACTGATGACCACGCAGTTTGGTCCGATGGATTTACAAACATTTGCACAGGGTGTTCACTTCTCTGAGTGCCGAATCTTGATAGTGGCGGCGCCTCTCGCCCCCAACCCCCCCCCCCCCCCGCCCCACTCTCGACGTCCAAAGAGACAATTTGGCGCGCCTCGTTAAAAGATCTGTAGAATGTCTTACCTCGCCGTGTTTGTATTTGATTCAACTCGAGCTGAGGCGTCGACCCACCAAGTTTCTTTATTTCACACTTTTGTTCCAAACCTAAAGGTGAGTAGTTTGTTTCTAAAAGATACTGAGCGTTGTTCATTTTTCTTTGATAATAAACACCAAGAAGATATAAATATGCAGATGAACACTAAAAACACAGTAACCGATTACACTGTTAAGAAGCTGTAACAAAATGAATCTGTTACGATAAAGAGACAAGCTACCTTTGGATCACGTGACAGTGTAAACAGCACCCCGTCCTAATATTATTACGCATGCGCAAGGGGTGCTCTCTCTCTCTCTCTCTCTCTCTCTCTCTCTCTCTCTCTCTCTCTCTCTCTCCCCCTTCTTTTCAAACAGTTAAATATTTGTTACAACGAATAGTATAAATGTCATTTACCCTCAAAATCGCGACATATTTGCTACAACGTTCGAAGATATGTGGCACGTAGCAATACAAAAATTATTGTTGTTTCCGTATATGTTAAAAAAAAGCTTGTGTTTAAAAAAATTGCTTGCAGGCGGTCTCGAAACCCACTAACTTCAACAGCGCAACGCGATGCCGCTAACCACACGGCCCTTCTTGCTAGATGGAGAGTAGAGACTACGTTATTATTCATGGTCGGATCTTCTGAAGGCTTTTACAGTTGATGCACTTGTAATTTATAGTTATATTTTACCAAATATGACTTTAAAAAAAATACCAAGGGCGAATGTTGCCTTGAGCGAGAATTTGCCGATGCGCAAGGCGAAGTGCGCAGTGTGTCCATTGTCTTTGCTTCCGGACCTATCGCGCGTAACAGCCAGAGCTCGAGTAGCGAGGAGCTGCCGTCTCTAAGAGCTCCAACGCCAATGTTAAAAGCGGCGTTTCCGCTCACCGCTCCCTGCCGCGGGAGCGCCATTATGCTGTATCCAAGGGGTTCGAAGAGAATTTGAATTTCTGCCGCGCATGCGCATTACAACGATACGATCACTGCCGCCTATATTAAGCGGCCGCGCTACGACTCGTATACGTGCTGTCTCCGCGACGTAAACGTTTTTCATGCGATAAAAATGCTTTGACTGAGCATATAAAATGATCTGACAGAGTGACGAAACGAAGAATGATAGTTTAAAAACACTTTTCATTGTATTTATTCATTTACTTTTTTTTTTTTCAAGGCGACCTTTTTTCCCGGGGTTCAGTGAACCAGTGAACACACAGGACGTGTCGCCACCAAGCCCCTACCACCACAGTCTTGCTACCACGCCGTAGCGGAGAAGCAAGGTAACTGTCCTCGAATTGAAGTAGCTGACCGCCGCCATTTGCAGGAAAGAATCCTAGTACTGGGGTTGTGGTTTGGAGTATGAGACGCAACAAGAGCAAAATGAAACCCAAAATAAACGCGTCTGTTTAAAAAGTGTTCTTAAATGAATTCATTTTCCCAATTTCCGAAATACGTCTGCACAGAGACACGAAATTTAAGGATGTAAGGCTCTTTTCCGAGAAGGTAGAGTGATTTTCCACCGAGATATTTGCATAAGATTATTCCATTAAACTTGTAAAGTAGCAGAGTGTGCGATTATTATTTAATCCACGTAATTTTCTGTCAGGATTATTCTGTACGTTTTGTTGGCTTATTTTTGCATAGCATAGTTTTGTCTACATTCATTTCCATATTACATAGAATTTTTCTTTCAACTTCCTCGAATTTGAGCATGAATAACTGTAATAACCCGCAAAACTTTAAATAGTAGTTTCATTCGCATATTACTTTTTACCAGAGATAGTACCGCTCAAAGTGGCTGAGTATGCAAGATTCGATCAAATATTTGGCCATTTACGAAGTACAGTCACCACCTGTTAGGTATCTAAAAGCAAATATTCGACCTACTTCTGCATCATATATTACCTCTTATACGCGTAGTTCTTCATTCAGCTCAACTTAATACATAAATCGTGTTAGTATTTTTAGTAATTTATATGAAAATAAAATATAAGTACTTGCCAAGCAACAAAGTACTTTTATCAGTTCTAGAGAATCATTTGTAAGAGGAAACCTAAACAAAAACAAACGCTCATGATAAATTATTTCTTCACGAAAATACTATACGGTATACAAGTAATGACTGATCTGTGATATTTAACACTTTTTCCGACTTCGGCTTTGCTACCATTCTTCCTACTACAATGAAAAGTAGCACACGAACGAAAAATGTTTACGCACTGTTGCCCTGCAAATGGCGGCTTCTGTCACGTTCAATGTGGGGACGCGACGCTAGCGCCAGCGAGCGGTCTGGTTTTTATTTACTAAGTCTATGGTCGCCACTGGTTTAATCCACAGACATACATTCCTAGACTGGCAAACTAGCCTCTGTGACTGAAGTTTGATGCCGCCATCTTGCCTCACCTAACGTCAAAATTTCCGTACGGCACTACTACGATCTTCTGACACGATATGTCGTTGTACGCTTTACTATTTGGTTTGAACATGATTTGCGTTTGAGCTAACACTTCTGCATTTTCGAATCGTGTTATGAGAACAACATGTTATGTACAGTTACACATTAACATCTAGGCAAAGATTTTCTACCATTTTGTTGTGTTGCGAACTTAATCATGAGAGGTCGGTGGGATGATAGGTAAAATTTTACCGTTACGTACAGTTAAAACAAAAGTAGTTAACGGAAAGACATGCCGAAGTGGAGTAGCCGAGCGGTCTAAAGCGTCTCGCTGCGGAGCGCGTGGTTGCTCGCCGTGGAGGTTCGAGTCCTCCCTGGGGCATGGGTGTGTGTGCTGTCCTTAGGTTAGTTTATCTTAGTGCCAGCCGCGGTGGCCGAGGAGACTGAGGCGCTTCAGTCACGGTCTACACGGCGACTACGGTCGGGGGTTCGAATCCCCCCTCGGGCATGGATATTTGTGCCGTCCTAGTTCGTAAGTAGTTCATAAGTAGTTTGTAAGTTTAGGGACTGATGACCCCGTAGTTAAGTCCCATAAGCTTGACAAACATTTGAACATTTGAATTGAAAGACACTAACAAGAAAAAAGCTATGTGTTATCCAAGACAAATAACACATTTATAACGGTCATACTATTAAAAGAAAAACCGAAGTTGATGGAAACTGAAACAGATTAATAAAAACAGGAAACGCGACTCATTAGTGTGTGCGTCGAAGCAGACAGATTTCGTAACATCTCTCAAAAGAGTAAGGGTACACGTTTATAATAACCATACTACTGAAAAAAAATCCTAGGTTGAATGAAATTGGTAACAGATTAATAATAACAGCCATATACAAAACACGATTTTCCTACATGTCAAAACTCTAAGGACAGCATAATTACGTCAGTTCATTCGTATTTTTACGACTGTTTTCTGTAATAACTCACACGACTGCTCGCACGTTATAGTATAGAAATATGGCGGCGAGACTTCACTGACACCAATGATACTGTATACGGCATTGCCAGTCTAGTAATGTATGTCTGTGGTTTAATCCTTGCTAGCGGCGTAGACACGAAATTTAAGGATGTAAGGCTCTTTTCCGTGCCGTGCGGGTCGGTCAGCTGCGTGTGACGACGCGCGGGCACAGGTGGCACGTTAAGCGGATGACGTCGACCAAGGCCACGAGCGCCAGGCGTGTCTCGGCTAATGGGGCGCTCTGGCCGCGCGAAGCCGTACCGCGGCTGATCGATAAGTGCATTAAACGAGCCATCACAATCGCTGAAGGCACTTCACCGGCCAATATACCAGAGTCGAACATAAGGCTAGGCGCGCACACGCGATTTTTCAGTCGGGGCGACAAAAAAATCGCTGTCGCGGCAGTACATTGTGACGCGCCAGGGCCGGCGCAAGCCCAAGTGCCGCCCCGTGCGAGCTGCTAAATTGCCAACCCCTCCCCCCGTTTTTATTATTTATTTATTTTACAAAATGTTTGTGGCATTTCATTTAAACTAATCTGTAGGTTTCGGCTAGTGAGTGACCAGAGCTTTTAATATGTGCTTACATCTAAACCGTCATGTTGACAATTACATTCAGCATGACGGAATAGATGCAAACATAACTCAAAGCATTGAGAATAGCCACACTGTGCCCGAAATCTATGTAGATCTGGAAAATAAAAACAAAAAAATTCCGACTGATTGGTGACATTCTCTACAGATTTGTACAAAACAGTTGCTGGGCACCATCTCAAAAATGGAGTCAAACCTGACTGAAGAAATCTAGCCATTTTTAATAAGCCTTGTGAATTTACAAAAATGTTCAAATGCGTGTCAAATCTTATGAGACTTAACTGCTAATGTCATCAGTCCCTAAGCTTACACACTACTCAACCTAAATTATCCTAAGGACAAACACACACACACGCATGCCCGAGGGAGGACTCGAACCTCCGCACATTCCATGACTGCAGTGCCTCGGCTGAGCGCTCGGCTAATCCCGCACGGCATGAACCTACAGTTAACGTAAATAAAAAAATTTCAATGGTTGTGAACAGATAATTATTCAACGGAAAACAGTACACAGTAAATAAATGTTGGCAAAGTGATAGTATGCGAGTAGTATTATCAAACAAAAGTGACGGTCAGAGTTTTAATTGTTATTCATGCAGGCGGAGACAGGTGTTTCATGGCTCAAAATCAAAACGTCCGACTTTCATTCAGAAGCGGATAGCAAAAATTTTAAAAAATACGTCGAAACCCAACTTATGCCAGGCTTACTGCGACTGTCTTTATCTCTTGTAATTACTCGCAGCGTATTTACCCATTCGGAATACTTCTAGCCATTATAGATGTTGGACATGTTTGACTATAGTAATGTTCAACGATTTTTTTCGATAACGGGGGAAGAATGAAACACTCGGAAACTGCCATTGAAGGGCTTAGCAAAACTGCTTCAGGCTTAACACATAATCGCAGTATCAAACAATGCATTCGAGATTTACCGCCCCTCGGACAGTGCCGCCCTGTGCGGCCGCACGTTTCGCACATGCCTTGCGCCGGTCCTGTGGCGCGCGCATAGCGACAGGAAAATCGCAGCTAATGTCAGTACCAGCATGGATTTCATCGAAACAGCTTGTTTGGTGGCGCTTTTACTACGAAGAAGAGCGAGAAAACAACGCTAATGTCGTTACTGGGTACATCCGATTGTAAGTCAAACGCTTGTGAAATGCCAGTTTTACAAATTACACACGAAGAGTTACAAAATCACCCACGAGGAAGGAGAACCTCAAGCATTTAATTTTGTAGAAGATGAAGCATTTGCACTGGCTAGACATATTCTGCGGCCGTACTCTAAGAGAATCTTGACAATGAAACAGCGTGCTTTTAATTATATACGTTGTCGTGCTCGTAGAATAGTGGAATGTACTTTCGGGATTTTGGCTAAAATATGGACAATATTTTATCGACCTATTGATGTCGATGTTGGATTTTCAGATATAATTTTGCGTAATTACGCAAGACGAAATGACGTTGTACTGACTGAGGACGAGTCGTACGAATGCCTTCTGCAAAGCTGTGAGCCTGTAGGAATAACCGCTGATGGCGTGTGGTATGTAGATAAGAGATTATTTTGCAAACTACTTTGTGACTCCACAAGGATCAGTACCTTGGCATATGAAAAACTTAAACTGTTATAATTGTGATGTCTACATGAATGAATAAAATAAGTGAAACGTGAAATACCTTTGTTATTCTATTCTTTTCTGGTCCAGACAGTTGAGTCCAGTTCCTAATTAGGCTGCAGCATACTTCTCCTCATAGTTTCTCTTTCAAATTGCGATCACAGTATTCTTTTAATTTCCTGTTGTAGAGAGCTGGTCGCTTTTCTACTTCTGTAATCAGTCTTTCTGGATCGACAACACAACCTACAATGTCATCCGTAGCACAACTCCCTTTATCAGACAAGCTACTGGCGCACTGAACTCACTCGTATGCAGCACAGAGCGGGAGCGACAGAGACGTCGCGTCGCTATACAGTGCGCGCGGCCCCGTGCTGTTCCCCCTGATTCATTCCACACCTGCGACAATCGCGTCCCGCGTGAAATAGGGCAGGTTGCGGTTTTTAAATCGCCGCTACTTTTTCGTCGCACGTGCGCGCGCTCATATTCGAGCCACCGTGTTCCATTTTTGCGACAAATAAATCGCGCGACAGAAAATCGCCAGTGCGAGCCTGGCCTAAGAGTCACGAAACTCCCAGTGAATTTCTGCAACTTAGCGACTGCAGTGCTTCCAAGCGGCTGGGTCGTAGAAACATACTGCGAAACAAATGGGGAATGAATGTGTATTTCGAACGAAGCAGCACATTCACGTATTTACGTGTTTCTGAGGCGCTATAAATTGTAGCAACTATCAAAAATATGTTCCGGAAATTTCTCATTTGCAAAGGATGCTCAGAAGTGACAGAGTAATGTTATGAATAACAAGTGTTCGCTTACGGTGGTTAGTTATATTTTTTGGTGCCTAAAAGTAAATCTTTAACAATTCATTCACGTCCAAACTTCTGCTCTTAATCAGAATCGCAAGTACTTGACCACTATTTCATAATATTACTGTTGTATAAAAAGTAATATCTGAATCCTTCCAGTAGTAGTTAATCAACTATTTCAGTAGAGCCTGGTTAGTTTCTTACCTCAGATTCACAAAAATGACAAGCCGGTATACTAACATAATTATTTTGACGGTTACCTACTAGTTTGATAAAGTGAATACGTAGCTACAAATAAATAACATGTCCGTACTGTAAAATAATTATATATTAAATATTGATATTCATTACGTCTGACATAATCAATTATTTTGATTTAAATGTCTCTTTAAAACTCTCTGGTCAGTTTCTGATAAAATGCTGCGAAATTCCTGAAAAGGAACAATATTATTTATTTCTTACCACCACAGGCTAGACTTTGTGGTGTTGATGCAGCTCGTAGTTTCTTGCTTCATGGTCTGCAATGATGTGTGAACCTGTAAACTTTTTACTTTAATTTCTTGGATAACAGGAGGTTCTATGTACCGAATGAAAAATTCACTACCCTATCTGGAATTGGCAGGAGTATCTGTGTCTAATATAACAGTCAATTTTATAATAAGCTTCAAATAAAGTCCTGTGTGTAAAACCTGCAGGTTCGTAATTCCAGGTGAGGTAGCTCCCGTAGACTCTCTTTCTACTACACCAAAATTACATGTTTAAGAGATGAAATAATTGTAGACGAAAGCAGAACTTACTTTAAGTTGAAATATATATATTGAGTGTTTGTAATACATCGATTCACTTTCCATAACATCCCAATAATAATAACATACTCCCATAGAATATTCTAAACTCTATCACCAAAGAACAACCACTTTTTCTCTTCCTAGCAATTACATCGAGATTCTATATGTTCTGAAAAATACTTTACGGTAAATTTTGATATATATTAAATACAGCAAACATTCTAATTAGCCTTGAAAATAATTTATAACATAACAAAATCTTTTATCGACAATATGTGACACATAATACTAACAGGTATCTTCCAATACGTAAACTGTTAGCGTTAGCACGTCAGATTCTTGAAGATATTCAGTTTGATACCTGCCAAGTAGCTAAAAAAATTATGATGGGTACACGAAAGGCACAGAAGCAAGGACAAGGTGAAAAGATGGCTTATAAGGCGATGTAGAATCCAGTCCCCTACAATGTAAAATTCCTGTGTACTTTTGGAAGTTTCAATTCATTTCTGCCTTCAAAAAATTTTGGACGACATATGACTCAGGTATTGTGAACTATATGAATTACACTGCACTGACTATTTGTTATTACAGACTGCCATTAACAGAAGCAGTCATATTACTTTAATTATATTTTCATATTTGTATTAGAAAGTTCACAGCAACGTTCAGTGAATAAGAAATATGAAGGGAACTGCATTAAAACCGGCAACTTCTCAGTTTAGTATAGCTTTTCTTCTCGTCCAAGAGAGTTTCGCGACTGTCTGTGATAGGCTGTGAATATACCTCGTATACCTCCACATTAACCTTTCTGATACCAATGACTATGACGTAGGTACCGCAGTTGTCATTTTTTCGACGTATTTACAGGCCTACTTTCATTCTTTTCCATAATTTGAAGCTCTTTATTTTTCTGAATTATACTGTATTGACAGTAAATTAATACATCCTAATATATTTATACCACTTTAGAATTAGGCTTCATGATTCATGTGGTGTTTCCTTCTCTCTCGCCTCCCTGTTGGTAGTGTGTGGTAACGCACTGGACTCGCATTCGGGAGGACGGTGGTTCAAATCCAGCTCCGGCCATCCAAATTTAGGATATCTGTGCTTCCCCTAAACCACTCCAGGCAAATGCCGGGGCGGTTTCTTTCAAAGGGCACAGTCGATGCCCTTCCCCATCCTTGCCCAAAACTCCGAGCGTTAGCTCCGTCTCTAATGACCAAGCTGTCGACTGGACGTTAAACTCTAAGCTTCCTCCCTTCCTTCCTTTCGTATGTAGAGTTCGTTAAGGAATTTCTAGCTAATACAATTCCATTTGTAGCCTTGCTATTCCATACAGTAGCTATAAATGTTATACTGTATCAGTATTTTCATTGTTGGGACTGACAATCTATATCTATAGATGTGAATGTCTGTTCGGTGTACGTTTATCACGTCTGAACCACATGACATAAAAAGCTAAAAATTTGTACAGTTACTAATGTCTACCCGGGGAAGGCTTTAGGCACGGTTTTATGGCGATCGGATAGCTATTTACCTATATATATTAATGTGAATGTCTGTTCGGTGTACGCTTATCTCGTCTGAGCGACAAGAAACAGAGACTTAAATATTTGTACAGTTACTAATTTATACCTGAGGTAGGTTTTAGGCACGGTTTTAAAGCGATATGATAGATATTTAGTAATTTGAAGAATATAACGCGAAATGCGGAACAATAATTACTCTTTGAAAATGATATTTACTCTTTGAAAATGATTTTATTGGCTGCATTGTTGCTTGAGGGTTGATTATGATAAAAGAGTAGAGTATATTGGGACGAAAACTACAGAACACAAACGAATGGTCTGTGTGTAATTGTTGTCCGAAGCCTCCCGTTGTACACCATAGCAGTTCCATGACGATAGCTATAAGAGGGTGGAAGATATATATGGTGGTTGAAAGTCGTCAAATTATAAAAAAAAATTCGGACTGAAGTCCGGCGATGACGTTTGCGACTCTATAGCAAGGAGGTTACATACAGCGAAACGTGATGTCACAGACCATATCTTTGGTCTATACGCGCTACAATGTCTTCAGCTCATTCTCTGTAAGGATAAGCATCTGAATAAGGAAATATAAGAATAAATACATAAATAAAGCAGTAAAAAAGATCTTTCTTTTAATACATATCTTTAAAAAAATCGATTTGACGTTTCGCGCATTACATAAAGTGATCGAGCGATCATATTATTACAATCATTATTGAAGAATTTCGTGATTGGATTCTTGGAAACGAGTGCATTTTTACATGTGATTTGATCTACACTGTTTAATGATACACGGTAAGTGCATAGACTTCTGCAATCTCATAGGAATATATTTCAGTTTGTTTCTAAAGAAGGTATTGTATTTCATTTCAGCCTTGAAAACCAGTCTCACAGCACACTACTTACAGATAGCTTATCATAATCAACCAACGCGCGAGCGGATCCGCGGGTTTAAGCTAGTAACGAACATGTAAGGAGTCATTGCCGTTACTGACCGCGCGGGAGTAGCCTATCGGTCTGGAGGGCCACGTTGCGGATCACGCGGCCTCCCGCGTCGGAGGTTCGAATCCTCTCTCGGGCATGGATGTCTGTGTCGTCTTTAATATAAGTTAGTTCATAAGTAGTTTGTAAGTAGGGACTGATGACCCCGCAGTTAAGTCCCATAACATTTAAACATTCGTTTGCTGTCATTTTAATCTGTAGCATTCTTAGATTGTACTTTTGTGTGTAAACATGGACAAGTGTTAACAGTGTTTTTGCATATGCAACAAATGAGGGGGAACTTTCCATTATTTGTATTCTGAAAAAAAAAAAAAAAAAAAAAAAAAAAAAAAAAAAAGACACTGCCTTATGTGTTACACAGAAGAAGAAGTCTGTTAGTCTGCTTTCAACCCAATACCATGATGACTTCAAGAAGCATGTCAAAAACGCATCTTTGACAATTGGTTCCTAAAGTGAGACTATATCCGTCAGGATATAAATGAGTAGATACCAGTGACACCGCGACAAGACAATACAACTTTGTAATCATTGGTCATCGTGGAAATGGTGGATATCGCAGTTTTAAGAGCATATTTTCTGTTTTTTCCTTCTTTTTTTTCTTTTTTAATAAAGGGGAATATTGAAGCTTTTTTTCGATATAATTATTTGTTACTGACAACCAGAAATTCAAAGTTATTGGAATTAATCACATAATGTGTACAAGTTATATCCAGTTTGAGGTGTAGGTGTATTAACATTCCATCTCAGCCCATGGCAAGGGTTCCACAGTCATTGCGAGGATCTCAGATAACGAAAGTTTTTACTCACCTTTTTTTCACCTAACAAAATGATGTGCTGTTCCACTATAATGGGTACTTCACGCCTTAACAAAGAGCCTTCACCTGCAAATTATTCGATGGTGCCATCTGGAAGTGTAAGTACCTTACGAAAATATTTTGTCATACAAAATTCTTTACGCTCACAAATCAAAAAATTACCTTATTGTTTGGAATACTAAAGGTGTAACTTAAAATATTGTGCATCTTTTATGTAAAGCAGTGTAAAGTGAACTTGTGCTGAATCGGACACAGTTTCGTGTTAACTGTATATCCTGCACATTTATTTGCTGCTTATATGTGTCGAAGATCGTAAATGTAAGCAGTGGAGAGTTGAGCTTGGAATAACAATAATATAATGATGGTAGATTGCAGCTCACCATACGTGCATCAAGAGTGCCCCACACCCTATGGCCAGAGCGGGCCCTAGCCAACACCGTCTAGATAAAAGGCCACACAACAAGTGAATGTCACGTTACACCCATAGGCCGCCATCGCTAGCTTAGTGGCTGTTCGCTGGGGCATCGTAGCGCCATCAAGTGAGCTTGCGATGGAGGCCTACGAGAAAGACAGGCCCCAGCGCAGTCGTCATGCCACATAAGCAAAGTAGTTCCGAACAGGCGCGATCGCTAGCCGATTGGCCGGCCGCTGGGGCACTGCCCACTGCGTCATAGCGGGCAGCCACTGAGCTAGCGATCGCGCCGGTCCGGAACTACCTTGCTTACGTGGCATGACGTCTGCGCTGGGACTGGTCATTCTCGTAGGCCACGGGCATATCGGTGTGACGTCACACGGGCTTGGTGTGAGGCCTTGTATCTAGACCGCCTTGTCCTAGCTTGCGCGGGGCCCTGTGCAAAAATTCAGCTCGGGGCCCTCCCTCATCCTCCCCTCCCCTCCCGCTCGTTCAAAAGAATTCTAAGTTTCCTCACTGACATTAATACTAGCACTATTAAAAAAAAAAAAAAAAAATGTTATGATAAGAAAATTATTGACCGGAACTCGTCGCCTTTGAGACCATTTGCAGCCCGGCTGCGAGTGCCGCTCGCAACAGAGATCCCGTTATCCCGTTTTGGCCGCTTTGCACCTCCCCTTCCCCTACATTTGGCGCCGATCTGCATTAACGCTGCTAATCTTTTAACGCCGGATACTCCACATATCGTGTTGCAAGCCACTAGCGTTCCGCTACAGAATCATTACGTTCGTATGGCCAAGCAATGTGGATATCATTTTCGCGTTTTGAGGCAGGGAAAACGACAAAAGCGAAATACAATTCAGCGGCTCAACTACACTTAATTATTGATAACGTGTTTGTTCTTTTCGGACATGATATCAATAATTATGAATTTGCCCACAACAGGCAATGACAATTTCTATGCGGACGCAATCAAGCGCTCGATCCCTTGCGGGAATCCAGTACAGGCAGCAAGCAAAGCAATCAATGGGCAGAGGCTAGAAGTTGAGAATTTGGGTTGGAAGGGAAGCTTGCCTGGATAGCCTAATTGATCCCAAGAACGACACGGAACCAAAACAAACAAACACGCACGATCAGTGTCCGCATAACTACACATAGAACAAAAAATAAAAATATATAAATGAAAAGAATTGGTTAAGGTGACCGTTGGCCCAAATCCGGAAATCCGGGTTCGAATCCCGGTCCACCACAAATTTTCAACTTTGTCGTCGAATTTATTCCAACGCCCTGAAACGGTCCAAATGTTTAAATACTTCGATTTCGTCAACTACACTCACTGAAACTGTAGGCGATACTTTGAAGTTCAGGCGTTTATTGTGATGATTGACAACATATCAGCTGCATTAGCTGGTCACGTGCAAAAGCACCGTCAACAGACTACTGCTCTTCGAATATTATGGGTGTTAAAATCTCTTACAGCAGAGTGTTTGTCAGTGCTTACCAACGCCGGATCTATGGGGAACAAACTGGAGTGTCTGCCATGGGAAACACTTGCTGAGGGGCGCCAAAAAGACTCCAAAACCAGGTGACGTGAACCTAACGAGCGGGGAAGGGAAAAAAAAGATACCATGCAGGTTGGGCCACTCAATGAAGGAGACTCATCCTGGAGGAACCGCCTTTTTCTCTCATTTTTTAACCACACTTAAATGTGTCGTGACACACTAAAATTCCAATAAAAGAGAAAAATGTAGAAAAAAATTATTTACCAATTACAGCAATCTCAAATAGAACAACCACACCCAGGTACCCACTGCTGGGGGGCGGATGTCAAAGAAAAAACTACATTTACCTCTTCACCACATTCACGACCTCTTGTGGCATGAAAAGAGAGTGCCAATCCCTGCTAAACACATAACATACACAATTAAAAGGCACTGATATCTACACTACTGGCCATTAAAATTGCTACACCAAGAAAAAAAGGCAGGCCGGCCGCGGTGGCCGAGCGGTCTGCGGCGTGCCAGTCACGGTCTGCACGGCCGTTGCGGTTGGGGGTTCGAATCCCCCTCGGGCATGGATATTTGTGCCGTCTTTAGTATAACCTATTTCATAGGTAGTTAAGCCCCTTAAGCTCTACAAATATTTGCACGTTTGATGATAAACGGGTATTCATTGGACAAATATGTTATATTAGAATTTACATGTGACTAAATTTTCACGCAATTTGGGTGCATAGATCCTGAGAAATCAGTACCCAGAACAACCACCTCTGGCCGTAATAACGGCCTTGATACGCCTGCGCATTGAGTCAAACAGAGCTCGGATAGCGTGTACTTATACAGATGCTCATGCAGCTTCAACACGATACCACAGTTCATCAAGAGTAGTGACTGGCGTATTGCGACGAACCAGTTGCTCGACCGCCATTGACCAGACGTTTTCAATTGGTGAGAGATCTGGAGAATGTGCTGACCGGGGCAGCAGTCAATCGTTTTCCGTATCCAGAAAGGCCCGTACATGACCTGCAACATGCGGTCGTGCATTATCCTGCTGAAATGTAGGTTTTCGCAGGGATCGAATGAAGGGTAGAGCCACGGGTCGTAACGCATCTGAAATGTAACGGCCGCTGTTCAAAGTGCCGTCGATGCGCACAAGAGGTGGCCGAGACGTGTAACAAATGGCACCCCATACCATCACGCCGGATGATACGCCAGTATGGCGATGACGAATACACGCTTCACCGCGATGTCGCTATCATGGATGCGACCATCATGATGCTGTAAACAGCATGACGTTTTGCCATTCGTGCAACCAGGTTCGTCGTTTCGTACATCATCGCAGGTGCTCCTGTCTGTGAAGCAGCGTCAAGGGTAACCGCAGCCATTGTCTCCTAGCTGATAGTCCATGCTGCTGCAAACGTCGTCGAACTGTTCGTGCAGATGGTTGTTTTGCAAACGCCCCCATCTGTTGACTCAGGGATCGACACGCGGCTGCACGATCCGTTACAGCCATGCGGATAAGATGCCTGTCATCTCGACTGCTAGTGATACGAGGCCGTTGGGATCCAAATATATATCCGATTCTATATTCTCCTAACAGTCATTGAATCGCAACCAACGCGAGCAGAAATGTCGCGATAAGATAAACCGCAATCGCGATAGGCTACAATCCGACCTTTGATGGTACGCATTTCTCCTTGTTACACGAGGCATCACAACAACATTTCACCAGACAACGCCGATCAACTGCTGTTTGTGTATGAGAAATCGGTTGGAAACTTTCCTCGTGTCACCAGCAACCTTGTGTGAATGCTCTGAAAAGTTAATCATCTGCATATCACAGCATCTCCTTCCTGTCGCTTAAATTTCGCGTCTGTTACACATCATTTTAATGGCCAGGAGTGTATCTTCCTATGAGTTTCTGATAGCCCTGCACAAGTGCCATCGACAAGAAATTCGCAAATCGCTGCTGGTAACCGCAATGGGACCTTAACTTGTGGGTTAATCCATCTTTACTAGTCAGCGATTGCAAAAATGACGTCATGGCATCTGCTAAATCATGCAGTGTTTTTGGGTAGTCCCACAACCGTTCTCCCGTTTCGAAAACCCTAGTCCGTTATTAATGTATACCCGAAAAACCATTGGTTGTCTACCAGAAGTTATAATACTGCCGAGAGGTGGCGTTGCAGCCGCTAAGAAAACGTACTACCCGATTTTAAGAATCTACTTTTCGAAATATTATAGTTTTCGCACATTTTTCAGATTGACATCTATGTTCAATGAAGGTATGATTTTATTGTCGTTGTTCTTTGCAGTTACGGTGTCCGTCTTCATGGTCTAGTGGACAGTTTGGTGGCTTGCTACGCAAGGGGCCTAAGATCGATTGCCAGTCTGGTCGGAGATATTCTCCGCCCGGAGACTGGGTGTTGTGTCGTACATTTCATCATCATTGAGACGCAAGTCGTCGAAGTGGCTATAGCTAAGAAGATTTGCTCCAGGTTGGCGAAATATGACCTCAGGTTAGATCTAACGGCAATAACTGCCGAACACGAAGTGCCACCTAGTACAGACTTTATGACAAAGAGAGTATGCATTAAATAAATAATTATTAATTTTCATATCATGGATTCAAACACTATGCAAAACTGCGACCCGATTGATATGTCACAAGGTACGGTCAGATTAAAACTGTGAAAGTCGGTAATATTATGAATGCTTTGCTTAGGCGAATGTCAACAGCAGTAATATATTTCATAAAATTCATATTTAAAAAACCATCAGCTGTTTATTCAAAACCTTGTATATCAACCAGTTTCGGTCAATAGACCATCAACATGGATAAACTATACAAAAAAATACAAAATAAACGTAATTAATGAGCACTAACAAAGAGAGGCAATAATCAGCAAAATTACATATAAATTGATTGAAAATGGAGAATCGTGAGTCAGAGACGATGAAACCTATGTTATCTATATTAGTAATACCATTAATGGATGTACAATATCTTTGGATGAACATCTTTGGACACAAGTGTAAACAAAGTTACAAGGTGTAGTCATCAACAAGTTACGACGAAATTTGTGTATACAAAACTTAACAATAACAAATAAAGTGTGGTGCACTGCACTCTGACTCATGCAATTAGCACAAGGCACTCGCTCCATTTTTATTCATAATCCGTTCTTATTTTTTATGTTGTGTTTGACTGATAGGTTTTATCTAAAATGACCACTGTATTTAAACACTTTTAGTTATACTGACTTCTGTTTGTCTCAGCTAGATGTATTTTATCATTCAGTTTTAACACCTCGTAAGTATTTTAACTATATGTTAAATTGACATGATTCTCCATTTTCAATCTCTTTATATATAATTTTGCTAATTATTTCCTCTCTTTGTTTGTGCACATTAATGACGTTTATTTCGTATTTTTGTATAGTTTATCCATGAAGATGGTCTATTGACCGAAACTGGTAGATATATAAGGTTTTGAATAAACAGCTGATAGTTTTTAAATATGCATTTTATGAAATCGGTAAAATTAATCGGCAATTAAACCACATAAAACAGATTTTCCATGGCAATCTAATGTCACGGGATGCTTGCCTAACCTGAGAATCGTCGTCTCGTGGGTGTGGAGTATTTTTCAGATCCCCAAATGAATTAGTATTATAAATGCGCAATATGGCGAACAGCCACGAAGACCGTTCCCACCGTTACTTGGAACGATTGCACACGGGTACTTGCGCTGGAGTCACACAACTTGAGCGCCCTTACTTCGGCCGTTCCCGCCTCTGCAGGGCAGCAACCTAAGAAACGCGAAACTAGACTGCACATATCAAAACCAATGTGCGCTGTTCCTCTGGGGAAGCTGGCTACGAAGTTCCTTATTTTTCCGGCGGGCAAATTCAGCGGCTAGACGTACGAGGTAGCAAAAACAAGGAGAGCCTTCTCGTCCTCAGTTGCTCGGCAGTCTTGCAAGGTATCGGTTGACGCTCTGCAATTGTGCGGGAGTCGCCGCCATTGTAGTACACCTTGGTACTAATTTTCTGCAGCAACCATGAACTTCGCCGTTTCGACGCGGACGTGTTCGCCGTTTCCCGCGAGTTTATAGAAATGTAACGGTTTGCATTGTGGGCGCATTCAGTTTAACCATGCTCTCGCTGTAGCCACTAGTGCTGATTGCTTGGGTTCAGTTGTTCATTCTCATGGCTAAAAAGTAACTTCAGTATTCTCTCTAAGTACTCCCTCGGAGTTAATAGAACCATCATTTACTTCAAAATGTGTTTTCATTTATATCATATCCTGCAGCAGAATGTTGTGTTTTTATATCTTCTGTGTGTATTATCAAGTGTGCCAGGCTACCTGATCTTTAAGTATGTCAGTTGCAGAATATAATAACTAAAACGGAGAATTTCATGCAAATGTATGTTGTATGCATGTTCGAATGTTTGTTAAGCTTATGGGACTTAACTGCGGGGTCATCGGTCCATGAACTTACAAACTACTTATAAACTACCTTATATTAAAGACAACACAAACATCCATATCCGAGGGTGGATTCGAACCACCGACGGGAAACGGCCTCGCGCATCGGAGCATGGCGCCTCAATGCGCTCGGCCACGAAGCCGCGGCGTTGTGTGCGTGTTTGTTTTGGGCCATTTGAGGTTTAAATGTTCAAATGTTTGTAGAACTTATGGGACTTAACTACGGGGTTATCAGTCCCTAAGCTTACAAACTACTTATGAACTACCTAAGACTAAGGACGGCACAAATATCCATGCCCGAGGGGGGATTCGAACCCCCGACCGTAGTGGCCATGCAGACCGTGACTGAAGCGCCTCAGTCCCCTCGGCCACCGCGGCCGGCGCCATTTGAGGGGTAAATGCATGTTTCGTAGTTTATTCGATATCAAAGCGTGTTTTACACGTTTATACTGTATGTTGAATAGTTTTAGCGCTTATATTACAATACATTGCATGATATCGCCTTTTATTGATTTTGTAACAATAAGATGTAATTACGACAATATCAATAACTTGATATGTTCAAAAACAAATGTTTGTAAAGCTTATGGGACTCGACTACGGGGTCATCAGTCCCTAAACTTACAAACTACTTACGAACTAGGACGGCACAAATATCCATGCCCGAGGGGGGATTCGAACCCCCGACCGTAGTGGCCGTGCAGACCGTGACTGAAATAACTTGATATCCTAAACTAAAAAGGTGTGTGTAAAATATATGGATGTATCAAATTTTATGTCCTCAAAAATATATAAATATATCAGTCATTTTAAAATGTTGCTTTGTTTTATAGATGTACTTTCAAAAGCCCCTGCTCATGTAGGTGCGTACAGACAGCGTCTATCTAGTTCCTATCCCTACTAGATGGGGCACTCGGTTGGAAGCTACAATGTTTTACGCTGACAATTTCGATGCTATTAAATCGTATGTAATAAAATTGATAGTACTTAAATGTAAAAATTTAATACTGTTATGTCTTATTCTAAAATAAATATTTCTTTCATTTTAGGTAGTAATTGTTTTGCAGACAATTGATGCCGTTTGCATCAGAGACGCACAAACAGCATTTAAATGCAATAATGTGCAGCAGGATTTAATTCTCATCAAATTTCTCTAAATTTCCCTCTACAATTACATATTTAGAGGCCACGTCTCTCCCACTGGTAGACTCAATTTCAATTATTGAGGAATTCCAGGTAACCTCAGTCAAGGCCAAAGAAAAGTGGCAGTAGTTGCAAAAAATAAACTGCGCAGTGTTAAAAGAAACCCAGACTTTGAATTTTTATGTTCTGTGAAGAAAGTATTTTGTGGTGGAACCCTGAGTGAAAGACCTGACCTGACAGTGTACACTGAAATTTGCGTCTATTACGTCTTGTAGAGAGTTTATTTTGACAGATAAGTTCAGGAACGTAACGGAAAAGAATTTAGAAATGTTGTTAGTTGTTAACTGTGCAAACATGGAATTGAAATAATAAATTCAGAGTAAAAACGATATTGCATACGTTAATTATTATTTCTGCTACTCGTGCATGTTTTGTAGTTTGATAGTGCATCAATTCATGCATATTTCGGGAATTTATAGTGTTTGAAATTTTCGTCTCTAATTAATTAATTATTTTTAACAGAACTGTCCGACTTTTAGTCTGTAGTCTTGCCCTTTTTATCCATTAAATAACAAACAGAAACCTCTGCTAGAATAAAGGAGTTTCGATGCTGGCAATGGTCATAGCAGCAAAAGATTCTCAGGTAAGCCTACCCGGCGAGTAGAAATTAGGCAGGTTTATTAATTCTAACCATTCCTTACTTTGACGGGTAACGAAAGTCGCCCGCACTGTAAAATATTTTCAGGCGATTCTGTATGGCACAGAGAAGACGCCACCCAGACTCAATGCGGTGGAGGGCCGTAAGGAGTTGTGGCTCGAAGGATTAGTCACTCGTTCTGTTGTTTCTAGGATGTGGCGCTATCTCGAAACCGTATCCCGAAGAATAGGGCAGGGCCGACCACGGAGGATATCAGACAGAGAGGACCGTTATTCAACTGCAAGCAGCTATCGGTACCGTTGTGGTAGTGCGAGGCATTTGACATCTCACCCGCAGCATCTGGAGCCGGCCGTGGTGGCCGAGGGGACTGAGCCGCTCCAGTCACGGTCTGCACGGCCTCTACGGTGGGGGTTCGAATCCCCCCTCGGGCATGGATATTTGTGCCGTCCTTAGTCTTAGCTAGTTCATGCGTAGTTTGTAAGCTTAGGGACTGATGACCTCGACGGCCCACTGAACTACGCTATCGCAGCCTCCGCCCCCGAAACTTTGAACAGTTGTAGCTGCCAAACTAAACGAGCTAAAAATGTCATTCAAAATTATTTGTACACAGCTGGTGTCAAAACTTCCAGTGCATGATAGAAACAACCATTGTTCCATTTAAAAAACTGTATGTTTGCATGAAAAAATACACTTTCTAAGTAATGTTACAATCTGTTTGTTGGCTAAGAATACGAGCCCCTGACTACCAAACCATTCTGTGGAAACCGCACATCAATCGCACTTTCCGTTTCCGAAGTGTTTTGCGAAACAGTTAGAAGCGCGGCATTTGCCTCTGAAGTCTGTTCGTTGACGGTGGAGTCGTGATCAAAGACCGGGTATCACGTTATTTCTATCCATCAGTCTCTTCGTGAAAGCAATAAAAATCATCCGCCTGTTAGCGAAAGTTTTCAACCTCCTAGGTTCCAAACCCGGGCCGTCCACATTTCGATCCGATCCGATGGCTACAGCCATCTACATCTACATAGATACTCTGCAAATGACATTTAAGTGCCTGGCAGAGGGTTCATTAACCATTTTCATAACTTTTCTCTACCGTTTCATTCTCTAATAGCGCGCGGGAAGAAAGAACACCTAAATCGTTCCGTTTTCGGTCTGATTTCTCTTATTTTATTGAGATAGTCATGTCTCCCTACGTAGGTGGGTGCTAGCAAAATATTTTCACATTCAGAAGTAAAAGTCAGTGATTGAAACTTCGCAAACAGATCACGCCGCAATGAATAACGTATTTCTTTTAATGATTTCCACCCCAATTCTTGCAACATTTACGCGACGTAACGTGATAAAACAAAACGAGCTGCCCTTCTCTGAACCTTCTCAATATCTTCCGTCAGTCCCACCTGGTGAGGGTCCCACAAGGGGCAACAGTACTCCATGAGAGGACGCACAAGTGTGAGGTAGGCAGTCTCTTTGGTGGAGCTGGTGCATCTTCGAAGCGTTCTGCCAATGAAACGTAATCTTTGGTTCGCCTTCCCCACAATATTTTCTATGTGTTCTCTCAAGTCTAAGTTGTTCGTAAGTGTAACTCCTAGGTATTTGGTAGAATTTACGACCTTAAGGTTTGACTGATTTATCGCGTAACTGAAATTAAGCGGATTTCTTTTAGTGGTCATGTGTATTACTTCACACTTTTCTTTATTTGGTGTCAATTGCCAATTTTCGCACCATGCAGAAATTTTGTCTAAATCGCTTTGCATGAGTGGAGGTTTCTGAAAGGTTAGTGTTTTGACGTCGTTGAGTGGTGGACCTGGTCTTTTCTTAGTGGGGGAGTACTGCGACAATAGCAGGAGCCATTAAACGGGGACAACCAGTGGCGCAGCCACGGGAGAGCCTAGAGAGTCTATAAGTGGACTGAAGCCCCTCCACCTCGCCCCCCCCCCCAAGCACCTCCCAAATATTTTTTTTTAATTCTATTGTTTCCATTTTTAACAGATCGGCACCGGATATTATAAGTAGTACACATGTAATGAATCACAACGCAACTATAAATATGCCAAGCACAGCTGCTGCCGCTGTCACTGCTATGCTGAACTTACGAGCCCATTGTTCATATGCGGCGACCCGCTGCTTAGCACCGAGTGGAATCTTTTAGACATAGAGTCCCTTGTTAATTAAACTGTAAAGATGTTTCAGATGTTTGTAAAGCTTATGGGACTTGATTTCGGGGTCATCAGTCCCTAAACTTACAAACTACTTATGAACTAGCTAATACTAAGGACGGCACAAATATCCATGTCCGAGAGGGAATTCGAACCCCCGACCGCAGTAGCCGTGCACACCGTGACTGGCGCGCCGCAGTCCCCTCGGCCACCGCGGCCGGCTAAACTGTAAAGACCTCTCTTTTTGGCTAGTAACATAGAATCTGCTTAATTATTTTACGAGTTAATTATATACCAGGGCCGGCGCAAGACACGTGCGAAACGTGCGGCCGCACGGGGCGGCACTAGGTATGGGAGTGTGAGGTGCTGCGACTCGAGCGCACCGAGAATTTCTCGAGCTGCCGGCGCTCGAGCAGTTCTCGAGAAGCTCGCGAGAAGCGGCGCGGCGGTTGACTGGGGCAGCGCGACACGCCCCGCGCTGCGGTTATTTGAAGCGCTCGCGGCATTTAAATGTAGGCGTTTAATACAAGAAAACCAAAGTCACTCGGCTGGCAATTAGGGTTGCCAGATCTCCGGGCGCCGCCCGGAGTGCCCGGGTTTCGAATGAATTCTCCGGGTCTTACGGGTCAATGACTCTCATCTCCGGGCTTGAATGTAACCTTCATCTTAACTTTTTTTTACGACGCTTTTTAAGTACTATGCTCATGTAGCGACGATCTACATCGAACTTAACGTAACTTAAACTAAGGACGAACACAACATCCATGCCCTAGGGGGAATTCGAACCTCTGGCGGGAGCAGTCTCGCGCACTGTGGCAAGACGCCTCAGTGCGCTCGGCCATTCCCGGCCGGCTCCTCTCTAGTAATTATCAATAACTTTATATAGATGTCAATTTCTTATTGCAACAAAACGCTACTTTTCTATTCATCCTCTGTTGCATCGGTAGTAATCGGCTAGCGCATTATTAAGCAAACACTGTTGCGGCAACGTATCAACAGGCGACGTCTATTATTTGTGTTTGTTCGTTCATTGTTAGTTATCAGTTCACCAGCAATTTTTGGAGGGAGGAGATGGTTGGTGGTGTTTTTTTTTTTTTTTTTTTTTTTTTTTTTTTTTTTTTTTTTTTTTTTTTTTTTTAGAATTCACGTGTAATCCTGGTTGGGGGGCGGAGTTGGTCGCAGTTGGGGGAGGGGGGGGGGTGAGTCATTGGCCAAGGGGGCACGTCTGTGGTCTCCGGGCCTGCCTCGAGTTCAATCTGGCAACCCTACTGGCAATCCATCACGGAGGATAGAGATCTGTTGTTCAGTTCCGTAGTGTAGCAAAAAATACAACAGACGGGGTGTAAGACATTTAAAATTACACATGTCTAGCAATCAAACAGAAAAAGTTCAGAGATAGAAAAGTGCATTCTTATCTAATATATAAAGCAGTGTCCATATGTTTGTACGTGTTGCGTACAAATCTACAGGTTTGTTCCAATCCTTATGAAATTTTGTACACGTAAGCTTCAATCCATGAGGACGGTCGTCGTAAGTGTAAGAATCACATACGATATATAGTTCACGAGATATGACGTCATAAACAATGCTCGAAAAACTGCTGCATTTTGCGACAAAGCTGCTCATTTTCTCCTAAACCACTGGACCGATTTCAACCAAATTTGGTACACACATTACCGTGAGGTAACAATTTCTGCATGGTTAAGAATCACATACGGCACATGGTTCAAAAGATATTACGTCATAACCAATAGAAATCGCAAAAAATGCCATACAATGCGGCGAGACTTTCGAAATACACTGTATGAAAATGACAGTACTTAGCGACTCGCAACACACTTTAAACATGATTTCAAACCTGTATTAAACTTTTTCTCGCTGGAAACCATAGTAAAATGATGAAAGGGAAAAAAGTTTCTCGCTTACTACTTCTCCGCTGTTTATGTAGTGAAATTACGGCGTTCAGTATGACGTTACAATTTATAATTTCTACACCACAAATTGCAGCCGCAGGAAATTTTACAAACAGTATACACGTGTATAGTTAGTGTACCTTCTAAATTGTATCACAGTACGACACGTAGTTCATGAGATATGAGCAGATAAACAGTAATGTTCATGGAAAACCGCCCCATCACGCACCAAGTTTTAATCTATTACTTCTTTACTACTAATTGTATTCCCAAGAGATTTTACATACAGCCCTTATACTCCTCAAAAATGGCAGGAATAAATAAATGCCGGCCGCGGTGGCCGAGGGGACTAAGGCGCTCCAGCCATGGTCTGCACGGCCACTACGGTCGGGGGTTCGAATCCCCCCTCGGGCATGGATATTTGTGCCGTTCTAGTTCGTAAGTAGTTCATAAGTAGTTTGTAAGTTTAGGGACTGATGACCCCGTAGTTAAGTCCCATGGACTATACAAACATTTGAACATTTGAATAAATAAATAAATACCCGGGCAATGCCGGGTTTTTAGCTAGTATTTTAATACAAGTCAGACAAAATACCGAGCTATTATGTATGTTGTCCATTCAAACTACATTAAAAGCAATTTCGGTAAAAAGGTTGTATAGTAGCTGAAACAGTGTGCGAGTATCGGAAAACAATAATTTTTAATTTGGCATCCAAAATGCATAAAAATTATTCACTATCCAAACTTTTGATCAGAATGAGGACATAACAACCAACAGTCAGTATTGTAGTTCTAAATTGTGGTGACTATGGGTAAAGTACCAGAGCTGAAAAAAGCTGGAAAAAAGGACGGAAGATTTGGTACGTAACGCTGGCTAATACTGCAAGCTCTTCCGAATTTTTTTTTCTACAATTAGTAAATGTATGTTGGGACGTTTTGGGTGTAGCATCATTCTCTCATGTAAGTATAAATAAATGCGGAATGCATATTGGTATTTGGTAACAATGAAGCTCTTGTTTCGTGTAAGATCCGTGTTTTAATAATGTTAGGGGTATATAATAATAATTAGCCGTCTTCAGTCACAATAATTTTATTGTCTGACGCGTTTCGAGAACTTTATTACTGTATTTTTGTGTTACATCTGCTTCAGTTTTTCACCCAACGGTAGAAGAACGACACAGTTGTTAGTTTTTCGCGAGAAACTTGCCGCAGGCCTTAATGCAAGGATTAGGGTTACCACATGTCCTTCTTCAGGAAAGAGGACATTTCTATATTCACAAAGGAACCTTCATTCGCTCTCTCTCTCTCGTTTTGACAACTCAAGTACTAGTGATGTCTCTACTGTATTATCACAGTCTTGTTTGTAATACATCTTACGCATCTTACGAAATTTGTTTATCTTCTTACAAATTAAGAAGCATGAAATGTTGAGACCCGTAGAACGAATTACATGACTACATAGCAGTGAAGCCCTAATATTTCATCACTTCACCACTTGTAATTATCGTCTTAGGTGCTTATGCTTATAAGATACCTTGCCGATCACCCCTGTTATCACCTAAAATTTTTTACGATGCATCATTTACAGAAACCATAGTACTTTTGACTGTAAAATCGTCATGAATAAAGTAACTATAAAAACTATTTAAGCGTTTCTTGATATAGCTACGCTTCCATTTCGGATCAGACCGACGGGACTATATACATGATTAGCATCTAGATTCCAGTGAGTGAATGGAATATGTGAGGCCTTTGTGAAGAAAAAGCAATGAATAAAATAAACTTTCAATTTACCGTTCAAAGACTCGCAATCAATCATTAAAAACTACTAAGTTTTTAGGAGAAAAGCTTTAAATCGCTGTTTTAAAAACTCTGTTTACGTAGTTACGTCTCTTTGGTCTTAAACGGGCGAATGATGAAAGGGCAATGGTGACTGTGGCATCTGACCGTATTTGTATGAAGTTTTGAACGAGGTATTAACTTAAGTATAACGAACATTGCACTAGCTTTTGATCTTAAAGTCTTTAGTGTGGTTGACAGACACACAGAACTGCCGAGTCCCATCACGAAGGCTGAACGTATTATTTTTGGGTGTCACACAACACTCCGACCAGAGAAATGAGGGGAGAGTTTAATATTATACTACTGTATGTGTATTGCACTGTCTTGCATTGTTGCAGACGTGTGTATTTAATTGGCCGCCCCGAAGGTCGTATTCCGCGACAATTGCCACGCCAATTATTTCAATTGTTCCAGAGTAGCTTCACCTCTGAGCAGCGGCGGCACAGAAACGAGAAAATTCAAAAATCACGTTGTTTCAAGAAAGGTTAGATTCTCTAGTGATTGTGACATTTCAGAGAGTTGTATTTACGCACTTTCAAGTTGACGCAGTTGCACAACGCAAAAAAGAGGACATTTCCCCATTTTGTTAAAAACCCGGCCAGACCATTTTAGGGTCCAAAAAAGAGGACATGTTCGGGTAAAAGAAGACGTCTGGTAACCCTAGCAAGGATCTTATAATAAACATACAGTGAAGTAATGTGAATTGTTAACTGCATTTGTCGAGATGACATTATCTCCTGCATTGGTGAAATAAATAATAAAAACAATAAAATTATTGTGACTGAAGACGGTTTATTGTTATTATAATATACCCCTAACCTAAACGGTACAGTCACGGACAGCCCACGGCGAAATGTCGATTAATAATAATGTAATAATGCTATGATTTTTATCTTCTGTGAAACATTCTACCACTACTATTGATAACAGAAACAATTCAGTTTCTTTCTTGCACGTACGGAAGACGATTAAGACTGCACTGTCGCAATGTTTCGTTGTAGAACAGCATTGTCGACAACATCTCGAGAGTACTCGAGAATTTCTCGAGGAATTGGCTTAGCGTCGCGCATTTCTCGAGAACGCTCGTAGCCCATTCCTAGGCGGCACCAGACAATAGCAGTGGCTGGTCTGCTGCCCCTGTTGGACAAGGCGAAGGAGGGAAACAGAGGAATTTTCTAACAACTCATTTCTCTGTTTTAAGAGCAGCCATTATGGAGTTATGTGGTCACTGACTATAAAAACTAATTTTTCAAATGTTGCATTTATTTTTACAAAAACCATTGTAGCCAATGTTGCGTTCTTTACGACTAATAAATACACGTGCAACCAATCTGGAATACAGCTCAAGCAACACCAATTTTTGTATCCACCTTCTCATTTGCCCCCTCACCCCTCCTTCTTTCAACATTGATATCCTCCTTCCCTCACCTCACTGTGCATAACCTCTATGTTTATTTCTGACTGAATGTACTGTAGAGTATCATGTAAAAATTCGAATTAGATCGATCAAGAACTTTTCGAGATTTGTGGTAACTACTCTTCCCTTAAATACAGAGTGCTCGGAAATTCTTCATACAAACGTTGAACACTTCAACAGGGGATTTGATATGATTTGATTTTTCCAGGGAAGACAAAACAGTCTTGGTTCCAAACCGCTACTGCCCGCACCGAAACTAAGTTTATTGTGCGGTTTCTCTCCCTGTATATCTAGTAAAGCCAACCAATGCCCTTGAACAGTGCAAGTAGTCCCTTTACCAGTTCTTTATTAGACACAATTTCTTTGGGTCTGGTTGTCCCAAATATTCTGTGCCTTTTATTCTCCGATGCAATGCATTAGAAGATTAGATGTGATGCAGTTTCATCACCGTCATCACAGATCCTACATTTAGGGTCCTCTTCTGTTATTCCCATTGTACGTAAATGTTTTTTGAAATTCCCATGGCCTGTCACCAATCCAACCATGAGTCTAATCTCTCTCCTGTTCAGGCCCAGGATTGCAGAGCTTCTTTTAACACATGGCTCTGGCATCATTACCTTGCCATGTTTTTGTTGATGGACTTTGGTCCAATATTCTACGAGCTGTCTTCTGAGCCAGTTACGTAGCTCCAATTTGATCATTGCCTTGGTGATTGTCAGGACAGGTTCCGCTCCAATAAATGGAGTTTCTGCCCCCATCCTGGCTAATCTGTCGGCATGTTCGTTGCCACTGATCCCCGAGTGGCCAGGGACCCACAATAGGTTTACTCTATTGCTTTCCCCTTAGCTCCACCAGAACCCTGTGACATTCTGCAACAATTTTAGACCTTGTTGCTGTCAACAGGGGAACGAATACATAATTATTTGATAAGGAACCCATGTCCAGGAATGACATTCTTCAAAGCTGTCAGCATTTCTTTAATTTTCGACACTGTGAAACAAGTAAGCTCTTTGCTTTCCAAGTTTTAGAAGGATGTCACATGCACCAAAACGAGAACAAAATGTCAAATAATAATGGGCTCTAAAATGCATATCTTAGTGCTATGAGCACTTCTTCAACTTCATTTGTCTTCTGTTTACAGTCTCTTCTACTAGTCAAGTGTTCATAGCTCTTAAGGTACGGTATTCATTGTACAGTCCATGTTTACTAGATTCTTCTTTCTTTTCTTGGTTCATGCTACCTACTCCAAAACTATAGAAAGCAAAGAGTAGAAGGGATTAGTTTCACAAAGGAAAAAATGAAGAAGAGCTCATAGGATCAAAAAGAATGTTCAAATGTTTGTATAGTCTATGGGACTTAACTACGGGGTCATCAGTTCCTAAACTTACAAACTACTTATGAACTACTTACTAACTAGGACGGCCCAAATATCCATGTCCGAGGGGGGATTCGAACCCCCGACCGTAGTGGCCGTGCAGACCGTGACTGGAGCGCCTTAGTCTCCTCGGCCACCGCGGCCGGCTCATAGTATCACTGGATGACGTTTCTGGATGTGAGGTACTTTTCAAAATATGTACTATCTCCTGTACGACTCATCGAAATTTGTAATAAGAATTTCTGAAAACCTAAATGTTTCAAAAATATACAGCCCATCTCCTTCCGAATGCTAATCAGAGTATGGTGTAAAAAGTTTTAATGAACAGGTTGATAACGTTTGGAGATTTTTGGTAAAAACTTTTCCGTTTATATATTAGGCATACATACAGTGGCGTCTGGTGCTTCAGATGACTGGGGGTTCACTTCTTTCAATGCTGGATCTTGATAGTGGCGCCCCCCCCCCCCCCTACAGTCAACACCACCTAGAGACAAGGCCCCACAACAGTCTGTGCTACTAGGCCGCGGCCGCCAGCTGACTGCCTGACCGCTACGAGGCAGTGGGCGTGCTCCAACGGCCAGCCATTCAGCTAGCGGCCGCGGCCTGCTCAGTGTGACGTAGCACGGACTGTTGTGAGGCCTTGTCTCTGGGTGATGTTGCTCTTGCTCGGCGCGTCGATGTTTCGGCGCCCCCCTCCCCTTTAGATATATTTTCGTTATTGGATCTGCAGAATGTCTAACCTCGGCTTATCTACGTTTGCTTCAACTCGAGCTGAGGCGTCAGCCTGCCAAGCTTCGTTATTTTATACTTATCTTCCAAGCTTAAAGCTGAGTAATTTGTTTCTAAAAGATACTGAACGTTGTTAATTTTTCTTTGTTAATAAACACACAGGACATATGAATATGCAAATGAACACTAAAACACAGTAAGTGATTACACTGTTAAGTGACTGTAACAAAACGAATGTGACGATGAGGAGACAAGCTACCTTCGGGTCACGTGACATTGTAAGCAGCATCCCCTCCTAACCCTATGCATGTGCAAAGGCATTCTCCCACACAGCTTTTCAAACAGTTAAATAATTGTTATAATGGTGAGTATAAATGTCATTACCCTGAAAATTGCAACACATTTGCAAAAGCTTCCAAAGTATATGAGGCGAGTAACAAGTCATTATTCGCCTTTCCCACGACATTATCAACGTGTTCTTTCCAATTTAAGTCTGAAGTAATAGTAATTCCTAGGTATTTTGTGGAGTTTACGGCCTTCACTTTTATTGATTTATCTTGTAAACAAAGTTTAACAGGTTTCTTTCCGTACTCATGTGGACGACTTGATACTTTTCAATTGCCAATTTTTACTCTATAGTGATATCTTATTTAGATCGTTCTGCAGTTGGCTTTGATCTTCAGATGATTTTACTAGACGGTAAATGATGGCGTCATCTGCAAATAACCTAACAAAGCTACTTAGATTTACCCTAAATCGTTTATGTAAAAAAAAAAAAAAAAAAAAAAAAAAAAAAAAAAAAAAAAAAAAAAAAAAGGAACAGCAGAGGACCCTGTGGAAAGCCCGATATCACCACGAACTGTGTCCACTCTCAGGAAATCCCCTATCCAGTCGCAAATTTGGGGCGATATACCATAACCACGCAATTTGATTAAAATCCGTTTGTGAGGTACAGTGTCAAAAGCCTTCTGGAAATCAAGAAATACGGAATCAATTTGCGAACCTTGTCGATATCACCCATCACTTCGTGTGAGTAAAGGCTAGTTGTGTTTCGCATGAACGATATTTTCTAAATCCATGTTGACCTTGGGCCAATAGATCATTCTGTTCGAGATAATTCATAATATTTGAATACAGGATATGTTCCAAAACCCTGCTGCAAATTGACGTCAATGAAATAGGCCTGTAGGCTCCAACGCCAATATTACAAGCGTCATTTCCCCTCGCCCTCCCTGCCGCGGGAGAGCCCATATGCTGCCTCCAGGTAGTTCAGAAGAGATTTTGAACCTTAGCCGCGTATGCGCAATGCAACGCCGCGGCCACAGTCGCGTATATTAAGAGGCCGCGCTACGACTCTTATACGCGTTGTCTTCGCGACGTAAAACGTTTCTCATGAGATAAAAATACTTTGAATGTACATATAAAATGATATGTTAGAAGAACAAAACGTAGAAATTTTAGTTAAAAAACACTTTTATTTCATTAATTACTTTTTTTTACATCTTTTATGTAACTGTCAAACGTACTTTTTTTTTGTGAAAACGTGTGACAACAGATGTGTCAAACAAAAAACTGGACAGATTTTAACGTTACACGAGGGTTTTCTTTCTGATTTTCTTTTTAATGAGGAGGCTCCAATTTTGCAATTCGCACGGGGCAGCTTTTAGGCTTGCGCCGACTGTATATACAGTACACTACATTTCCACCACGTTGCTCCTCTCCCACTTTCAAATTAATGCGAGTCTTCTCACTTTATTTCTTGTGCAATTGTTTCCGTAGTATAAGTGGTTAAATCACAAAAAAGTGTAAAAATAAGTCTTAGATTAATAAATTCAATAGGCTTCATAAAAAAAAAAAAAAAAAATAAAAAATAAAAAAAAAAAAAATAAAAAAAATAAAAAAATTATTCCCAGAACCACTGCGCCACTCGGGACAACATACTACACCTGTATTCTAAACTCATCATACTTGGGGGCGATCTGTTCAATTAATTTATTATGTAAAAAAAGCTAACATTACAGATTAACTTTATTAAGATAAACGGTTTCGGCAGATTAAAATGCTATGAACATGTGGTGCATAAATAAAAGATCCGATAATGGCTGTCTCATGAAACCGGTCATCTAAAAAAAATTCTATTCCTGTCTGTTTTACATAATGAATATTCTAACAGCGTATTGTATGTCAATATGAATCAATTTTTTAATTGGGTATTATAAAAGAAAATAGTAGATTGTATTCAAAGCACATAATAACATTTTCACGGCAAATTTTGCTGCTAGCTTATGGGATATAAATTTGCCACTTACGCTCATTAAGCTTTCGGTGGCAGGAAAATTTTGAATAACTGTTGCAGACAGTTTCGTGAGTTAAAGAACAATGGCTTGTCATGTGCCGATGAGTGTCACGTACGGCATATCTGTCGAGCGAAATGCTTTGGTACCCATTTCAAAATGGCTCAGTTGCAGACACAGCAGAAGTAGGAGAGGGCTTTGATGTGTGATTTTTTCCTATTATTGTGATGATGTACAGTGTAGTTCCATGTCCTCTGGCTTGTGTATTTATTTTATTATGTGCCTTTTCGAGTCCTGCCGAATCTGCAAATACCGACATCCAACTAGATGCAAAAGCCCAGCATAACCATCAGATTGACAGCTTAAATTTACTTTTGTATACATTCTTACTTACTTTGACAGTATTGACCATATGGCTGTTCAAACACAGAAGATTTCGATTTATCCACGAGACTGGACTGGCTGTAATTTATGGTGAGTCAAACTTTTTAAAGCTCAATTCTCTGTTAGTAAACAGAGCTTGTTGTGAAACATTTTAAATGTTTATAAATAACATGGTAGACTTCAAAATTCATCTGGCTCAATTCTGCTAGCTAACAGAATTGTCAATTTGCAATGTGACGGCGCTAAAAAAAATAAAATAAAATAAAAAGCGAGGCGTTATACGAAGTCATTGCACGAACATGGTGAAGCAAGCGGGCTAATGTAATTCCTATAAGGTATTCGAAATATTATCGTGTATAGTCGTATAAAATTTTCATACACCATTAGTTTCGTGAAATCCACCCCCTTGTCCCGTTTGTTTAAGCTGTAGCTAGTGATTGCCGTAATCCTCAGGATCTATTCGATGCTGTCGGTACATTTAGAAAATTTTAAAATTGTCTATTAGGGTCCATCCTTTACTGCCTTTACGGAGATCCATAATTTTCAACACCCTGTGCGCTCTGCCATTTTAATATTTTCTTTATTAATATACCCCCCCCACCAGTAATGATTAATGTGTGAGCTGATGGTAATAAATATACTCTGTCTTCATTTCAGGTCCTGTTTATCTCGCCAATGTGTTATGCAAACTATTGTTACTTGATGATTTGTGTTTTCTGATGAACTTGACTGCCTTACTTTGATCTCATGGTATTGGTGGCACCAATTGTGCCTGGTTTTCTTTCTTGAGCAGTGGTAGGATAAGATGCAGTGTTGTCTAAAAGATCTTGATTAAATTTTGTTACAATACCTGAAGAAAGGAAAACAAAAAAAGCAAGGTCCAACAATTTGACTTTGGCCACTATTATTTTAGACTATCACTGCATGTAATTTTAAGAGTTTCTAATAGGGTTTTGACATGTGTATCATCATTAATATCACCTATAGGCCTAAATATTTTTGTGTCATTCGGTTAATTGTGAAACATAATTTGTTATGTCTTTGCTGCATCCAACAGTCAAGGAAGAAGAAAGCAGAGATGTCAGTTTAGAAAGAGAGATAGGAAATGTGAAGTTATTCATGTTTCATAACTGTTGGAGAGCTTAGGAAGAGGGAAGGAAGCTTTGAGTTTAACGTCCCACCGACAGCATGGTCATTGGAGATGGAGCTTATACTAGGATGTTTGGATAAGGGTGGGCAGGAAATCGGCTATGCCCTTTCAATGGAACCATCCTAGCATTAGCCTGGAGTGATTTAGGGAAATCAAGGAAAACCCAAATCAGGATGGTTGGAGGTGAATTTGAACCACCATACTTCCGAATGTGAGTCCAGTGTGTTACCAATTGCACAACTTTGCTTGGTGTTGGAGAGTACCTATAGCATAATTGCTGGGCATTAAAGATACACAGTGAGTTTGAGGCTAAAATATATCATTTTAATATCACAGTTGCTGTGACGGTAGGCTAACTGAAAATCCAGTTAAAACCCTTTTTTAGAATACAAAGTACGGTAGGCCTAACAAAAACTAGATAAAACATCTAACTTCAGAGCACAACATGGAACAAACAAGGCTTATTATCAGGACATGAGTGCCTTTCAATTTTCAATATGAGGGTGATTTTTTGGTTTATCAGGACTAACGGAAACTAATGAAGGAGCAACTGATGCGTGGGTTTTGACCCCTGACATCGTGTGTGTTGCGTTGTATGACTCGAAGCATTGATCATTTTTCGTTTTCTATGAATATGTCATTACTTTTTATGATTCAAAATGATCAGTTTATGTTCACCCATTCACCTATGTGACCCCATGTTTTAATTAAGAAACACTAATCACTTGAAAAGTAGATCATTCATAATGGTAACTGATTTGAAGAACACTATGACAAAGGAAAGTTTCCTTGTGCATGATGGAATGTTTCATTTAATGAATTTTTGTGTTTTGAAAAGTTTTTTCACCCCTCTCCCCCCATTCAGTATGTCCCTGCCCACAATATCATGGGTCAAAACAGGCAGATGGTATCAAGTCCTGTATTGCCCAAGAAAACACTCCGCTATTAGATGTTCGTGTATGATAGAATATATTTACATCATGATAACTTCCATTTTTTTGCATTGTAACTGAAATACTGTCTAGCTGGTTTTCAACTTTATAGTATAGATGACTCTTAATATTTTCTAAATAGCACACTTATTCTGTCACTTGTAGTTTGTCCTCTTAACGGTAGCAAGAAGCACTCCTCTCTAGTGCTTGGGCTAACGATGTTTAATAGGCTAAGAGTAGATTTTAATGAATTGCCTTTGAATATTTATAATAGTAAAGAATCCTTTTTAGACTGAAGATGATTTTTTTAAAAGATGAAAATAAATCCTTTTTAACACATTTCTAGTTTTATCTATTTAATGTAAACCAAATTACATTGATGCTGTAGTAGTGTAGAATATGAATGTTCTTGACATTTATGTTGTCGTATGATGCAAATGACTATAAAATTTGTTATTATTATTATACGTGATATAGTTTAGTTAGAATTTAAAATTTCTGTTTGGTGGTAACAGTTCATGACTTGTGTCTCATAGCTGTATGTCATAGGTAGAACTGTAATCTGAAGGACATGAAAAGTTGCTAAAAGTATCGATCAGCGGCATGGCCTAATGTATTTACGTGACTTGAAGCGGTAGTGTTAGCAACAGTCGCTGTGGATGCTGGGATGAATGGTGGCACACAATGTTTACAAGATGTGGAAATGAACGTGTTCATCATGTTTGAATGATTTTATTTTCGAAATGAATCACAGCGTTCAAATGTAGAAGATTACACACTACAAAACTACGTTTCTCCACATGCACTGTCTTTCTGTTCAGATGTAACACTTTGTTGTTATGTAAATCGAAATACATGTGTGTCTGTCTCTCAAATGATATGAAATACAATAATTTTTTCAATGTTCATAATTTGATAAAACGCTAGCAACAATTTAATCTGTACTCTTCGGTTCCTGCCTAACCACATCCTGTAACATCATGACATATTCGTAAAATATCATAACATTCGCTCACAACAATTGATGCTGTACTCTTAGGTTCCTGGCTAACCAGAACCCTTAAAATGACGACATATTTGTAAAAATAATATTCATCGAAGTACCCTTGTACAGTCAGTAATTGAATTATTGTACATGCCATAGGCTATTCGAAATGTACTACTTTGCCAACCTAACACTGCTACGGACACACCGCGACGCTACCCATGCCGCTGATAAAGACTTCAGCCAAAATGTTAAGTCAGCTAAACCTGCTGTTATCAGAATTTGACTGAATTTTCTTACTTAATGATACTGTAAAATGTGATGTCATACATGTCTACGTAGAAAGAGAAATGAACACTGACAGTATTCCTTTCACTTCTTTATTAGTTTTTGGGGTAAAATTTTACAGTTTGTGTTGCGGTGTAGTGTCGAGTGTTCAGATGTTGGCAGTGGCCAGAGCAAACAGAATGGTATAGAGTGATGGGATTACTTTTTTGTGCCGACCATCATCATCATCTTGCACAGTTTCCAGCCACAGGCTGGGTCTGTTTGGAACACAAGCCTCACCACTTCGTCCTGTCTTCTCACCATCTCTCTGTCTTCGCTCTGGACCAGTCCTCTCATCTCTTCTTGACACAATCCTCCACTCCTTTTAGCCATCTATCCCTTGGTCGTTTCTTCTGTATCTGTATTCCACATATCCTCCTGGGAATCCTCTTCTCCTCCATTCTCTTTAAATGGCCATACCACTGCAGTCTTGATCTCTCTATCCTATCATGTAAGGGATCGTCTCTCACTATTCCCCTGATCTTCTCATTCCTCATCCTGTCTCGTCTTGTTACCCCTATTCTGCTTCATAGAAATTTCATTTACCCTACTTGTATTTTGCTCCTATCTCTTCACCTTGTCACCAACATTTTCAGTGCATATGTCAATATTGGAATGTAATAGTTTTGGTGTAGCACTCCTTTACTCTTCTGTGGTACATCGTTACTCCACACTAAACTCCTAACATGCCTCTCTGGCATGTTCTATAATCTCCTTGTCATTTCTCCCATTTTCCTCAGTAACACTTCCCAAGTACTTGAAGCTTTCCACCTTCTTCAGCTGTTCACCTCAAAGTGTTATTCCCTTCATTGGTCTATCCTTTTTCCTGCTTGTTACCATGAACTCACATTTATGGATGTTGAACTTCATTCCATATTCTCCCACTGTTTCTTTCCGAGCATCTAGTTGCTCCTGGATTTCCTTCTCCTTCTCCATGAGATCATCTGCGAACACCATTTCTTTCATCTTTCCTTCCTCGAGTTTCCCTGCTACCTTTGTCATTATGTCATCCATAACCACAATGAGGGGAAGGAGTGACAATGCAATGTCCTGCTTCAGCGCACACACTTGTTTGAACCGTTCTGTTCTTTCCTCTCCCACATTCACACAACTCATACTTACGCAATACATCTGTCACTCTGCTTACAGTATCTTTTTCCACTCCCCTAATTTCAAGTGGTTCCCAAACCTTTTTCCTACACACACTATCATACTCCTTTTCTATGTCTAGAAAGGCCATCAACAGGTCCTCCCCATAAAAATAATGGTGTTCTTGAAGTTGCCTTCCTCCACTGCCGATCTTCCAGGTTGGAATCCATACTGTTCTCTCATTTCCCTCTCGACTTTGGCTCGAATTCTACTTTCCAGTATCTTCTCAATATACCTTTGCACAGTGTGACTCCTCTGTAATTTCTGCACTCCTTTCTATTTGCGCGCGGTTACTCGCCGTGGAGCATGGGTGTGTGTGTTGTCCTTAGGTTAGTTTAGCTAGGTTTAAGTAGTTTGTAAGCTACGGACTGATGACCACGCAGTTTGGTCCGATATATTTACACACATTTGAACATTTTCCTTTTTTGAATATTGGAACTATCAAACCTTTCTTCCAATCTTCTGGGGTCTTCTTTTCCTTCCACATCACCCGATACAGCCACTGTTTCCCAACTTTGCCTGCTTTCTTCACCATTTCAACATTCACTTCATCCCCCCCCCCGGTGCCTTTCCTCCTTTCATCTTGTTTACTGCCACTTCCACTTCTCTCCAAGTCAGGTTCTCCTCCATTCCTGTACTGCACTTTTTGTCTTCTACTGTGCTGCCATCCTCATGTCCATTTGCATGTAGCAAATCCTCAAAATACTCTTTCCACACTGTCTTTGAGAGTCTCCCTGTTGTGGATCTCATTTCCATTTTTGTCCACCATCACCACATCGTCTCTTAGACCTCTTCTTTTGTTTTTGACCATCCCATATAGTACTTATTTCCTCTGCTGTCCTCCATAATCTCTGTCCACTTTACCATCCACTTCTACTTTTCCTCCTTGACCACCTTTGCTGCTTCATTCTTCTTTTCCTTGTAAGACTTTCTTGAAAGATTGTTTATTTCCTGAAACCACACTCTAAATGCCCTGTTCTTCCTTCTCACTGCTTCTTTTACCCTATTATTCCACCAAGGTGTCTCCTTACATCGCTTTCTGTTGCTTGTTTTACTGGACACTGCTACTGCAGATTCGACCATTGCGCTTTTGAACTGCATCCATTATTGTTATCCTGTTTTTGGATTATCTGTTGGCAAGTTTTCCTTTATTTTCTTCTGGAATTCCTCTTGACTTCCTTTAACTTCAGATTCCATATTTTGATTCTTCTTTCCTGGTACTATGATCACTTACACTCGTTCCCTACCCTCAGGTTCATAACCAGTAGCTGGTGGTCGCTATCTAAGGCCTCTGATGGTGTTACCTTTATATCTGTGACACTACTCTTTGTTTTCCTGTTGTACAACCTGCAGTCTACCAAAAATCTCTGTTAAATCACTGCTGTACCATGTTATTTCGTGGCTCTCTTTCTTCTTAAACCAAGAGTTCCCTATCACTAATCCATTTCTTTCGCAGAAATTCAGCAACTTTCTCCCTTCAACATTCCTTCCACCTCAATCCTGCTGCCAACCATGAAGAAAATAATTAATGCTGTTCCTTCTCTATGGTTGAAAGGTTCTCGGTGTAGCGTACCTTTGTCCACTCAATAGATTAACCGTAATCATCACTGGAAAAATTCATAACAAAACAATTGGAAAAAGAACATGGTTGCCGTACTTCACATGCAGCGGCCATAGACAACATTACAAAACACCACGCCATGATGCAGACTGTAAAATTAAGCCATTTTTAAAATGTAGTTTATGCTGCAAGCTGTCCTGTAGTGAAGGCATTGGGTGTATATGTCGTTAAAAGCCGACAGTTTGAGGAGCATCATTTATAGGATGCGATTCCATCCATTGGCTTTGACCCATGGCATTGGTGTTTGTGTATAAGGAGAAGTACTTTTGACAAGATAGACTGTAGTTCTCTATTCTGATTGACAAAAGCACTTCAATATTTTTTACGAATATGTCATAAAGGATGTAGCTGGAACCTAAGAGTACAGCTTAAATTGTTCAAGTCAACAAGCAACGATGGCACTGCAATACTCGCATGTTAGAAATGAACCAATAGTGGGCTGCAACTGAAATACATAACAGTTCCAAAATACCAGTAAAATTTTAATGAGCCCTGTGATTTAAATTAACAACATTAATCAATAGAGATATTGATTATTTGACTACAGCTTAAATATGTGTTTTCCGACATGACATCATTGACCAAAGCAGACAGGTGCAGTTGTGCCATAAAATTATGCATTTGGAGATATAGAAAATGTTTGATATGTGTCATCAGGTTTGACACATGATGACCAATTGCAAAAGTCTTTTATGTGGATTATGAAGTAAGTAATTAATGCTGTGGCATAATAGAAGGATACCACATGTCGTCAACATGGTAGCAATGATGTATATATTTGTAGCCAATATGGCAACCAAAACAACCACAAAATCTCTGATAAATGCACGTATAAACACATGAAGATTAATGCATGGCCCCCGCATTCGATTGCGGGTCCTGGACCCAAAATCAGAGATGGGCCCTCCCCTCCTTTTTTTTTACTGTTGTGTTCAGTAGTTTCTAATTGCAATTTTATATCTTAATCATGCTCTTTTTAGAATGTTCTTTAACTTGGTATAATAGGTATAAATTTGATACGGTAGGAAGGGGGGGGGGGGAGGGAAGGTAAACAAATACACACCCACACCCACACACATACACAAATGCAAACACACCTAGGCAGACATAATACTGTAGAAAGCCACTTTCTATAGTATGTCTGCCTAAGTGTGTGTGCGTTTGTGTATATGTGCAGGTGTGTGTGTTTGTTTACCTTCCATCCCCCCCCCCCCCCCTCAAGGTAAGTCTTTCCTCTCCCGGGATTGGAATGGCTCCTTACCCACTCCCTTAAAACCCTCATAATTTCATTTTCCCTCTCCTTCCCTTCTGCCTGAAGAAGCAACTGGGTTGCGAAAGCTTGTGTGTGTGTGTGTGTGTGTGTGTGTGTGTGTGTGTGTGTGTGTGTGTGTGTGTTTTATTTGTGCTACTATCACCACCTGTGCTCCTTTGCCTGGTGAGTAATCTTCAATTTTATACATATATATAATTCATTGAAACCATCATATGTACTTTTATTGATTTTTTAACAATTGAAGGTCCAGATTGGAACATTGATAATATATGGATAGCTACCAACTCACCATAAAGATGATCGTGAGCTGCCAACAAACTCATTTTCACATTCACAGAACTTGTAAATTTTGGGCTATAAACTTCCTCAGAAAAGACCACACTCACATAATTACTCAGGCATAACTCATCCATACATGACAGCCATCTCCAGCTATGGTGGAGGCAGCCCTTAGGCTGTGGCTAAGCCATGTCTCCACCATATCCTTTCTTCCAGGAGTGCTAGTCTTACAAGGTTCGCAGGAGAGCTTCTGTGAAATTTGGAAAGTAGGAGGTGAGGTACTGGCGGAAGTAAAGTTGTGAGTTGTGTCGGGAAAGCTCAGTCAATAGAGCGCTTGCCCGCGAAAGGCAAAGGTCCCAGGTTTGAGTCCCGGTTCCGGCACAATTTTAATCTCCCAGGTAGTTTTAGAAATTCATTGTTGCAATATCTGGAATCGTAATGTCTGATGTAGTGTTTCTATAAGTTGATGATAATTTCATCTAATAACAAAAATTTACTTACAAATTATTTGTAGAAACGGGGGTAACTGCAGATTACTGCAGACATTGAGCCGGCTGAGGGCAGCCTATGCAGACACTACCCACTCTTGTGGGCCTAAAGCGCCACATTTTAAGGAAAAAGGCGAACTGCGCCTGTTCGCGACATCAAACATTTCAGGTGTTTCAACACAACTCGAAATGTGTGTTGTCGCTGTTTCACGTGAAGTAAGACTGCCGTAGTATTCAACACTATTGTCCTGTTAAAGGAAGAGATGACAATAAAGGTGCTCTCGATGGCGGGATTAGTGTGAATGCATCAGGTTAATATTCTAAATTCGGTGACTTTTTTTTCCTTTAAATAGGAAACAAGACGTTGTTAAATAGCGACAAATTTTGAAAGCGATCATGGCGGGGCCCCCAGCAGCCACGGTACTTGCGAATGCCTTAATCCGGCTCGGAGTCATACAAAAATTTCATGTTCTACTCAGTACCACAAAATTGCTTAAAGCTTTACTCATAAACATCCTGAGAACCTTCATTGGATCCTTTTATGGTTGACAGACTGCCGGCCTACTGAAAACGGTCTACATGGGTAGAATTTCAAAGAAGACAGAATGTGGTAAATATGAAGGATACTTTGAGATGAGGTTGGTGATTTTCACTTTCTGTTCATTACTTTCTAGGACCACAAAAGCCAAGAACTGGTGAAAATAGATGAAAAATTGTTCATAGCTCGCAAATATTGTAGTCAAATCTTGCATTACAAAATTAAAAACAGGAAAGGCAAAAAAGGATCTGAATTAATTTGATGCTTACAGCTGAAGTTGTTCAGCTGTTCTTTCATTTGCATCTGGTTTCCTACTGATAATCTCTGATGAAATTCCAACTGCCTCAGCAATTACTATTTCTTCATTCAAAGTGATGTCATAATGTCTTTAAGTTAATCACCGGCATCGCCACTTTGAGGGAAATTCCTTTGTTCTGTATAACGATACTTTTATGATCAATAGAGGTCAAAATGAGGTCAAGATGATTGCGCCAAAATGATATCAAGAGGCCTCTGAAAGTTGTCAAGTACTTCTTGAGATCCAAATCAATATTGTTTTGCTGATAGAGTTAATACAGCAGGAACACTTCTAAAACTTTGAAGATCGAAGGCTGTTGCTTCAAAATTTGGTGGAGTATTTGTAGCCTTTGATTGCAACAAAACTTAGACAAAGGGACAACTTGTTTCAATAGAAAGAAAGAATAACAATTCTCAACATTTCTAAAAAAGAATCTCATCAGCATAAGTTCAGCAGCATAAGCAATGTCTCTGTTCAGTGAGTGTACTCCACAAGGAGAAAACATTGCATGCTGTGTTAATACTAAAGTGACCATATTTTCTAGATTCAAATTCGAGATACAGCTACATTTTCTAGATCCAAATTCTGGACACATTGCAAATTTTGTAATTTTTATATATATTTCCATTATATTAGAAGAAGATTTTAGTGTAAGTAATAATTACAAAATATCAGTTTTAAGTTGGTAGAAAAAGTACATTTATATACTTTTTTAGTAGTTTATATGATGAAGGAATGTGATCAGAACAACTGTATTTAACAGCACAGTGAATTTTATTTAGCAAGTCTGTATTTTTCAACAACGTGTGAAAAAATTCTATACAAGTTTCATAATAATTTACTCTAGTTACTAATATTGATTTCACAGTTTCTATGGCAAGCTGTGTTTTGTCACTAGTTCACATATTATTCATTTGAGGAAAATACCCTTTCAGTAACAACATTATTTCTAGAAAGGCAGAGGAGAAACTGCACTAGCTTAAGCGCATTTGAGAATGGCACATGATTCTGTTTGAAATCGAAATAATATCAATCCCTCTTTGACCTCTAAAATTGGTGTTAGCGTCCATTCACTGATTTTCTCACTGGTGTAGTTTGTGTGCGTGTGCTCAGTCTGAAACGGTTTCGGCAGTTTATGATAAGTACTTTAAGTCTAACGAATCTTTTGTCAACGAGTTTCCCATCATAATTAAAACTAATAATAAAATGAACCGATACAGGTGAGATAAATTTCTAAATTGGAAAATAATTGTTAAATCTGTAACAAATTGGTGCACTGAATTACCCTTTAAAAATTTCGGGACAGACTCACAAAAATCTTAACTATCCCGAAAAAATCTGTAAGGTTGGTCACCTTAGTTAATACACACACCCACAATACCAACCAATGGCAATAACTAAGAGACTCAATTGAAGTAATCATTTAAGATAAGCGGTTTATCATAAACATCTACTACAATTACCTGTAGAATCTTCTAAAATATCATTGGATGAAAAATATTCAACATGTTTTTTCTAGTTTATTTTTAATTTGAATCATTTAGGGCTGGGCTCGGGTCCCCTTCAGCACTGGGCCCTGGACCCATGGGTCCACTCAGCCCACCCTTGTGGGGGCTGTGGATTATTGTAAAACTAATAATATGACACTAACAGGGAATGTGAGGGTTTTGGGCAGGGACAGTATAAGCATGAAGAAACAACTATCAAACTGAAAACACATAAAATAAATGAATTAAAACGAAAAGCTTAAAAAAAAAAAAAAACTACACATGATATTGAATAGTTCTGTTGACGTATAGCCACCTCGAATGAAGTCAGTGATACCAATTCAGCCTCTCCTCCCCCAAGAAGCAAACAACAAAGAACTAGCATCAAACACTCTAGTCATTTCAAGTGTTCCATTCTGACAATCTTATTCAGCACAAACAACCTTGTACTGTAACATCTGTTGCCTCTTAACCTAACCTAGACCTCTTACTACACTGTAGTTCAGTCTGTCAGCCCTACCAGTTTCTAACTTCTCACATCTGTTGGCTTTGTCAAAAGCAATAATCACACCACACCACCTACATGCAATATGGTATCTTGCCAACCTACACATGCTGCAGAAATGCAGCTGGAAATCCCTCTTAGTGATCTGAACCTTATGCAAACATCCTCAACTAGCATCAACACCAATAGAAACTACATTACAAAACATCAACAATTAAAAAAAAAACTTACCAATGATATGTCCCAGTTTACAAAAGGCTACCCCTCAGGGGCTCAGCATTAATTCGCTGAGTACGGGCTTGGCGAACCCGGGATCCTGAGCTGTGGGCTGTGTCGCGCCAACAGTCCGATACACCGTAAGCTCTGTGCGTGCTTCAACGACCATCGTTCGGCGCGACGGTGGAACGTTGTACGTCTCAGAGCCCGGGGATCTTGGCTTAATCGCCCGGGTCGCGAGGACGGTACAAACCTCTATAAAAAACCCATCAATCTCAAGGTGTGCTACGTGCCGAGGAGATGCATGGCTGTTGAGGTTGAACAGCCGCTAGCGAGCAACCTCTGAGGAACCTGCCGCACCTCAGTTGTACAAGGCTTACCCAGGCAAGCGGGGCTCTGCCTGGGTGGACCTTTAGTTCCCTAGCTGCTCGTGGGACGAGAATGAAACGAGCAAGTAATAGCGTCGCCCCACGCAAACCTGGCGTTTCTAAGCGTGGTAGAAGAGACTTTAATGCCGCACAACATCGTTCCCTTCCCTGGCTACCCCATGGGAGGAATGACGGGCGAAAGACAGGGTTGAGCCTTACTCCCCTAAATTTCTTGTATGTGCCAGAACTGATGGGGATATGTTCAGCAATACTAAGCCACTCTTCTTTGTGGAGAACTTAGAAGATAAGTTTGGCGAAGTTTCGGGGCTGTCTAAGATGAGAAGCGGTGCAATCCTCATTGAAGCGGCGTCCCCAGCACAGTCACGGGCGCTTCTGGCCTGTGATAAGCTGGGAGATGTTCCTGTGACAGTCACCCCTCACAAAAGTCTTAATATGGTTCAGGGGATTATCTACCATCGCGATCTCCTGCTGCAGTCAGACGACGAATTACGCGCCTACCTAGAACAGCGAGGTGTCCACTTCGTCAGGCGCATCTTTAGGGGATCTAAGGAGAACAAGGTAGCCACCGGTGCCTTCATCCTGGCCTTTGAGGGCGATTCTTTGCCCGAAAAGCTCAAGGTTATGGTCTAACGGTGCGATGTAAAACCTTATATTCCTCCTCCGATGCAGTGCTTCAAATGCTGGAAATTTGGGCACATGTCCTCCAGGTGCAATTCCAGCTCCACCTGTAGAGAATGCGGGCGTCCATCCCATCCGGACGCTCCTTGTGCTCCTCCTCCTATATGCGTAAACTGCGGACAGCACCACCCTCCTTGCTCGCCTAACTGCACAGTGCTCCATAAAGAGAGAAAAATTATGGAGTATAAAACCATGGACAAACTGTCGTACAACGAGGCCAAGAAGAAGTTTGAGCGATTGCACCCAATAGCATTAAAGACGCCATTTGCGAGTGTCATGTCGTCATCTTTTTCTTCGGTGACGACGGTCCCCACATCTGTGCCAACTTCTGTGGGCCCTCAGGGCCGTAAAGCTCCATCAGCCCCCTCGATGGTTGGGGGCTCTCCACCATGTGCTCCCCCCACTACACCTCCTGGGGGAGCACATCCCCCCACACCGTCGGGGACAACGGTCCCCGTCACCCAGCCGGAGAAGCAACAACTTCCTCCGGCTCCTCTCGCTCGGAAGGGGTCCCTTAGGACGCTCCCTTCCGAGGCATCTCGGAGTACCACGGAGGGTCCCAGCCCACGGCTGTCGGACTCGCACGCCCTTGGTCAAAGGGGTCCGCGCTCTACGTCGGGCCCTGACACCGTCTCTGAGAAGCCCTCTCAGTCCTTAAAACCGAAGGGACAGCGAGAGGAAAAGAAGAAGAAGCTGAAGAAAAAGGAATCTTCTGTGGCTCTAAAGCCACGCCTTGCCACATCTTCTGCTTCTGATGACGAGTTGGAGATCCTTGCATCCCCCAAGGATCTCGCTCTCCTGGACTCTCCAGAACCAATGGTCCTGGATCCAGTCGGTACACATTCGACAGCAGCAGGTAGTGAACCTATGGACTAATGATCCCTATCCTATCATGGCCTCTCCAGTCAGCACTAATCAAATTCTCCAGTGGAATTGTGGTGGTTTTTTTTTCCCATTTGGCAGAGTTACGGCAGCTTCTTGCCACTTCACCTGCACTGTGCGTTGCCCTGCAGGAGACCTGGTTCCCCCCAATGCGATGTCCTGCCTTACGAGGCTATCGGGGATATTACCGGAATCGCACAGTTTATGACAGGGTTTCAGGTGGAGTCTTTATTTTCGTTCTTTCATCTGCATACAGTGAGTCTATTGCTCTCCAAACGCCTTTAGAAGCTGTGGCAGTCAGAGTGAAGACTGCAATCGAACTCACCATTTGCAGTGTATACCTGCCCCCAGACGACGTAGTACCCCAACATGTGTTGGCGGCGCTGATTTCTCAGCTCCCCTCACCTTTCTTACTTCTGGGGGATTTTAACGCCCACAACCCCCTGTGGGGAGGTACTACGATTACTGGCCGTGGCAGAGACGTTGAGAGTTTATTCTCTCAGCTTGACCTCTGCATTTTAAATACTGGTGCTGCCACACACTTCAGTGTGGCTCACGGCACTTACTCTGCAATTGATCTGTCGGTATGTAGTCCTGGCCTTTTACCGTCAGTCCACTGGAGAGTGCATGACGACTTGTGTGGTAGTGACCATTTCCCGATATTCCTTTCACTACCACAGCCTCAGTCCCCTGGACGTTTGCCCAGATGGGCTCTTAACAAAGCTAACTGGAAGGAGTTTACTACCGCTGCAAAGATTGGCCCTCCATCGGATGTCAGCATAGATGAGGTGACTGAGAGTCTCACCGCAGCCATTATCTCTGTGGCCGAAGGTACGGTCCCTAGCTCTTCTGGATCCCCTCGGCGGAGGACGGTGCCCTGGTGGTCGCCAGAGATCGCTGAGGCTATTAGGGATCGAAGGCGTGCACTCCAGCGTCATAAGAGACGCCCGTCCTTGGAGAACCTCATTCCGTTCAAGCGGCTCCGTGCACGAGCACGTCTGTTAATTAAACGTCGTAAACAAGAGTGTTGGGAACGGTATGTGTCCACCATTGGCACATGTACCTCTCCATCCCAGGTCTGGCAGAAGATAAGACGCCTCCATGGTTACCAGAGTGCTACAGGCGTGCCAGGGATTTCTATGAATGGAGTAGTTTGTACGGACCCTGATGCCATTGCTGAACATCTTGCTGAGCACTATGCTCGGAGTTCTGCATCTGTGAATTACCCGCCAACCTTTCGTACCGTGAAAGAGCGGGAAGAACGGAAGCGACTCTCCTTCTCGACCCGCCGAATTGAATCCTACAACGCTCCATTTAGTGAATGGGAATTCCTCGGTGCCCTTGCACGTAGTCCCGATACCAGCCCCGGGCCAGATCGCATTCATAACCAGATGCTGAAACACCTATCAGCGCAGTCTATGCGAACCATCTTATCCGTCTTCAATCGCATCTGGAACGATGGTGTCTTTCCGTCACAGTGGCGAGAAAGTATCATTGTGCCAGTGCTCAAGCCGGGTAAAAACCCCTGCGATTTGGACAGTTACCGTCCCATCAGCCTCACCAATGTTCTTTGCAAACTGCTGGAACGTATGGTGAGCCGGCGGCTGTGCTGGGTACTGGAGTCTAGCGGCCTGCTGGCTCCATGTCAGGGCGGTTTCCGTCAAGGCCGCTCCACTACAGACAACCTCGTTCACTTGGAGTCCCGTATTCGTACAGCCTTTGCTCAACGTCAACATCTTCGAGGCCAGCTCCCTATTTTTATCCAAAACTTTTTAGCTGTCCGTACGTTTCGTGTCCAAGTTGGTGCTTCTCGTAGCACCCCTCATGTGCAGGAAAATGGGGTTCCTCAGGGCTCTGTTTTGAGTGTCCCCTTATTTTTAGTAGCCATAAACGGCTTAGCGACAGCAGTTGGGTCGTCAGTATCCCCCTATCTCTATGCTGACGACTTCTGCATTTCTTTTAGCTCTTCCAGCACCCAAGTTGGTGAACGTAGGTTACAAGGCACAGTCCTGGGCTCTGGCCCATGGCTTCCAGTTCTCTCCTGCAAAGACCAGAGTTATGCACTTCTGTCGGCGTCGGACGGTTCATCCACAGCCCGAACTTTATCTTGACAACCACCTCTTAGAGGTTGCTGAAACTCACAGGTTTTTAGGGCTCGTATTCGATTCTCGGCTGACATGGCTCCCTCACATTCGACAGCTGAAACAGAAGTGCTGGCACCAGCTAAATGTTCTCCGCCATCTGGGCCATACGAACTGGGGTGCCGATCGGTCCACACTGTTGCGGATATACCACGCTTTGGTGCAGTCCCGTCTGGACTTTGGATGCCTTGCCTATGGCTCCGCATCCCCCTCGGCATTGCGCTTGCTGGACCCCATTCACCACTGTGGGGTTCGCATCGCGACGGGTGCTTTCCGCACCAGTCCCGTGGACAGTTTACTTGCAGAGGCCGGGGTCCCACCCCTGCGGATCCGCCGCCAGCAACTGCTCACGGCCTATGTTGCTCATGTTCATAGCACGCCAGGCCACCCGAACCAACGTTTGCTTTTCTCCCGCACGGTCGTCCATCCTCAACAACGGCGACCCCGTTCCGGTCACACGATCTCCTTCCGTGTCCAGTCCCTTCTGTTGGAACTAGAGTCTTTCCCTGTCCCATCTCCGCATAAGGCCCGTACGTGTACGCCCCCATGGCGTGTACCGAGGCCATGCTCTAGGCTGGACTTGGCCGCTAGACCTAAAGACTCTGTTCTTCCAGAGGCACTCCGCCGTCAGTTCTTTGCTGTTGTTGCAGAGTACACTGGACACGACATCGTCTATACGGACGGTTCGTTGGTTCGTGGCCGTGTTGGCTTTGCCTATGTTCATGGCGATCACGCCGAGCAGCGGTCTCTGCCGGATGGCTGCAGTGTGTACACTGCCGAGTTGGTGGCCATTCTCCGTGCTCTTGAGCATATGTGCTCCTGCTCAGGTGGGTCTTTTCTGCTTTGCAGTGACTCCCTGAGCAGTCTTCGTGCACTCGATCATTGTTATTCACATTCCTCCTTGGTGCTGGCTATCCATGAGACACTTTTTGCTCTCGACCAGTCAGGACGCTCTGTAGTCTTCATTTGGTTTCCTGGTCACATCGGCATCCCGAACAATGAACGAGCCGATGAGCTAGCCAAACAGGCTGTCCGTGCACCTGTGTTAGACATTGGTCTCCCGGCCTCAGATTACCAGTCAGTGTTGCGCCATAGAGTACGTGAGCTTTGGGCTGCAGAGTGGCGTAGCCTGAGCCATCAAAACAAACTCAGGGCAATAAAGGAGACCACAGCTGTGTGGCACTCGTCCGTGCGGGCCTCTCGCCGGGACTCGGTAGTCCTGTGCCGGCTCCGCATCGGCCACACTTGGCTGACCCATGGCCATCTCCTCTGCGGTGAGGACCCGCCTCGTTGCCGTTGTGGCTGCCCCTTGACGGTGGCCCACATTTTGATGGACTGCCCTCTTTTAGCCGCTCTGCGGCAGGATTTTAATTTTCCTGTAATTTTATCTGAAGTTTTACGTAACGATGCCAATATGGCTGATTCTGTTTTAGGTTTTATTCATGACAGCGGTTTTTACAACTCTATATGAAGCTTGTGTTGCCCCGTGGCTGACCCTTCCTATTTTATTTTCATGGTCGGTCAACCACGAACTTTGTCTTTGTCATTTTCTTTCCACACTTGTTTGCTGTTTCCGTGTGACTGTGTCCTTTCGTGTTGTCTCCTGTTGTTCTTTGTCGAATTTGTTTACATTTTATTGAATGAGTGGGGTTTTCCTCCCGTAGCAGTTTTAACTCTGGGCGAACTTTTCAGTGTTTCCACACTTGTCTAGCTCTTTGATGGAATGGGGGACTGATGACCTCCGCAGTTTTGTCCCCCTAAAACATCAAACCAACCAACTTTACAAAAGGCTATGGCATAAAGTAAACCACACGCACTTATGCTCATAACTGCCTCACTCTACCTTGCCATGACTTCAGTGAGCTTCATTGGTTGCCGACATCTTCTGCACCGAATATCTTCTGCTATAACACCAAACAGCCGAAGAAATTTTATCATGGTCATCATAGTCTCTTCCCAGTGTATCACACACCAAGAAACAAACTTATTCATCATATCCATCCTTACAAAAACAGAACAGTAATACACATGAATTAACATAACACTACTAAAGCACTTAGTAATACACACATGACGGAAAACAACTTTAAGAGAAGCAACCACTGCATATGAATATGAAGGATGTCGCTCACCATTTGGACCACCCAATATGACTGGGAATCATTTAATAATGGAAAGTTCAACCCCACTGCAAGACCTGTCCAATCCACCCTTCCAGCACTTTCTATTCCAGTCCTGTCACAGGCTTATCCTACTCTATCAAAGGCAGGGCCACCTGTGCAAGCAGCCAAGTAATTTACCAACTGTGCTGCAATCACTGTGTAGCTTTCTATATTGGCATGACCACTAACCAGCTGTCCATTACAATGAATGGCAGCTGCCAAACTGTGGCCAGAAACAAGGTGGATCACCCTGTGGCACAGCATGCTTGATTTCAAAGACTGCTTCACAACACAGACCATCTGGATCCTCCCACCCACCACCAGCTTTTCTGAACTGCACAGATGGGAGTTATCCCTACAGTACATTCTGAGTCCGAAATCATCCAGGCCTCAACCTATGATAACTTCCCTTTTTTCCATACCTTCCAGTTCCTACCTCTCTACCCTAAACCTCTCCTATTTTGAGTGGTGCTTGTGTGCAGGCGCAAGTGTGTGTGTGTGTGTGTGTGTGTGTGTGTGTGTGTGTGTGTGTGTGTGGCATGGGCAAGGTTTATTTTTATATCTATTTTTATTGTATTTTATTATTTTTATTTTATTTCCCTCCCCTCACCTGCCTTCCCACTCCATTCCTAAGTTGCATCTTGTTACTCCCATCTAGGCCGTGCTCTACCCATCCCCACCACCATGGCACAACCTTTCTATCCCCCTCCCCTATTTACATACCACAGAGCTTGATTCGAAGTGCGGCAGCCGGAGGTGACGGTTGTATGACTGTGTTTTGTGCTTTCTGAAGAAGGCCATACCGATAGCTGAAAGTGTATGTGCGTGTCGTAGCTCATTGCCACGGCTTTGTGGTGAGTTGTAAACTGCACTTATTACTATATTATTAATGAGAACCATTAAACTTCCACCACAAGAGCATGCCACCAAATGCGTAGAGCACCTGTTGTGTAAATAAAGACAAATCAAAATTATTGCAAACGATGACGTCACAACACCATTGGTGGTATCTGATCTTCAATTGACCCAATGCTGTTTCTATTGAGGTTGACAGGTTCTTTTATGTACCCCTGTACTATTATCAAATTAATTATCTTATTAAAATTAACATTAATTATACACAATATTTACACATTGTCAGATGCCATAAATAATGTTTAACTAAAATATTTGTGCTAAAGAAATAACAGTCTGTGTGAGTTTAAGTGATATGAGAAGAAGCTGGGTAAGAGTTTACTTGCTGTCTCATGGTGTAGTGTGGTGATGTTGGCAATGGGTGGAGTGCACTAATCATGGTGCAGATGGAGACAGTCAATCTGATATTAGTGAGTAACAGAGGTTTTGTCTTCACAATAGACAATATTATTTTCATATAGTTAAAAAATTGCATGGGATGCTCAAAGATTTATGTTTTATTCTTCTCACAAAAGTTCCCACACCAATGTGTTGTTAAAAAATCTCACAGAATGGGGACAGATCTATATTTTTATTCTGTTTTTGTTACTATGATGACACAGAAAGAGGGGTTTATCTTTTTACACTGATCATGAAGTAAATAATTAGTGTTGTTCCTGCTCTGTGGTTGACAGGTTCTTGTATGTATCCTTGCCCACTCAGTAAATAAACTGTAATTGTAACCCGAACATTTCATAAGAAAACATTTTTGTTGCTATGAAGACAGCTGTTTGTCATTGGCTACTGTGTACTATCACCCGATTCGATGTCATATGCACTGGCCATTGCCAGCATCACACTACTCCACATGACAAAAGTTTAGCCCAATGTTACACAAAGCTAAATAATGCATTGTTGAGCATATGGGAGTCATTTCATTAATTAAGTTAATGTGATTATTTTCATTGTGTGTGTATTTCTGTGATTATCAAGAAAATGTCCAAAATTTCTGTTGGAAACTGGCAGAACGTAGAGGAAATGGAAAAGTTGAACCAACCGATTGCTGTTGCAGTTTTTTAAAGGCTCAGACAAAACTGACTGAAATAGATTAAAGAAACACAGTAGAAGATAAGTTAGTAGATTTGAGAGAAGAAATAGTGAAGACAGAAGATGGAGCAAATAGAAAAGTCTCATCAGAAATACCTGAATAATGCATCATACATTCATTTTAACTGATGAAAGATGATGATAAAAATATGTGGTAAAATAAGTAGCTCTAAAGAAATATAGACATTATAAAAATGAGACCAACATAAAATGCAACTTGGCAAATCAGAAATTGCAAGTGAAGAAATGCAAAGGTATAGAACCAAGCACAACTGTAGGAAGGTGTCTACTGCAGAAAGGTACTGCAATGGTGCTCACCAGTGTTGCAGTGTGGCAACTTGTGGCTCGAATGTGGTGTAAGTAGGAAGTTATTGGAGGGATCTCCAGTACTGCAGTGAGCAGAGTCAAGAGTGCTTACTCAAGAACATTATCCTCCATTATTCACTGCTTTCATATAGGAGATTGATGGCTACATTTGGAACTACTGTAGCTAGTAGACAGCTGTAATCGACAGCATCTATGTTCAGAAATTGGATATTGACAGCAACCAGTCATCTTTGAAATATCGATTTTTATTTATGCAGATTCAGATTTTGGCCAGTAACTAGCCATTAACAATGCAACATTTCAAAAGATGGTGTTAAATATTTTGTTGCACGCCATGGATAAGTCTACTTATATACTTGGCACAGTTCAGATAGCGGAACTCTTGACAAGTGTATAAGTGTACTTATCCATGGTGTGCTACAAAATACTTAAAACCTTCTTTTGAAATGTTGGACTGATAATGGCTAGTTTCTGGCCGATATATGGATCAGTGTAAATAAAAATTGATATTGCAAAGATGACTTGCTACCAACCATAAATGCTTTAAATTCATGTAGTCGTGGGGCATACCTTCTTCTATTATGGAAGGTAATATGATGAACATCCCAGTTGATGCATTAGAGGTGTTTGCTCTGCAGCAGGAGCTTGTAGCTAGGATAATGTGCATGACATACTGCCCAAGATGGTTGGCAGGAACATGCTAATGCCTGAGTTGAACCTAAGATTGCCTCAAGCCCCATCTAAGCTTGATGACCACTTATAGACAAGTGGCTTGGCCTAGCAGATTTCACTTATGCGGGACAGTGCAGGATGGATGCAGGGTGCTTATGGACTCCTTCTATGGTTGAGGGTGGCATGTACATTTGCTCCAGCCAGAGATGTTAAGGTAGGAGCTGGGAGCTTCTAGTCACATAGGTGGTTGTGGAAATGCTGCTACTTGCCACATCGTGAGGCAGTATATTGTCCATCATTTATGGTACAACCTTGCATTACAGAATGCTGTGCTGCCAGTATATTGCACTGCACAGTTGCAGTATTACATGTCCTGCTTCACGCTGATCTGCAGCTTGTTCAGTCCTCCTAACAACCGAATCTCCCCAACGCACCCCCTCAGATTTAGTTATAAGTTGGCGCAGTGGATAGGCCATGAAAAACTGAACACAGATCATCCAAGAAAGCTGGAAGAAGTTGTATGGAACTATGATAAAAATAAGCAAAATATGAAAACTGAATGGTCCATGCGAAAGATAGGCAACGTCGAGCAGAATGTGAGCATTGGAGTGCCGTGGTCCTGTGGCTAGCATGAAGAGCTGTGGAGTGATCTGTCTGACCGTTCATTGAAGTCTCTGTTCGCTGTAATCAGTTTAGTGTCCGTGTTTTGCGACCACACTGCAAAACCGTGCAATTAGCAGATGAAAAGAAGTGCCTCTCCAATGGGAACCAAAAACATTTGATTGCAAGGCAATGGGTCATCCAATTCCTCCACAGGGAAACACATCTGATGTATACTATATGAGACTGGTGATGGTATGTGCGTCATATGACAGGAATCTCTTGTTGGCCCACCTTACGTGTACACTTGGTGAATGGGTAAAGAGATTCTAAGATTCTACCTTGCCCGATTTATGTTTTCTTGTGGATGTGTTAATCACTCCCAGAAAGTGATGAAAACATAAGAGTTTGTTGCATTCATTTGTTGCAGTTTATGTGACAGTTTCACAGTTGCACAGTTTTCCCTGTGCTCGGTTAAAACATATTGTTTAACATTTTCGAATTTTTCCGTGTGTAGACTGTCAAATCCTGCATATGTCCAAGCAAATCTGACCATGTCCCCATACTACGGTGCAGTTATCCCACATCGGACAGATAATAATTACCTGAAAATGAAAAAATTAAAATTTTCGCCTGTGGGATGGCTCAAACTAAGGACCCTTAACTCTGCAGCTCCTCATGCTAGCTACAGGACCATGGCCCTCATTTGCGCACAACCTGCTAAACGTTGCCTATCTTTAGCATGGACTGCTAGGTTTTTACGTTTTGCTTTCAGACAACTGCTTCTTGTTTTCTCGATTGATCTGTGTTCAGCTTTCACGGACTATCCACTGTGCCAACTTATACCTAAACTTCAGGAGGGTGCGTAGGGAGGTTCCCTTGTAAGTAGAAGCTGCTGCTGAATCTTTTAACTGCTAAAATAACATTTTCCTCCCCTGCACTTAAGGCGTATTCTGTTACTCCACCATAAACACTTTACACCTTGAGTGTTCTTTCTCCCTACACTCTCCATCGCAGTATACTGAAACTAATTGGTCCAGTAACCCCCATAATGCTCCATCACTTTAGTCAAACCATGTAGTTAGTTTCTTGGGTTGGTCAGTCATGTACCAAAAAGTTAGGTGCATTGATTGCTATCCACTAGTGCTTGAAATGGGACACATAAGTGATGACTGCGCTTAAGTTTCCATTGACATAATTCTCATTACAGTGTCCTTGTACTGATAACGTCTGTCATGTTGCCAAATATGCCGTAACAACTATTCTGCATTAATGGCTCCACTCTGTTTTTCTGGCAGTTTAAGGGAACTGGCATAATTGAAGACCGCGATAGAACCCATTGGCTTTCACCAATGATGTCATATCTGAGTCTCACAAGATATGCTATTTAGATGTACCAACTAGCAAAACGAACACTATCAACAAATATAAACATATGGGATAATATTGTAGTACTTATCTATTGTAAATAATAAATAATCTGTGATTATCTCCACAAATTACAGGTTACCATAACAGAATGTACCCTTGATCACAGGTTTCAGCCCAAAAATTCGTTGCTCACTTGCAAAATAATAATAATAATAATAATAATAATAATAATGTTGCATATGTAAACAAACTATTGTCATTAACTCAGATATGATGTAATTGGTCAAAGCCGACGGGTTATATCGTGGATTTCAATTGACCCAGGAAACTAAGTATAATGGAATCGAGGATGATTAGATTTGTTCAGGGAAATAAAAACAGCACTGGCCATGCCCCACTCCTGCCCGCACCAAAATGAGAGTTTATTGGGTGGTATCTCCCCCTGTTTTAGCTAGTAAAGACAACTAGTGCCCTTGAAGATCAACAGAAGTCTGCTTACTAGATTCTTATCAGACTCATTAAATAATTTGCAGTCTCTGTTGCAATGTCCTTTAAATTTACTCACCTTAGCCATATTAGATTTGCTGCCCGCCAGGTACACGGACTGTAATAAACATTTGTCTGTTTCCAGTCTGATGATGCACTAACAGCGCGAAACGCATTATTGGATGTAATAAAGGATATTGCAACAGAGACTGCTAATTATTTAATTATTTACCACTGTTGCTGCACCAGCCACCACCATCATCATGGAATGGAATGAAATGCTTATTAGACTCAATTTCTTCGGCATTCATGACCGAAATATCCTGTGTCTGCTTCCAGCTCTTCACACTGGAAGATTAAAAATAGAGCAGTGTCATCAGCTGTACCACGAAGTCTAGCCCCATCTCATGTAAATGCTTTATGAAGTGCCTGTGGCCAGTTATTAGACTTACTTTGTCTAATTTCCCCTCCTGTTTTAGGTCCAGAGTTGTGGAATTTAATGTTATAGCCATCATGAGCTTTTGTTATGGAATATTGTTACAGTATTTCATATCTGTCTTTTAATCCAACTATGTAGTTGTGTTTCTACCATTGATGTGGTAATTGTCAGAACAGGTTCTGGTCCTATAAAAGGTGTACATGCCCCCATTCCATCTAGCCCGTTCATTGCAATCAATGCCTGAGAGTCCTGGTATACATGTTTTCACTGTTGTTTTTCTCCAGTCTCTCAAGGCAGTTGTGGCATTGCGCAGCAATCTTTGAACTCGTTACAGGGACAGCTAAGGATTTCAGAGGTGCCTGGCTGTCTGAATGAAGCTCCTATGTATATTCTCCTCCACACATTCTCTGATTGCAACTATTTCAGCCTGGAATACCTTGGCCAACTTCCCTTCTTCTGTGGCACTACAGTCCAGGGTGAACCTTGGCCTTCACCAAGGTTCTGCCATCCATCACGGTCACATGCTACCCTCCTCCAGTTTCTGTATCGGAGCTTCCATAGGTCTTCTTCCACTCCATCAGCTATCTTTCTCCATCTTGACCTCCTGGATTTTCAAAGAGAATCTTCTTTGCCACCTCAGACTCCTTCATTCTTGCCACATGACCTACCCATCTTATCCTCCTGATCGTATGATTTTTGTTGAAGGAGCAGTGGCATATATAATGTACACTTCTGCTTGTACCTTTTCCTCTATTGTAATCTGTCACACACAGGACCAATTATTCTCTTCAAAACTTTCCTCTCAAATCTGTCGAGCAGCCTTGCATCAGTTTCTGTCGAGGGCCGTGTTTCCGAAGCATAAGTGAGGAATTGTCTAACAAGAGTTTTATAAATAGTGAATTTATTTGGGCAACTGGGGAGTCTTGATTGGAATAAATTACTCAAGGTGAAATATGCTTTACTTGCTGATATCAATCTAATCTTAATTTCAATTGAGATGTCATTAAAGCAAGTGACTGTGTAACCAAAATATTTGAAGCTCCAGGAACATTCCCTGTAAGACACAAAACAGCTGTTTTCTAGTAATGCTGTTGTATGCAGCCTTAATGTCAATAAAGAGGTGATGTGATCCAGTTCTATACTCAATAGTTTCCGCCAAACTTTGACGCAGGTTCAAAATCTGTTGTATTGTTGACCTTCCTCATCAAAATCTGCTTTGGTATATTCCAATTTCTTTATCCCCCTGTGGGAGTAGCCGATCAAAAATAATATTAGATAAAACCTTGTAGCCCAGGTTCAGGAGGGTGATTCCACTGTGGTTTCTACGCTTCATTAGGTCGCCCTTTTTATGTACGGTACATAATATTCATTCCAATCATTTGGTATCTTTTCCTGTTCCCATATGAGAGTGATAAGTTCAAATGAGGACTACTCTAATGTTGCTCCTCCACATTTTAGCAATTCTGCAGGAATGCTATCAGTGCTGGGAGCTTTGTTGTTCTTCAGATTCCTTAAAGCTTTTTTAATGTCCTCTAACCCTGGGCCAACCAGTGGTTGTTCATCATCCAATCCTTGCTCACACTCATTAGAGGTATCCTCTGCTTGCTTCTGTCTCTCTATTCAGTATGTCATTAAAGTATCTTTGCCATCTTTCCAGAGTCTGTTTACTCTCACTTATTATGTTTCCTTCTTCATCTGTAATTAAGCCGGCTATTGGAACAAATTGTCTTATAGTATTGTTTACTTTTCTAAAGAACTCATTTTTCATTCCTCGTCTTGGATAATTCCATACATTCTCTTTCAGCCTTAGTCCATTTCCTTTTCTTTCAGTGGTGTATTATCTTTTCGATCCTCCTTTTCTCTCGATAATCCTCCAACAAATTTCTTGTGCAGTTTGCCTGTAATGTCTTTAGGTATGTAGTATTCTTTTCTTCAGTCACTCTTACATTCTTCATCAAACCTTCTGGGAGTTATTGATTTTCTCCCCATTTCTAATTTTTCCTTAGCCAAAATGTTTATAGCTCTCTTTATAGTCACCCATTTTTATTATATGTCATTACTATCTTGCATTGTTCCTTGTTCTTGTTCTAGGACCTGAGAAACTTTCTGACAGTATGATTTGTTAATTGCAGTGCTGCAATATTGTACCATTCCTCCGTAACATGTCTTTCTTTCTCAGCATTTGATATCCTTGCTCTTATCTTGGCCATTACAAGAAAATTATCTGAATCCACATTGGGGACACAGAAGGTTCAAACATCCAACAAGTTAGATTTATACCTCTGGTCTATCAGTACATGATCAGTTAGATTAATGGTTCTTCCATCAGGTGTCTTCCATATGCCCTTGTGTATCTCCTTATTGGGAAACCTGGTAGATCCCACTATCATATTCTGGGAGGCCGCAAAGAGGATCAGACTTATTCCATTATAATTAGTGGATCCATGTTTATTATGGGCTCAAATTACAAGCTGAAACATGTCTTCTCGTCCAAGTTGTGCATTAAAATCACCAACACAATCTGGATGTCATTCCTTAGACACTTATCATAAGCTTTCTCAAGGGCATCTAGAAATCAAGTCTTCAATACATTCTTCTGTTCGTGCATGTCCATTAATTATACTATAATTAAAGAATTTTCCTTTAATTGTAATTACTGAGAGCCGTGGATTAATGGGTGTAAAATTCATCACCAAATGTTTCAGATATTTACGAACACAGAAAGCCCTACCAAATTCATGTCTGTTATCATGACAGCTGTGGAATATATAGTTCCCTCTTTCTTTTCCAATACCCCCTCTCCATAGAATTTTTTGGATGGCAATAATGTGCTTCTTGAGCTTCCCCTGCTAGTCTAATAACTTATTTAGAGAGCTTGGGCTATATATAGATCTAACATTTCAGGTACCAATGCGAAGATCAGTTTTCAGCTTTTTAACAATTTGTTGTCCATGATCTGTGCCATGTCATCGTCTATTAATCCATCCGGCTTCTACTCTTTGGGTTTTCATAACTTTACTTTTTTACAGGAAGTGGGTGTTAGCCTCAAGCTCAACCCCCAACCTGGAGGACCAGGATTTGTATGATGTTTACTCCCCTCCTGCCCTCCCTCTCCTATGTTGTAGGACACATTTCGTCTGGCTCTTCAGTTAAGATTGATGCAGATTGGGTGAATCTGGCAGACGCTACCGCCGGCACAGCTCTCAACTTCATGGAAGCACGCAAGTCCTCCTGTCCGGCACTGAAGGTACCTACTACAAGGCGGTGTCCCCTGGGAAGTGGCCAGTTTGCCTAGAGAGAATGAACTCTCTAATCTTGGCTGGCCCTGTGTACCTCAGGTGGTATTTATCATCATTTTTTCCTCCATCATGGTGGCCTCTACCTTTTGGTCTCTGAGGAGCCCTGTGCACTTCTGCAACCTTAGCCATAGATTCAAAGGTTGTATAGTTAAAAGCCCCTTCAGTATCCAGGAAGATGCATAGAGCAAAATACCGAAAGTGAACTGCCCTCTCAGTCTTCCCAACAAGTTGGTGAAGAGCGGTTTTGCAGGATTCTCGTGGTTGATGTTCATACTGGTTAATGTGCACAGGAGCTATGTTTAGCCTTATCTCTCAGATGTGCACATTTATCTGTATTTCTGTTGTCTTCAGAAGAAAAAGAGGAAAGGCTGATTGATCTCATGCCCTTAGCCTTGGTATGATCTAGTCTCCCCAGCTTTGGAATGAAAACCACCTTCACTGACCTCCAGACATTGGGGATAATTCCTCCTGCAAGGCTGGCTCTAAATAGCCTGCACAGGATTTCAAGTACAGGGTGTCTCATGAAAGACGCCTGCCAGGCGTCCGTGGATCGTGTGGTACGGCTCCTGGCTGCCGCTACTGCATCTGCTGGCCACGGCAGCAACCGATTCTTGGACTCTATTGCAGGCGCATACACTGAGTTAAAGTCTAAAAAAAATTGCCATCTGAGTAACCTAAGCTTACCTTTATTTACAGTAGATGTTCAAAATGATGACCCTGTATGGAAAGAGTGGCCAGACATCTCTTGAACACATTTGCGAACGCTCGACGAATTCCAGCTGTCGAAATCTGGGAAATGACTAGTCGAATCTTTTTTCACAAAACAATAAATTTTGACAGGTATGTGAACAATATCCTGCATCCATTTTTTTTCAAGAACTTTCACCCATCAAAGAGCTGTAGGGTTATTTCAGGCAGGACAATGCAAGACCACACATTGCCATTGCTTCTATGCCAGCAATACGAAGTGTTTTTGATGATAGGATAGTTGACTGGCCTCCTCGTTCTCCAGATCTAAATCCCTGTGACTTTTATCTTTGTGGAATGTTAAAAGACAAGGTGTATGCAAGCAATCCCCGTACACTGGAAGAGTTGGAAGACAGGATTCGCTAGTCATTTCTCAGATTTTGGCAGCCGAAATTCGTTGAGTGTTCGATAAATGTGTTCAAGATACGTCAGGCCGCTCTTTGCATAGAGGGACATAATTTTGAACATCTACTGTAAACAAAGTTAAACCTAGGTTACTCAGATGGCAATGTTTATTAGACTTAGTGTATGTGCCCACGGCACAATAGAGTCCAAGAATCGGGCACTGCTGTGGCCGGGGGATGCGGTGGCAGAGGCCAGGAGCCACACCGTGCGATCCGCGGACGCCTGGCAGGCGTCTTTCGTGAGACACTCTGTAGCTCATCTCTTGCTTTTTGTAGTAGAGCTGGAAAAATACCTCTGCACCTGAAGACTTGAATGGTTTAAATGTTCCCATTGCCCATTGAATTTTCTTAAAATTGATACACTCTTGGCCATTTTGCAATCCTCACTTCTCATGTTTGAAAAGAACATGTGATGGGCTGAGTCCTTATCTTTTCTACAGCCGGGGAGCATTGAAGGAAGTGAGTCTTGAGGAGTACATTCAGTGTCTGCTGTGTTGTTCTGGTACACTCCCCATTTTCCTTCCTTAATGTACTTTCTGCATTTGTGAGGATTCTTGCGAAAATTTTGTGAAACTTTGCTCTAGCAGCTGTGTTCTCCACTTCCTCACTTAATGCTTTCCAAGAGAATTGTTTTGGTTGCTTAATAGCAGAGTTGTATTGACCATGAGTCTCTGTATCTTGCCTACTGCCCTTTCTTTCTTGCAAGGTTAAATAGTCTTCTGACCTTTTTCCTTCGCAGAGTCGATTTGACACTCATTTCTATCCCAAACCTTAAATATGCATGGTCAGATAGGGCTAGTTCCCTCACCAGATGTCATTGTTTGACATAGTTGCCCATTGCTATGGTACTAAACTTATGTTAATTATCTCTTCTCCGATCCTACTCCCAAAGGTAGTTTCATTACCCCTGTTAAGGATTTCTGTTTTCTAGTAAATAAGCCCACTCCCGTGAACCACAGACATTGCCGAGGTGGGGTGGATTGTGTGCCTCATCAATACAGATAGCCGTACCGTAGGTGCAACCACAGTGGAGGGGTGTCTGTGGAGAGGCCAGACAAACGTGTGGTTCCTGAAGAGGGGCAGCAGCCTTTTCAGTAGTTACAGGGGCAACAGTCTGGATGATTGACTTGAGCTGGCCTTGTAACATCAGCTAATGTGGCTTTGCCACACAGTTACTGCAAACGGCTGAAAGCAAGGGGAAACTGTAGCCGTTACTTCTCCCAAGGCCATGCAGCTCTACTGTATGAACATATGATGATGGCACCCTCTTGGGTAAAATATTCCCCCATTCGGATCTCCAGGCGGGGACTACTCAGGAGGATGATATCAACAGGAAAGACAACACTGGCATTCTACGGATCGGTGCGTGGAATGTTAGATCCCTTAATCGGGTGGGGAAGTTAGAAAATTTAAAAAGAGTAAGGGTAGGTTGAAGTTAGATATAGCGGGGATTAGTGAAGTTTGGTGGAAAGAGGAACAGGATTTCTGGTCAAGTGAGTACAGGATTATAAATACAAAATCAGTTGGGGGTTTACAGGAGTAGGTCTGATAATGAATACGAAAATAGCAATGCAGGTAAACTACTATGAGCAACACTGCATTATCGTAGTCAAGATAGATACGAAGCCAACACCAACCACAGTAGTACAGGTTTATATGCCAACGAGCTCTGCCGATGATGAGGAGATTGAAGAAATATATGAGGAACTAAAGGAAATTATTCAGACAATTAAGGGAAACTTAACTGTTATGGGAGACTGGAATTCGGTAGTAGGACAAAGAAGGGAAGGGAAGATGGTAGGTGAATATGGTCTGAGCAAAAGGAATGAAAGAGGAAGCCACCTGGTAGAATTTTGCATGGAACATAATGTAGTTATAACAATCACCTGGTTTAAGAATAATGAAAGAACGTTGTATATGTGGAAGTGACCAGGAGACATAGGGAGATACCAGATAGATTTTATAATGGTGAGACCTAGACTTCAGAACCAGGTTTTAAACTGTAAGACATACACATACCCCAAAACTACAGTAAGGTAGGAAAATAAGGAGATGGGGAACCTGAAGTTCTTAATAATTTCAGAGGGAGCTATAGGCAACAATTGACAGAAACAGGGGGGGGGGGGGGGGGGGAATAAAGCAGTAGAAGAGGAGTGGGTAGCATTGAGAGAAGACATAGTGAAGACAGCAGAGGACAAAATATATAGAAAGGCAAAACGTACAAAAAAAAATCCTTGGATATCACAGGAAATACTAAATTTAATTGATGAAAGGAGAAAAATATAAAAACACAGTAAATAAAACAGGCAAAATGGAGTACAGACAACTAAGAAATGAGATTGACAGGAAGTGCAAAATAGCTAAGCAGGAGTGGCTAGAAGGCAAATGCAACTCAGTAGAATAGGGGGAAAATAGATACAGCCTACAGGAAAATGAAAGTTATTTGGAGATAAGAAAAACAGCTCTATGAATATCAAGAACACAGATATCTATACTAATAATAAATCTGTAAATGTAGGCCTGTCGCTGTTCACGTAAATCTTGAAAACTACTGCACAAATCTTCATCCGGATTTAACAGGAAACATGAGAAAAGATTGGGTCAACATATAGGCATAATTTTATCAAAATCTAATCTCGGAAGAAAAGAATATCTTAGTTTTAAGTGTTTTCAGTAACCGCCGTGTCTGTTTGTTCAAGTATTAAAAACCTCTTATCTCCAAAACTACTTGACGAATTTTCATGGGGTTTTCACACCTAACTTGCACATATCATGTGGTTACGTAAAGGCTTCAGTAATAAAAATCAGATCACAGAAAATAAACATAACGTAATTTAATCATTTGATTAAAAGCCATCATGTATGTCTATTTGTTGAGGGTAATCTCCAAAACTACTACACGAACTTTCATGGGTTTCCACAAGTAAATTTAGAATAGTTTGGAGAGTAACATAGGCTTCATTTCATCAAAATCGGATCAGAGGAAGGAAAGATATCGTAACTTGAAGTTTTATGTCTATACTATGCTTACAAGTACATGGTGTAGTACAGAAAATCTCCAAGAGTACTATACAAACATTCATGGGGTTTCATAGCTCAACTGATAGTACCTTGGGGCAACATATAAGCTTCTTTTAATCAAAATCAGATCAGGGGAAGAAAAGATATCATAATTTGTAGTTTCTGGTGTGTGCTATGCTTGAATTGCAGCGTAGTATAGCAAAGATCTGCTAGTGGCGCTGTTACTTACATAGTATATATAGACCAAAGATCTTTGTCGATGCTGCATTTTTTATTCACATAACTAAGGTGTAATACACTGAAACAAGGGCTGTGACTTTCCTTACGGCAGCGGTGTAGTGTTTTGATGTTGGCTACGGCCGTTGAATCCTTTTTGAAAAATCAGTCATGTACAATGGGGGGAATAATTCGTTGTATTGATAATGAAATAAATAATTAATGTTGTTCAGATCAGTAAATTAATGATCTCCCTAAAGCTAATATTTTGTTGTCAATGTTAACATAATGAACTGCTGCCACTCGAAGTAAAATTTAACCCAGATTTGCCCAGATACGACACAAAAAAAATTTATTTAATAAGAATTGTTTGTTTTGTAGTGTTGCAAAGAAAAAATACATGATCATGTGTGCGTATTCCCTCAGTAATAGAAGTATTTTGAATTAAGAGCCACAATCTTATCTCTGCAAATACGAACTAACATTAAACAGTGAGTTGCTGATTACACTTTGTATATTCACAGCGATATGTTTGCTTCTTTTGACAGGGAACATTTGAGTGTAAAATATAACAACATTCCTTCGCGTCTATCAATGCTCTAATTTACATAAGAATTCTTTGCAAGGAAAATCGAATTATGTACTTCCCTTTTTGATTTTGGGTTATCCTCATTACATTTTGAGAGCGTTAGTTTTAGAAATGCATCGAAAACGCCATAGTACAAGAAACGACAAAGTGAGGCGACATTAGTTACTTAGAACACCAAATAACTAATTATAGCGTTGCTGCGTATTTTTTATTCTCATAAATATGGTGTAATACACTACAAGAAGGCCCCCCAGGGGGCCCACAGTTCTTTTGTGGGTACGTGTGTGGCGCACACGGGGCCCCGAGCCGGAGCAGCCTTTCTTCTGCCCCAGGCTGCTTCACTTTCCCTCCCGGTTTATGCCTTCGCCCGGAGACGGGCGTATTTCACGAGTTCAGGTGTTTTCTTGTTGTCGTTTCTATTCCTTGGTTCCTTCCTTTCTTACCCTTTGTTTCTGTCTCTCTCTCCTTGTCCCCTCCTCGCCTTCTTCTCCTCATTAGTCTCCGCCTCGGCGTTTGAGACACCTTTCCTTCTTTCTCTTCACTTCCTCTATTCTTCTTCTTTCCTCCCTGTGCGTGTCTGAAGGCCGACCCACGCATTATCATGCGTAGCAGGTGACGGGGTAACGCGTAATTCCCCGCCCCGGGTAGACAAGTAGGGCACGTACGTACCCCCTGGTAAAGGCCAGGCCCAGGGAGGGGTGATTACCCGAGCTGGTACCTTCGGAACATGCCGATTGGTCCCTCCGTCAGTTCTCGGGAGGTGTGACCTGAGGTGTGAACAATCACCTAAGGCGGGTAAGCCCTCGGAGAGGGCCCCCACTAGGAAGGAGCGCGCCATCGGAGACGCCGGTAATCACGGGGGACACTTCCGCAATGACTTCCTTCTCTTCTTCACTGACATTGACCCAGAAACGTAAGATTGATTCGCCTCAGCAAAAGAAGACTCTGCCTAATTTGCCGAAATTTCTTGTTGTGTCGCGCACCGACAGAAAGGATTTCACTTCTGTCAATCCTTTCATTATACAGAAAGGTGTTGATGCAATTGCTGGCCCTGTTAAAACCTGTTCACGTCAGCGCAATGGCTCATTGTTGCTGGAAGTGGACAGTGCTTTCCAAGCCCAGAAACTTATCCGGACTACGTTATTACACACGTTTCCAGTCAAAGTAGAAGCGCACCGCACACTCAACTCGTCACGTGGGGTAGTTTTTACGAGATCCCTTGACGGGTTGTCTGATGACGACATCCGGTCCTATATGTCCGATCAGGGTGTGACAGCCGTCCACAGGGTGATGAAAAAGGTAGATAACCAGCTGACACCGACTCGTACTGTGTTTTTGACATTCGACAGAGTTGACCTCCCGTCGAAGGTCAAAGCAGGGTACGAAGTTATCTCAGTCCGCCCTTATATTCCAAACCCAACGCGCTGCTACCAATACCACAGGTACAACCATACCCGTGAACATTGCCCACATGCAGCAAAATGTGTCACTTGTGGTAGGGACGCCCATGAGGGGGATTGCCCACCTCCGTCCCCTCACTGCCTTAACTGCAACGGCGACCATGCGGCTTCCTCTCGCGACTGCCCTGTATATAAGGATGAAAAAATTATTCAGCAAATTCGGGTCACGGAGAAGGTATCAACATCTGCCGCTCGAAAGTTGTTGGCGAGTCGAAAGCCCACTGTCCTCCCAGCGGGTACATACAGTAAGGTCCTCACCTCAACTCGACCTACTAAGGATTCCAGTACCCAGACTTGTGATTTCACTTTCGCTGACACAGTTGTGCGATCCGCCAGCCCAAAGATTGCCCGTTCCACGTCCCCGCTTCCTCCTGCTGCTTCTAGGGTACAGTCTTCGTCAAACTCTAGTAAACCGCGAGCACCTAAAAAAGATGCCCGGACCTTGAAAAAGGAACCCATCCGTGAGGATTTTCTGCGTTCTCAGGCTTCCCAACCGTCAACTGCCTCTTCCCGCCGTCACTCTTCCAGAAGAGCTGACAAGAAAAAGAGTTCCTCTCCTTCCCCGCCGAGGCGTGACCCATCTGTCGCGCCGTCCAACAGTTGCCGGCCTCGGCCGTCTTCTGTTTCACCGGGACGCTCCGTTTGCCGGGCGCCCGGCCCTTTACCGGCGGTGGAAACTGCCCCTCCTGATCAACTCAGGGAGGTGGCAGGCGCGTCGGTCGAACCAATGGAACATGACCCTTTGCCCCCAGACAGCGATAGCAGTGCTCCCTCGAAATCCGGTCCTCAGCGGCCGTCGAGGTGACCCCGCTCGCTACTTGGTTTTTATCCTTATTTCTTCTCTCATTTTTATCATGGCGCTCCTTCAATGGAACATTCGTGGCATTCGTTCTAATCGGGAGGAATTGAAACTACTCCTTCGAATGCACTGCCCGCTTCTAGTCTGCCTCCAGGAAACTAAGTTGCGTCCACGTGATCGTGCAGACTTTCCACACTACACCTCTGTGTGGTTCGACCTGCCACCCGTGGAAGGTGTCCCAGCCCATGGAGGGGTTCTGATGCTCCTTCGAGACGACGTCTATTTCCATCCCATTTCCTTGCACACTCACCTACAGGCAGTTGCCGTCCGCATCACCTTATCCACATTTACCTTCTCCCTCTGTAATATATATTCGCCATCGTCATCTGCCCTTACAAGGGCAGATGTGCTAAACCTTGTTGACCAGCTCCCTTCACCTTTCGTGTTGGTAGGTGACTTTAATGCCCACCACCCCCTATGGGGCTCTCCGGCAACTTGTCCGAGAGGCTCCCTTTTGGTGGACCTTCTCCACCACCTCGATCTTGTCTGCCTCAACACCGGTGCACCGACCTTCCTTTCTGACACAACACACACTTATTCCCATATAGACCTCGCAATATGCACTCCTCAGCTTGCCGGTCGGTTTGAGTGGTATGCACTTTCTGACACGTACTCGAGTGACCATTTCCCTTGTATCATCCACTTCCTACATCATTCCCCATCTCCACGTCCCACCAGTTGGAACATTTCTAAAGCCGACTGGGGGCTTTATTCTTCCATGGCTGTTTTTCACAATCAGCATTTTCCCAACTGTGACAGTCAGGTCGACTACCTCACAGAGGTTATTCTCACTGCTGCTGAACGTTCCATACCTCGTACATCCTCTTCTCCACGTCGTGTCCAGGTCCCTTGGTGGACTGCAGCCTGCCGCGACGCGCTTCGAGCCCGACGCCGTGCCTTCCGCACCTTCCGCCGCCACCCAACTTTGGAGAATTGCATCAATTACAAACGTATGAGAGCGCAGTGCCGTCGTATCATAAACGACAGCAAGAAAGCTTGCTGGACAGCTTTTACTAGTTCTTTTAACCGTTGTACTCCCTCCACGATTGTCTGGGGTGGCCTACGCCGTTTGTCCGGCATCAAGGTCCACTCCCCGATTCCTGGCCTGACCGTGGAGAACGCGGTCCTCGTGGACCCAGCTGATGTTTCAAACGCATTGGGTCGTTTCTTTGCGGAGGTTTCGAGCTCTGCCCATTACCACCCTGCCTTTCTCCCTCGCAAACAGGTAGAGGAGGCACGGCCGCCTTCTTTCCGCTCTTTTAATCGTGAAAATTATAACGTCGCCTTCACCATGCAGGAGCTAGATCGTGCTCTCGCCCTGTCCCGGTCTTCTGCTCCTGGGCCCGATTCCATTCATATTGAGATGCTGAAGAACCTCTCTCCTGCGGGCAAGTGCTTTCTTCTCAGTACCTACAATCGCATATGGACTGAAGGTCATGTTCCCACAAGTTGGCGTGAAGCCATTGTTGTCCCCATCCCCAAACCAGTGAAGGACAAACACCTTCCTTCCAGTTATCGTCCCATTTCTCTGACGAGCTGCGTCTGTAAGGTGATGGAACGCATGGTTAACGCTCGGTTGGTCTGGCTCCTCGAATCTCGCCGCCTCCTGACTAATATCCAATGCGGTTTTCGTCGACACCGCTCTGCTGCTGACCACCTCGTTACGTTGTCGACCTTCATTATGAACAACTTTCTAAAGAAGCGTCAAACAGTAGCCGTGTTCTTCGACTTGGAGAAGGCATACGATACCTGTTGGAGAGCGGGCATTCTCCGCACATTGCACACATGGGGCCTTCGGGGCCGCCTTCCTCTTTTCATTCAAGCGTTTTTGGCGGATCGCAAGTTCCGGGTACGGGTGGGCTCTGTTTTGTCAGATACCTTTTGCCAGGAGAATGGGGTACCACAGGGCTCCGTCTTGAGTGTGGCGCTCTTTGCCATTGCAATCAATCCGATCGTGGACTGCCTTTCAGCCGACGTCTCCGGATCTCTTTTTGTTGACGATTTCGCAATTTATTGTAGCGCCCAGCGGACGTGTCTCTTGGAGCGTTCTCTCCAACGCTGTCTTGACCGTCTATATTCCTGGAGCATCGCAAACGGCTTCCGATTCTCCACTGAGAAAACTGTGTGTATCAATTTTTGGAGATACAAGGAATTTCTTCCACCTTCTCTACGTCTCGGCCCTGTTGCTCTCCCTTTCGTGGAGACTACGAAATTCTTGGGACTCATGTTGGATCGGAAACTTTGCTGGTCCACACACGTGTCCTACCTGGCTGCCCGTTGTGCCCGATCCCTTAACGTTCTTCGTGTCCTCAGTGGCACATCATGGGGAGCGGATCGTACCGTCCTGCTTTACTTTTACCAGGCCATTGTTCAGTCGAAGCTCGACTATGGAAGCCTTGTGTACTCTTCAGCACGGCCGTCGATTCTCCGCCGACTCAACTCTATCCACCATCGTGGATTACGTCTGGCGACCGGTGCATTTTATACCAGCCCAGTTGAAAGTCTGTATGCCGAGGCTGCTGTATTACCCTTGACCACTCGACGTGACATACTCTTGTGTCGTTATGCATGCCGCCTACGGTCGATGCCCAACCATCCCTCTTACAGATTATTTTTTGACGACTCACTCGATCACCAATATCAGTTGTCTGCGATTGCCTTGCTTCCACCGGGAGTTCGGTTTCGCCGCCTGCTACAACGGCTCGATTTTACCCTTCCTTCCACCTTTCGGTTGAGCGAAAGCCCATTGCCACCGTGGCATCAGGCCCAGGTTCACACACACCTCGAACTTAGTTCGCTCCCCAAGGAGAGCACTCCGGATTTGGTATTCCGCTCGAGGCTTGTCGAACTCCGTTCGCGGTTCGATAATGCCGTATTTATTTACACTGATGGTTCCAAGAGCACTGCCGGTGTCGGATCTGCCTTCGTCGTCGGGGACAACCGGTTCCAATACAAGCTCCCTGACCGGTGCTCGACCTTCACGGCTGAGCTTTTCGCCCTCCACCAGGCCGTTTTGTATACCTGGCGCCACCGCCAACCTTTCTATGCCATATGTTCTGACTCCCTTAGTGCCCTGCAGAGTCTTAAGGACCCTTTCTCGAACCATCCTCTCGTGTATCGGATCCAACGCTCCCTCCAGTTGCTGGCGGATGACAGCTGTCACGTTTCTTTCCTGTGGGTCCCTGGCCATGTGGGTGTGCCCGGGAATGAGGCCGCCGACACAGCAGCCAAGGCAGCAGCTCTTTTGCCTCGCATGGCTACCTTTTGCATCCCATCGGACGATGTTCAACGGGCTCTTCGCCGGAGTATCGTGTCGCAATGGCACAGTGTGTGGCTTTCACTGTACAACAATAAATTGCGAACTGTCAAACCGATCCCGACCGCTTGGAGGACATCCTCACGCCCCTCTCGGCGGGAGGAGGTCATCCTGGCTCGGTTGCGGATCGGTCATTACCGTTTCAGCCACCGTCACTTGCTATCCGCCGAACCTGCACCGCTATGCTCCTGCGGTGAACTGCTGACAGTGCGACATGTTTTACTGACTTGTGTTAATTTTAATCATCTCCGTGTAGCCCTTCACTTTCCGTCTACTCTGGAGGAAATTTTAGCTGATGACACACGAGCAGCTGCTCGGGTTTTGCGTTTTATGAACTTGGCCAACCTATCCAAGGATATTTAACCCTTTTAATTGTCTTTTATCTTTCGTTTTTAGCCTCTTGTTGATGTTCTGACAGTCACCGTTTTTTTTAAAAGATCATAGCGAATCAATGTTCTTGGCTGGGCGCTAATGACCATAGAAGTTGTGCGCCCTAAAACCACAAAAAAAAAAAAAAAAAAAAAAACTACAAGAAGGGATGGTGTAATACATACAAGAAGAGGTACAATTTTACGTACTGTGACAATGTTGTGTGCTAATGTTGGCATCGGCCACTGAATGATTTTTGAAAAATCAGTCACGCACGATAAGGAAAATATTTTTTTATGTTCATGATTAAATAAATAAATTTATGCTGTTCTGGTCAGTAAATTAATCCTCCTCCTGAAGCGAATAGTTCATTGCTAATGATAGCAAACTAAACCGCTGCCACTGCAAGTAAAATTTATCCCAGGTAGGACACTTTTTTTTTTTCTGTCTAGCTGTCTTCCATATGCTTTGCAATGTCATGGAAAGGTAAGAAGTGCATCTTTCGACAGGTATAGCCACTAAATTGTACATAGAGTAAAAATCCACTCCCATGAACCACAGACATTGCCGAGGTGGGGTGGCTTGCGTGCCTCAACGATACAGATAGCCGTACCGTAGGTGCAACCACAGCGGAGGGGTATCTGTGGAGAGGCCAGACAAACGTGTGGTTCCTGAAGAGGGGCAGCAGCCTCTTCAGTAGTTACAGGGGCAACAGTCTGGATGATTGACGGAGCTGGCCTTGTAACATCAGCTAATGTGGCTTTGCCACACAGCTACTGCGAACGGCTGAAAGCAAGGGGAAACTACAGCCGTTACCTTTCCCGAGGACATGCAGCTCTACTGTATGAACATATGATGATGGCATCCTCTCGGGTAAAATATTCCGGAGGTAAAATAGTCCCCCATTCGGATCTCCGGGCGGGGACTACTCAGGAGGATGTGATCATCAGGAAAGACAATACTGGCATTCTACGGGTCGGAGCGTGGAATGTTAGATCCCTTAATCGTGTAGGAAAATTAGAAAATTTAAAAAGGGAAATGGATAGGTTGAAGTTAGATATAGTGGGGATTAGTGAAGTTCGGTGGCAGGATGAACAGGATTTCTGGTCAGGTGAGTACAGGATTATAAATACAAGATCAATTGGGGGTATCACAGGAGTAGGATTGATAATGAATAAGAAAATAGGAATGCGGGTAAATTACTATGACCAGCACAGTGATCGCATTATCATTGTCAAGATAGATACGAAGCCAACACTGACAACAGTAGTACAGGTTTATATGCCAACTAGCTCTGCCGATGATGAGGAAATCGAAGAAATATATGAGGAGCTAAAGGAAATTATTCAGACAATTAAGGGAGAGGAAAATTTAATTGTTATGGGAGACTGGAATTCGGTAGTAGGACAAGGCAGTGAAGGGAAGATAGTAGGTGAATATGGTCTGGGCAAAAGGAATGAAAGAGGAAGCCGCCTGGTAGAATTTTGAACAGAACATAATTTAGTTATAACAAACACCTGGTTCAAGAATCACAAAAGAAGGTTGTATACGTGGAAGAGACCAGGAGACACCGGAAGATATCAGATAGATTTTATAATGGTAAGACATAGATTTCGGAACCAGGTTTTGAAGTGTAGGACATACCCAGGGGCAGACATAGACTCTGACCATAACTTGTTGGTTATGAACTGTAGGCTGAAACTAAAGAAACTACAAAAAGGTAGGAAAATAAGGAGATGGGACCTGGATAAATTGAAGGAACCTGAGGTTCTTAAAAATTTCAGAGGGAGCTTTAGGCAACAATTGACAGAAATGGGGGGAAATAAAACAGTAGAGGAGGAATGGGTAAAATTGAGAAATGAAATAGTGAAGGTAGCAGAGGACGAAATAGGTAGGAAGGAAAGACCTACAAAAAATCCTTGGATATCACAGGAGATACTAAATTTAATCGATGAAAGGAGAAAATATAAAAATGCAGTAAATGAAACAGGCAAAATGGAGTACAGACGACTAAGAAATGAGATTGTCAGGAAGTGCAAAATGGCTAAGCAGGAGTGGCTAGAAGGCAAATGCAAGGATGTAGAAGAATGTATAAATAGGGGAAAAATAGATACAGCCTACAGGAAAATAAAAGAAACATTTGGAGATAAGAAAAACAGCTCTATGAATATCAAGGACACTGATGGAAAACCAGTTCTCAGCAAAGAAGGGAAAGCTGAAAGGTGGAAAGAATATATAGAGGGGCTCTACAAAGGAAATGAACTTCGAGACAATATTGTAGGAAGGGAAGAGGATGTAGATGAAGATGAAATAGGAGATACTGTACTGAGAGAAGAATTTGACAGAGCCCTGAAAGACCTAAGTCGAAACAAGGCCCCTGGAATAGATGATATTCCCTCAGAGCTACTGAAGTCTCTGGGAGAACCAGCCATGACAAAATTGTTTCACCTGGTGTGTAAGATGTATGAGACAGGTGAAGTACCCTCAGACTTTAAGAAAAATGTTATAATCCCCATCCCTAAGAAAGCAGGTGCAGACAGGTGTGAAAACTACAGAACCATCAGTTTAATAAGTCATGGTTGCAAAATATTAACGCGAATTATATACAGAAGGATGGAAAAGCTGGTAGAAGCCGACCTCGGGGAAGATCAGTTTGGGTTCAGGAGAAATGTAGGAACACGGGAGGCAATACTCACTTTACGACTTATCCTAGAAGATAGATTAAGAAAAGGCAAATCTACATTTCTAGCTTTTGTAGATTTGGAGAAGGCTTTTGACAATGTTGATTGGAATAAACTCTTTAAAGTTCTGAAAAAAGCAGGAGTAAATTATAGGGAGCGTAAGGTTATTTACAACTTGTACAAAAACCAGACAGCGGTTGTCAGAGTTGAAGGGCATGAAAGGGATGCAGTGGTTGGGAAGGGAGTGAGACAGGGTTGTAGCCTTTCTCCAATGTTATTCAATTTGTACATTGAACAAGCTATAAAGGAAAGCAAGGAGAAATTTGGTGAAGGAATAAAAGTTCAGGGGGAAGAATTAAAAACATTGCGTTTTGCCGATGACATAGTAATTCTGTCAGATACAGCAAAGGACCTGGAAGAGCAATTGAATGGAATGGACAGTGTGCTGAAAGGTGCATATAAGATGAACATTAACAAGAGCAAAACTAGGGTAATGGAGTGCAGTGTAAGAAAATCAGGTGATGCTGAAGGAATTAGATTGGGAAACGAAGCAATAAAGGAGGTAGATGAGTTTTGTTACTTGGGCAGTAAAATAACAAATGATGGGCGCAGTACAGAGGATATAAAATGCAGAATGGCAATGGGTAGAAAAGCGTTTTTGAAAAAGAGAAATTTGTTAACATCGAATATTGATTTAGGCCTAAGGAAGTCCTTTCTGAGGGCATTTGTATGGAGTGTTGCCTTGTATGGGAGTGAGACATGGACGATAAACAGTGCGGACAGGAAGAGGATTGAGGCTTTTGAAATATGGTGCTACAGAAGAATGCTGAAGATTAGGTGGGTGGATCGCGTAACTAATGAGGAGGTACTGAACAGAATTGGGGAGAAAAGGAATTTCTGGCATACCTTGACTAAAAGAAGGGATAGATTGGTAGGACACATTCTTAGACATCAAGGAATTGTTAATTTAGCGTTGGAGGGAAGTGTGTGGGGAAAAAATCGCAGGGGAAGACCAAGAGATGGATACAGTAAGCAGATTCAGACAGATGTAGGTTGTCGTTCTTATGTGGAGATGAAGAGGCTTGCTCAGGATAGGGTATTGTGGAGAGCTGCATCAAACCAGTCTCCGGACTGAAGACCACAACAACAACAACAGAGTAAAAATATCTATGGAGTGAACATTGCATTCTGTGCGTCTTCTCAACATTAAGCTGGAATTACCACCTGATATTGAGACCAATCCATTCTTTCCACACATGTATTTGCTCTTACGGTTGGTTTGTACCACATTGGCCGCATAAAAGCCCCCCTCCTTTTCGCAGAGCAACCACATAACATGAAATAATATCGAAATAAATGTGTCACAGAAGCAACAAGAAAGTTGAAGAAGTGTCACTAAAAGAGCCATTTTCACATAGTCATCCGTCTTAACCCAACAAAGAAGGACCAAAATAGTCAGCGATTAGTAGATTTATGCCAATATCACGTGCCATTTCCACCTCAATGTTGAGAATACAAAATCTGTTCTGCACATCTGAATGCTCACTCCGGAGATATTTAAGCCCTGTGCCTGCAACTAGAGATAATATACACACGCAAGCGACAAACTCATCAGAAACCTCTCTGCTTTCATAATTGTTCTGTACACTATTGTGATTTAAATTTGTAATTACTTACTTTTGGTGCCAACTACATTAAGATAGAGAGAGACGTCTTCATTTGCACAGACGATTGTACTTATAGTTATAATCCAACTGCTGAATATATAGTTCTATTACACAAGATCAATTACAACTTCGTGCTTAACGAAGTAATCACAGAAAGACGTGGAGACGTGTATTAGCTGAAAGAGTGGCCGATGCTGCTAACACAGTCAAGACAATTCACTGGAAATATTGTATTTAATGGAAAGTTCTATACAGATGATCAGCTGGTGCCATTTCTTCTACTATTACCCAGACTTACTTCATCGCACATTGACACCACCATGACGTCTTGTTTAAACAGACTTGAACTGCTCTGTTGATTGAATTACCAGACTTTCAGCATTCGTCGAGTTTTCGATAATAAGGAGCACTGTATACAGAATAACTACATTGTCTTGAGTGCAACACTGCAACATACTAATACTTCAGGATTCACTTACTATGAGAGATAAACAGTTTAGTACTACACCATAGAACCAACGATAGACGTGTTTTTAGAAGTTTACGCCAGACAGACATTCTTAACTTTATGAACACAATCTAACATTGAATTTACATTGTTCCGCAGTACACACTTAAATTAATTTCACTCATAGTATGGAAAACTTTATGTACACTCTTTGACAAAAAACCTGGCCGCCGGCCGGCCGCCGCTGAGCCTAAGTCCGAGCCGATCGCGACAAGGGACAATAAAAGTGGCCGCGCTGATTCGCTCTAAGTCCAGCTATCTGCACAATCTGGCAACACTGCAGACTGCCGGAGTTCATACGGTACTTCTTGTGTGCAGTTAGAAGACAACTGGATCAGCTACATCCGTGGTCTTGCGGTAAAGTGCGCGACTTGCATGTTCAGTATTAGCGATCGAAGCCGACTGTTGACAAAAATTTTAAATTCATGTCACTCGTGCATGCTGATGCCACATGTGTAAGGGGAGCATATGTGTAACGTATTTCAGTTTTTGGTACACTGGTAATAACATTTGGGCCCAATAACATTGCTGCCTCTGGCCGCAGCGCTTGGCAGAGCTCTCCGCGGCCCACTCGCCGGCAGCAGCGGTGGCGGCGCTACACAGCGCTGCCTCGCCCTCTGCCCACAGCGCCTGCTGCCGCTCATCGCCCTGGATACGTAAAATGCTGTAGTGTTGCTAAGTGGTGATCCACAAAAAAGGTTGCGATTCGTATTTCACACAGGATATAACGAAGCAGACCACCTATTTTGAATGATGAGCATATAATACATTAGAGACGCAAAAAATTGTCTTTGTCCAATCCAATGGCACTCTACGATGGTTAACACTTATTTGTGGTTTAAATCTCGATCCTTTTCCTTTCAGAAAAGCCTTTCATGTAATTTGTTATTGTCATCAGTTCATATGTTTTCATCAAGACACAATATGTAACTCACTAAAATGTTTTAGTGTCGTTGTTTCATTCCTTACGGTAAATGTATGAGCTAAATTATGTGAATACGTTTCAGTGCACGTTCTAGAGCAACACAGGCACACTGCAAGGTTCGTGTCTTCATGCCTCATTTCTACTGGAGATATTTCGCATCAATGGAGGTGAATTCGAATTTCTTCGAAGGCGTTTGTATGGTGAAGCAAAGAAGACATCTAATACCATTTCCATAGTTTGAAGTCAACCTTTCTGAAAGACTTATTGTATAAAGCTTTTCTTATGATTCCGTTAAAGAGTTTCTTCTGGCAATCTGCAGCGAATAAAGTAAAATGAAACAAAATAAAATGAAAGTCAATCTCCAAACACGATTTCTCCAACCAGGATTAGAACAGCCGCCTCACACCAGGCTTGCATCGTAAGACACAAGCAGAACCACACAGCCAACCACACACTGCCGCATATTGCCCTCAGTCTCTCACATATTCAATGCTGAGCCTCTAACGCATCGCGATAGATAACCTAAAAGTCACCTACACAAATAACTACATTCCTTGAGTGCAAAAGTTAAATTTCTGTCTCTCATTTCACGTGGTCATTACACATCATGAGTCATGAAAGTAGAAGAGGAATGTCAACTTAGCGAGACATTTCAGTACCACTTGCGGAAGTAACTGCACTGTCACAGTGTTGCCAAATATCAACTTAGCGAGACATTTCAGTACCACTTGCGGAAGTAACTGCACTGTCACAGTGTTGCCAAATATCAGCAACGATGTTGCCAGCTCTTAGCTGTACTAGGAAGACCTATGTAGTGATAAGCGACGCGAAATCGCGTAAGTCTCATGCGGGCTTCTGGAGGGGAGTCGCGTATTTCGGTTAATATGCGGCGCTCTCTCCTGATATATTCCGTCGTCACATATAGGATGCAAATATTTAATTCGTCCAATGAGGCCGAAACTAGCGTTTAAATTTTTTGAGGCTTTACTGCATTATGATATATTTTCAGAAAATGACTAGAGAACTTAAAAATACGGATATTGTGCTTGCAACATACGGCAGGTCAAAGACTGAGATATTTAAACTTCCATCACGATTTCAGTTTCACCCCCCTCCTCCCCCCAAAAAAGACTAAAACAATTACTTTTTTAGATATCTGCAAAAGCTATTTCTTAATTGGTGTGTGGTGGAGGGCACTTTTTATACAACTGCTGTTTCCGCCTGTTTCTCTTCCAGTCGTGAATGGTTTGCCGTTAAAACTATTTCTGGTAAGACTTAGTGTGAGTTCATATTGCCCTATCTTTTACCTTCTCGATCTTTTCGTGTCTAATACATAAGAGGAGTTAGCTGAAATAGGAATAAAACAAATGTATCAAATGTCTCTGTTGTATTCTCATAAAAATGTTTGAAATTGAATGAAAAATTTCACACATACAAAATTTGAAAAGCGTAAAATAATCATTCAGATGGAAAATGCATATAAACGTGGTTTTAAAATAGACTAAGACGTATAAAGTACCTTTTGTCCACTCGATAATTGTTACCGCGTTAAGGATAGTTCCAATAAATTTTCGAATTTTTAAGAGCTATGTCAGACATCATAGTAACACTGGAACATAAAATGTTCTTGCATCATGAGTAACGCTAACAGTAGCGTTTAGTACGGAGCTATTGCATCAGCATACTCTGAGAGGAATCTAGTTGGTATACAATCTGGCCCGGAAGATTTACTTTTGTTTATTGACTGAAGTTGTTTTACTACTCCAGGAACATCTACTTCTAAGTTTCGCATGCTGGTATCTGTTCTTGGATTGAATACTGGAGTGTTCACTTCGTCTTCTTTGATGAAAGAATTTCGGAAAGCTGTGTTTAGTAATTCTGCCTTAGCAGTACTGTCGTCGGTAGTATTACCATTGCTATCGCGTAGTGAAGGTATTGTTTGTGTTTTGCCGCTAGTGTACTTCACATATGACCAGAATTTCTTTGGACTTTCTGCAAGATTACGAGACAGGATTTCGTTGTGGAAACAACTATAAGATTCTCGCATTGAAGTCCGCGCTAGGTTGCGAGTTTCAGTAAAAGATTGCCAGTCTTGCGGATTCTGTGTCTTTTTAAATTTTGCATGCGTTTTTCTTTGTTTCTGCAACAGTGATCTGACCTGTTTTGTGTATCACGGGGGATCAGCCCCCTCTTTTATTAATTTATTCGGTATAAATCTCTCGATTGCTACTGATATTATGTCTTTGAAAGTAAGCCACAACTGATCTACACTCGCATTTTTAGTTTTGAAGGACTGGAGACTATCACTCAGGAAAGCGTGAAGCGAATTTTTATCCGCTTTATTGAATAGATATATTTTTCGTTTATTTTTGGTGCATTTGGGAATTTCGATATTCAGTCTCGCTACTACAACTCGATGTTCGCTAATCCCTGTATCTGTTTTGATGCTCTTTACTGTCTCGGGATTATTTGTTGCTAGGAGATCAAGAGTATTTTCGCAACCACGAACTATTCTAGTGGGTTCATGAACTAACTGTTCGAAGTAGTTTTCAGAAAAAGCATTCAGAACTAGTTCGGACGATGTTTTATATTTGCCCCCGGTTTTGAATACGTAATTATGCCAACATATCGAGGGTAAATTAAAGTCGCCACCGATTATAACAGTATGCTTCGGATACCTATTTGAAATATGGTTCAAATTTTCTTTGAACATTTCTGCAACCGCATCGTCTGAGTCAGGGGGCCGATAAAAAGATCCAATTATTAATTTATTCCGGTGGTCAGGTATAACCTCTACCCAGACCAATTCACAGGAAGTATCTGCCTCAATTTCATTGCAGGATAAACCGTTTGTAACAGCAATAAACACGCCACTCCCTGTTTTATTTATTCTATCCTTTCTGAAGACCATTTGGCCCTTTGAAAAAATTTCGGCCGAATTTATCTCAGGCGTCAGCCAGCTTTCAGAACCTATAACGATTTGTGCCTCAGTACTTTCTATCAGCGCTTGGAGCTCTGGAATTTTCCCAACACAGCTACGACAATTTACAACTGTTACACCAATGGTTTCTAGGTCTGCTTTCTTCCCGTGTCTGACCTGCCCCCTTTGAGACTGGAACCCATTTTGTGTATTCCCGAGGCCATCTAACCTAAAAAAAAAAAAAAAAAAAAAAAAAAAAAAAAAAAAAAAAAAAAACCACGCCCAGTCCACGCCACACAGCCCCCGCTACCCGTGTAGCCGCTTCCTGAGTATAATGGACTCAATGTAATCAAGATTTTCCAACGTCGTAGTAGGGCCTATTGTTTCGCAACTTCGTCATCATGTAGATGTGAGTCTGATACGTAATTCTGCTGTCAGTTGACTTTTTCTTGTCACCTACATTAAATATTTTGAAAAATTAACATCATAATATGCTCATTGTCGTACTTAACTGAATTTGTGTTCAAGAAGGTCGTTTCATACATTAACTAGTCCTACTCTCTTTCACGTTGCGAACAATCTGCCTCAGCTGTGGGTAAATAAATGAGGTAGGGTTTATAGCAGTAATGTCTATCTGTATAATAGTCACTTTCTGAAAACCTAGCCAATTTAGAAATCGGGCGCGTTTTGTTGCAAAAGCTGGATCGCATCATTTCGTTTCGTTACGTCTTAAATTTATCCGCTTACTGTCAAACAAAATCACCCTGCCAACTATCTCCTGGAAACCTCATAGCAGATGCTGTAGCCACCTACTTCAAGAATATCAAGTGACATCACAAACAAAACGAAAGAACATTTCCTTAAATGAATTTATCAATTGTTCTAAAATGATGGTAAAATTTTAAATATAGATAGAACAACTTATTTGGAAATCACTTCAATCATCCCATAAAGTAAATAATAAATTCTGAAGCCGCGTCAGCTGTTTTTTGTTTTTTGTTATTAAGAACGTTTCTTTACAGGTCCACGACCGTTTTCACGTTTTTAAAGACTCATCTTTAGGTATTAATTTTTTTCATATGAAAATTCATTATAGAGACACAAGGTTCTAATTGCTTTCATCTGTCATGGGAATAAAATTTAATTAATTAGGCTCCGATATATGGAACCAGTCCAACAGAAATCATCACTGTCATTCAGAATAAAAACCAAGGACATTAAAATGTGGGACAAATAGTCGCGTAATTTTGATTACTGTATTTTCAATAAAACCAGTAGATCGCTGACGAAGTGAAGGAGTACAAAACAAAGAAGACTGCCCAAAGAATCGAAGAAACCGATAGATGATGGATTTGTATTTTGCTCATCTTTGCATAAAGTATTACGGCAAAGTAAGAAAACTTACGAATATGCACAACCACCCAGATTCTCTGTTTTCTTACAGCTTCATGAGGACTAAATTCGTTTAGGTAATATTCCTTGAATGTGAGACGCGTTTGACAAGACTCAATGTAGATACAGTCCATATTCGGACAACAGTGCCTAGTATCATTGGAGAAAATGATGGTACACATTACTTTTTCGTTTTGTTACAAAAAGCTCTCACTGAAAGTTGATGAGGGTAAGTTATCAATTCATCAGCATTTCTTCTCAATGCATGGCTAAAAGCCAGTTGAGGCCAGATGCTAGTAGGATTGAGAATATTGTGGGCTATTGCTTTCAAGATGTGAAGTGTTTGATACCTTACTGTTTAGTGACGGATCATGCAACGTTCATTTCCAGTAACTCATAAAAAATAGCTTTTGCAGATATCTAAAAAATAATTGTTTTAGTCTTTTTTTGGGGGGGGGGGGGGGGAGGAGGGGGTGAAACTGAAATCGTGATGGAAGTTTAAATATCTCAGTCTTTGACCTGCCGTATGTTGCAAGCACAATATCCGTATTTTTAAGTTCTCTAGTCATTTTCTGAAAATATATCATAATGCAGTAAAGCCTCAAAAAATTTAAACGCTAGTTTCGGCCTCATTGGACGAATTAAATATTTGCATCCTATATGTGACGACGGAATATATCAGGAGAGAGCGCCGCATATTAACCGAAATACGCGACTCCCCTCCAGAAGCCCGCATGAGACTTACGCGATTTCGCGTCGCTTATCACTACATAGGTCTTCCTAGTACAGCTAAGAGCTGGCAACATCGTTGCTGATATTTGGCAACACTGTGACAGTGCAGTTACTTCCGCAAGTGGTACTGAAATGTCTCGCTAAGTTGACATTCCTCTTCTTCTTTCATGACTCATGATGTGTAATGACCACGTGAAATGAGAGACAGAAATTTAACTTTTGCACTCAAGGAATGTAGTTATTTGTGTAGGTGACTTTTAGGTTATCTATCGCGATGCGTTAGAGGCTCAGCATTGAATATGTGAGAGACTGAGGGCAATATGCGGCAGTGTGTGGTTGGCTGTGTGGTTCTGCTTGTGTCTTACGATGCAAGCCTGGTGTGAGGCGGCTGTTCTAATCCTGGTTGGAGAAATCGTGTTTGGAGATTGACTTTCATTTTATTTTGTTTCATTTTACTTTATTCGCTGCAGATTGCCAGAAGAAACTCTTTAACGGAATCATAAGAAAAGCTTTATACAATAAGTCTTTCAGAAAGGTTGACTTCAAACTATGGAAATGGTATTAGATGTCTTCTTTGCTTCACCATACAAACGCCTTCGAAGAAATTCGAATTCACCTCCATTGATGCGAAATATCTCCAGTAGAAATGAGGCATGAAGACACGAACCTTGCAGTGTGCCTGTGTTGCTCTAGAACGTGCACTGAAACGTATTCACATAATTTAGCTCATACATTTACCGTAAGGAATGAAACAACGACACTAAAACATTTTAGTGAGTTACATATTGTGTCTTGATGAAAACATATGAACTGATGACAATAACAAATTACATGAAAGGCTTTTCTGAAAGGAAAAGGATCGAGATTTAAACCACAAATAAGTGTTAACCATCGTAGAGTGCCATTGGATTGGACAAAGACAATTTTTTGCGTCTCTAATGTATTATATGCTCATCATTCAAAATAGGTGGTCTGCTTCGTTATATCCTGTGTGAAATACGAATCGCAACCTTTTTTGTGGATCACCACTTAGCAACACTACAGCATTTTACGTATCCAGGGCGATGAGCGGCAGCAGGCGCTGTGGGCAGAGGGCGAGGCAGCGCTGTGTAGCGCCGCCACCGCTGCTGCCGGCGAGTGGGCCGCGGAGAGCTCTGCCAAGCGCTGCGGCCAGAGGCAGCAATGTTATTGGGCCCAAATGTTATTACCAGTGTACCAAAAACTGAAATACGTTACACATATGCTCCCCTTACACATGTGGCATCAGCATGCACGAGTGACATGAATTTAAAATTTTTGTCAACAGTCGGCTTCGATCGCTAATACTGAACATGCAAGTCGCGCACTTTACCGCAAGACCACGGATGTAGCTGATCCAGTTGTCTTCTAACTGCACACAAGAAGTACCGTATGAACTCCGGCAGTCTGCAGTGTTGCCAGATTGTGCAGATAGCTGGACTTAGAGCGAATCAGCGCGGCCACTTTTATTGTCCCTTGTCGCGATCGGCTCGGACTTAGGCTCAGCGGCGGCCGGCCGGCGGCCAGGTTTTTTGTCAAAGAGTGTACCTTCATCACTTTCGACAATGACTTCTACTTAAAGTTGACATCTTGGCTAGGAGAACTGAGTTTATTGATAGAGCAATCCAACAAGGATTGTGTTTTTGCTGACCTACGTCCAGAACCCAAAGAACCATGATATACAAAGATCCCTCTTTAACAACCGTTACGAAGCATGGGCATATCAGCTAGTAATCATAATAATTTCGTGTGGCTCATTAGCCTGCTGCAAGTCTTTCAATTGGACGGCACTTCACCGACTTGCGTGTCCCTAGCCTACCCCAGTTACCCAACCGGGGAAAGGGGGCCTACAGCTTAACATGGATTCTGAATCACATGTTGTTCCTGGCAACTCTTCACAGTGTTGGGAGGTGATGGATGGGTTAAAGCACAGACTGAAAAAATCAGAGTTCCGACTGGGTTTTGGACCCGTGCCCCTTCGGTTTCCAGTCGAGTGCTTTACCCCAAGACCACCAGGCCCGACAAGAACACAGATGGAAAACCAGGGAAAGCTGAAAGGTGGAAAGAGTATATAGAGAGGCTGTATGAAGGAAATAAACTTAGAGGCAATATTGTAGGAAGGGGAGAAGAAGTAGACGAGGATGAAATCGGAGATACTATATACTGAGAGATGAATTTGACAAAGCACTGAAAGACCTAAGTCAAAACAAGGCCTCTGGAGTAGATGACATTCCCTCAGAGCTACTGAAGTCTCTGGGAGAACCAGCCTGGTGTGTAAGATGTAAGAGACAGGCGAAGTACCCTCAGACTCTGAGAAAAATGTGATAATCCCCATTCCAAAGAAAGCAGGCACAGACAGATGTGAAAACTACAGAACCATCAGTTAAATAAGTCATGCTTGCAAAATATTAGCACAAATTATTTACAGAAGGATGGAAAAGCTGGTAGAAGCCAACCTCGGGGAAGATCTGTTTGGGTTCAGGAGAAATGTAGGAACACGGGAGGCAATACTCACTTTACGGCTTATCCTAGAAGATAGATTAAGAAAAGGCAAACCTACATTTCTAGCTTTTGTAGATTTGGAGAAGGCTTTTGACAATGTTGATTGGAATAAACTCTTCAAAGTTCTGAAGCAAGCAGGAGTAAAATATAGGGAGCCTAAGGTTATTTACAACTTGTACAAAAACCAGACAGCGGTTGTCAGAGTTGAAGGGCATGAAAGGGATGCAGTGGTTGGGAAGGGAGTGAGACAGGGTTGTAGCCTTTCTCCAATGTTATTCAATTTGTACATTGAACAAGCTATAAAGGAAAGCAAGGAGAAATTTGGTGAAGGAATAAAAGTTCAGGGGGAAGAATTAAAACCATTGCATTTTGCCGACGACATAGTAATTCTGTCAGATACAGCAAAGGACCTGGAAGAGCAATTGAATGGAATGGACATTGTGCTGAAAGGTGCATATAAGATGAACATTAACAAGAGCAAAACTAGGGTAATGGAGTGCAGTGTAAGAAAATCAGGTGATGCTGAAGGAATTAGATTGGGAAATGAAGCAGTAAAGGAGGTAGATGAGTTTTGTTACTTGGGCAGTAAAATAACAAATGATGGTCGCAGTACAGAGGATATAAAATGCAGAATGGCAATGGGTAGAAAAGCATTCTTGAAAAAGAGAAATTTGTTAACATCGAATATTGATTTAACCCTAAGGAAGTCCTTTCTGAAGGCATTTGTATGGAGTGTTACCTTGTATGGGAGTGAAACCTGGATGATAAACAGTGCAGACAGGAAGAGGATAGGAGCTTTTGAAATGTGGTGCTACAGAAGAATGCTGAAGATTAGGTGGGTGGATCGCGTAAGTAATGAGAAGGTACTGAACAGAATTGGGGAGAAAAGGAATTTCTGGCATACCTTGACTAAAAGAAGGGATTGATTGTTAGGACACATTCTTAGACATCAAGGAATCATGAATTTAGCATTGGAGGGAATTGTTTGGGGTAAAACCCACAGAAGAAGAGCAAGAGTAAAAGAGATGGATAAAGTAAGCAGATTCAGACAGATGTAGGTTGCCGTTCTTATGTGGAGTTGGAGAGGCTTGCTCAGGATAGGTTATTGTAGAGAGCTGCATCAAACCAATCTCTGGAGTGAAGACGACAACAACAACAACAGTAAATAACCAAGAAATTACTTACTTCTGCTGTTGGTACTACTGTTACCCCACACTAGGTTGCGGGCTTTTGCATCCCACCCAACTAGCAGGTGTTCATTCAGTTACAAGCACCTGTTGACCTGTCTTCTCACTTCTTGGGAGGAGGAGGAGGAGGAGGAGGAGAGCTGTCTTCATAAGGCTGGTACGTTAGGGCCTAAACAAATCCCCTCAAGCTCCCTTCCATACATTGTTTCAGCTTAAGGCGACTAAAAGTTCCTAAAACAAAAGTCAACCAGTGATATGAATGAAGTGCCATTTTTTCATAAGTGCAAGTTCTAATTTTATTTATTTTTATTGCATATATCATCTTACCTCCGGTGCTGCCCAATCCTGATACTTTCCCTTTGTGCAAGTAGGGTTCCTGAATCAGCACCACATAGATCTCCTGACTGCTTAGGAGGCGACACAAAGTAGCTGTTGCATCCTGCAGCACGTTCAGCTGCCAGCTTGCTGCCAGTGGTACTCTTAATATCTTTGATAACTCTGATGGTGACTGAGAGAATCCTATAGTTTTACGTCCTGCTCCCACATTGCTTTCAGACATTTTTCCCTAACTTCAATCACTAGGTTTTGTCCATCAGGAGTCCTGTGGTTGCTTATACACATAGATCTTCCTTGTAGGTCGACTGGTGTCCGAGTAAGACAATAGGTAAACCCTCTGTCCACAAGTTGTCATGACAGCGAAGGGCTGCCTTGACTGTTTGGTGCCACCGCTTGACTAAACAATTGCTCTGTGTATGGTAAGTGGTGGGGTGTATGGGTTAAATGCTGCACAGTTCACAAATGACATTAAAGAGGAATGAATTGAATTGCCGGCCGTGGTTGGTGGTGATGACAGCAGATAACTGCATAATGAAATCCTTGGTTGTACAAAAGCATGAGCAACAGTCTCTGCTGTAATGCTCATCAAAGGGGGGTGAGGGCTCGACCCATCGAGTTGTGTGGTCACTGGGGATGAGGATGTAACGGTAACTGTTGACAGGGAGAGGGACATGCTGTAAATGGCCAGTTGGTATTGGAAAAAGTGCCAAGGGGGGGGGGGGTATGGTATGAGTGGTTGATGCAACAAGCATTCACTAATTTGGCGGTCATGTTTCATGTCATGCCAGACAAAACATTTGTTAACCAACCTGGTGGAGACTTTGATACCCAGATGTGCCAGGTTGTAGAGTTTGTTAAAGATCTCCTGCTGGAGAATATGTGGGATAAATGGGCGAAACCTACCCTTTGATCCACCACACCAGTTTTCACTTAAGACTGGGGATAGCGGTGTGTGAGAGTAGAGGGAGGATCTATGGTCAGATATGAGTTGCATGGTTTGATTGGTGGCAGCGTGCAGAACCACGAGGTTGACTACGTCAATAGCAACTAGGTGGCTTCCACATGCGATACAAAATCAGCCTTGACATTTGATGTATCTCACGTTCTTGTTGAATTGAGAAATGTAGTCAAAGTAGTGGTACTGGCACGATGGAGGATTCACAGGTGGGTTGCAAATGGCAGCTGCTAGAGGCTTGTGGTCAGTGAGCACATAGAAGGGTCGTTTTTCAATCGCAGAGCGAAAGTGTTTAATGGCTTAATATACTGCAAGTAACTCACAATCAAAGGCTGAGTATTTCTTTTGTGAATTATTCAGTTTTATGGAGAAAAATTGTAGTAGCAATGTGTCACTGTTAAGTCTGCAACCAATAGCCATGTCACTTGGGTCAGTTGTGATAAAGAGTTCGGCATTTGTGTGAGGATGGGCGATGGTGACAGCCTTAACCCGACAATTGTTTGCCAACAAGTGTGTCTGTGGAGGGAGGGGGGGGGGGGCTAGCAGGTGGCCCTGATAAGTAGTTAATAGTGCCTAGCAAATGCTTAAGTTCCTTGAAAGTTGAAGGACAATGTAAGCTTTTGCTGGAATCAAGTTTCTCAGGAGGTGGAGCAATGCTCTCTGTGGATTTGATGAATCTCTGGAAAAGCATAGGTGGTAGGCGTAACTGTCTTTTCTTGCCATTCAACTCAATACTGGCACTAGCGAATGGTGTCTTTAACAGAATGTTCCTTATATTCCTTAACCGCCCTACATCTACATACATACTCCGCAATCCACCGTAAGGTGCTTGACGGAGGGTACACTGTACCACTACTAGGCATTTCCTTTCCTATTCCACTCCCAAATTGAACCAGGAAAAAAAGAATGCCTATATGCCTCCGTACGAGCCCTAATTTCTCTTATCTTGTCTTTGTGATCTTTATGCGAAATGTAAGTAGGTGGCAGCAAGATTCTACTACACTCTGCTTCAAATTCCGGCAGACTAAATTTCCTCAACAGAAATTGATGAAAAGAACGCCGTCTTTCCTCCAGCGATATCCAATTGAGTTGACGGAGCATTTCCGTGACACTCGCGCATTGGTCGAACCTACCAGTAACAAACCTAGCTGCTCGCCTCTGGACTGCTTCTATGTCTTCCTTTAAACTGATTTGCTGCGGGGTCCCAAACACTTGAGCAATACTCAAGACATGGTCTATAAGCGTTTTATAGACGGCCTCCTTTACAGATGAAGTACATCTTCCCAAAATTCTCCCAATAAACCGAAGTCACCTTACTCAAGTCCTTACATGTTTGTTCCATTTCATATCAATCTGCAATATTACGCCTAGATATTCGAACGACACGACAACATAAAAAAAGCTCACTACTAATGCTGTATTCGAACATTATGGGATTGTTTTTTCCTGCTCGTGCGCATCACCTTACATTTTTGTACATTGAGAGCTAGCTGCCATTCTTCACACCAACTAGAAATTTTGCCTGAGTCATCCTGTATGCTATTACAGTCAGTTAAAGACGACACCCTCCCATACACCACAGCATCATCAGCAAACAGCGGCAAATTACAAGTTACTTTGTTCATCAGGTCATTTATATAGATAGAAAATAATAGCGGTCCTATCACCCTCCCCTGTTGCACGCCTGACGATACACTCGTCTCTGATGAACATTCGCCGTTGAGAACAACATACTGCGTTCTATTACTTAGAAAATCTTCCAGCCAGTCACAAATCTGTGAACCTATTCCATAAGCTCGTATTTTCGTTAGCAGTCTGCAGTGTAGCACCGCATCGAACGCCTTTTTGAACTCGAGAAAAACGCAATCTGCCTGTTGCCCTTCATCCATGGGTCGCAAGATGTCATGTAAGAAAACGGCAAGCTGAGTTTCATATGAATGATGTTTCCTAAACCCGTGCTGATTAATAGAAAGAAGCCCTAAAATCAAGTGTGTCATCCAGATACACAAAGCAATCTTTAATTGGAAAAGAACTTCATTAATGAAGTGTTTCCATGTATGAGTCGCATTTTAATTCCGAAGCGCATGTAATGAAATAACCCAATGGGTGTCTTGGTAGCAGTTTTTTCAGCAGCCTCTGGGGCTATCTGAATTTGGTGATAAGCAGGTTTGCAGGATCGAAATCTTTCATTTCACTATGACACATAGGGTGGATACATACTGACTTCATTATTGTTTTGGAATGTTTTACAAGTAATTTTATGTAGGTACACTTTTATTAATATTAGTGGATGTACAAAATAAATAAAACTTGTGTGACATTTTGACTAGTTGCCAAATAGAGCATTTTCACACGCACATTTCACTTCACCGCTTGTTTACAACTTTAGCTTTTCATGTCATATCATTTATTTGAAATATGACTGCTTATCTTATAATTTCATGATTTTATTTTGTAATTATATGTTAGTTTAGTGAAAACCCCAAAGATGATACACCAGTTCTTGATGATCTTATAAAAGAAATATGCCAAATTGGCTCTCTCTCTGTTGCCAGTGTGTTGTTGTTCGGACAGTATGTTTTAGGTTGTGTTTAGTTAACAAACAGATGTACATGACCAAAGTACTGACTAGAAAGATATCACAGTTTTCTTTACTTATCTGATTTGCCCAAGATGGTACCTATTTGAGTTTTGTTATATTTGTGTGACAAAGTGAATAAAATTATAAGGCGAAAATAATTATCTCGTTTGCTGGCATTTTCATTACCAGTTTCTATAAAACCTCAATAATCAGTAACATCAATTTGCTAGTACAAGCTTTGCAAGTCAATATTTTAACCTCACTTTCTGCACTAAACTCTTGTGCCATACTCACAGTATTAGTGTTGGAACGAGCACAAATGAGTATCGGTGATTATTTTGGAAATTAGGAAACTGGTAGTGTTACAAACTAAACAATGGTCAGATATGGTTTCAAACTGGACGAAACACATTACATGAGTGACGAAGATTTAATACTATATTCCATGTAGGTTGACTATTTACACCAGCATGTGGACACAAACTAAACTGAAAGTTGTGATGTTAATGTCGTGGCGCGACCATTAGAAGGTTAATATTCACATTGTCTGTTTTGGTTTATAATAGATAGGGACTTGGTGGTCAACACCAGCAGAGTCCCATGCCAGTGTAAGGCTGATTACTTAAGGAGGTCACACGGTATCCCTGATGCTTTGTTGATGTGCCGTGCACTCCTCAGCACAGATCTCATAACAGTTTGGGTTGGGTTGTAGGAGTGGAATTATAGGAGGGGGATGTGATAGGTTGTGGTGAAGAGTCATTATCCTAAGCCATTACTCTGTTTATAATGGAAGCTGCAAAGTTAGTAACAAATGCAGCATAACCTACAAGGGCACCTTGTCTGATGTAATTAACATACAGAACATTGCCAGTAGTTGCTTGTTATTTGCTTTGTTTTGACCTGAGGTTCTGGATGTTCAAACACCATTAGTCCATTCCTATTTACATTTTTGTAAATAATTTAAGCCAAATGCTGAAAGAGCCCCTTCAGCAAGAGCAACTGCTCTTCCTGTACTTTGCAAGCACAGCTTATATTGTGTGTGTGTGTGTGTGTGTGTGTGTGTGTGTGTGTGTGTGTGTGTGTGTGTGTGTTTATGATGCAAGGATTTCCTTGTGCTGCAGCCACTTGCATCATAAATCATTATATATCTTGTATGCCATCTGAATGTGTGTGTGGTGTGTGTGTGTGTGTGTGTGTGTGTGTGTGTGTGTGTGTGTGTGTGTGTGTGTGTTTGTTTGTGTGTTTTGTTTTACTAAAAATAAATCTTGTTTCTTTCAAGGCCTTATTGTGGGAGCTCTTATACGATATGCTGGAAATGCGAGTTCTGTAGTGCACATGACTGTTGTACCTGAGAAAGACAAATATAATCTGTCTCTGCCTCCGGATTCCCTGTGGCTACGTTTTACAAGCAAGGATGAACAAGGAAATGTTCTAAACAAGACTTATGCCTATACATTCAGAGGAGAAATTGATGTTGATGACAGTGAAATTGAGCTTAAGGTATGTGCATGTTGCTTAGTGTTCGGATACAATATTTCTTTTTTGTCATTCTGCTGTTTTATAACCAGTTAAAGTACTAGCCTTTAAACAAAATCAAACAATGGAAAGTCCTGGAAGGATTAGAAGAAATTTTGAAAAGGAAACTCTTCTCACCATGCAGTTGTCACTGCGAGTCACAGAAAAGCACATTTAAAAGGCTTCACATTATCAACTATCAGCACATAGAGCTTTCATCCAAAATTGAAAGTCACACACTCATTGACATATACATGACTAATCTCTTCAGATGCTGTCAGGAGACTAGTGATGTGTGGATGCCTTGTGAAAGCAGCAAACAGTGCCAAAGTCGGGCCAACCTGGACATTGGGGAAAACTACAAGTCTGTCTTACATCCTCCCCAAGCACTGCATACCTTTCATGCCATTCAATTCTTATTACTGTTGTCTGGTTTCTGTACAAGTTGTATGTAACTTTTCATTTCCTGTATTTTATCCCTGCTATCCTCAGAATTTTAACACTCAACTTTGTCAAACATTTTCTCCTACTTTTCAGTAGTTATAAATGTAGACTTACCATTTCTTAATGTATGTTCTAATATGCACCTTAGAGTCAGCATTGCCTGTAATTTTCCTTCATTTCTTCTAAATCCAGACAGATTTTCCCTGAATTTAACTTCTACAATTTTTTTTCCATTTTTCTCTAAATAATTAGTCACAGTTGCAAAATTCTAACACTTATCAAAGCAATGGTTCTGTGATTTTCATACCTGTCTGTACCAGCTTCCTTTGAATTGAAATTATTTTCTTGAAGTCCAAGGGTATTTTATCTATCTCTCGCAACTATCTCTCTTTCTACTTAGGTTTTTCAGTGCTCAGTCAAATTCCTCCCACAGTATGGTGTCTCCTATCTCATTTTCATCTACTTCCTCTTCCCTTTCTACAGTGCTTCCTTCAATTTCATTTCCCTTGTTGAGACCTTGTATATATATACTATCCACCTTCTGCTTTTGCTCAGTGGGTTTCCCATCAAAACTTGTGATATTTATACATCTGCCTTTCTTGCCTCCAAATGTCTCACTTTATTGTCCTGTAAGCAATATCTGTAATTTCCTTCAGTTATACATTCACCTACAGACTTGCCTTTTTCCTCTAGTCACTGTTGCTTAACCAGTCTGCACCTTCTGTCAACCTCATATTTTAGCTATCTATACTCCCTTTTGCCTGCTTTATTTACTGCATTTATTATTATTATTATTATTTTCTCCTTCAAATTGGATAAGTTCAGTATCTCTTGTGTTATCGAAGGATTTCTACTAGGGCTTATCTTTATACCTACTTGACCTACTGCAGCCTTTACTACTTCCCCTTTCAAAGGCATCCATACTACTTTTTCTAGTGTAGGCTATTACTCCCCCCCTTCCCCCCTCATTTCAGCCAGTCATTGCTCTGAAACTGTAGTCAACTTCAGGTTCCTTCAATGTATCCTTTACAACTAGAAACTTTAAAACCTTCTCATAATCTTCAGTTCTCCTGAGACAATGATATTGTTAGCTTCAGTTTCTCTTAGCCAACCATAACACCTCCCAGTTGCATCACTTTGGAGTAAATGCTTCTAGGTACACAAATGACAATTTCTTTGTACTTTTTCATGTCCTACTCTCATATATGCTTTTATTTTCATCCATTATCTTCTATTTAATTGATATACTCACTGAGTATATTAATGCTAAACATAATTTCTTAATGTCTGTGATATCTTGAGCTGGGGTCAAACTTATTTAAGTTAACATGGACATCTAAAATGTCATGTTTCAATATAAGCACCATCATGTTAAAAAGTTGGCTAAGTTCATTTTAGCTACACCTTCTTGGGTTGTCTTCTATGATTGGTAACTGACTGTTCACCCAATCCCAGCAGACAGATGTCTTTCGGACATTTCATCTCTGACTCCAATTATGAACTGCTTGTCAACTTTGTTATATATTTTTGGTCTGTATTTTACCATTATCCAAAACTTATAGTCCACTACATTTGGATCAGGCAATGAAATGCAAATGAGTTGTCCATGTACACAAAAAGTATCAACAAAAATAGTATGCCCCATTATGGTATTAGTTACAGGAAGGAATTGTTTTGTTTCCTGTGATTAATGTGACATTACATCCTGTTGGCAATTCATTGCAATTCCTCAATGTCAAAAAACTCTCCCATGGATTAAAGGAATTTAGAGACTTTGAATTCAATGTTATGGATTAAAGATGTGCAAGACTTGTAACTGTGGTTTGTCTAAATCATCTATAAATGTCAAACTGATGAAATCCACATTTAATTAGCTAATAATTCATTTGTAATTGATTGTAGTGTATTAGAAAATTTTATTATGAATCTATTTGTAGCTGGATAGTGTTCCACTAATCCATGCATTGTTTGTTTCAGGCCACATTTGACCCCGAAATATTTTTCAATATTATATTACCACCAATCATTTTCCATGCTGGTTATAGCTTAAAAAGGGTAAGTTTTATTTTCTATGTAAGATGTGCCAATCAAGTATTACATTGTTTCTTTCAAATAGCTTCACTGATGTGTAACCGAATTTTGTCTATGTTTCAAAGCTACAGAAAAAAATGAGTAACTTGCTATTACCATTCTCCAGCGTATTTCTTGTTTGTGTTTTGAATGGGGGTGAGATTTTATGTTTGTTAATAGTTACAGTTGCGGACATCATTCTTTGAAATTTTGAATATTGTATTTCGGAGGCGTAATATAGGTGAACTATTTAATGCCATTTTTGCCATAAAAAGAAGCTAAATATTCAAGAAGACTTTCTTGTAATTGCTGTATGGTGGAAATTTTTAAGTTGACACATTTCATATGAAAGCAGTACAATTTCTTGATGTTCCACTGGTATGCAGATATATTAAAAGGAATGATGTAGAGAAAATTTAATAAAGAAGCACACAGAAAAGATTTGCATTATGATTTATTTTAAAACATGAAAGTTACTGTAGGGATTGATACATGTAACATCTATAGGGCCCAGGAAATCTTTCTGCACTAGGTCTGGTTTTTTAGTGCCTGTCTGTGAAGTCCTTTGGGCATGGGAGCTCTCATCACTGTAGATATGATGTCCATGATTGGCCAGGCGACATGAAAGGGATTATTTCATGTGAAAAAGGATGGCAGCTGTTTAAATTTAGGTGCTGGGTTTGATGTGGACAGAAGTGTGGGTAGAACCCTCCGAGAAGATGGCGTTCAGTTTCTGGATGGTGACAGATTGGGTTCAGGAGGATCAGGTGTAATGGATGGAACAAAAGGTATTGAAGTTGTGAAGGAAAATGTGGATAGGGTGCCATGTGCCTTCATTAGTTCTGCTGTTGTCAGTGGTGGTAGCCTTTATACATGAGGTCGTCCTGGGTGGGCATCACCACTGTGACTCTCTAGGTCTTTGCTCTCTTAGAAGTGAGTGGAGACCAGGTTAGAAACATACTGAATATGCTGTTTGTTGTAAGTTCAGTGGAGTAGCATTTGTGGGTGTCAATTGTGTAGAATATTCGCAGAGCTCGTCCCGTTGTCGGATGTGATCTTGTTCGTGATCTAAGAAACATGAGAAGCTATAACAGTGTGTTGACATTTGTACGCTCACTTGTAGGCTGGCAATAGATTTTATAATAGTAGGAGCTAAGTATTATTAGTAGTTATTTTTTCCATTCTTAATTGTCAGTTTGGGTGAGAATAATGCTTTATATATTTGTGATCAATGGATAAAACAAATCTTGTCCTGTATAAACAGAAGTTGGATTTCTTATGACATAAGGTGTAGCTCCAAATATTTTCGGGAAAGAACTGGCTCATAAATAACTCTAAATGAAACAAAAAAATACTCAGTATATCTCACTGTTTTGATCAGAAATATATTTTTATGATTTGGTATCTTGGAGTAATTGGAAATAGGCTTTTGCTAGATCTATCTTAGAAAAGTGGTTCTCCTGAGCTAGTTTTGTTAACAGTTCGTATGAACAAGGACTTTGTCACTTCACTAAAGACTACATATAGATTGTACATGTAAAATCTCAACCAAGTCACAAGTTATTCTCTCTCTCTCTCTCTCTCTCTTTTTTTTTTTTTTTTTTTTTTTTTTTTTTTTTTTTTTTTTTTTTTTTTTTGTGCATACTATAGGCTGGCCATGTGGTTCATGACACCTTTGTGCTGGTCTGGGAAAAGTCTTAGCTCTACAAAGTGTTATATAAATCATCTCACAAACTTCACATTTGGAGTGTTATTGAGCTACAACTAAACAAAGCATACAGCAAGTAATGAGAAACACTCCATACTACATTAAGATCTGTAACCTCATTCAATCCCAGTATGAGGATTTTCATCATGGAATAATCAAGATGAAATTATATTATGTACACAAAATAAAGGACAGAAAGGTGATAGGAAGCTTAGGGCTTAACTTCTCGTTGATAGCTTGATCCTTAGAGATGGAGCTAACGCTGTGAGTTTTTGGGTAAGGCTGGGGAAGGAATTCAGCCATGCCCTTTGAAAGGAACCATCCTGGCATTTGACTGAAATGATTTAGGGTAATCATCGAAAACCTAAATTTGGATGGCTGGAGGAGGATTTGAACCACTGTCCTCCCTAATACGAGTCCAGTGTGTTACCACTGCACCACCTCGCTCGGTTAAATATAGGACACCCATCACTTCTGCAGAGCTTTCTGATGTGTGGCGCATGGAATCTCACTATAGCCAATGTTGTGCGAGTGCATGGATGTGTGTATACCTGTGTGTGGAAGAGACCATAAGCTCATTTCTCGACTTTTCTGTTAAGAAACTTCCTGGCAGATTAAAACTATGTGTCAGACCAGGATTAAAACCCAGGACCTATGCCTTTATGTTGTATGTTTCTATGCAACACACATCAGTCAGCTGTAGGTGATTGAGTGCCTTTCAATCACTGTACATATCATAAATGTTGTTATCTTTGAAATTGGGAAAAAATCTTGAAGCTCAGCAACCATAAGATAGTGTCAATTTTTGTGGGATTTGTGATCTGCTTGTGTCAGATATTTACATGCAATTTAACTGTTAAATTATCAAAAGAAGGATAAAGATAATTTGTTGTGAAGAGCATTGTAATGAATATAGTATGAATATATTTTAATATGAATATTATAGAGGAAAAATTCCTAGCAGGAAAAATATATATAAAAAGTAGATGAAGATTACTTACCAGGCGAAGGAGCACAGGTAGTGATAGTAGCACAAATAAATAAAACACACACACACACACACACACACACACACACACACACACACACACACGTGTTCTAGCTTTCGCAGCCTAGTTGCTTCTTCAGGCAGAAGGGAAGGAGAGGGAAAAGGAAATGATGAGGGTTTTAAGGGATTGGGTAAGAAGCCATTCCAATCCCAGGAAAGGAAAGTCTTACCTTGGGGGAAAAAAGGAGGGTAAACAAATACACACCCACCCACACATATACACAAACACACCTAGGCAGGCATTCCAACTTCTTTGCTTTCTACAGTATGTCTGCCTAGGTGTGTTTGTGTATATGTGTGTGTGTGTGTGTGTGTGTGTGTGTGTGTGTGTGTTTACCCTCCTTTTTCCCCCCTAGGTAAGTCTTTCCTCTCCCGGGATTGGAATGGCTCCTTACCCATTCCCTTAAAACCCTCACCATTTCCTGTTCCCTCTCCTTCCCGTCTGCCTGAAGAAGCAGCTAGGCTGCGAAAGCTAGCGTTTATATTATAGAAGGAAACTTTCCTGGTGGGATAAACAAATATAAAAAATAGAAAACAGATGACTTACCAAAAGGACTGGCTCGTCGATAGACACACATAAAATCACACACATACAAGCTTTCACAACCATTGGTGGCTTCTTCAGGATAAGAGGAAAAAAGGGGAGGTGAAAGGGAAGGATATGGGTTTTAAGGAAGTGGAAAAGGAGTCATTCCAATCCCAGAAGTGGAAGGACTTACTTTAGGGGGAAAAAAGAAGGGATTGGAATGACTCCTTTTCCAACAAACGGTTGCGAAAGCTTGTATGTGTGTTTGTGTGTGATTTTATTTGTATCTATCGACGAGCCGGTCCTTTTGGTAAGTCATCTGTTTTCTATTTATATATAATAATGTGTGTGTGTGTGTGTGTGTGTGTGTTTCTCTTTATTTGTGCTACTATCACTACCTGTGTTCCTTCGCCTGGTAAGTAATCTTCATCTACTTTTTATATATAAATATATTTTAATAAGTGGTTTCATTTTAGCAACCAACTTAGTGATTAAATGTGATACATGATTTTTGTAATTTTCTGGTGTTTCATCCCAACTTAACTGAAAGATTAAATATTGTTTTATAATTACTTTGAGTAATCACTTTATTTATCATCACTTACATTTAACTTTTATTTGTTAACCAGAAATATTTTTTCCGGAATCTTGGGGCTATTTTGACTTATGCGCTGATCGGCACAACACTCTCGTCCTTTGCTGTGGGGTAAGAATTCTTTAGGATTTCTTTTACATAAAGTAGTTTGGCTGTTGTACATATTAGTACATGGATATATTGTTTTTGAACTGTTACAGTGCTTTAATGTATGGTTTCATCCAGTTGCGGCCATACCTGAAGTCAAGTTTCACATTTTTGGATACTCTATATTTTGGTGCCCTAATTTCGCCAACGGACCCTTTGACAATATTAGCTATATTCAATGATCTTCATGTTGATGTCAATTTGTATGCACTTGTTTTTGGTGAAAGTGTTCTAAATGATGCAGTTGCAATTGTATTAAGCGGGTGAGTCTATATCTGATAAGTAAAATTACATTGTTTTTAAGATGTCTTAAAGTCAAAGTTTCACAAAAATTGTAACAAAATATTTCATCTTGTTTTCCAGAGCTATACAAAATTATGCAGAAAGGTATCAGTCTGGATCAGGTAGTTTTGAAACCAATGCATTCTTTAGATCTCTGGGAGATTTCTTTATGATTTTCAGTTTATCTCTCCTGATTGGCACCGTCATGGGATGCATCACAGCCTTGATATCCTTTTATCGTCTAATTTATAAACTGTAAAGTATGAAAATTATTTTTACTTCAGTTAAAAAGTAATTATGTTCCTCTGTTTATTAAATTTTTATTTTAAGTGGCATAGTTTCGTTTTGGGATAGAATATTAATGATTCCTTCGTGAGTACATTAGCTTGGGGTATAAGCTAATGTATATCCTTCCTTTTCTGGGCTGCATTGTCTCTATTCTTCTTTCCATTACACTTTCACAGTAGCAACCTTTGATGTCCAACTGACTCTTCCTTAAGCCCGTTTTACATGGTCGTCTTTGTGGTGAGAATTGACTATTTGAAGTGCATGCGCCTTTCGTGCCTGTGTGTAAATCAGCCGCCAACCACATCATGAGTGCTTCTATGATGTCAGTGTTCTATAGATTATGCTAAGTGAGGAGTTCAAAATTTTGGAGTGTGCTGCAGAATGCACATGTGCAGAAGCAAGTAACAGTAGTGGTGTTTGCTAATTTCAGAAGTTAACCTCTTTTGGTCGAGCACATTCATATTACAGAAATTCTTTTGCATTTGCTTTAACTGTGTTCTGTTGTTTGCTTTGTGTTTTCATCACACTGAAAATATTGCACCAGAGCTTAGTATTTTTTCTAACAGTTTTCTCCTACAAAAGAGACAAAATACCTGCAAGCAGAAGTATATCGTATGTTTTACAGGGAAAAAAGCATGGTTTACCAAAAAGTCAGAGTTAGAATTATTATATGAGAAAATTATTTTCAATTTGACCGTTAACAAGAAAACAAGATATGAAAATTAAAGTAAATAGTTCTTTTTTTACTGCATTTTCGATATTGTTTCGTGTGTTTTCCTGTAGAAATTTTCTTTAGCAAATAAATGTGAAAGTTTTCAAAAGTTTGAATGACACATTTCCTATTATTTAGGTTCCCAATTGAGTACAAAATATACTACATGACATTTCAGGAGAACATAAACTATGAATTACCCTTTTGTCATTAAGTAATGCGGGCAGTTTACAACTCACCACAAAGACATGGCGATGAGGTGTGACTGGCACATACAAAATACACACACATACAACACTTTCAGCTATCGGTCATGGCCTTCTTCAGAAAATATAACATTCACGCAATCACACAGGTACACAACACAGTCATACAACTGTCACCTCCGGCTGCCACACTTTGAATCCAATTCCATTCTGGACTTTCCATTAGTAGACCTTTTGTCATTAATAAACACAATATCCTTCTGCTCCTATGTAAAAGTTCCCTCATAACCTCACTTCTCCATTCAGTTGTGAAACTACATAGTAGACAGCTCTACAGTTTTGGTGTTTTAAACGAATACAATACTTGAAACAGGCGAGACGCAGAACACAAATAGCATGCCAGGGACACTGCAGTAGACCCAATCATCTGGAGTAGTCAACTGGGACAAGAAATTTCATCGTGTAAAATGGGCTTTAAGTTTTGCTTTCCTTTCTGGAAATGTTGATTCATTCACCAACTCAATGTTGATGAATATTTTTATATTATGTGAGGAGAAAAGGAGTTCTCACATATCCTGACCAAGAGAAGGGATAGGTTGGTGGGACACATTCTGAGACATCAAGGAATCATCAACTTGGGCTTAGAAGGAATTGTGTGGGGTAAAAATCATAGAGAGAGAGACCGAGGGATGAATACAGTAAGCAGATTCAAAGGATGTAGGTTGCTGTTCCTATTCTCAGATGAAGGGCTTGGACAGGACAGGATAGCCTGGAGAGCTGCATCAAACTAGTCTGTGGCCTGAAGATTCACAACAACAACAATATTTCACACCTTGCAAGTTTCACAGGAGAATTTCTGTGAAGTTTGGAAAGTAAGAGGCGAGGTACTGGTGGAAGTAAAGTTGTGGGGCGGCATCGTGAGTCGTGTCAGGATAGCACAGTCGGTAGTGCGCTTGCCCGTGAAAGGCAAAGGTCCCAGGTTCGAGTCCCAGTTCCGGCACACAATTTTAATCTGCCAGGAAGTTTAATATTTCACACGTTTACTACTTACAAGGGAATGTGTAGACAGATACTATTAATGCTTTTTTTGTTGAGTAACAACTCTCAGATAGCTCTCTTTTAACTTGTTATCAGTGTTTCTATTTTCAAATCTTTAAGTTAAGAAAAGTTGTTAAGATGAACATGTGGAAGAAAAGGCATATATTATAGCTGCTGATTTTGCATACCAATGTGTATCTCTTGGTAGGTCAGAATAAAAATTAATGATGCCATTTACCTCTTTGAACTTCTCTTTAATAATGCTGTTGCATTGCAGATCTATTAATTCTAACTAAAAGGTGTGGACACAGTACTGACATTAACCAAACATGGTGACATGAACATATCAAAATTTGATTCAAGTAACCTCGAACCCTCACATCGTTTTGTTTACACTGCACCTAAACAATTGAAAGACTGAATGAATGACTTAAGAAGGTCATTACTAATGTCATTTGCAAATTTCATCACACTTGGAAAATACTAGAAATTACAGTACTGGAACTTATTTCTTTAAATCTGATTCCATTTACAAACACCAAATTTTAGAAAAATAAAGATAAAATTAATTAATAATATCTTCTGTGAATGAGCTCTCACTCCATAATGAAAACAGCTTTATTTATTTAGGGCAGACTGATAAGACTTCTCTGACCACTCACTGCCCGTGTACTGAGTGGGTGTCAGCTTGGTGAAATGTCTAAAGGTGGCAACCTGCAATACAATGTTAAAGATAATTTGTGAACAACACCTGCATAGGTTCTTCCATGTGCTTCAAAGCCAATGTGGTAATCGATATGACATGGAGCCACTATGTACCTCTTTCTGTTGATTTTGCTGACAACACTGGGGTCACTCTGCTGCTGCCTGAATAGTTAACTCACCAAGCATGCAGAGTTAGATGCCCATCATCAGGGCATCACGACTCCTGGCAGTGACCATCGTTCCAGGATGGTATTTGCTGCAGCTGCATGGCATCCATTAAGAGAATGCTTCATCAGAGTGGATGGTATCAAGGCGGATGTTTTGCACATGACATTCATTTAATTACACAAAACAATGGATGTTCTAATTCAGACATCACAGAAATTTTTGCTTCATGCAGCAGCTGCAGCCTTCATCAATCAGCTGAGCTGGGTTCCCCACCCCCACCCACATTTCCAAATTACAGGCAGCTAACAAAACAGTTGTCTCCTATAATTGTCAGTCTGTAAGAGTATGGGGCCCCGAGTCAATAATCATCACCATTGGTCTTGTGAAAAAGGTTTTTTTTTTTGGGGGGGGGGGGGGAGATTTTGATTGTGTGTTGATTTTAAAGCCACAGTTAGTCCCCAGAGTAAGATAGAAGTTTATCCAGTCCCTTACCAAGGATATGTTGATCAGATTAGCTGGTAGACACTATTTTGTGATAATTTGAGAGAGACCTCATTGCAATTACCTGTAGACATGATAAATTGCTTGTTGTTATGATACCATTTGGCATTTTATGATTTTACCAGATTGCCTTTTGTTGCTGATTTTTATGGAGTGGAAAGTTCTCCAGATTCCAACGTGCACTCCATACCTGTACGACTTAAATGTCACAGGTGCCGCTAGGAAGGAGTATTTTCAAAGCTTACAGGCAGCTTTTCAGATACTGGAGGACAGTGGTCTGCTGCATTCACTACCAATGAGTAGTGTGTGGACCAAAACTTTGAGTTGCAGTTGGGCACAGTGACCTATTATAACAAGTTCATCCCAAATGTAGTGGAGATCTCACATTTTCTCAATCTGTTTGCTGTGATACCTTTGGGGGGAAAATTGTGGCCAAAACTCTTGGCCTCATATTGTGCTACTTAGTAATCTGGAGAAAAGCTTTTGTTAACTGCTGATGTATAGCAGTATGATACTGGAGTCTTATGTTAACTGACAAAATAATTATTTTCAGGTAGAGAAAAAGAGGTGCTGGCTATTACAGTGATGTAAAAATGTTTCATTCTTGCCTGAGTGTCTCCTTATTTCACCTGGACTTGAATTTTAAATCATAGGCGTCATTGTTTAATCCGAAGTTCAGACTCTCCAACAAGATGGCTCAGAGATGCATTATTTCTCAGCAATTATTTTTATGTATCCATTTTCACCTCTGACACATCAAACTACTACTGATACTTTGCTCACATTGTTGAGGGGTCCTTATGATGAATGTGATCAGAAGAAATCTGTGTTTTTGCAAGTGATGATGCCTTGATAACTATGCTGCAAGAATTTCCCACTATCATAGAGAAGTAGCAGTAGCATTGTTATGAACTAGTGTTGTGTAGTGTTGCATTTGTTTCATCCATCAGTTGAAGCAAAATTCTCCCTCCCTCCCCCCCCCCCTCCCACACTCACACCTACTCAAGAGTGCCCAGAAGGAGCAGGTCATTGTACACTAGGGAGTGTTGATTACAACAGAGAAAAATGACTTTTGAAAAATGACACTCTACATTTATTCTTCGTAATCAACTGTCTTTTTCAAAAGAAACATTAAGAGACATTGGCACAAAACCATCTGTACCTGCACATAAAACTGTAAATCATCCCCCTGATCCAACAGCCACTGCCATGGTCCCCTCGATCGTGAAATCACTATAGCCTCTTTGAAATAAATGCCTGATCTTGGCAAATGTTTTACGCAGCCACAATATACTTTCGAATCTCACAGCCATGATCATGCGTAGCAGCTTTTATTCCCCAAGGAATTGCATCTGTCCTTCTGAAAATTTGCTTTCTTTCAAAAGATCATCTGTTTTAAGTGGCAAGAGTAATTTAGATACTGGGATGTTCCCTTCTATATGTATTACACACTTCTAACAATGGAAAGTCTAGGTTGGAATGCAACAATATATTGATAACTTAGAACTCACTGCAGCTTGCACTACCAGCACAATTGCAATCCAGCATTGGATGTCTACCTGCAGTCATTAGGGATCAGATTGACGGTTACTGAACTTCAAATACAAAAGACTCATTTCCCAGGCTAAAGTAGTAATTGTATTTATCAAAACTGAATATTCACGATGTCTGAATAGCTCAGCCACTTATTGCATTTTTTGCAGAAACAAAGGTCCAGATTGGAGTCACAGTCCAGCATGTAGTTGTTCTGACAAGATAATTTAAAATAGTAATTATTTCAACAGAGAATGGAAGTTTCGTTCTAGATGCGTTATATGCTCTGAAGTCACTATCTTTCCCTTTTTTAGCTTTGAAAATAAGTTTCATTTTGAATAGCATGTTGTATTTTATAACTTTATGAAGTTATGTTTTACTTAACCAATTTTACATGACCAAGTTCACAAGGGTGAGGGATTTTCCTCTCCTGGAATCAGCGCTGTTTGTGCTGATGTCATACAGCACGTTTCTTATTGCAGAGGCTTCCGACTTCACAGGTATGTTTCTATATTAATGTTTCCTCAGTAAGATAAGTGTCACCCTTACTCATAAATGCATTTTTAAGAAATAATCAAGTGCTGCACAATTCAACAGTAAGGAGGTTATAGATAAGATGTCCATCCTTTCTGACATGGTTATTTGACAGCAGCAGCCGTAAATGTATGAATTTTGAAATATTCACACATCTCTGATGTTTCAGGGCATTAAATTAAAGTGGTTTATTTCCTGCTTTGGACCACCACTTTTCTTAACAAATTAGGCTATCCAGACATGCTTCTTACTCTGCCCAAATTCTGAACTTATCACACACTACAATTGTGTTATATTGAGTTTATCGCCTTGTCCTGGGAATTCAGATCAGTTGAAGATGAGAAGAGAACTGAGAGACTGGTCGGTTTGACATACATTAAACTAGATGACTTAAGGGATTTGGTATAGCAATTACCTTTAAGTTTGAGGAATGTATCTTACCTGATCTCTGCATCTTGACAAGGTAGAATCTGACAATAGAAAGTCTAGGTTGGAATTAAAGAATACAGGGTGTTTAAAAAAGAATATACGTTTTATAAAGTTTTATTTTGCCCAAACTATTGATCACTGCACCTCTTATTCGGCTATGGAAGAAACAAATACATAGTTTAATTTATCTTAATGGCCACTAGATGCCTATTATCTTCTGTTTTGCTTAAAGCTCTGTATAGAGAAAGTAGTGCCACCTCAGAGGCGGCCACCATTGTTGGGCCATAAGGCTATAGTGCTCCCATAGCGTAGCACAGCGCTGATGCATTGAAGTGAGTTTATAATCACCTCCGACAGAAGTGAAAGTGCAAATGGTATGGTAATGGTAAAAGTATATACTGAAGCACAGTATTGCGTCAATGAATGTTGGATATACAGATATATACAGTAAAACCTCATTTTTAAATTCTCGGTTTTTACGTTTTCCCGCCATTTACACCATTTTTTGTCGGTCCCGTCAAATTTCCTATGTTTACAATGTTAATTCGCCCTCGTTTTTGCATTAACATATTTACGCTTTTCCCACGTTTTACACTTTTTGAAAGCATGTTCTTGAAGAAAAATGACGTAATGTACATAAATTGACACTAGCATGGCTTTCCCCTTAAAGTATAGGGCTTAAAAATTATTCGCATTCGAGTTTCTTGACACTTTGCGTTTATTCAAACGTATATTTCGCGTCTCATTGTTGACTTAAAGACGCGCCGATTTGTGGCAATGTAGTTCTTCTTTTCACCAGCTTCTTTGGCAGAGCGCCTGGCATGTACTGAGACAAACAGAACGGTTTGTTAACGAGAGAATAACACTGATTTGTGGCGGTGTATTTTGTCTTTCCGCTAGCTTCTTTGCCAGAGCGGATGGCGTGTACTCAATCAGAACCAGTTGCTTCGTTGAAGTGAGAATAAATAGTTGCGTTGTTTTTGTGATACATATTTCTGATTAATAAAGAACTTTTTCTGTCAAAGTTGGGTATCATAATACCCACAACCTCAAAAAAACGATAATAGTGAGAGATGCCGATCCTATGCAAATGTCACAAAAATACTGATGCATTTGTTTGTACTTGAGAACGTGAATAAATTCTCTAATATTGTCATGTGAAATATCGAAAAATACAAAAAGAATGGAACTGTAGGAGTTTTACTATGTAAATAATTAATTCCGGTAAAAGGCAGTAATTTTGAAGACGTGTTACATAGCCTGGCAGCGGCGTCCAAACGATATCTATCGAAGCGATTCAGGTAATTTTGAAGATGTGTTATCGCCCAGCAGTGAGGTCCTCTATTACTACTACTATCCATAAAATTACGTTTGCCTGGCGCTTAAAATAGCGGCATCCTCGATTATAATGAATGAAATTTCGTCAAAAATTTCTACTTCCCATAACATTACCAGTTCTGCCTGGCGCTTAAAATAGTGGCTTCCTCGATTATAATGAATGAAATTACGTAAAAAATTTCAACTTCCCATAAAATTACCAGTTTTGCCTGGCGCTTAAAATAGTGAAAATTTGGATAACCTTTATTGTATAATCAACTCCCTGGCGAGTATTTAGATGTCTATTATGTACATATATCACACATAAACTACGAAAATGCAAGGCTGATCCAGTAAGCATTTTTTACCAATTAAAACATTATTTCCTGCATTTTACATTTTCCTGCATTTTACACCATTTCACTGTAGTCCACTGAAAAGCGTAAAAACGAGGTTCTACTGTATAAACAGTCAACACGACGGAATTTGCAATCCATCTGCTTGAGTAACTTTGTAGACACAGACTTTCATTTGCTTGCTATTAGGAATAAAATTATAATAAATTTCTGTTCAAATGAATATTCAATAGATTCCTCACGTATCATCAAACATGTTTTAATGAGAGTCTACTGTTACCTCGAAATAAAGTGCATTACAATAAGCCTTTCGGAACTCTAGGTTTATGACAAATAAGTCAGTGAAAGATTGAAATGAAAGGTTTCATATCACGATTATGTTAATTCTTACATTAAATGTTACTAATAAATTAATAAAAAGAATGAAATGTAAAATAATTATTTTTATTTTGCATTTCTCATGCTTGTACTCTTTCTCATGTATTGTAATAATGCATGCCGATTATGCTGCTTCAACTCAACCCACCTAGAACTGCTTGGGAAGCATGTGTCTGATATGAACCCTTAGCTTGATTGCACAATGCAAAATCATGCTTTGATGTAATAATATGAGTATTACAGAGGTGTGGTGTCTTGGCTCACATACTTTAGCAAATGTATGCAAACACACCTTGAAACATTCCATATTGCTTTCTCCTTGTGTGGTGTTGAATTGTTTGCATACACTAAGTGGAGTTGAGCTACAACTAACAGCATGACACTGAGGCATTATTCCTGTTAGGGACAAAAAGGTGATCGTACCTTTAGGAGTAATATGTCTCTCAAACACAATTTTTCTCAGTTGTCTTAAAAAAAAAATCTGATTAAAGAAAAATTCCCATTGGTCATGATGCATTATTTCTTACACTGTTACATATCTGAAAAGTAGAAAAAAAGGGGGGGGGGGGGAATTTCAAGGATTGGTTAGGAGCAAATCCACACACAGCTTTCCATGTGCTCTAGAAGCAAGAATGATATTGATTACGCTATAATAACAGTAATGCTTCAGAGTCCATACAAAGTACTACTTCATAATGTAACCATGACTTTGTGTGTTATTAAATTAGATGATAGAATTTCACAGTTATTTGTTTGTTATGTAAAAAGATGGCATACAGAAATTATATTAAACAGCAAGTAGACGCAAATTAAGTAGAATTTTCCTCGGACACAGAAATACGAAGGATATCTTTCAGTGCACCACAGAAATTTAAATATGAAGCTGTCTTGTTTAGGCTTGAATTCTATACCATAAATAGTTTTCTATATTCAGGGCTTTAGTTTTGCCTGGTAACTTTCATATATTTAAAATGGCTACTCCACAGCAGAACTCATTTTATGTTCTTGAATTTGTGAAGTACTTTTCTGTGATTAAAGTGCAAAGATATTTCAGGTTGAGGTAGCAAATTGATCCTCCAAATAGGTGGAGCATTCGCCATGGTATCAACAGTTCGTAGATACAGAATATCTGTGTAAAGGAAAAAGTCCTGACAACCTTCATGTTCCTGAGGAAAATGTTGGACAAATTCAAACTGCTTTCCAACATAGCTGTTCAAAATAAACTCTTCATCCCTGTCGGGAGTTACAGCTGCCTACAACAACAATTTAGTGTGTTTTGAGACATCAGTTGGTTATGAAGTCGTACAAGTTACAGCTGTTACAAGCTTTGCATCCTGATGACCAGGGCCCGGATTTTAATGACAAGTCATATTTTTTTCTGAACTTGAGGGTGAATTTTAGAACAATTTATACAAATCTAGGCATTTTAGTGTAAAAAATGTATTTTAATTGTGCATATGAAGTCATATTTCAACATATTTTAGTAATAGGTGATATTGCGGCTAACTTTTATTATAACAGGTCATATTTCCGCCAAATTTTTCCAAAATGGATGTACTGTTTCTCTTGTATCTTTTACGATACAGGAATAAGAAAATGAATATGTTGCTCATGAGACAATATTTAACATGCTATTACGAAACATAAACAGATAAATTAGGTACAGAGCTTTATTTCTCAGGACTGTAGTAGAAAAGCAGTGTAGCACGACAGTCATTTCACGAACATAAAACACTGTTGCGCAGAGTCGTCAATACGCTCTGAGCCAACAAAGGTGGCTTCTGTCGAAATAATAATCGCAGTCACGCAGGTGTTCACAGTGACCAGTTTGAATACAACCTGGTGTATGTCACTTGCCTTGCACACGCGTTACACAGAATTGCTGAAGAGGTACGATCAAATTACCCTGACGTGGACAAATTAATTTCCTGTGGCAAGAAAATCTATGTCAAAGCTCCGCTACAGGTGCAGAAATTCAAGGAACAGGCACTTTCAATATCCCTCCCATCTAAACCTGTTCTTACACGGTAGGGTTCTTGGCTTAATGCTGCTGAGTATTACTGCACCAATTACACCCAAATAAAGACAATCTTCTGTGAGCTTGATAGCGATGAACTGTGAAAGACGTATTTACAGATACATTGTCTGGAAACTTGGCATACATCAACGCCAATTTTTCAGTGATATCAAAAGCCATCAAATGACTGGAAGCTGTTGGCACTCAGCTATGTGAGGCCCTGAGTATTGTGCAACATGTGCATAGTGAGTTGGATCGAGCCCGTGGTCGTGTGGCTGACAAAGTGAAAAACAAACTGCAAAGTGTTCTACAACGAAATCCTGGATATTCTACAATGTGTAAAATTAGTGACAGTCTTTGTGGGAATGCCGCAACATTTGAAGATAGTGAAGCAAAGGTGATCCATAGTGACCTGGCTGCCTTCAAATGTGCTCCCGTGATGTCTTGTGAAGTGGAGAGGAGCTTTTCCAGGTACAAAACTATCCTCAGCGACAACTGTAGATCTTTGAGAATGGAAAACCTGAAAATGCACCTTGTGATCCAGTGCAACTTTGCAGATACTGAAATTAACAGACGGTTTTAAATAAGGAAAAGTGCTTTAAATAATTTGTGTGCAGAAATAAAAATATTGTTTTACTGTTTCGATAGATGATCTCCTGTTCACTGTACTTTGTGTTTAGAAAATAAAAGATTGAGACGTTTTAAAAAATAGGTGCTAATTATAATGAGCCTCAAATCCTACAGAAAGAAAGAACTATACTTACAATATTTTGAGAAGGGAATCTTGTATTATTTTATGGTAAATTAAAAATAAAATAAAGAAACAAGAATGCTTGAAATGAACTTCTATTAAGTCATACTTTACCTTTTTAAGGTCATGTTTATATAAGTTTTAGGTCATAAATGCTTGCATATTTCACTGTTTTTTAGGTAATTAAAATCCGGGCCTTCCTGATGACAAATACAAATGGGTGGCATTTTGCAATGAGATTCTTGATGCTATTGACAATGACAACACTTTCGCACAATGCCCCTCAGGGGCTCAGCGTTACTTTACTGGGTATGGGCTTGGTGAACCCGGGGTCCTGAGCTGGGGACTGGTATGCGCTGCCAGTCCTCTTGACATCAAAACCTCTGGGCACTCTTTAGCGACCACCGTGTGGGGCGACGATGGAACGTTGTGTGTAGCAGGAAATTGGGATCTTGGCATGAAAAAAACCTCAATCTTAACTTGTGCTAAACACTGATGGGATGCATGGCTGTTGAGGTGGAACAGTTGCTAGTGAGCAACTTATGGGGATACTGCCACACCTCAGTTGTATAAGGCTTACCTAGGCAGACACATACGGCTCTGAATCATTTGCCTCCTCAGGGGCTCAGCATTAATTTGCTGAGTATGGGCTTGGCGAACCCGGGGTACTGAGCTGGGGACTGGTAAGCGCCGCCAGTACTCTAAGACACCGTAAACTCTGGGCACGCTTCAGCGACCACCGTGTGGCGCGGCGGTGGAATGTTGTGTGAACCTGGGAATGGAGATCTTGGCATGACCGCCCGGGTTACGGGGATGGTACACACCTCTATAAAAAAACCTTCAATCCCAAGGTGTGCTACGTGTTGATGGGATGCATGGCTGTTGAAGAGGAACGGTCACTAGCAAGCAACCTCTGGGGATACTGCCGCACCTCAGTTGTATAAGGCTTACCTAGGCACGCGGGGCTCTGTCTAGGCGGACACGTACTTCCCTAGCTGCTCGTGGGATTGAGATGCAAAACACTAATTTATCCCATGAACCTTCCAGTGGGATGGGTGTACCACTGGCGGGTACCAACACCCAGTCGAAAAAGAGGTCTCGGGTGCCCCAGACCAGTTCAGCAACACAAAGAGTTTTGTATATAGTAACAGAATGCAGACTGATAGCCAGAATGTGTTTATAATCCTTAAGATAAAAGAAGGTTCTTTTGAGAAGATTTCGCCCTTTTATATCAATAAGGGCTCAGAAGGTCTTGCGGGCACTTTGAAATCAGTTAAAAGATTGTGGATCGGTAGCTTGTTGGTTGAAACGTCAACCTCCCAACACGCTGAAAATCTGCAGAAGGCAAAGCACCTGGGTGAATTCGAAATTGACGCAGAACTACACAGTACCCTGAACTACAGTAAGGGCGTAGTTTTCTGTAGGGACCTGATGGACATCCCCATTGAAGAACTCAAGGCAGAATGGGCAATGGAAGGCATAGTGGACGTCCAGAATTTAAAGAAAAGGGTGGATGTAGAGCTTGTGTCATCTGAGAGCTTCCTCCTTACCTTTAATATCCCTAAACTCCATGAGCATGTGAAGGCAGGGTTTTTGCGGTTGAAGGTCCGTCCCTAATCCCATGCACTGTTTTAAGTGCCAGCGTTTTGGACACACCACGCTCAGCTGTTGTAAGGGGGAGGCCACTTGTGGCAAATGTGGAAAGGCAGCACATGAGGGCACTGCTTGTACGCCACCTGACAAATGGGTCAATTGTTCTGGGGAACACCCTGTTTGGAGTCGGGACTGTCAGGTGTATCTTGAGGAAAAGAAAATACAGGAAATAAAGACAACCAGGTACATTTCCTACGTGGAGGCGAAGAAGGTATTTAAGGCCATGCAGCCACCTGTATTTCCCACCTCATTTGCCGTCGCCTTACAGAAATCCATAACCACAGTAGATGCCTCGACACAAACTGAGGCTGTCAGTGTCAGCACCAATACTTGCACATGTCCCTGCACATGTCAGGCAGCTGAAGCTTCCCTTCCTCTTGCCCCACCAAATACGGCCGAAAAAGCTACAGGTACCACTTTTGCAGACCGTGTGGTCTCTGTTGCTACAGAAGTTGTGCTAGATAAGGAACCACAGGAAATCATTAAAAAGGCACCTGACCAGCGAAGTGCCTCTCAAAAGAAAAATATTTCGCCAAAGCAGAGTGTTCCCCAAGCCCCCCTTTCCTCCTCATCTTCTCAAAAGAAGAAGCCGAAGAAAGTATCTTCACGTCCGCTTGCAACTCTTTCGGGAGCTTCATTGGACATCTTAATTGCGGCGTTGACTGACAAGGAGGACGTTATTATGGAATTCGATGCGTCATCACCTGAACCAAGCAATCCATCTGCTACCCAGCGCTTGAAGAGTGCCTCACCATCACGGCACAAGGCTAGAGAGAAGGTAGACCCACACAGGTGACATGGCTCCCATACTCCAGTGGAATTTGGCTGGATTCAGGACTCGTTTGGAGGAACTTCAGCTTCTTGTGAAGGATAGGCCTTTCTGTGTCTCCCTTCAAGAGACACACTTCAAACGGACTCATACACCTGTCCTGAGAGGCTATCAACTCCATAGGAAAGACGACCTAACGGGCGATAGAGCACAAGGTGGTGTGGCAGTGTTCGTCAGGGACACTTTTCACTCCTCACCTGTGCCATTGACCACTACACTGCAAGCAGTTGCTGTTCGTATACTGGCCCATCATGATATCACAGTTTGCTCTCTTTACTTACCGCCTGGAGAGCATGTTGACAGTAATCTCCTGACAGGGCTTATTGGTGAACTCCCTCGTCCCTTTCTTCTTTTAGGTGATTTTAATGCACATAATTCACTATGGGGCTCTAACCTCTCCCTCTGCTTGCCTGCTCTTGCACACACTGCTCAGTGGAGCGTGGATGATGACCTTCAAGGCAGCGACCACTGTCTCATTTGGATAGACTTGCCGGTCACCATAGATACACCTCAGACAGTTTTTATAAAAGTAGATTTTTGGAGATTTTAAACCACCATGCAAATTTTATTATTGTCTATACAGATGGATCCAAGCAGGGAGATCGTCTCGGCTGTTCCATTGTGTTTCTTGACTCTGTCCTTCGGATAGGGCTCCCAAAACAGTTTTCCGTTTACTATGCAGAACTGTTCGCTATCCTGAGGGCACTAAAACAGATTAAAAGGCATCCCTGTATGAAATTCATGATCTGCTCAGACTCCCACAGCGCCCTCCTCGCTGTCGACCAAATGTATCCGGCAGATCGGATGGTGCAGGACATTCAGGGCACTCTCCTTGCGTTGCAACGTCAACACAAGGAGATAATTTTCTGTTGTGTACCTGGGATCCAGGGAAATGAGCCGATGCAGCAGCTAGGGAGGCTTGTTCTCTCCCCCCTGCCGTACGCTGTTCCGTCCCACTGAGAGCCGTCGCCCCCTTTGTGACACACAGAACCACGGCATTGTGGGAGAATCAGTGGTTGGATGTGGGGGACAATAAACTACACGTGGTGAGATCCTCAGTCCGCCCATGGCGTACGTCCTTCCGCCCTCGATGAGCTGTTGAAGTCGCCCTCACTCGTTTCCGAATAGGACATTGCCCACTGACACACGGTTTCCTTTTACACAGTGAAGAACTGCCAGAATGTGGCAGATGTAGGACACAATTGTCAATATGACATATTTTAACAGAATGCGTTTTATTTGCTGGTACCAGGGCAAATTTGGGTCTCTCACAGTATCTGAAATCTATTTTAACTGACGATGAGGCGTCTGTGGATCGTGTCCTACGATTTTGTACTATGTATGGACTACTTCCCAAAATACTGGGTGTGCGATTTTGAAGTGCGTTAGAGTGGCCCGGCCACCGTTTATCTTTATTTTTAAGTAGTCACCGGGCCACATATATGTCAATGTTTTATCCTCAGTTTTAGTCCTTTTAAGAGTTGTTTAAGCTATCCCTACAGCTGTAGGTGTGCTTTTATATTTCGCAAGTCCATCCGATATGCATCATATTTTTTCCATCTGTTCAAGTCTGAGCACGGGCGCTGATGACCTTGATTAAGCGCCCTATATCACCAATCCATCCATCCATCTGGATCATTTGAAAAAGTGTCACCGTTTGATATTCAAAAGGTTCTTGAGAGCATAGCAGCCAACTTCAAATCTGTGAAAAGGTTGTGCAGTGGTACTTTGTTGAATGAGACAGTTACCTCCTAACAGTTACCTCCTAACAGTTACCTCCTAACGCCAAGCAACTTGGAGAATATGCCATCAAAACTGAACTCCATAATACGTTGAATTATAGTAAGGACTTGGTTACATGCTGTTACCTCGTTGACATTCCTATCGACGAATTGAAAGCTGAATGGGCCTCCAAAGGTATTATGGATGTTCAGAACATTATGAGGATGGTGGATGGCGTATTGGTTAAGTCAGAGTCCTTCATCTTTACCTTCAACACTCTGAAGCTGCCAGACCATGTTAAAGCAGGTTTTCTTAGACTAAATGTGCGGCCTTATTACCCTCAACCCAATGCACTGCTTCAAATGCCAGCACTTTGGACACACCACCTTGGGTTGTAATAGACAGTAAACCTGCGGAAAGTGTGGTGAGGCTGCTCATGAAGGGGACGACTGCTCGCCGCCTTTTAAGTGTGTTAACTGTTCAGGGGGACCACCCCATCTGGAGTATATCCTGTGTGATGTACCCCAAATTTGCGATTGGATAGGGGATTTCCTGTCAGAGAGGACAGTTCGTAGTAATTGATGGTAAGGCATCGACTAAAACAGAGGTGATATTGGGCATTCCACAGGTCCTCTGCTGTTCCTTTTCTACATAAACGATTTAGGGGAAAATCTAAGTAGCTCTCTTAGGTTGTTTGCAGATGACACCGTCATTTACTGTCTAGTAAAATCATCTGAAGATCAAACCCAACTGCAGAACGATCTGAATAAGATATCAGTATGGTGTAAAAACTGGCAATTGACTCTAAATAATGAGAAGTGTGAAGTCGTCCACATGAGTACGAAAAGAAATCCGTTAAACTTTGTTTACAACATAAATCAATTAAATGTGAAGGCCGTAAACTCCACAAAATACCTAGGAATTACTATTACTTCAGACCTAAACTGGAAAGAACACGTAGATAGTATCGTGGGAAAGGCGAACCAGAGACTGCGTTTTCTTGGCAGAACCCTTAAAACATGCAACAGAACTACAAAAGAAACTGCGTACACTATGCTTATCCGTCCATTTTTGGAGTATTGCTGCCCAGTGTGGGATCCTTATCAGGTGGGTTTGACGGAGGACATCGAAAGAGTCCAAAGAAGGGCAGCTCGTTTCGTATTGTCACGATACAGGGGAGACAGCATTACGGAAATGATACAGGATCTGGGATGGGAATCATTACAACAACGGTGCTTATCGCTGCGGCGTGGGCTACTTGCGAAACTCCAATCGCCAACATTCTCCTCCGAATGTGAAAATATATTGTTGACTCCCAGTTACATAGGTAGAAATGATCATCAGAATAAAATAAGAGACATCAGAGCTCGAACAGAGAGATTCAGGTGTTCTTTCTTCCCGCGCGCTATTCGAGAATGGAATGGGAGATAAACAGTATAATGGTGGTTTGATGGACCTTCTGCCAGACACTTAAATGTGATTTGCAGAGTATCCCATGTAGATCTAGATGTAAAGGTGTAGGAGATAAAACCTCTAGGCGCGTTTAGTTTGGTGAGGCAGGAAAGATAAACAAGGCCATGCAACTTCTGTCACTTACCACCTCTTTTGCAGCTGTTCTTCAAACACCAGCTCCAAAAACTGATGTGTCTACACAAACTGCAGTCACTAGTGTTGGCACTAACACCTGCTCCTTCCAGTGCACATGCAATGTGTCAGATGTTTCAGTATCTATAGTCCCCCCCTCCCCCCAAAATGGTGGACCAAGGTACAGCTACTGACATCAGCAAGCCCTTGCCATTATCAATGCCAGAACCAATTCCAAAGATCAGTGTCGCTACTACTACTGCAGTGGACATGCCCAAAAAGCAAGCCAAGGTCAAGAAGGACAAGGAAAGGGCTGAGTTGAAGAGTGTCAGCAAAAAGACAGACCAGGTTGACGTCATTATGCTTGACAGTACCAGAACTGCAAGCGTTAATAGAAAGCACCGAAACACATCATTATAGGCAGCGAAAGTTGGCTCAAGCCAGAAATAAGTTCAGAAGAAGTATTTGCAAAAGGTCTATCGGTGTTCAGAAAGGATAGATTAAACAAAATAGGTGGGGGCGTGTTTGTCGCCGTCAAAAGTAGTATTTCATGTAGCGAAGTTGAAGTTGATAGTTCCTGCGAGCTATTATGGGTAGAGGTTGTACCCGAAAATCGTAAGAAGTTAATAATCGGTTCCTTTTACCGGCCTCCCGACTCTGACGATACAATAGCAGAAAGGTTCAAAGAAAACCTGAGTCTAATTACAAAAACGTACCCAACTCACACGATAATAGTAGGTGGTGATTTTAATTTACCCTCGATCTGTTGGCGAAATTATATTTTCAAATCAGCAGGTAGGCATAAAACATCGTCCGAAATTGTACTCAACGCATTCTCTGAGAATTACTTCGAACAATTAGTTCATGAGCCAACTAGAATTGTAAATGGATGTGAAAACACACTTGATCTCTTAGCAACAAATAACCCTGAGCTCATAACGAGCATCAAAACGGATACAGGTATTAGTGAACACAGAGCTGTCGAAAGTCCCAAAGTTACCAAAAATAAACGCAAAGTATATTTGTTCAGGAAAGCAGATAGAAACAAAATACATTGCTTCTTGAAAGACAGCTTCCACTCATTTCTAACACTAAACGTAGGTGTAGACCAGATGTGGCTCAAATTCAAAGAAGTGGTATCGACAGCAATTGAAAGTTTTATACCTAATAAATTAATAAAAGAAGGAGGCGATCCCCCTTGGTACACAAAACAGGTCAGGACACTGTTGCAAAAGCAAAGGAAAAGGCATACTAAATTTAAACAAACACGAAATCCCCAGGATTTGCTATCATACTCAGAAGCTCGAAATTTAGCAAGGATTTCAATGCGAGATGCCTACAATATTTATCACAACGAAACTCTTTCTCGTAATTTGACTGAAAACCCAAAGAGATTTTGGTCATATGTTAAATATACTCGGGGCAAATCACAAACAATACCTTCACTACGTGATAGTAATGGCGACCCTGCCGATGACAGCGCTACTAAAGCAGAGTTACTAAACTTAGCTTTTAGAAACTCATTCACCAAAGAAGACGAAACCAATATTCCAGATTTCGAATTACGAACAGAGGCCGTCTGGTCCGGATTGTATACCCATTAGATTTCTATCTGATTATGTTGAAGCGATAGCTCCTTACTTAACAGTCATATACAACCGCTCTCTCACAGAAGGATCTGTACCAAAAGAGTAACCCACTAAACTACAGGCCTATTTCATTGACGTCAATTTGCAGCAGGGTTTTGGAACATATCCTGTATTCAAATATTATGAATTATCTCGAACAGAACGCTCTATTGACCCAAGGTCAACACGGATTCAGAAAATATCGTTGATGCGAAACACAACTAGCTCTTTATTCACATGAAGTGATGGGTGCTATCTACAAAGGTTCGCAAATCGATTCCGTATTTCTTGATTTCCAGAAAGCTTTTGACACCGTACCTCACAAACGGCTTTTAATCAAATTGCGTGGTTATGGTATATCGCCCCAAATTTGCGATTGGATAGGGGATTTCTTGTCAGAGAGGACACAGTTCATAGTAATCGATGGTAAGGCATCGACTAAAACAGAGGTGATATCGGGCATTCCAGAGGGTAGTGTTATTGGTCCTCTGCTGTTCCTTATTTACATAAATGATTTAGGGGAAAATCTAAGTAGCTCTCTTAGGTTGTTTGCAGATGACACCATCATATACCATCTAGTAAAATCATCTGAAGATCAAACCCAACTGCAGAACGATCTGAATAAGATATCAGTATGGTGTAAAAACTGGCAATTGACTCTAAATAATGAGAAGTGTGAAGTCGTCCACATGAGTACGAAAAGAAATCCGTTAAACTTTGTTTACAACATAAATCAATCAAATGTGAAGGCCGTAAACTCCACAAAATACCTAGGAATTACTATTACTTCAGACCTAAACTGGAAAGAACACGTAGATAGTATCGTGGGAAAGGCGAACCAGAGACTGCGTTTTATTGGCAGAACCCTTAAAACATGTAACAGAACTACTAAAGAAACTGCATACACTACGCTTGTCTGTCCAGTGTGGGATCCTTATCAGGTGGGTTTGACGGAGGCCATCGAAAGGGTCCAAAGAAGGGCAGCTCGTTTCGTATTGTCACGATACAGGGGAGACAGCGTTACGGAAATGATACAGGATCTGGGATGGGAATCATTACAACAATGGCGCTTATCGCTGCGGCGTGGGCTACTTGCGAAACTCCAATCGCCAACATTCTCCTCCGAATGCGAAAATATATTGTTGACTCCCACTTACATAGGTAGAAATGATCATCAGAATAAAATACGAGCAATCAGAGCTCAAACAGAGAGATTCAGGTGTTCTTTCTTCCCGCGCGCTATTCGAGAATGGAATAGGAGATAAATAGTATAATGGTGGTTTGATGGACGTTCTGCCAGACACTTAAATGTGATTTGCAGAGTATCCCATGTAGATCTAGATGTAGACATGCCAACCAAATCAGCTCCAGAGCCCATGGAGTTTGATGTTTCTCTGGGGGCAATCAACTCACTCCAAGAGAGACTTCCCACAGGGTAACCATCTCACACCAAGGGTGATCCTCCACCCGCTACGGGCTTCCAGTCCCGTCCGAAAGAGAGAGGGTGATAGTTAAACCACCTTTATAGATGGCTCCCATATTACAACGGAACTTGCAGGGAATGTGGATGAACTACGTTTATTATCTCAGGGATGACCTCTATGTATCTGTCTTCAGGAGACAAATTCCAAGCCTTCGGATACCCTGAGATATGTGTATATGTTCTCCACAAAAAAAGGACGACGACAGTGGATAGAGAGCTAGAGGGGGAACCTACCACTCTGACCCCATCTCTCTCATCACTAACCTACAAGCAGTTGCAGTGTCGGTGTATATGTGCCTCCGATTGACTATATGCTGCCTGTATTTGCCACCACATGATGCACTTAATGATAAGGCTGTGGAAGACCTTCTTACAAAGCTTCCCCACCCATTCATCCTCTGTGGGGATTTTAACTTACGTAATGTGCTTTGGGGCTCTGGCCACCTGACCCAGGGGTCGACCTGTTGAGAGCCTCCTCTTGTATTAAAGTGCCTACTAAATAGAGGCCAGAGTACACACTTCAGCACTGCAACCGGGTTGCTCTCTGCCATTGACCTGTTGCTCTGCTCTCCAGCCCCTACCCACTCTATTCTATGGGAAATGGACAACAACCTGCATGGTTGTGATCACTTCCCCCATTTGGATTCACCTTCCAGATAGAGTAGAACCCGAAAGACAGCCACCTCAATGGATTCTTCGCTAGGCAGAATTACAGTCGGCTTGCCGAATTTGAACTCTATGACAACGTCCAGGAATGGGTGGATAATATTACTGCTAAGATACATTACACTGCCACTGTATTCATTTCACGGTTGTCGGGGCAACCAAAATGGCATCCAGTCCCTTGGTGGAATGATGAATGCCATTGTGCCATTAGGATCAGACGGACGGCTCTGTGTCGGTTCAATGTAGACAGACTGCAGCAAACCTTGCAAACTTTGGGATGGCAAGGGCCAGGTGTCACTGGATTATTCGAGAGAGCAAGAAGATGTCATGGCAACAGTTCCTAAATTCTATTAACCGTTAACCATTCTAATAACCATTGTATGGAAGGCCATTAGAAGGATATCGGGGAGAGGTAGCAGGAATCCAGTAGCTGCTGTAATGGGTAATGGTAGTCTCCAGACCAACCCATGAGACATTGCCCAGACAATGGTGGTCTATTTTTCTACAGTAACTGCCACCGCCAGTTACAGTCCAGCTTTCCTGCACCACTGGGTGGCTGTTGGGGGAATTTTGAACTTCTGGTCCAGCATTGATGAAAAGTATAACTGCCCCTTTTCAATGTGGAATCTGGACTCTGCATTGTCTGTGGCCCGTTACACATCCCCAGGTCATGATGGTATCCTCTACAGCATGTTATGGCACCTCACAAGGCAGAACAAAGACATCCTCTTCAATCTTTTTAATGTCATCTGGGTGTCAAGCCATTTTCCTGACAGATGGAGATAGGCCATTTTAATTCCTATTTTAAAACCCGGGAAAGACCGCACCAGCCCAAGTAGTTATTGAAGTGTTGCTCTCATTAGCTGCATGGGAAAGACTTTAGAGCAGATGATTAACTGCCACCTTGTCTGAATGCAGAAATCCAGGCAGCTGCTCAGCCACTTTTGGTGTGGGTTCAGGAGATATCACTCCATCTTTGATAACCTGGCCTTCCTGGAGGCAGCTATAAAACAGGCTTTCCTGTGCCGACATCTTTTGGGTATATTTTTTGATGTTGAGAAGGCCTAAGATACTACTTGGTGGCATCTTATCCTTCGGCAGCTCCACAAATGGGGTTTTTGTGGTTGTCTTTCCTGTTTTATTCAGTCCTTCTTTTCCCATCGCTATTTTAGATATCGGGTCGGTGATGCCCTTTCTGGTAGCTTTGAGCAGAAGAACAGGGGCCCTCAGGATAGTGTTTAAAGTGTGACCTTGTTTGCAATAGCTATTAACAGTATTACTTCTGTCATGAAAAGTCCTGTGCAGTGTTCTCTTTCTGTGGATGACTTTTCTGTCTTTTACTCTTCATCCAATCTGGCAATGACTACACGTCAGTTGCAGTTAACTCTTCGGCAGTTGGATGAATGGGCAGGGATGACTGGTTTTAAGTTTTCTACCAAGAAGTCTGTGAGTGTTCTCTTTAACTGTCCACATTCTGGTTTTAGTTTACCTGACCTGCAGATGAAGGGCTCTGTTCTGCATTTTAAAGACACAGTGAGGTTTCTGGGCCTCATGCTCAATTCTGAGCTCACATGTTTGCCCCACCTTACAGAATTGGACTCGGTGCCTCAAAGCACTGGTGATTTTAAAGTGTCTTAGCCACACTTCTTGGGGAGCAGACAAAACCTGTTTGCTCCAGTTTTATAGAGCCTTTTTGCGGTCTCGTCTGGATTATGGGTGCACAATGTATGGGTCTGCATGCCCCTCTTATTTAAATGTGTTGGACGTGGTACACCATGCAGGGATTCGGGCTTTCAGGATGAGTGCCATACCAAGTCTTTCTGCAGAGGCTGCGGAGCCACCACTGCACATGGCTACTCGTGATGTGGCAGACATATAAAATGCTGTCCTCACCTTTCACGCCGGCATACCTGACTGTTTCTTGGCCTCCGATGGAAAGGCCATTTCACATTCGTCGAAGAGCGACAAGACCATATGGGATTTGCACAGAGGATTTCCTTTTAGAAATGGGAGTGGTTGATTGTAATGTTTTATGTAGAGGTTGGGACAGGGTCCCACCTTGGACTCTCCAGAGGCCCAGTATTATTTTCGACCTGGCGAGTTTTAGGAGGGAACAAACTTCGAATTTTACCTATCAGTCATTGTTTTTAACTGTTTTAGATAGGCATCACGATTTTACAATTGTGTACACTGATGGATCCAGGCGTGGGGACTCAGTCGGATGTTCCGTTGTTTTCCCCAACCGTGTTGTCAAGATTTGCCTCCCTGAGAATTACTCTGTTTTCTCTGCAGAGCTCCATGTGATCTTGAAGGCACTGAAGCAGTTACGTCATGTTCAGGGCAAACTATTTCTTCTCTGCTCTGCTTCTCTGAGTGCACTGCAGTCTTGAACGAGCTCTATCCATCTGAGACATTACTGCATCATATACACAACAAATTGTCCTTCCTTCAACGTCACAGGAAGGAGGTGTCGTTTTGTTGGGTGCTGGGACGCATGGGCATTCAGGGTAATGAAGATGCCGATCAGGATGCCAAAGAGGCCTGTAGCGCCTCTGATGTGACATGGTGTCCCATTCCCTTGCGGGATATTACTTCCCTGTTACGGCTGTGCTCCCTGTAGTTGTGGGAGGAGGACTGGCTTTCAGTAACTCGTAATAAGGTTTTATCTTTTATCAGTTTCTTTACTGTTACCATTCTTGCTTGTTACCCTATTAAATTTGATTGGGCACTGAAGACCTAGATGTCGAGCGTCCAAAACCCTCTATCCATCCATCCATCCATCCATCCATCCCTTTCGCACAATGCATCATGTTCATTGACGAAGTGACCTTGCATGTTAGTGACCAGGTAAAAAAACACAATGTTCAAATTTGGCGCCTACGGAACCCACATACAATCATTGAATAAGTACAAGATTTGCCCAAACTCAATGTGTTTTGTGCGATATCCCAATTGTCTGTTTACAGCCCATTCTTCTTTGATGGAAACACAGTTAACAGTAAGCAATCTTTTGCTAAATTACAAAACTGTTTGTTTCTGTGGCTGCATGAAGACAACTTTATTTTTCAAAAAGATATGGCACTCCCTCACTGGAGTCCCCAAGTGCGAACCATTGGATTGGTTGCCAAGGAAATTGGCACGTCTCAGCGGTTCTCCACGGTCACCGGATTTAACACCCTGTGACATCGTCCTTTGGGTTTTTATTAAAGACAACATTTATGTATGACTATCCACAGAACCTGGAAGAATTGAAAAGGATCTGTACAGCCATAATGTCAGTGACAAAGGACGTGCTTAGCCGAGTATGGGAGGAATTTGAGTATTGGTGTGATATTGTTCGTGTCACTGATGGAGGACGTATTGAACATTTGTAATCTGAACTTGAAAGGTTCATAAATGTGTGTGTGTAAAGTTTCATATTCGTATGTCTTAAATTCTAATAAATATACACATCTGAAATATCTATATTCTTTTTGAAACACCCTGTATAATGAGGATAGTTCACAATTCACAGCAAAGACACATGTAGAGTTGTGACAGACACACAAAAAAGACACTTATATACACAGATTTCAAACTATCAGCTATTACCCTTTGTCAAAAAAGACATCACTCCTATAATCACACTTCACAGAGAGACAGCCATCATCTGCAGTGGCCGGAGATGACTGTCGGGTGACTTCTTTTTCTTCTTTTTCTGTGCATGTATGTGTGTGTGTGTGTGGGGGGGGGGGGGTGTATTGCAGCTCAATGTGCATCTTTAGAGTGAATTGTAAACTATCCACATTATATTATTGAGTTGCTAATGTAGTGTTCACAAAATGACACTAAAGTTATTTTGTACTTATATTCATAGTGTGTTGGAATTTGTCATTTAATTGACATCCATGAATGCATAGAACTGGACTGTTTTATTCATCTTAAGTTGAGACATGAACAATCAAAAATGTATTAAAAAAAAAAAAAGGCTACTGATCAGCAAAACTAAAGCACACTCTGCAAGGTTGCCTCAAAAATGGTAAAACAAGTCTGTGCATGTGTTACTGAACCACCCATTCGTCATCTCCCCCCCCCCCCCCCCCCCCCACACACACACACACAAAAGATTACTTCTTGATGTGCATGACTTTTCAGTCATGCAGTACTAAATTGCAAAAGTGTAATGACACACTGAATTTGGCTGGACTTTCAGTACTTACAAAATAGTAAAAAATATTTATGAACATGTCATTGTTTGAGTGTGTCATTATGAACCACATTTTTTTGTTTGTTTCAGGTATTGTGGCTGTGCTGTTCTGTGGAATTTGTCAAGCACATTATACCTACAACAATTTGTCCGTAGACTCTCGAACAAGGACGAAAAAGTTGTTTGAACTGCTCAACTTTCTTGCTGAAAATTTTATATTTGTATACATAGGTGTTTCTATGTTCACATTTCCAAAACACCATTTTGATCCTGGATTCATCATTGTGGGATTTGTATCCTTTTGACTGAAAATGTATATACAGAAATATGTATTTATTATTATTTGTAAAAAACCTTTGCTCTTGGTTCAGTTGCTCAGCCAACATCAGAGTACAAACTGAAGGTCCATTGTTTTATCCCTTGTTGATCCTACTGTTTTTCTACAATTTCATTATTATCTGCCAAAAGCTAGATTACACAAGAGTTTTTCACTTGCTTTTAGGAGTGATGTGCCATGTAAATTGTCGGGTCAGTTTGCTGCCATTGTCTGAGAGTGGGGTAAAATATTAGTCACAACCTGCAAGTTTTAACCTCTTGTGTAAATGCTAACCTCTGTCTCAACAGCTGTTTAACCAATCACCATGAAATTTGGTACATAAATAAATTTTTTCAACTCTGCAGGTCACTGTAATGCATAGACTAGTGTGTCTTGCAATAAACTTTGACACTAGTCAATCAAGTTGACATTTGTAAGTGAAGGGGAAAAAATCGTAGAAGAGACCTGATCTTTACATCAACGTGGGTGCAGATAAGTGACTTTCGCATTGCACAACACAGACACTACAGCTAAATCCTCGATAAACGTATACTGGTATTGTTTCGATAGTTGAGACTCACGAAGAATTTGTACCTTTTTTATAAGGAAAGGCGTTGATTAAAGAATTGCCCCAGCTCTGGGACAACAGCCACAGATTTGGAGAAGTGGTTGAGTTTCACCTCCCATGGCTATCCTTCAGTGAGACATTCGCTTACTAGAGACACTACCCCTGGCCCAGTCTACCGTACGAGTTTCTCACACACCTTGATGACAATTTCTTTGTCTACACTGACGGTTCTAAGATCGGTCTTGGTGTCAGGTGTGCCTTTCTACTTTTATCGATGATTCCTTTCAATATTGTCTGCATCACCACTACTCAATCTTTACCGCAAAGCTCTTTACTTTTTATCAGGCTACACTTGCCTTCTAGTAGTGTCGTCTGCTCTGATTCTCTGAGTGCTCTTCAGAGCCTTTAATAATAATAATAATAATAATAATAATAATATGGTTTTCTGTTCCGCAGGACCTAATTGAGGAGTAAGACTCCTTGGTCATGGAACAAGTCAATACATGAAGTTTAACACAAGAATGGTAATAGAAAATTTTTAAGTAATCCTATGCACATGACACTCTTAAGACTAAGTGAAAAGAATCAATTTAAAAAAATGAATTAGCTTAATTGCTTACTTTTTCTAGGAGTTCCTCAACAGAATAAAAGGAGTGAGCCATGAGGTAACTCTTCAATTTAGATTTGAAAGCGCGTGTGTTAGTGCTAAGATTCTTTCGTTCTTGTGGCAGCTTATTGAAAATGGATGCTTCAGAATACTGCACACCTTTCTGTACAAGTGTCCTTTTTTGTTTCAGTCGAGTTACCCCAAAAAATAACGCCATACATCATAAGTGAGTGAAAGTAAGCGTAGTAGACTACTTTTTGTGTTGACAAATTACTTACTTCAGATATTGTTCTAATGGTAAATAAAGCAGAATTTAGTTTTGGAAAAGCTCCTGAACATGGGCTTTCCACGACAGCTTACTGTCTATCTGAATACCTAGAAATTTAAACTGTTCAGTCTCACTTATCATATGCCCATTATGTGTAATCAAAATATCAGCTTTCGTCAAATTATGTGTTAGAAATTGTAAAAACTGAGTTTTACTGTGATTTAACATCAACTTATTATCTACAAGCCATGAACTTATCTCTTGAGCTTCATTATTTGATACTGTGTCAATATTACAAACAACATCCTTCACTACCAAGCTGGTATCATCAGCAAACAAAACTATTTCACAATCACCTATTATACTCGTAAGAATATCATTGATGTAAATAAGAAATAGCAATGGTCCCAAAACAGAACCCTGGGGCCCCACACTTAACTTCGCCCCATTGTGATTGTACGCCATGGCCATTTTCAACACTGCGGAGAATTACCTTTTGTTGTCTATTATTAAAGTAAGAGTGAACCAGTTGTGAGCTACTCCTCGTATTCCATAATGTTCCAACTTATGCAACAATATTTTGTGATCAACACACTCAAACGCCTTTGTTAAATTAAAGAGGACGCCTAATGTCCATAGCCTTTTATTTAACCTGTCTAGTGCCTCATAGAGGAATTAAAATATAGCATTTTCAGTCGTTAAACCACTTCTAAAACCCAACTGTATGTTTGACAACAAAATATGTGAACTTAACTGATCAATTAATTGAATAGGTACAGCCTTTTCAATAGCTTTAGAACAAACCGATGGCATAGAAATAGGTCTATAGTTGTCTAAATTATCCCTTTCTCATTTTTTATAAAGTGGTTTCACTACTGAGTACTTTAATCTGTCAGGAAACTGACTATTCTGAAAGCAAAAATTGCAAATTTGGCTTAGTACTGGGCTAACAGTACTGGAGAACAGTACTTTAGAATTATGCTAGATACCCCATCATATCCACAAGAGTCCTTAGTCTTTAGTGATTTTATTATTGTCTCTATCTCCCCTATGGAAGTATCAAGGATGACCATTTCAGGTAACAGCCTCATTACCTGTGTTATTTCCATGCCACCCCATGCTTACAGCAGTTTTGGGAATGCCTTCGCTCACTTACTGCCAGTGGGAAGACTAGTGTTTCGGTGGGTTCCTGGTCATTTGAGAGTGTTGGAGAATGAGATTGTGGATGCTGCTCCAAAGGATGCCACTTTCCTTCCTCGGCTTGCTAACCATTCTGTTCCATCTGATGATTTCTGTGCCACAGTCTCTAGGTATGTGGTATTGCTTTGATGTGCACGTTGGTCTTCTCTTCAACGGAACTAACCGTGGGACATCAAACCTCTCCCTATTGCCTGGTTGACTTCCTCTTGGCGCGAGGAAGTCATTACAGCCCGCCTGTGCATAGGATACTGTCATTTCAGCTACTGCCACTTACTGCTGCTCTACTTTACGGCCACTGTTCCTAACCCTTGACTGTATGCCACTGTCTGATGCTGTGCCCATTTTTTTAACAGTCTCCTTCAAAATTTGTGCTTTCCGTCTTTGTTGTGTGATGATTTAGCTTATGCCAAGACTCTGTTGATCGTGTTTTACTTTTTATCTATCACACCAACATGGGGAAGGAAATTTAACTCTGCCTCTGCCTGTGCTTAGTTCTTGTAGTTTGTACATTTTGTGATGATCACTTCTGACCATAGTGGTGTTGCGCCATTCATCATAGTGGAATAATGTGCGTCAATAGAGGATTGATTGCCATGCTGTTTCTACTCACACTGAATTCTTTCACATCATTCTCTGCATATTATAAGACTTATAATAGAATGATGTGAGCAAATTTTCCTTCCCCCATGTGTCTACTTCTTTCCACATTTATTTACAAAAAATCTTAGATCTATTGAAAATAGTGCTCAGATTGTTCAGTGTAGACATATTTGAGTCACAGTGTTATAGTGGACAATGACTAGCTTTTATAATACACTGTAGAACTTGGTGGCTCTATCATTTAATTTGTTGTGTTTACCAGAGTAATTATTAGGATTTGTACTTCTCAAATTTCACATTTCTAACATTGCAATGTATGTGAACCCAGTTGACTTCTATGAAGTCTTTGAGACAATACCTATAAGATCTCTGAATAGATTACTAATGCACTTGTTGATTTCCAGCAATAAGTGAAGCACAGTATATTCAGTGGTGTGGTAGAGACTTTTGTCCATATTTTTTAATAATTGTAAATATATATTAAGAAGCAGATTCATGAAGCAAAACTAGTATTTAATATTGTTTCATAATGTTTTACTTTAGCTCATTACCATTTGCAGCAAATGATAGTTTTGTACTGTCAAGTTTTTACTTAACATAATTCAGTTATGTGCAATGGTGGGTCGTGCAGTCAACATTTACCCTCTTTCGTTCCTTTTAAATCTTGGCAGGAAACCAAAGATTGCATATAACTTTCAACATATGTTATTTTTTGCTGGTAAGTAATATTTTCAATTGCTATTTTACTATATTAACTTGGCATAAGTTTTTATGTGGCCTTGCAGCCTATGACTGTGTAGATTTTAAAAATCCCTATTTTATTGACCCCCCCCCCCCCCAAAAAAAAAGGAACCTTAATTTGTGGTAAATTTATCACTGTTTTCATATTTAAACTGCACGTTTAGTTTTCCCTGATATGACCATGTCAACATACAAAACGTAAATGCGACTTTCTTACTGCTCACATCCTATTCATCATTAGATTAATCTGATTTTTGAGGATACCCAAAAAATTCATCAGACACATTTTAGTATAATTATTTAAAACTTTATTGTTGTGTTTTGTATTACTCGGACACCACATTGTGGCAGTTGACCACAGATTTTGTGGTAACAAGGACAATTTACAACTCACCTCAAAGATGTGGCGACTGTCACATAAAAATGACACACACACACACACACACACACACACACACACACACAACACTTCAGCTATTGGCCATGGCCTTCTTCACAAAATAGAACATTCACACAAACACACAACAAAGTCACACAACCATCATCTTCGGCTGCCGCACTTTGAATCACGCTCTGTGGTTTGGAAGAAATAGTGGAGGGAAAGGGGATAGGAAGTTTGTGTCATGGTGGTGGGGATGGATACAGCATGGCCTTGCAGAGCATGTACATATTAGATGTGCTGTACCCATCCTCACCATTGTGACGCAGCCTTCCTATCCCCTCTTCTCGCCTCCCCTATTTCCTCACCACAGAGTGTGATTTTAAGTGTGGCAGCCAGAGATGATGGTTGTGTGACTATGTTGTGTGCCTGTGTGATTGCATGAATGTTCTGTTTTCTGAAGAAGACCATGGCCGATAGCTGAAAGTATTGTATGTGTGTGTCTTTTTAAGTGCCTGTCACAGCTTGTTACCATGTCTTTGCAGTGAGTTGTAAACTGTCCTTATTACTATATTGTTAAACTAATATGTGTCATTTTCAATAATGATCAGTGATGTGTCTGTGAAATTTTAAATAAGTCATGTCTCAAACCACTTCGTAAGACTGCACTTTTCATCTTCTTTTGGTAATCACCTGTCTTTTAGAGTGAAACATTACTGATTTGGCATGCAAAACAGTAATGTGTGTCACCTTATCCAACAACCATTGCCATGGTGCCCTCAGATGTGACATTACCTCATTCTTCATGTATTAACTGACTAGCATTAATTCTTAAAATTGCCGGTGTCATAGGTAACTGCCATTTGCTGCCGACTGGCTGAATTTTTTTTTTTTTTTGAAGTTATAACTTGTGTATGAAAGTGTGTAGTTGTAATTTCAGAACATTTTTAGGTTCACTGTACTTTATACACACTCATTTTGGTACTGTCAAAACTGAATGCAGACAAGAAATTTCAATTCAGCAGTATTTATTGCAAGGGAAAAAAATGGAAAATGAACTCCGGTATTGACATACATAAGCAAGCAAATGATCATCATCATATTTAGAACATCATATTTAGAACACAAACAAGCATACAAAATACAAGATAGTAGTGAATTTAAGCATTTCTAATGGAACACACTATGGTACAACTTAAAGTAAGTAGAGATCACTGCCTAACATTACATTTGGTGCCCTTAAATAAGGTGTCCTTCATCTCAGATCTTGACCTAGCACTACGTTCAGGTGATTTATAATCTGACTCCTCATCAAATACTCCCTTTTCTTCAGTTGTAGATTTATCAAGGAGTTCATAAATCATTTGCTTCAAACCTTTTTCCTCTTCACTGCACATTCTGTACAAAAATAATTATAATAATTCAGTACAACAGGTCACAAAACAGAGAGAACTTGAACATCAGGTAAAGTCTTCAAAGCAAACAACAGTAGCACAGGTTTCAGTTAACGTCTAGCCGTCAAAGCAGAGACTACAACATCTGTAGACCATACGGACTTTGTAGGAAATGTGAATGTGTGTTTGATAACATGGAAAAATTATTGTAGCTGGTGCAATGTAATGTACATCTACCACACATTGCCATCTCTCGCATGCGCCATAATATTATGTCAGCCACAAGCTAAATGTTAACCAAAGTTTCGTCAAACCATATCTATACTTCTGAATCTGATGGCCTCGAGCCTGCATTGTCATGTAACAGCTTCTTTCCTTTCAATTAATACTTCCGTCCATTAAACATGAATAGATGAAGCCTATGTCACTGAACTCTGGGTATAATGAAAATTTGCTTTCTTTAAAAAGACCATCTTTTTCAAGTGACACAAGTAATTTTGAAAGTGTTAATCTTCCCTTCTATTATAAAAGCCATATACTTGTCTTTCCAGAAACTACTCAAAGTTACCACTTACTTCTTGCTCTCCCACTCACATAACAATCTGGCCTGTACAACAGTGTTCTTGCTTATTTTGACAGCTGTTGCAGCCCTCTTAATGACCTGAACAACGGGAAATACCAGCTCACTTTTTCTGTTTCCTTTTTTGAAGTAGTTTCTCGCCGGACACAAATCTACACGTTTGGCTTTTAAGCACACTTTTCTCTGTGTTTCACTTCACATCTTGGGGTGACACTACAGTTGCACTGGAAATTTCCCAAATGACACGGAAGGAAACAAACAGTAAAAGTGACAAAATGAAACTAACAAAAAACTATTATTTAGGCGAACTACAAAATGAGACACTTACTGATACATTTCAGACACGTATACTACTAGTTTACTCAACAGCAAAGTGGATTATGTTACTCGCTCAAGTGCAGGCTGACACTGGCTGGCTACTGGAGGAGGTAGTACCAAGGACTCGCCTTCTAGAGTATAGAATATTAAATATGAGAGTAATTCTTGGAGTAAGTAATGATTGCTAAACTTCCTGGAACCCTAATGAAATAAATGTTATAATAACAAAATGGAAATGAGGGTGAACAATCACTAATGTCCTGCCATCATAAGTGGTTCATTTGTTCCAGCCCAGGTTTGTATTGGTGTTCTGTCACCCATCCAACTTCCTCTGCATTCCAGTGTATCACTGTGCTAACCCCAACACTTCCCACAGGCTCGGCCATTGGCGAAAGCAGCCATGTAATTTACCAACTCTGCCACATTTATATTGCTGTGACTACTAAACAGCAGTCCATCAGAATGAATGGCCACTGCAAAACTGTGGTCAAAACAAAGTGGACTATGCTGCAGCACAAAATACAGCTGAGCATAACTACTTGCGTTCAACGGCTTCTTCACAACTGAGTGTTTCTGGATTGTGCATATGAGAGTTATCCATACAACACATTCTACAGACTAGAAATTATACTTGCACAACCTACAGTAAACTACTGTCTCCACATCCCCATCCCGTGTATCCCACACCTCCTCCATATTCAAGTTTCATTCCCAAGTGTCTACCACTTACTTTCCATTCTCTGTTCCTCAACTTTTTGCTCCCCTCCATACCTGTTCCTCAAATCTTTTACCATCGATCTAGTACCTGCAAACTCAGTCAGGTAGCAAGGATATTGAGCTGCACTCAAGCTATGGTGGCCAGAGACGGCAGTAGTGTGTGTGTGTGTGTGTGTGTGTGTGTGAGAGAGAGAGAGAGAGAGAGAGAGAGAGAGAGAGAGAGAGAGAGAGAGAGAGAGAGAGAGTTGTTCCTATGTGATTGAATCAATGGAATGTGTGCATGCTTTTTTTCCTGATAAAGGCTGAAGCTGAAAGCCTTTTAGTTGTGCGATTGTGACTGGTTTCTTTATAAATTCTTGCCTGTAACTTGGCAGTTGTTTTCTTTGCTGTGAGTTATGATTTATCCTCATACTTTCCTGTTAGATAATGGTACTTTTGTTAGTTGCCTGTAAAAGTGGTACAACTTGTGACAGTAACAGATATTTTTGCTACATAATGGTTTTATAATTTCATTAGGAAACCTTGCCTGTGGCAATACCATGTATTAGAGCTTCAGTTAAGGTACATTTGCTGTCTAATTTGTTAGAGATAAATTTAGCAGTAATGAATGTCAATTTTGTGAAAACATTTGGCAGATATTGTTTTCATTCATAGGTCTGAGGGGAGCTATGTCTTTTGCATTGGCAATCCGAAATACTGTGTCAGATGCAAGACAAGCCATGTTGACAACTACTTCACTGATAGTCATCATCACAGTAATAGTACAAGGTGGCGCAACAATGCAGTTGTTGACATGGTTTAAGATACCGTAAGTTTTTCATTCCTTTTTTTATCAGTTTCCTGCATAAGTATGATAAGCCTGATGTAGAAAATATGTAATTTCGGTTGTTGCCATATTATTGCGGTAGTTTAGCAGCAGTATTTTAGAATTGTGTGTTACATATTTGACTACTTTAATATCACATTTGTTTGCTATTTGTCAACATTTTAAAACTATTGGGAAATAATTTTATTTGAGAGGTTTTTGAAAGATAAGTTCCAAAGTACAGAGTTCATACATTCATGTAGTCATTCACCATGTCCCTTAGATCCCATCAAGAAGGAGAACCTTCAAGGATGTGGGACGACTCAAGGTATACATTAACAAAAGACAAGCAAATTGTAGAAGCTTAATATGTATCCTGTATTAACAATGCATATAATTATCCTGTTTAACATTTTTGTGTCATTCCAGAAAAATTTAAGCGAAAGCTCTACTTAAAAAAAAAAGCTTCTGTTTCTATTACATTAACTGCAGACACTGTGGCTCAGTGTTATCTCACAGAGCAAGATGTATAAGTGACTTCCCTTCGACAAATGCTTACCTTTTGTGGTTGTGGTTTTTTCCCAGATACTAACATAACTTATCACAGCATGACATTTAATTAGTAATTTTGGCCTTTGAAACTTTATATGATATGGGTTTGTTTTGTTCCTCTTTTATTGGGGTAAATTTTGCAAGAAAATGAGAGTTGGTTGCAACCTACCACAAAGAGGTATCGTTGAGCTGCAGACAGACATATAGAAAAGACAATCACACACTCACAATCACAACTCACTAACACATCTCCATTGTCTCGGGCTGCTACATCCGTAGTCAGAATGCAGCAGCTGGAGATGATGGATATGTGTTTGTATAAATGTGTGTGTGTGTGTGTGTGTGTGTGTGTGTGTGTGTGTGTGTTTTTCTAATGAAGACTATGGCCAAACGCTAAGTTGGCTGAGTGATTGTTGTTTCTATGTGCCTGTCTAGAGCTCAGTGATCATCTTTGTGTGTCTCAACCTAACTTCATTAAATAATTTTCTTGAGGTAAATTGTGATGTATCTAACCATTCTTTAATTTTCATACAGTCTAATGTTTGTAGCGTATAATGTGCATTGACAATGATTTGTATCTTATAACTCTTTCAAATGGTAGGATGTACCCAAAGGTACTTCACAGCGTCATTGTCATATAACTCACCTTGTAAGTAGCAATATTATGGAAAGGGTAAATTATAAATTTCTATTCAAAATACATAGAGAGCAAGATGTGGAAACTGTAAATGTAAAGATTGTTCAATAATTGAGCTTTCATGCCAAAGGGCCTTCTTTTAAAGTAGAGACCCCCACCCCTCCACACACACACACACACACACACACACACACACACACACACACACACACACACAGCATTGTGTCCACCTGCTGAGGCCACTCTGTGGGCTGTCACTGCGCCTAATGTGGTGTGGGGTTAAGTCAACCAGACAAGGAGATAATGGCAATAGAGTGCTCATTGTTATGTTATTGGAATGGAAGACAATTGTACAGTTGGGATGTGTCACCAATTAATCCTAGACCGTTAAATGAACCTCTTGCCTAAGTTTTTTGTCTAATTCTTTACATTTAATTTTGCCATTCTCTAGGTGAATTTTTCCCATGTATTGTAACAATATATTAATTACACCTGCATGTGTTTAAATTTTTGTGTATGATTTTTTAAAAGTATTTGTATGTAATTTTATCCTCTGTCTTCGATCCTTGCTACTCCCAACAGCCCCAGTACGGAAAAGTTTCTCTTTCCACAGCCAGCACTCAGTCCCACAAAAATGAAATGAATTGATTGTTTATTGGTCAGGAAATCCCCATTTCGCAATTGGCCATGCAGTGCAAGTCTTATTAATTTGATGCAACTTCTGTAACTTATTGGGAATCAAAACTGGTCTCCCTACTTGACAATCAGTGACACTGTTGCTGCTTTCTTGTCTACTCATGGAATCACTCCAAATAGCTGACTATCAAATTAGCAATCTTCACTGCAATCTTTCTTTCCACTAAGACCTCCATTACTTCAAATTCTGTGAGTCTGTAACCCTCACCAATCTAGGTCCATGAAACCAAGACAATCGGGTCCAAACCTCCTGTCTATATCTCCTCTCTATCTGTAAAATTCTTCTGTTCTGCAACCTCAAATTCTTGCATCAAATCTCTCATATTGGAACGCTCGACCTCTACAAACTTGATCTACATGCACAATGCCACCTCAAATACTCTCCAAACTTTTCAACTTCTACTACCACAAATCACTGCCCTAAAAAAAGCAATCAAATCCTCCCCCACCCCACTCCTCTCTAGGCCTGTTATAGCCAACAACCGCTGTCTCACAGACCTACAGTTTTCTGACCCTCAGAAACTCACTCCCACCATCATTATTATAATGAGTAACACACCTATGCGAGCTATGAAGCTGCGACCAGTACAGAAGTCTTGAATTGTCTCCTTCGGGTCTGAGGCCCTACGATGCGTGCGGTTCCCACTCCAGTCCATGCGAACAGCTCCAAGTACAGTCACGAAGCACACACTAGTTCATAAACACTGATGAAACCATACTGGGTAGAAGCGGCTGCAGCTGGGCCAGCAACTCTCTTTAACGTCCGCGCGACCAGCAGGGTGCAGCGCGATAGCCTAGCCAGCACCGCACAACAGCCGGTCCTGATAATGGGCAGTGCGCTGTTCAAACATATGTGCTGCACATTACCACATTCCTCCCCCTTCACGGTGTAATCTCCAGGGGTGCCGAATGCACCCACACTATGTCCATGGGGGATGCATTGTCCATATCTGGCTGCCAGCTTCGGGCTGGCACTAACCCATAAGGCCGATAGTGTCCTGATCTTACCTAACAGGAGTGGCTGGCACAAGTTTGAATTTTCCTCGCGATCACCAGGGATGAGGACGCACCATCCGATCCCAACACTGGAGATTAAAAAGGAACAGTTGCAGTACTCACAGGTTGGTTCATGTCCATTTCGGGTGTCAGGGTGTCCATGAGTTTGGTAGCGGTGGCATGCCCCCACCCCGTCGGGCGCCAAGGGTGCAGGAGACGGTGTTGCCCATGATCCCGAGGGTGTGACCGTCAGAACTGGTGCCGGTGCAGGAGAAGGAGAAGGCACATATACAGTTGACAGTGCTCGGGCGGGCATGGTGCTCAGTGCAGGAGCCGGCCTAACCGAAGATGTCGTCACGGAGCATGTTGGCGGAACAGGCCCTGGAGGCAGTGATGGCGGATTGGCAATTGCAGATTTGTCGGGAGTTGTGGGTGCATCTGATCCCAGTGTTGACAAAGAGTGCCCACTGTAGTATCAACAGTGGTGGCTGAGAATTGTCTTCATCATACCCGGCAGCCAACAAGGATGATGGCCAAAACCTCAAGCCCACACAAGAGAACCCGGAACACAGCAATCTGATGGTCATGCCAAAGCACTCGACGGCTGGGGCAACGACAAATGTAAGAGAGTGCGAGGTTGTCTGACATGAAGAAATTCCGCCAGGCTGCATTTCCCCGCTGGCGTGAATCGATAGGACATGAAGAAATGGATAATGGCATTGTCCACAGAGCAGGTCGTCACATATTTGCACATTTGAACTTTACTCACAAGCCATTCCACCTCACCATTAGACTGAGGACGAAATGGAGGATCTGTAATATGGCGAATGCCCGGACGAGTACAAAAATCTTGAAAAAGTGTATGCAGAAAACCCTCCAAAGTGGAAACTTTAGAAAGTTTCTGAATAGTTACAGCAGTGGACATGGTATCACAATTAAAAATGTATGGAAAATTTGAATAAGCTTCCACAAGAAAAAACCAATGTCATGTCGAGAAGCGTCCATAGCCAGAACCAAATGTTGCCCAGGAACATATGCTGTGGTACTGAGCTGACAACAAATGACACATCTCATCGAAAGACATAGCAGCCGATTCCTGCAGGGCGCAAGTTGATGCAAAAGTTGATAGATGTGAGGGGAGACCCTTGAGAGAAATTAAGCCTTACACAAAGCCGGGTCTGACACCCTGAACGCAAGGAAATGCTGGAACAGCCGGTTTTCATAAGAGTCCCAATCTTCTAACGAGTCTTCAAAACCAGAGATAGGAAGTGGGAACGCCATAGCATTAGACACAGAACTGGAAGCAATTGCTGGCAGAAAAGCCGATGGCAACCATGGCACAAGGAAATCAAAACGTTCTGCCTCACCTGACATGATCATAGTTAACCATTGAACGGACCCAACCACAGTCTGTAGAGATTGCTGGAGAATTTGGCTCCACAGGGGCAGCTGAGAGTCTGTCAGACCCAGTCCTTCATTTTCCACCATTCTCCTCGACGTAGCAAGTGCCACGTCAAATACCACACTCATCGCCACTTGTGTTATAATGAGTAACACACCTATGCAAGCTATGTAAGTCGCAATCATTACAGAAGTCTTGGATTGTCTCCTTCCAGGTCTGAGGACCTACAATGTGAGCGATTCCCACTCCCTTCCATGCGAACAGCACAAAGTACAGTCACGAAGCACACACTAGTTCATAAACACTGATGAAACCATACTGGGTAGAAGCGGCTGCAGTTGGGCCGGCAGATCTCTTTAACGGCCGCGTGGCCAGCAGTGTGCAGCGCGATAGCCCAGCCAGCGCCGCACAATGGGCATTCCTGGTAACGGGCGGCGCGCAGTTCAAACATACGTGCCGTGCGTTACCACAGTCATGTATAATCCACAACCCAAAACAGTCATGAACCTTTCCTACAAAATCCTTAGCACCACAGAGTTTTCAGTCCTTTTTAACAGCCTTACATTTTGCACCACTCACAAATTAAATTATGCTACAATTGGTGAGATCTCTGTCTCCTGGTCCCTACAGTATAAATTCTTTTACCATCAATGCAGCCAATCAATCTCAAACCTAAACAACAATATAGAAACTTGCCAGACTTAGTTCACTCCTCCATCCAATTGTGTTCCACTCCTTTTGCCTCCCCCCGCCCCTCCCCTTTCAAATCACTCCCTGTTAACATTTCATTTCATAAACTTGAACCAGCTGTCAGATTTGTCTACATACAAACCCTGTCCATTCCAGAAAACTAACAGGGTCTCCAGTGCCTCCTCAAATCCTTAGGCCCTTCCTAGAACTTCCCTCTTGGGGGACTGTAATGCCCATCATCCTTTATGTGACAGTACATATACAACTATCTGGGACCACCTTGTAGACCAGTTCCTTGCAGACCATGACTGTGCCTTCTCAATTATGGTTTCCCAACCCAATTAGTGCCGCTCAGGGCACTTTCACTGCCATTTTCTGTATAGTGCACATTAGAATTTACATTGGTGGACATCCTGCGAAGTCCTATACCGAACTGAGTTTCCAAGACCGGAAAGTCTCCTTGTAAGATATGAGCCACCAACTGAAGGGCTCCACAACATGTGGGAGGCATGTTGCATAAAATAAAACTGGGTCAGTCTGGAATGTAAAATGCGGAGATGACAAAAGGCAGTGGGTTCCTTCTGGAAAGAACATAAGGAAGGACTCCATGCTGCAGTGATCTCCTTGATTGTGTGGAGTTTATTAGGTGGAACAGTAATTTGCCTTTTTTTTATCAGCAGAGATCTCATCTGCACCCACAAATCCGCACCTGGTATCATCAAGGGAAATGGGTAGCGAATAACTACTTCTCCAGTCAAATCATCATCCTGTTCATTTCCTAGGATACCCACATGACTGGGAACCCAGAGAACGACAATGAAGCTGGAAACTTGACTAAAGTCAGCAAGGAAATAGTGGATAGACATGGGCAAAGGCTGGGAAGAGTAACATTGCCCAGTGGCCTGCTGCTCATTCTGTAGGTCCAGATTAAAACACAGTCCAGAGTGGTCTGTTTAGGGTCATTCCACATCAAGTGTCCCAGCTTAGACGAATCTCCCAACTCAACCATCATCAATTTTGATGAAATTTGTACAGTTTCTACCTGAGGGTCCGAGATGAACGTATGCAAAGTTTCAGGATCACCTGTAACTTGGCTCACGTACTAGAGCCATTTTTGTGAAGACCACTTTTACTGACACCGAAAAGTCGCGAAGAAATCTTCAAGTTTAGCATTTCACTGTTCCTAATGTAAAAGAGCAAGACCCTTGGTTCTTGGTATAGTGGTACAACTTTTTGTGCTCCACACACAAATGATACGGATAGAGTTCAGAAAGCAATGCATTTGGCATAATATCAGTTCAAAGTGTCCAACAAATCATGTCAATAAAAATTTGCCCTGTAGTTTAACGAGGCATAAGTAGTGGAGAAAGTGCCCTGTGGACCTGGTCTTCTGCCAAACTACTGTCTGTATGGCTATTTAGCATATCAAAAATTTAGTCTTGGCTTCGGTGTTTAATTACTCTGGTACCATGCTGTAAACTTGCTAAAAATCATGACTGTACCAAAATATACCCATGTTCAAAGTCATGTATCTCAAAATGGACAGGTGACTGATGACCTAGCTGTTTAGTCCCCGTAAAACCACCACCACCACCAACAACAACAATAATAATCAAAATGGACACTACCACATAATATTCATTAGCACCATTTGTTGTGACAGTATAATTTATTTATCACAAAAGATGGTACAAAACATCGATTAACATAGTAGTACACTATGATGACAGGTCACGGAAAGCAGCTAATGTTCACATGAGGCTCTGGCAAGAGCTACAACATAACTGAGGGCGAGGCCTCGCACACTGCGTGCTCACCTGGTCGTGACGGCGCTCCAAGCCCTTGGAGGTGGCGCCATTGTACGGCGGACTCGGCCATAGCCCGTCTTTCAGATGCCGCGGACGGACAGGACGTGGCTTGCGGTGGCACGCTCCAACATCCCTCCCCTCTTCCGGGAAGCCACCACCGCAGGTGGAGGCGAATGATGGCCAGCGACGCTGGATCGTGGCGGCCACGGAGGGACGGGAGCCGGCCGGACACGGCGAGCACCTCCATCATCTCATCTGTGTCTGAGAGGATGTCGTCAGCATGTCGCTGAGCGGCCAACCAGTTCGGGGGATCGTAGGTGCAAAGATCTCTACCAGGGCTCTGACCACATCTTCTTCCGTAGTGGATCACATATGCGCGACATATGGATAATTGGACAGTGCTTCTACCACCACGAACTACATTGACTGACAGAAAGGGCCGGCCAAGTCCACATGAACACGATCCCAGGGGTGCTCTGGAGTAGGCCATGGGGAAAAAGTGCGCCGGGGGCAGCTTGCTGGTTAGCACACTGAGTGCACATATGAACCAACTGCTCAATGGCGGCATTGATTCCTTACCAATATACAAAACGGCGTGCGAGAACCGTCATGCGTGTTATACCCCAGTGACCCCGATGTAACAGAGTTAACATACAAGCCTGTAAGTCGGACGGAATAACGACATGAGGCTCATCGGAATCGGTACTGAGGAGGAAGACACCGTCGATGACTGACAACCAGTGACGAAGCTGGAAATAGGTACGCAGAGGGCCAGCCTCTTTGGCAGATAATCACTCAGGCCAAGCAGCGGTGACACGGTTAAGCACCTCACAGAGCACAGGGTCCTGACGGATGGCTTGCGCGACTCGATTGGCCATAATTGGAAGTCTCTCAACAGCACCGTGCAAACGTTCGTCATTCTGAAAAATCGCCACTTCATCTTTGTCGAAGGAAGTGTCGGGGCCCATTGGCAGACAGGACAAGGCGTTGGCATTGGCATGACGCGATCAGGGCCAATAATGAATTTCGTAGTGATATGCACTCAAAAACAGAGCCCAACGCTGGAGACGTTGCGACATCCAGTCTGCAAGATGAGAACGCGGACCAAACGTGCCACCAGGGGTTTGTGATCCATGGTAAGGTGGAATTTAATGCCGTAGTGGAACACGTGAAACTTCCGAACAGCATAAACAATTGCCAAAGCCTCTTTCTCAATCTGAGAATAATTACGTTGGGCATCTGACAACGTCTTAGATGCATAGGCAATTGGCTGCTCAGAACCATCATCCAGTCTGTGGGCCAACACTGCTCCAATCCCGTGCTGACAGGCATCCGTAGCTAGGACTAGTTGTCGGCCTGGTGTAAATGTGCTTAGGCAAGGTGAAGACTTTAACATAGATTTGATGTGGTTGAATGCTGCCTCGCAAGCAGCCGACCACACAAACAGAACACCTTTCTTTCGCAGTGTGTTCAAAGGTTGAGTGACCTCCACCATGTTAGGAAGAAATTTGGAGTAGTAGCTGAGTTTGCCCAAAAGGGACTGGAGTTCCTGCAAATTGGTAGGGCGAGGAAGATGATCAATTGCCGTAACCAATTCTGACCTAGGGCAGACGCAGACACCAGGTGTCCCAAATACTCAATTTCTGGTTGAAAGAACTGTGACTTTTGAAGATTGCACTTGAGGCCTGTTGCATGCAATTTCGTGAACGAGAGCCACTGGCTGTTTAAGTAATCTGTGTGGGAGGAACCGGTGACAATGATATGATCCAGATAGTTCGCACAGCACGGAATATTGACCAATAACTGTTGCAAGAACTGCTGAAATATCGCGGGCGCACTTGCGACCCCAAACGGCAGACATTTGTAGCGGTACGGCCCGAAAGGAGTATTGAGAACCATGAATTGTTGAGAATAAGAATCTAAGGGAAGCTGGAGATATGCTTCTGCCAAATCAATTTTTGAAAAACACTCACCACCAGCCAATTTTGCATAAATGTCGCCCGGGCGGGGAATGGGAAAACAATCTTATCACTGACTGCGAGTTAACCGTAGATTTGAAATCATCGCACAACCAAAGCGCTCCTGTGGGTTTCTTTATTATCACCACAGGTATCGCCCACAGGCTAGAGGAAACTGGTTCAATGATACCCAAGCTGTGCAACCGATCCAACTCGTCCTTAACCGCTGGGCGCAAAGCAAAAGGAAAAGGCCGGGCGCGACAAAATTTTGGAACCGCTGTAGGTTTGAGAGTGATGTGCGCCTCGTAACCAATGGCCGTTCCCAAACCCACTGAGAAAAGTGCTCCAAACTCGCAGCAAAGTGAATCCAATTCATTAATGGTATGGAGTCAGACACAAGATCAACAGCGTCGTGAATGCTGAAACCAAACCCTGTGAACACATCCGGTCCAAAATGTTCTCCGAAGCCATGCTTGTGACGGCCAAAAATGTGGTGGCGCGCACTACGTGCTGGTACTCCACCTCAATCATAAACTGATCGGCCACTGGAATCGGCTGGTCACCATAGCCGACCAAACGACGAGAAGTTTTAACAAGAGGCAGCTTTCCAAGTGCCAAATACGTATCCAAAAAGTTGTCACCGGTGTCAACTTGAAAACGGAACAGCCGATTTTAAATAAGAAGTGTAACATAAATCTTTGAAGAAGTGACCTGCGCCTGTCCAGGTGTGGTAGAAAGATACTTTACTTCTATTTGGGACTCGTCGGAATATAGCGGCTGACTGCGTGCAGTAGTCCGATAAACAGTCACCACGTGGCCTTGTTGGTGGCAGGGCGTGCACCGCGCGGGCCGAAAGGAGCAGTACAGGCGATCGTGCGCACGAAAACAATCCGGGCAAGAGGGAAAGTCGCGTCGTTGGAATGGAAAGACGAAAGGTAATTGTGAAGAACACGAAGACGATGAAGAGGAGGGCAAAGAACGACGCCTGTGGGGGCGCAAGGACTGTACCGCCGCCACCTCTACCTTTTCCTCAAACTGATCCGCTGCCACCTTAGACACCTCAAAAGCTTCTGCAATAGACAGAACCTCGTCAAGGGTGGGATACTGTAACTGCAAAGCCTCGTGACGCACATCCCTATCAGGAGCCGAACGGACAAAAACGTCGCGAATTAAGGAATCTGCGTACAACAGCTGACAATTTGCACACACAAAACCACACTTATGACTCAAACAGCTCAGGTCTGCCACCCAGGATTGGTACGACTCACTAGGTTTCTTTTTGCTTTGATGAAAATCCAGTCGGGAAAGCACCACATGCATTTGTTGCCAATAATAAGAACTAAGCAATTCCGACATACGGGGAAAAGACAACTCAGGGGCTCTGGCAGCAGAGCTAGTTTTCACAATAAACAAAAAGTATCGGGCTCGATCCATGACAAGAAGAAGCCTTTGTATGCCCGGGTTCATTACCTTAAAAGCCGCAAAATGCTCCTGTAGACGCCGCACGTAGGAGTCCTAGTCTTCATTAGACTCTTGGAAAGCCGGAAAAGCTGGAGGAGCAGGGGGCTAGGCCTGAGGCGGCGGCGAAGGGGCCACAACAGGACGAAAAGACGTAATCAACTCCATAAGCAAAACAAGTTGTTGCTGCTGTTGATCTAACTGCTGCTACTGCTGCTTTTGCAGTAACTGAAGCAACGCCGGATCCATAACCATCGCAAAAGAAAACACGCGTAAGGACTAAACTAGTCGTCAATTATACTGTTGTAACAGTAAAATTTATTTATCACAAAAGACGGTACAACACATCGATTAACAGAGTAAGTACACTATGGTGACAAGTAACGGAAAGCAGCTAATGTTCACATGAGGCTCTGGTGAGAGCTGTGACATAAATGAGGGCGAGGCCTCGCACACTGCGTGCTCACCCAGTCGTGACCCCCTGCAAGCCCTCGGAGGCGGCGCCATCGTGCGGCGGACTCAGCCGTGGGGCGTCTTTCAGATGCTGCGGACTGACGGACGCAGCTTGAGGTGGCGCACTGCAACACCATTCAACATTTCATTCTATTAGAAAAACTGAGTTTTATTTTGGGGTCTCTTTTGGTAAGGTACAAAAATTTCCCCTAAAATATCAAATCTTTGTGGGAGTAAAGCTTCATGATGGAAGCATATTTGAGCATTTTCAGTAGAGTGTAAACTACTTCGTCTCTTAACTAATTCTTGTTCTTCTAAGGAAAGTTCATTTACAGCTTTTAGTCCTTTTGTGGCACTGTATGTCATTAAATGGCATGTGAAATCAGTATTTCACTGCCCAATCAGTGATTACCTTGGCATGACACAGTTGCAGTGCATGTGTTTTTAATGTACTTGATCAACTCGCTGAATTGCAGTTTTAAATAAATTAAGCATATTCATTATTTTAGCAACAGTTCTGCTGCACAGTACAAAAATTTTAAGAAGTTCCTAAATCTTTGCCACCATAAAAATGATTTTGGCATTACTGCTGAAAGGGATTTTTTTGGAGCAAGCCATGGGAAATCACCATGTGATGGAATAGGGAGCACAGCACCCAATTGACAACGAAATCTTGACACCAACTGATCTGTTTGAATATTGAAATAAACATATGTGCATGGTATTGAATTTATTTATATTACAAAAGAAATTCTTGAATGTGCAAAAATTGATCAGGAAAAATGTTATGAGGATGGATGTACAATATCTGGTACAAGAGATCATCATCATTTTGTGCCAGTTAATGAAAAGCAACTTCAGATTCATAAAGTATCAAATGATTCATTGTCTTTTACAGAAAATGTAAACTGATATGCTAAAGTTGCTACTAAACATGTTGCCATTACTGAAATACAACCTGGAAAATATCTGTGAAGTTCATGTGAAGGAAAAGATGCCTTGATTGATTTCATGCACTATCATGGAGCTGCGCAATCATTTCATTGGGCCTTAGAAGAGACATATGCTGGATCCCAGAACAACACATAATTTCAGTCATAACACTTCCAGCTGCTTCAGTGATTGGGCGGCAATGCAGTTTGCCAGAAGCAATAGTTTTGGACATCAGCAACAAATTTAAAGCATTTACCAACTGAAGAATTTTGTATTACCGCTTGGGAACCACAAAGAGGAAAAAAAAAAAATGCTTGGAAACCTGTTGGATACCCACATTCAGGTGTGGAAACTGCCATATACTCATATTCCAGTTTGGGAACCTGCTGGACTCCCACGTTCTGGCTTGGGAACCTCCAGTAAAGAAACTCGCACATAGCTGACCTTGCATGGCTATCGGGCATGGCCTCTAGGTGATGGGGCTACTAGTCACTGAGTCTGGTAGTGGCATAGCCACCATGAACCAACATAAGAATTTTTCTCGAGTTACAAAAAAGTCAATAGTTTAGGCAAAATATTTGCATCTTACTCAAAGAGACACCAAAATAAAGATACATTTTTTAATAGAATGAAATGTACTCTGTTGAATGGTGTCAATGAAAATAATGTGGTAGGTGTCCATTTTGAGATACATAACTCTGAACATGGGTATATTTTGCCACATTCATGGTTATTAGCATACTCACAAGATCATAGGACAGTAATTAAACACACAACCCCAGTCCAAATTGGTGATATAGTAAAATCCACACAGACATTAGTTTGACAAAAGACCAGATCTGTAGCACAGTTTCTCCACTATTTATGCCTCATATGGGTCAAATTTCTAGCAACATGATTGGTTGCCCACTTTGAACTGAGATTATATCAAATGCATTGCTTTCTTAACTCTATCTGCATCATTCGTGTGTAGGGCACAAAAAGTTATAGCCCTATACCAAGAACAAACGGTCATGCTCTTTTACATTAGGAACAGTGAAATGTTAAACTTGAATATTTCTTCACGACTTTTCTGTGTCGATAAAAGAGATCTTCACAAAAATGGCTCTAGTACATGAATCTAGTTACAGGTGAGAGTGAAACTTTGCATACATTCATGTCGGTCCCTCACGTACATACTGTAAAAATTTCATCAAAACTGAAGTTGGTCGAGTAGGGAGCCCTTGGACACTTCACGTGGAATGACCCTTTAGTAATACAAAGGACTCAGCTAATGGCAGACAATTGTCGTAACCATGCTTCATGTTTCTGGCAGAGAATGGCATTCCATACTGACGGGAGATGTAAAAGCGTATTGTGTATGACTGTCAGTTTTCGAACCAACAGTATAAAAGGTGGTGGCACCCTGAAACTCGTCTAGTACTGGTTGCAACAAACACTGGAAAATTATAGGGGTGACTGCAGCTTTTGGACCTTGGAAGAGACCTGCCTGAATATGTGACCTGGGCACGACCCAAGTTGGTGTGTGGAGGATAAAACGGGGAGTACAGTTCAGGTAAAGGAGATGGAAGTATCTGCAAAGGGAGGTGAGCCACAATCAGACAGGAAATCCCACTCAAGGGCAGGTATCAGAAGGTCAAGATCCATCACATGCAAAAAGAGCATGATATGTGAGATTATCAGGAAATTGTTGAATGGCAATGGCATAGGATTCCAAAAGCTGACACCACCTAATCTGAAGAGGGAAGGAATCCCACTTCATGAAAGAGACTGTCAACAGAGTTGTTGACAAGTGTACATCACAATGGTGCACTGGGTCTAACAGATTCAGGGCAGTAGTAGCTGCGAGCCATAAACCGAACACCAAAAATCCAATAGGGACAAAATCATAGCCCAATAGATAAGAAGGAGAGTTGAATGATCAGCACCCCAAGATGAGTGGGTAAGAAAATGGAGAGCATTAAGTTTCCTCATGCAACTAGTTTCTATGTGACGAATATGGGGCAGCCATGTTAGCTTTTTATCAAAAAGGAGGCCCAAGAAACTGTGCTGTACCACAACTTCTAGGTCTTGACTACACTAGCAGAGTTCTGGCTCAGGGTGAACTGTAGACAATGACAAAAGTACATAACCCTCATAGAAGGGGAGAATTGAAACCCGTGGGAAAAAGCCCATGTTGAAGCCTACCAAATGACACCTTGAAGCTGGCATTCAGCATATGCTACTGAGTGGGAGCTGTACTATAAGCAAAAATCGCCAGCATATAGTGCAGGAGTGACCAGTGGCGCAACAGAGCTCACCAGCCCATTGATGGAGTTTAGGAAGAGTGTAATACTTAACACTTAATCCTGTGGAAAGCCATTCTCCTGTATCAATGAGGGGCTGAGTGAAGAGCTGACTAACATGGAACAGGTGGCTGAAAAAAACTGACTATTAAAAATCGGTATGGAGCCATATAGGTTCCAGTCATAGAGGGAACGTAAAATATGACGACGCCAAGAGGTGTTGTACACCTTACATAAATTCAAGAAGACCAACAAGTTGCTGACGTTTAGAGAAAGCCTGTCTGATTAGATGGTCTGTGGTAGGTTGCCCCTCCCAGAACCCACACTGATCCCCGTGATTTGGGAACCAAGCATAATCTGCAATCAAACATTCTTTCAAGTAATTTACAGGGCCAGTATCTGTCAAGGGATGATGGATCATTGGTAGGCTTAAGAACGGAAACCACAATATTTTTCCCTCCAGAGAGAGGGGAAAATTCCTTGGAGCTAAATATGGTTAAAAAACTGAAGATGTTGTTGTGGAGGACTGAGGCATTGGAGCACTTGGTTATGGATGGAACTGGGGCCAGGTGCTGAATCAAGGGAAGAGGAAAGAGCCGGAAGTAGTTCCCATTCAGAAAAGAGTTCATTGTAAAGCTCCTCCCTATGAGTGGTAAAACATAAGTTGGAGGCTTCAGAATGTTGTTTCTTGAATGAAAAGAAAGGCCACCGAAAAGGAAGCCATCGCCGATGTCATCATTCAAGATGGCCACTGGCAACTTTGGATGGAACGGGGCATAGCCCACACTCGGGACAATGGAACAGAAGAGTTCAAGGAAGAGACAAAATGCTTGCAGCACACCCACTTCCTCTTTTTATTATGTAACAGGCTTTAGCACGAAGGTGTTTAAAGTTATTAAGACTAGCGAAGAATGGGTGGCTCTTAATATATTGCAAAGCTTGACGAAAAACACAAATGGCTGTAGCATTGGTTGTGTTCCACCACTGAACTGACCAGCAGCTAGAAGTGCCCATCAACCATGAAACAGAGATGCTAGTGGCTAGAGTAATTGCATCAGACATATCACAGACAATATCATCAGTACAGCCTAACAGTGTGGCGGTGAAAACATCTTGGGATGTATAAAAGGGCCATTTAGCATGATAAAAAACCAAATGGGGTAGCCTGTCTCTCATCAGGTAGGAAGGAAATACATTAATCAACAGGAAGTGGTCACTATCACAGAGGTGATCACCCAGTAACCAGTGAAATGAAAAGAGGCAGAACTTAAGGCCATTAACAGAGCCCTTTATTTTATTAAACAAACTGCCCTGGACTGTGTTTTAGTACTGACTCAATGAGCAGCCTGCAGGTCATTGACCAATGCTACTCTTCTCATCCTTCAGTCACTTGTATCCATAATTTCCTCGCTGACCTTAGTCATACTGCCAGCCAGCTCTGTTGCCTTTCTCTGGGTCACCGGTCATGTGGGTATCCTAGAGAATTAATGTCATGACCATTTGGTTAGAGCTACCCATTTCCCTTAATGATCCCAGTTGCAAATTTGTGAGTGCAGATAAGATCTCGGCTCATCCAAAAATGGAATAGCAACTGGCAGGTTACTACCCCATCTGATAAACGCTGCACAATCAAGGAGTTCACTGCAGCATGGCGTTCTTCTTTCATTCCTCCCAGATGGAATCCACCACCCTTTTATCATCTCCACATTTGACATTCCTGGCTGCCCCACTTTTATTTTGTGTCATGAGCCTCCCATATGTTGGAGTTGTGGAGTCCTACAGTTGGTGGCTGATATCTTACAAGGAGAACTTCCGGTCTCGGAAACTCAGTTCGGGATGGGAAGTTGCAGGATGGTGGAATGCCTCAATGGAATCCACTCGTGTAAGTCCTAAAGCACACTATCCAGAAAATTCTAAGACAACAGATTGTAAAGTTTCAAGCACAGCACATATACAACTGATACACTTGTCAGTGAAAGTGAAGGCTGGGCTGCAGGTGGGCTGGCGCAGTGGCTAAGCATGTTCAGTAAACGGGTTAAATGATGGTGTCCAATTATAAAAATAAAGAAAGAAAACCAACAATGAACTAACAGCAGCAGCAGACCAAACGACCCAAAAGGGGGGGGGGGGGGGCGGGGGTAGTAGCATGTTTGACTACCATGTGGACAATCCCGGTTCGAACCTACCTTGAAGTGAAATTTTTATTTTTTGTTATTTATCTGACTCTTCCTGACCATCTACCTATTCGTATACATATAATGGGGCAACAGCTATACTGTGCTTTTCCATGAAGAAACTGGTTCCTCAAAATTACTATATATATTTATAATCTTTCCACAACTTACAGTATTGCTTAATTTTGTAATAAAATTATAATGACAACAGTATTTGTGCTGTAATCGATCTACATTAATTGTAAAATGCATCTTAAATTATTCAGCTTTTTAAAAAGAAAGTATTGTAATTAAAAATTTAATTAGCTGCAGGCATCATTTCATAAATAAAATAAAGTTCTTTATGATGTAATTGTAATATTTTATATCATTAATTCTGTTTGTAATTTTTAAAACAAATAATAAAAGTAAAATGTTCGACTGCAGTTAGGATCAAACCCTTCTCATCCGCATGAAAATCAGGCATGCTACTGCCTAAGCTATTTCACTATATTTTGCATAGGACTCATGACTGGTGTATAAGACATGGACTTATAGCTCTTTTTCTCAGAATTTTCTGGATAGTGCACTTTAAAACTAATATGAGTATAAACTCTAGTTGTATACTACTAACATGAGAAGTGTCTACCCAAACAATTCCCGAGACCAAAGTTCTCCTTGTTAATGAAATGTCCCCTACTTTTGGCCCTCCATGCAAGATATGGATGTCTGCAATCATTGCTTCTAGGTTTGGCAGATGATGCAAGGATAGTTTACTGGGTTCTCGGTTATCTTTGTGCAGGCAGTTTTTATTCTCTTTTATAAGATTTTATCTCTGATGCATGGACAGGGTGAGTGGGTGGGTTTGTGTGTCTTCCTGCTATTCACTGGATTTGGAGCACATCCCCCCCCCCTTGTTTATAAAACTTTCCTTTTCTTCAATGCTAAGGCGCCTGCTCTAGGGACATGATCTGTTGACCAGTATATGCTCGTCAGTAATGAATTGGGGGTTGGAAATTTATGGTAGCTTTCAGTGCTGTGGGGATGTGCACTGCAGAATTCCGTCTTTAATGTTGGTTTTAGTCTTGCTGGTATAACTGATTTTAATTACTTTTTAGTTCTCCCCCTTTTACTAGCAGTATATCCTTAGCTGGGTGACATCCTTAACCCACTAGCGCCTAGCGTTGCCATATGGCAACATTTGTAACACTTTTTTAAAATCGTAGTTTCCAAGACAATAAAGAAACGAGAGTGTTAGCAGCACCTGCTTCCATTTTGCAAGACTGTAAAGTTCATTACAATGCAACAGTTTTAACAATACATTTAAAGGTTGCGATGTATGGAGTTTTGGAAGTCGTAGTTTGCTGGATGAGTAAGAAAAATCGAGTAACAGTTCGACTCAGTATATTTTACACAGCAATATATGATACCAATTTTGTTTTTTAATATGTTTATGCTTTATGTACTCCAATATATATTATTACGTTAATATAAGCCATTTGAACTTTGGTGTTGCCATATGGCAACGCTAGGTGCTTGTACTCGGTAAAATGACGAATTTTTCATTTTAGAAGAGTTTTCTCACTTTCTGAGGTGCTGGAGATTCTTTATAATGATGATATTGAAGGTGATGTGTGTTGAGCCTTCAGATCCAAATATAGACACGGATGAACGTTCAGGAAAGAGATGTTGGTGGGTAGGTAGACATACCATTGGTCTGGTTTGAATTGTTTGTTTACTGATACCGACAACTTTGTTTTCTGTTCCATTTCATATTGTTACCGATTGTTAGACAATCTGTCCTGTCGTCAGTTACGAGCTAATGCTGAAATAAGGCTGCCAAGTAGTGAAATGATCGTTGTTTATTATGAGGATCGAGACCCGAAAGCACAGTCAGTGAATACTGCACAAGGTCCAACTGTACCTGAACAAGCTGCACTACGTCCAAATGTACCAGAGTAACCTGTACCCAAAGTAAGATCTATGTTATTATCCAACAATATTGTGAACTGGGTTTCTGACAGAGATATATATGTGGTCGGCATTGGGAGACAACTCAGTCGTCACATTGATCTCTTCTTCATGTGGTGCAGAAGAGGTCATCCAAGTCAAGAGATACTTGCAACAAAAAAGGGAAACATAATGATTCCCAGACCAAAACCTGGTAGCCAAGTGTAACACACATATGAGAGGTACTGATCAGGTGGATGAGAATCTAATATGCTACTGCAATGGAAAAAGAGCAAGAAATGGTACTATTGTATCTTTACATGGATGTTAGATGTCGCCGTACAAGACAGTTGGATTTTGTATAATAAAGCAAGAAACAAAACTATTTCTCAGCTTGAATTCAAGAGGGAAGTAGCAGCAGTGTACTTAGGAAGATACCAAGCTTTACCCAAAAGAGGCGGAAGACCTTCTGCAACAAGGGCATCTACTGACAGTCACCTATCAGATTCCATTAGATCTGATAAAACTGACCACCTCGTCCAGCATACAGAAGGAAAGAAGGATAATAGGTGTGCTTGCAAGGACTGTAAATCTAAGTGAGAACAATGTGTTCCAAGTGAAATGTGGGATTGTGTATAGAAGGTTTTATTCAGATTCATCCTTATCAATTGCTTCTGTTATAAAATATCACTTGTATGACCAAGATTTTGTAATAAATTTACACAAAGTTGTATGTGTAATAAGAACTTTCAATAACCTAGTTATTTTGTTGAAGTTGTAATCCACACAAATTTAGGTATTGAAAGCGCCTAGCGTTGCCATATGGCAACATCAAATATATCGTTAAAGGCTGTAATAACTTTTGTAAAAATAACTATGTTGTATAATTTATGCACTATTGAGACATAATAAAGCAAGAAATTTTAAAATAAAAATTAATCAATCAATTCAGGTGCTAATCGGTTAATTGAACTATCTGCTTCTGAATATGCCTTTCTGAGCTAAAGTGTCTGATGCCCTGGGTTTTTGTTTCATTACTCCAACCAACAAACAAGTCTCTCTCCAAATATGTGAATGAACTCACTGAAACCTTCACAGACAAAATTAGCCTCATGTCCTGTACAGAAAGAGATATCCCTCACCTTCTCTCCAGTCACCCACCACCTCCCACATACCCACCATCCAGACACAATGGTGCAACTTTACCAGTCACAAGGAGACCACATGGATATTGAATTTTAGATTTTTTGATATTTATGGTACGTGAAAATCAGAACTCAAATAACAGTCAGCCAAGCCATTCGATACAGCTCTCAAAAATTTTCGAGAAAATCGACTTTGAAGTTTTACAAAGTAGATGTAAGTACCAATAATTTAAACGATTACTGCATCTTTTGGTGTAGCTCAGGTGGTAGCATTGTGGCCTTCCATCCGTTGGATTGGTGCTTCGAATCCTGTCGTGACAATTTTTTTTTTTTTTTTTTTTACTTTTCCATTGTGTTCAAATACTTATACAATTTTAATTTCTAATGCTAATTTTTATGAAAAGTACACATATTATGGTTTATTAATAATTTTCTATCTTTTATAGATGGTTGTTAATAATGATGGTTTCAATATAAAAACATAAGTTACATTTTTTACAGTATTGGCTTCTTTATTATTTGACAATGGTAGTGTTCAGTTTGTGAAGAGCTACAATAGTGTATTTGGAAAGTCATTTCCAGTCATTTCCATAGCTATTAATGGCACCTGCTTTTATTATTGGTATTTACATGCACTTTGCAGAACTTCAAAGTTGGTTTTCTCAAGAATTTTTCAGAGTTGCATTGAATGGCTTCGGCTGATTGTTATTTAAGTTCTGAACTTGACATACCATAAATATAAATAAATTTTAAAATCCATTACCCATGCGGTCTCCTTGTCAGTACCACTGACTGCTGGAGCAACTGAATCACATTCTCCACCGTGGTTTCAACTACCTCTTATCCTGACCAGAAATTAAGATTATTCTACCCAATATCCTCCTCACATCTACCCCAGTAGTATTCCACCACCCACCAAATGTACACAATGACCTTCCAGCTGACACTGCACCTAACAGCTTTATCCTGTTCCCCTACTCCCTGCAAATTTGACTAAACAGCTCGAGCATCTTCCCTATTTGTGCCCTACTATCCCTCTCCACCCAATACCACCACCTCATCCCACTAACATTTGCTGTTCCAATCAGGTGCAGTTGCAATCTGCAGACTGGCTTCACCAGATAGTGACAGTGGTTGTGTATGCACATCTTTTTGTGTGAGTGATTAATTTCTAAGAATGTTTGGACAGAAAGCTTAATTGTTTAGCAGTCTTTTCACTATGCCTTTTTGAGATTCAATGTGTCATCTATATGGTGAGTAGCAATGTATAATTTTCATGATATTGTTGTTTCATCCTGAAATTTCTATTGTTCAATTCCTAAGTAGTTTAGAGAAAAAAGTGTGGGGGGGGGGCGTGCGCCATTCCAGGCCTCCCCTCTTTCCTCCTTTCATTCTTTAATTAAGTTTTATATATGTTCCTCTTGTGGCACTTACAGTATTTAGTCGATATTCCAACTCAATCCAAACCCGTTCTAAGAGTGCAGCATCAAATGTCTCAATAGCTACCCTACCATTATTCAGCATTCAAATCAGTATACTTTTGACTTGCTATGTGGTTTGATTTCCTCCAACAACAATTGCAGTCTGTCTAAAAACAGGTGAAGATTTAATCTTAGCATCTGATGCACAGTTATGAGGGATTCACAGTTCTTTTGAGGCCTTACATACCGATTTCTGTGGTGAATAAAGGAAAACCAACCCAGTTCTCTCTGTATTTTCATCTCTTGGCCTGAATTGCATGGTATTGAGATCCATGAAGTTTATGTGCCATTTTCTTATGGGTTATTGAGAAGGTGGCAGTGTGCCATACCATGTTCTGAAATTTCTCTTAAATATACTGTCTTGACTACATTTCAGCAGGGTCGTATTTAGGGTATGTGACGCTCCTGTGCAGCAATTCACTTTATGCCCTGCCTCTCTCCCCAATCTCTGGATATGCCACTGCTATCACCACAACAACCTGAATTTTCAAATTTATTGCTGTAATCGAAACTCTGAATAATGATGATTCAATTAACTTTGAATTATTTTTATTATTATACACCTAGTAGACCCTTTGTGGATCACATGAAACCTCTACAGTTCTTCCTGCGATTTGCCCAAGAGACCATTTTCTCATTCATGGCTTTCTTTCTTTCTTCCATCCACTTTGTGTCGGTTTTTTGTGGCTCATGTATCTAGCTGAACTTTCCACTTGTCTACTTTGCTTCTGTAAATGTTACTGTCTGCAGGGGCCTGAATGGTGAGTTGAGCATCTGTAAGGTCTCCTCGTACTTGTTTGTGCCATGTCATACCTTTAAGATTTTCAGTGGCTGTGAGAATCTGGTGTGTGAGTCTATACTCAGAGAGTCTGTGTATGTGTCCATAGAATTTAGGCGTTTTTTTCTAATGTCAGCAGGAATATTTGAAAACTTCTCTGTAGTTTTATTGGTTTGTGGTCTATATCCAGCTTCAGTTTTTTGTGGTCCAAGGATTTTCCTAATGATCTTTCATTCTTCTTTTTGTAGATTTTGTAATAGCATCTTGTTATGGACCAAGGTTTCTGCTGCATATAGCACCTCAGGTTTAATGCCAGTGCCATAATGCCTGATTTTTGCATGCATCAACATGCACTTTTTGTTGTAAAGTTGGTGTGTTCAACCATAGGCTCTCTTTAGTTTCTGTGCTCGAGCTTCGTGAGACTTTTTTTAGTCCAGTGGGTTCCAAAATTTCCCCATGGTATTTAAAATGTGGGACTCTGTTTATCCATCCATATTTTGTGGTGAGATGCTCTGTGTTTAAGAGTGTACACATACATTGTGTTTTATCGAAAGAAACTTGCAAGCCAACCTTCTCGGTGCAGTCCTTGAGTATTTATATCTGACATATTGCATTTTGTTCATTGTCTGCCAATATTGCAAGGTCACCACCAAAGGCTAGGCAGTTGACTTCAGCTTTCCTTCCAACCTTCACTGGTTTCCAGAGGCCATGTTTTTTCTAAGCTCACTCTCAAATTCCCTTATCCAAAATGATATTTAACAGAATTGGAGATATCCCGTCTCCTTGTCTTACTCCAATTCTGATCTCAAAACATTCCGAGATTTTCCCCATGAATTTTACTTTAGAGGTTGTGTTGGAGAATGTTCAATGAGCTTACGTGTTTTCTGGTCAAGTCTATTAGACTGTTGATAAGGGATTTATGGCTGACTGATTCATACGCCTTCTTGAAGTCGACGAGTATACATGTTGTGGACTTATGTCTAATAGCTCTGTATTTCAATGTTGTTTTCAGATTAAAAATTTGTTCAAGGCAGGAACTTCCGGGTCTGAAACCTGCTCGATACAATCTTGTGCTCAGCTTGTTCCTGTGTACTCTGCAATAGACAGGAAGAGAGGATCTTGTAGGTGACTGGTAGTAATGAAATGCCTTAGTAATTGTTGACATCTGTTCTGTCACCTTTTTTGTGAAGGGCGTGGATAAGTGCTCACTTCCAGTTGTTGGGTAATTTTTCTGTTGTCCAAATTTCTTTGATGATTTCCTTTAGCTCCTGAAGTGATTTAGAGCCTAAATTTCTCAGTAGTTCTGCTACTATGTTGTCATCACCGGCTGCCTTGTTGTTTTTGAGATGGTGGATGTGCTTGATGATTTCTCCTTTTGAGGGCGGTATAAAGTCTAGGTTGGTGTGTGTGTGTGTGTGTGTGTGTGTGTGTGTGTGTGTGTGTCAGTTCAATAAGTGGGAACCTTTCTGTGGGTTCTGGGCAGTTGAGTAAATCGGCGAAGTAAACTGCGATTTCTTTGCAGTTTTCTTCATTAGTAAGTGCTAATTTTCCATTTTGTTTTTTAAAGCAGAGATTTTGGGATGTGTATCCTCGTATCCTATTTGCAAATGTCCTGTAGAAATCTCTCATATTGTAGTTCTGAAAGTCACTCTCCAGTTTTTCCAGTTGTTCATTTAGGTACCTTCTCTTGGTTTGTCTGATGGTTCTGGCTGTTTCTTTCCATACTATGAAGAAATTCTGTGGTGTTTCTGGCTTCTTCTTGCTGTATTTCTGGAAGACCAATTTGCGTGCTTCTAGGTTTTAAGGCTTTAACTTTGAAATAATACAAAAACGTTCTCGATGGCAAAATTTTGCCGCCCTGTGCAGCCACACATGTTGCACCTGCCTAAATACGACCCTGTGTTTCAGTACACTTGAACATACTCCATTCTTCTATTTATGTATGTTACTCCAACCACCCTGAAGGGTAAAAAACTAAATAAATATGTATTAAAAAATCTTTTCAGTTAATTTGGTCTTGTCAACTGGAAAGACAAAACATACAATCATTGCCTTAAATGGAAAACTTTTTTAATTGGTGCAGTCTGAACTTCCTATCTGACATACACTTCCTCCCGTAGCTTCTGCCCTGTAGCCTGTACTCTAGCCCCCCTCCTCCCCGTTCCCCTTTTGGTACACATTATGGACTGGTTTACAAGCTTACCTGTTATCAGTTTTTTTGTCCACTCTTTACATTTTCACCCTTCTTGTGTATCCTTTTTAAAAGCCTTAAAAGGTGTTTCTGTTTGAAACCCATTGATTGAGAATTATAATTTTCTTGACTCGTGTCAAATTTTCTCAATAATGAGAATGGCTTGCAACACATTCCAAAGGTGAACAAGAGCTGCGGACAGGCGCATTATAAAGAGAATCATACATACACAATTTAGCTTTCGGGAGTGCATCCGGGACAGCGACAATTCTTCGTCCGATATTTCGGCTGCAAACCTTACAGCCTTCTTCAAGGCGAGTCCAAGATTGAGTTCTCAGTGTCTTCGCGTGCCTATTTATATGGTAAATCACGTGATGCAAAGCTACTGAGGATTAGACTGTGCATGCTCGAAGATATCACATTCGTAACTGCTGGGCTAGTCATAGATGAATATATACTTCAAAGATAAACATGTGAGCGCTAACTGCAAACATAAATAGAGCTGTTATGTATCCACAGTGCTTACAAATGAATAATTAATCATTAAGAGTGGTAACATCAATCGGGAGTGAAGGCACAGACATTCTTTCAGAACGAAGATGTGATATAAGTGGTTTCCATGCATTGTCATCATGATTTAACAGGTTGTCTGCCAGTTGTATGTGTTGTTCTTCAAAAATAGCCAGAATCATGAAGAAACATAAAGTGGATGTGATCTTCCGCCCACAAGCTAAGACCTCAGCTCTTCTGGGATCTGTCAAAGATGACCTGTTATGAAATCCCTTGTGAGTGTGGAAAACGTTACGTTGGACAAACCATGCGCACTGTACAGGAACGATGTGTTGAGCACACAACTTCTTCAGTCCAACAAGTCTGCAGTAGCCGAACATTGTATTTCTACTGGCCGTTCCATGAATTACTAAGAAGTAAAGATATTAACCACAGCTTCTACTTTCTGGGACTCAGTTGTAAAGGAAGCTGTATACATACAACTGGCGGACAACCTGTTAAATCCTGATGATGGATTTCATCTTGACAATGCATGAAAGCCACTTATATCAAGCCTTCGTTGTGAAAGAATGTCTGTGTCTTCACTTCCGATGATGTCACCACTTTTAATGATTAATTATTCATTTGTAAGCACTGTGGATACATAACAGCTCTATTTATGTTTGCACTTAGCGCTCACATGTTTATCTTTGAAGTAGCTTTGCATCACGTGATTTACTGTATAAATAGGCACGTGCAGACGCTGAGAACTCAGTCTTGGGCTTGCCTTGAAGATGGCTGTAAGGTTTGCAGCCAAAATATCAGATGAAGAATTGTCGGTATCCCGGATGCAGTCCCGAAAGATGATGGAATATTATGTCTGCCGGGAAAACTTCAAGAATCACAATTAATGAGTTGTTGGAGGCTTTCTGCCAAGTAGTCTCTTTGATTCATAACAACTGATCTTTGTCTGCAGGGAGGAAAATTATGTCAAGAATTGTTTGGAGATTGTGAATAGCCATCCTTTCTTCTGCTTAAAGGTTCACGTTCTTAGGAAGGGCCTTTGAGAAGGATGTTGACGCTACATTGTAAGGGAAAAATTTCTGGAGGTTGACCAGTTAGTGGTTAAGTGGGGTTGAATCTGGAAGAGGCAAGTTTCAATGTTGGGGTTAGTGGTTAAGTGTGACTGAATCTGTGAGAGGTAAGTTTCAATGTTGGGATTAGGGTGGCTACAGTCAGAGGGTTTGGTGGCAACTAGTGTTTCCACCAAAGGCATTGGAACATACATGCTTTGTAAGGCAGCATTATATCCATCTCCACCCTCACCTTCCATCCTTCCCAATCCCGTCCCATCCCAGCTCCAAGTTGTTCTCACTATAGTGTATTACACAGAACTCAGCAGCTGGTGATGATAGTTGTATGTTTGTGAGTATGCTTTGTGAGTCCACGTGTGTCCTTTTCCTGAAGAAAGCTGTAGCCAAAAGCTAAGTTTGTGTGTGTGTGTGTGTGTGTGTGTGTGTGTGTGTGTGTGTGTGAGTATCTTGTTTTACACAGAGAGTTATAAGCTATCCGTATTGTATTGTTCAATCACAACATGGTCTTTCCATTGTTAGACATATCACAGTCTCTTATTTGAAAGATATTAAATAATTCATTTTTATTCTTACTATAATAGTGACTCAGAAGACAGCCACCAACTATGTATATAATTTCTTAATATGCTCTCTGGTTTCATGTCTTGTTCTCATTATTCATGTACTTCCCTTTGTAACAGTTTTAGTACATTAATGTACATCAAAAATTTCTTTTTCAGTGTTGGAGTGGAGGAGGAAGTGGAAATGCTTCCATATACAGGAGTTAGAAATGTAAGTGTCAGTAGAACATCTATCACATGCAATTTTGTGTAATCTATGTTTTGTTTTACATATAACTGTACTATTTAATAACATAAGAAGACTAACGTGTATTGCATTGCTAGATTTGTTAGTTTTGAGCTTATTTCTATTTAACATAAAAATATCCCATTACTATCATGGAAGGGACAAGAGGATTGTCTACTGTGAGATGACCAGGAAGAATAGTCAATGATGTTGAATAATATACTGTATTTGTTTATTGTTACTATCTCCAAAATGGAATAGCAGAATTGGTAGAGCTGTCTGATCAGGGGGAAAAAAAGGAATGGTATATACTTGGATCACATCTGTGTGTCTTACATTCCAAACATCGATATTAAAACTGGTTTCATTAAAAGTAGCACACCAAATGAGGGAAAATATGGGTATGTTGAGTTATGATGGATTGAATTGTCCAGGATGGATCCTTAACTAGGTGACAAATGAGCTCTCCCTCCCTCCCTCCCTCCCTCCCTCCCTCCCTCCCTCCCCCTCTCTCCCCCCCTCTCTCTCCTCCCCTCTCTCTCCTCCCCCATCTCCCTCTCCCCCTCTCTACCCCCCTCTCCCCCTCTCTACCCCCTCTCCCCCTCTCTACTCCCTCTCCCCCTCTCTACCCCCTCTCCCCCGTCTCCCCCCTCTCCCCCCTCTTCCCCCCTCCCCCCTCTCCCTCCCCTGCTCTCTTCCCCCCCTCTCTGACCCCTCTCACCTCCCTTACCCCCCTCCCTTGTCTCTCCAAAAATGTTCAAAAGTTTGTTGAGCTTATGGGACTTAACTATGGGGTAATCACCCCTAAACTTACAAACTACTTATGATCTACCTAATACTAAGGACAGCACATATATCCAGCCCGAGGGGGGATTCAAACTCCCGACCTAGTGGTCATGAAGACTGTGACTGACGCACCTCAGTCTCCTCGGCCACTGCAGCCAGCCTTGTCTCTCCCTCCCCTTCCTCTGTACAAAGTTTGTGATTTTCTTTGCACAATAAGGACAGATCCTTTGAAATAACACTATTTGTGAAGTCTTTAATCTACTTTGATCTGAACAATGACTTAATCTTCAATTGTGCCACATATGGCTGGAAGTTAGGAGTGGTTAAGAAAACTTATTTCTTTCATTGTTTTAATGTGGGGTAATTACCTTTGACTCAGTGATTGATTTTTTAAATATTTTGATTACCATTATTGTATTTGTACTCGTACTCATTTTTAATACATCCAGCACATTGTGAAACTCATTTGTGTGTGTGTTTTTACATATCAACATTTACTGCTTTAATAATGTGTGGCAGCACCTTCGTATGTGAATAGCACTTGCTTCTGTGTAACAACGTTGTACTCTTCTTAAGAGACAAAATATGATCCATTGTAGACTGTACTGCATATATTTTTATTTTATTGTGCCAATAGCTACTTTTGATCTTGATTTATCCTTAATCACATGTATTACATATTGTTATTCACTGATGTAATACTTGTTCTTGGTAATGACTAATGTTCGAAATTAGCTAATAGCAAAGTCATACAAAATTATCTTCAGTATAGTTTACAATGTAACATACCCTCTTTCATAAGATATGTAGGTACTGTAAAATTCCCCTCCCCCCTCCCCCACCCAAAAAAAAAAAAAAAAGTCTTAAGTTTCTATAAAGTTGTGATTGCCACTTATCTCAGATGTCAACATGCAGTAATCACTCAGAGACAACAGATGGCAACACTGGAAGTGGAGGGTGTATAAAGCATAAAGGAGGACACACAAAACAGTACTTTTGTTTTTCTAATGAGGAAACAGAACAGTTTATTTGATATAAAAATGGCATGATTACTCTATCGCCTTTTGGACTGAGGCTGAAAGCATTTACAAAACAGCTTACTTTGTAAATGTGCTTTCATGGTAAAAGTATCAGGTGCATGGCAAAATGGCACAATCCGAAACTAGCAATGAGGCAACTGTGGTGCAGGCCACAGATGATGGGGGAACAATGGCTGCAGAGATGTGTACAGACAAATAGACATGTGCAGTGAAACCCCTATTTTACATTTTCATGCAGTCCATACTTGAAGACAGTAAAAGTGAGGAAAATTCAGAATCAAGGGAACATGTTTAAATCCCCAAAATATGATCAGAAACAAATGTAATGAGCTTATGTACAATAGGGGAAAAGAAGATTACGTGGCCCAAATAATTTGAAGTCCAAGAACAGAACATTGCGTATGCCCAAGCTCTTAAGTGCAAGCGTTGCTAACTCCAGTGGTCTGTGCAGCTTCAGCTTGCTGTTTACATCATCAGTTAGAAGCAGTACAGTAGTTAAGATGTTGAGATTCATTGCACTTTAACTCATGTATCATTTATTTTGGAAAACATTATTTGAGCACGTAGAAATGGTTGATGTATAAGAATCCCATGTGGGTACATTTACTACAACGATCTGCTTCTCACATATGTTTCATCGGGTGCATGGATAGGATGACTATTTAGGAATGCAACAAGTGTGTGTGTGAATCCCAGCGGAGTCAGATTATTTTTTAGATCTCTAGTAGGTAATATTTTAAATATTAATTCACTAAAAATTGTACAGTTGTAGGCTTTTATAGTTGTTTAGAAGATTCTATTTTATAATAATCTAATTATTAATCAGACAGACATGTTTTCATAGTAGTAATATTGAAAGTGGATGTATTTTATTTGTAAATACTTCAACCGCCACATGGTGTCTTTGTAGTTTTCAGCTAAGGAAAACGTATCAGCTGATTAGCATATGTCATAGGTCTACTTCAAAATGGTTGATGTGAATGTTCACGAGCACATAATTGCTCTCTTTGAAAACGGTGTTAGTGCATCTGAGATAGAATGTTGTTATGGCGTTGATGCTACCACACCAAGCAGATACATCAGATGATTCAGAGATAATGGTGAGGTAAGCAGATGACCAATACCTGGAAGACCGTGAATCACAACACGAAGGGAAGATGATGAATTGGCCTCGACTGCCCCTTTCTCAAACATCTGGGAACTAGAGAGAGCTTCACATTTCCTGGGCTCATCAAAAACTGCTCACACAATAAAACAACTATGGAATCAGGTCCCATTGTGCTCTCATTAAAGAACCATTATCCAGCAATTGAGTTCCTGGGAAAATGTCAATTGGAGGATAGTCATTTTCACCGATGAGTGTACAATTGAGTCCACAAGCAAAGGTCCTGTTCTTGTTTACCGCACAGATAGGCAAAGATATGACGCTCGCTTCATGGCTACATGTGCTACAAGCGGGTGCATAAGTGTCAAATGTTGGGCCTGGATGCCTTACATGGGGGTAGGAAACTTAGAACAAATCCAATGTAAGTTCAATTCAGCATGCTATGAACATTTCCTTGAAAATGTCATCATTCCTGGAGCTCAATTTTGGTACCCCGAAGTACATCTCATTTACCAACGTGATAATTGTCCATCGCACACCAACATTAGGATTCAGAGTTGGTTTCAAAGTCACCTGATCTCAATCCTATAAAGAATGTATGGGCTAAATTCAAGAAGACTGTGCAGAATAATTGGCCCTAGCCTCCTCCAATAACTGTGGATGCCTTGTGGGATTTGGTTTAGTCTTCATGGGAGACAATTGCCTTGGGTGAGGCATTTTTCTGTAGACGTGTGACTTGTATGCTTCAACGGAACTGGGCTGTTCTTGATGCCAATGACATGTGGACAAAATACTGAAGGTATACATAGCCTACATTATATTATTTTTATTTTAATTGGTGGTCATACCAATATCAACCTCCAGAAAGATTATATTTATTTTTATGAGAAGTCAGATGAATAACACCATCCAAGTATGTTTATTGTTCCTTTATGGGAGGTCAAATAAATATTACTTTCCCACAAAGATTATTATATCAAATTGACAAACTGTAATTAGTTATTTACTGAAGAGAATACTGAAAAAAGTAAAACCAATATAATTTAATAACAAAAAGTAACTAAAGCAAGAAACATTTGTACTGCGATTAAAGAGAGAGAGAGAGAGAGAGAGAGAGAGAGAGAGAGAGAGAGAGAGAGAGAGGAGAAGAAGAAGAAAAAGTTGACTCCAGTGGTACTCGAACTGGCACCCCTCGTGTTGGCAAACTGTCAGCCTATCCATTCAGCTAACAAAACATATGTAAGCAGTGATTCATTACAGTAAATCTACCCAAGTGGAGTTCTTATACCTCAACCACTTCTATGTGTTCGAATAACATTTTCCAAAATAAATTATAAGTTAGTTAAGCTACTATGACTCTCAATATATACTGTATCCTATTATATTGCTTCTTTTCGACAATGTAAGCACCAAGCTGAAGCTCCTAACACCATCAGAGTTGGCAAGAGATGGACTTTGAAACTAGAGCATGTGCAATGCTCTTTTCTTGGACTTGCTCTGTTTGGGCCAGGTAATAATTTTGTCCCCCCATTGTACACGATTAAAAATGGTAATCCTCTCCAATATGTCTATGTTGTATATCATATGTGTAAGTGAATGATGATAATAATATGTAGATAGGGAACAACTCACAGTAAAGACAAACGTTGAGCTGCCAACAGACACAAATAAGACACACAAACCCACAGGCACAATTCTAAATTATTGGCCGTGGCCTTCCTCAGAAAGAGCACACTCAACCACACAATCACTCAGTCACACTCACCCACACACGTCAGCAGTCTCTGATGTATGTGGATGAGCGTGCTTGAGTGTTTGGATGAGTATGCTCTTTCTGAGGAAGGCCGCAGCCAAAAATTTAGAATTGTGTATGTGTTTGTGTGTCTTTTATTTGTGTCTTTCGGTGGCTCAATGTTAGTCTTTATGGTGAGTTGTTGCCTATCTACATATTATTATTAACATTCCTTACTGGACCTTCCAGTGTTGTGTAAGTGAATGACATTAATGAACAATAGTTAAGTCTAGAATAGCATTGTTGTCAGTAAATTGGAATTGCTGCCGTTACGTTTGTTAAGTCCCAATTTTTTATTTTATAATAATATTATTATTATTGCAGGCCACACTTAATGTACAGTGTGACTTCAGTGACATGTTTCAGATTAACTATCATCAGATTTGCATCTCTTTTGTAACAGCCACACACGTGCAAATATATGGATTCAAAAAAATTGTTAATTACAAACATAAATGCATATATGTGTTAAATTAACAATTTTTTAAATCCATGTAAATGCATATTTTTATATATATATATATATATATAAAAACAATCCGTTAACTATCTTCAGGATTGCAATGCCATTGATGTCGTGGAGCTGCACACGTGCTTCAGAGCCTTCCAGTGCATCACCTACCAAGCTCCATGACATCATTGGAGTTTCAGTCCTGAAGGTGGTCCAAAAAAGGACCAAAACTAGTTAATACAAATAAAAATCATTGCACATTGGACTTTTTTTAATATAGAAATTTAAGTATAAGAGTGCTGTTTATTCCAAAAGTGAAACAAAAATGTTTCAAAAAATATGATTTGCATATGTGTGGCTATGTCACAAGAGATGCAAATCTGATGAAGGTTAACCCAGCCACATCATTGAAGTCACACTGTACATGAAGTGTGGCCTGCAATTAAAAAATGCAACCTGCTTTCGGTAGCACTACTAATTCATTTAATCATGGTTGCCTGCCTCTTCTACTACTTTGTAAATGTGACAATGTTGTCGGTCCTTGCTGTGACTACGGACTGAGACAATAGGAGACAGTTTCTATGATAAGAAGAAAAGTGTGACAAAATTAGAAATTTTGATTGCGCATAAGAAAAGCAATCACCAAGTCAAATGATCTATCTTCAGATAGTTGTTTTGTAATTCAGTCATGGCAATAGTTATGTGGGTGGGTGAACATATGTGATTCAGTTTATATTGTAAAAAGTAATAACAATTCAAGTAATTGAATCAATTTAATGAAACTATGACACACAACCACAAATATGCACTTCTAAAATATGCACCAAACCATTTCTATTTTGCCTCAGTAAATTAATTACATCTTTTCTCGCTTGTCATTGGTTATATGAAAGTAACATACCATTGGCTATGTGAAATGTTTTGCATTGCCAACCTTTGACTGATAGGAAAATGCTGCTGCTGCTGCCCTGGGAGGCTTTGACGTACTTTAAAAAGATTATACACAAATTTTTAGTAATGACCGTATCGTCACAGATATGTGACAGCAAGTATAAACTTGTCAGAAATTGAAATTGGTGTTAGGGTAAAAGGTAATTGAGCTACCGTACATCATGCTGCAACTACAAATTGTTTGTTAAGACACACTTTTTTGGGAGATCTTTTCATCCAATGGATGCTCGTAAATTATCAGTTCCCAACTGGGCAGGAAGATAGTGCAGTCTGCTTGAACCAAGTTGCGAAAATTGGCGTCTTCATCAATTTCTTCTTAGAAGAAGATCGCAAACACTATAAGTACTTATCAATGTCTTCTCATTTATTCACAATAATATTTAAAGGCATCGTAGGAATTCAAAGAGATGCAAATAACTGTGCACAAGTCCCTGTATTAGCGTCGAACTCACCGACAAATTATAGCGAGTTCCTCCTTCCTGATGTACTGAAATATAACAAATGATTCAATGACATTAAATATGATGTTTAGAAAGTTTACTGCTGTACCCCCTTGTGTGCATGAGTGAGCTATCCCTGTTCAGTGCACATGCGCTGAAGCAATAGTTAAGAACAGTGTGTGCTAACTTCCTGTTCTACTGCTAGATGGCAGTCGAACGACTTGAATACTGTTCACGGCGAATCTTCGTATACCCCTAAACACCATCACAAAAGGCAGTGCGAGTCGTCTGCCTTTTGTGTCACTTATAACACCTCAGTCTCATCAAGTGTCAGTTGGGAAAAAAAGAGAAAATAAAGCAAGATGTCAGGTAAGAATGTAGTCAAGGTTAACCGAACTAGGAAGAAATGTAAAAATGGGAAATTTTTAACTTTTATATTATGGGTTTTTCACAAGGGCTACAAATTTATGGTGTAAAGTCACGAAAAACGTGAAATAGGAGAATGTAAAATCGAAGTTGCATTGTAACAGTTTAAACTACCATTTAATGTACTCCCCTAGCCACCAAACTCCCCAGATTTAAACCCAATTGGGAGTCTGTGGGACCATTTGAATTGGGTGATTCATACAGTAGATCATTAACTGTGAAACAAAGCATAACCGGCCTTGACACCTGAGTCAGTACGACTGTTCATCCTTGGTGGTAGCTTGCAGAAGCTACAATGTTTCTGGTGGCAGGTATTCATTTACCAGTACAAATTGTTTGTGTTCTACAGTATCGTTTTTGTGAACCCGTTTGTGGCATACAAGAACATCATCAGTCATTGAATACCATCATGCATAGAAAACTTGTAAGCAGCTCAGAGAAGACATTACCTGTAGAGAGGGTATACAAAGACAGAGGAAATGTCATATTTGACAAGTCATCTGTAGCATATTTATATCAATAATGAAGTAAATAGTAAATGAATAATTGTGATTTTTCTCACTGGTCAGCCAGTTGTCCTTTTCCCTTTCGATGAATAATGATCTTTTTATCAGTATTGCCTATGTGAAGTTGCTTAATAATACTTAGGTCATATTTAACAGTTAAAACAGCAGTTGCACGATGCATTTTGTCATTATAGGCACGAAAGCATGCAGAAATGTTGTATTTGATATTTTTGTTTGCATTGTAATCTTAGGAAGTGTTTTATCCTGAGCTGTATTAGTGTTACTTATAAAATGCACTCACATGTAATCGTGCATCTAGTGTGTGTTAAGACAATTTTGTCAGTATTTCATTGCATGAGCATTAGCCTCAGTTGTGCTCCTAGCTTATTTTCCATTAGTGTGTAACAGATATCATTTCATGTAATATGATTTCTGTTAATGCTGTCTGTTTTAATTAATGTGCCATTTTTTATTTACAAAGAATCAGATGCTACTGTTGTCTTCTCTGTGGCTTGACTTTGCAGGTATACAATTCAATGGGGACAACTTTAAGGGTAGGTACTGTATACTTCATTCTTTAAATTCAGACCTTATCACAACTCAATTATGTATGTTGCTTTTATACTAACATCTTTGTCCAAAACTATGTTTTCCCTCTTCATAGGTCATTTAATTTATTTGCATAGCAAATATTGTATCTCCTATTAACACTTTCCATATTCTTCATTGGGGATATTCATGCTGATTTTTCCACATTTCAGTGCTCAAAATTTTTGTCCTTGTTTATATATTGGCCTACACCATCTGTTCTTTGAAAATAGTGGTCAAATCATGGGCACATCATTTCTGTAAATAATCATCTGCACACAGACATTGTAGAGGAAGACCATAAAGCTTTGAAAATTAAAATTATTTTGTCAATGCTGTATGCATGTTGTTTGGCTATGCATTATCCATGCATATAATAGGGTACTGCTCATGCAATGCTACCGGTTACTTGCTTTGTTGTAGATAATTTTGTTATGTGTATGGAATGTCTTCAATATCATTCACTTTTCGAATTTTCACTTGAAGCATGGAATCAATTTTGTAGATAGCTTTGCAAAATTTATTATTATTATTATTAATCAGTATTGTTCTTAGAACCTAATAGATCAGATATGTATTATTAATCAGAAGTCCTGGGATGCCCCAATACTTCATTTCAAATGACTGTATAGGCTTTAATTCACCATTAAACTGTATGCTTGGTTTGCTCTTCAAATTGCCATAAAAATGCACAGTAACTGATAAACATGCTTGAGGCACTGCTAATATAGTGGCTTGTCCAGGCAGGCAACTCTCTCAGCTTCTCTTGCACATATAGTAGCCTTTTGTTTTGAATTTTTCTGAATCCCCAGCAAAATCTTTACGAAATGGTTATTCTCAGGATGAGCAGTGCTGACAGATATACAAATTTTAGAACAGAGATAAATCTCCAGCTTACAGAGTCCTTCATTATCAGAAAGGGAACAGGAGAATGAAAACTTAATTGTGCGCAGTTGGTGGTAAGTGGCAGGAGAATTTTCTCTTGAATTTTGCCCTAGAAAAGCAGAAGGTACAGAAATTGTTGTGGAATAATGGTTTTTATTGTGCTTCTGTTTCCAAATTAATTCCTTTACATTGTCAGAAACTTGAATTTTGTTAAATTGGCACCAAAATGAAGTAAATTTTTCAACTGATTTCTTCATTTTTGAAAATATGAAGAGACAGCAACTTTACTAGTAATTAAAATTAGTCATGAAACAGTGTAGACCACATGGATATTTATCAATAGATGAGCAGTGGATCATCGCCAGTCAGGGGTGCCACGGCTGTCAGAATGGGTCTGTGATGGATTGAATCCTGTCACCTGTTAATAAATATATATGTAGTCTAGATTGTTTCATGATTAATTTGAATTTCTTTGTCAGATTTAGCTGTGAATATGCTATTATTAAGGTAGTCATTGTGAATAGTTAATTTACTACTACTTGGCCGAGTTTTCCTGCGCACGCTCACACACACACACACACACACACACACACACACACACACACACAGAGAGAGAGAGAGAGAGAGAGAGAGAGAGAGAGAGAGAGAGAGAGAGAGAGAGAGAGAGAGGAAGGAGAAGAAGAAGAAGAAGAAAAGGAATGTGAAAATGGAAATTATTGCCACTGCACTTTGAAAATCGTAGACACTTAATTAGTTTCTTCCCCCTCATATTTTCATCAGTCATTGTTTTCTAGTACAGACTGAATAATGATGTAAGCAATGTAAAGATTCACGGTCCAATCTAGACTACAAAGTAGAATCATCCATTTCAATCAAGTTGTGGGTACCTTATTTTTATACTTGTGAATTGCTTTATGTACAGCTGACCAATGTTGATGCATGCACTAACTGCTTCTGTTTGTATAAAGAATGAATATCTTGCATGTTGTTTCAGCACTATGTGTGTTCAGTTCGATAGTGTGTCTCTGATGTGAATTATTGCATAGTTCTGTTTCAGTAATTTACTTTATATGTTTATTTAATGAGAGTTTTTATTTGTCTAAATGTAATGAGAAAAAACATTTGCACCTAATATAAAATGTGCAATTTTTGTGTTATTAGAACATAATTACTTCATTATTGTAACATCTTCTGCAATTAATATCAAATAACTAATTCAGTATCTACTACAGATTTTTATTACCACCGAGAAAGGAGTGGAGTGATTAAGTAATTGGATCTATCCAGGCATCTTGGTTTAGGTTCCCCGTGGCTTTCCTAAATTAGTGTGAATGTTAGGATTTTTAAGTATGCCTTTTGGTACATGTACTCTACAACCTCCTGGGGTAACAGCAGTCTGTGTGCTTAAAGTGAGAATGAGTGGTCTGTTTGGAACAGTTGTTGCAAATCTCTATATTTAAATTACGTATTTCGCCAGAAGAAGACATAAAGCTAAAAGTAGCAGATCTTATGGCTGATAAATGGTGGATTTTTTGTGACATGACATTTTAAATAAGCTGACACATTGTGACATTGCTTCCACTTTCTTGTGACAAAAGGAAAAAAAGTTATTTTTGATGGTGTGGAAGTATGTCTTTACTGAATGTCAAAACAAACACTGGTACAAGGCTATCACACAAATTGAAAAATAAAACTCATATATATAGTTTCATCAGTATGTAGTGTTAACAATAGAAAGGATGGGATGAATGGGATTATTTACAACTTTGGATATGACCATAAACCTCACTGAGTAAGGTAATCAATACAATAATATGCTTCAGTCATTTTCTCCATATAATACAGTGTGTCTTTGAACCAAAGCAGCATGAAATAGCTTGTGATGCAACCTAGGGAGAAGAACAGTTCATTTGTTTTTACATTAACAGCAGTGAAATCATAATAAATGTAATGGGAAGCATTATAGATACTGTTTTATATTAGCACAAAGTACCTGTCTTTCAGATATTTTAATAGCAGTATGGCTTCATTGACAATTATAGATAATAGTAAACTCTGATTTTATTCTTCTTTACCTTCAATATTTAAAAGTGTGTTCCAATTTACATTGTCACAGGCTTTCTGAAAACTTACATATACTTAAATAGGCTTGTCTTCCATCAGTCTATCTTCTGAGGTAAGTAGTAAGGTCAGTTTAGTCTCACACATTCCTATATTTTGCCACAATCATATTCACCAATGTTGTCTTCCATCAGTCTTTCCATTCTTCCAATAATTATTCATCTGTATTTCACAACTGTCTTATTTAACTTATGAGTCACTGTAATATTCATAGTTGCCAGTAACTGCTTTCTTCATAAAATAATAGTTACATTCTTCTTCAAAAATAAGGCTATTTTGCTTATCTCCTACTTGCACCTGCCCCCCCTCCCAAATCAACAATTTGTAGCAAAAACTGTTCAGTGCACACCAATAATGTTGATCTATAGGAGTAGCCTTGATTGTCGCATTGTACAGGGTGATTTGGTCATAGTACACAGCAGTAGGTGAGTGCGATGAGCAAATAACTGTGAAATACGAAACAATAAATACTCGTATGAAAAGCTATAAACTCTGTGACTTGCGAGCAGAACCAGACATTACAGCCTTGTGTCTTGCATTGTGTGCGATGGTGGTTTGCTTAGTGATGGATGTAAGTGGAGGAAAGGTTACAGTTAGTCACTATTTCTTATATTCATTAGTGTCAGCAATTGTAGTTCTCCTTATGACCTAAAAGTTCTGCCTAGCACATCACATACTGATCGTCTGCTGCTACAACTTAGATTTTACAGAGATAAATTTAATTCTTGATTATGAGTTACACGAGTTTAAAGTGCTCTAGTAATTAGTAACAAGGTGTACAACAATTTCTTGCTGAATTTCTTCACTCTGGGAATATAGAAGCGCAAGTGCTGCATCACTGGTATTGGCAGCTATGTCATAAAGAGAACACTTATGTCAAAATGCATAGGCAGTTTCCATATCAAGATCTGATAATTAGTTACGCCACAGTCTAACATATGACAGTTGCAACAAAACTAGCACCCCAAATTGTGGACAAGCTTGTTTTATGTTCTTATTATGATTGACATGTTTTTAATTACATGTAACAATTAAGTACGATTTGCACATTATTACACTTTACTCAGCTGTCTTATTTTTTGTAAGTATAATTACTTCCAACAAAACAAGAATACTTACTTCACACCCCCAAGAACTACAGACATAGCTGATGTATGGTGACTTTCGTGCTCAGTGGTAGAGGTAGATGCACCGTAGGTGCAACCACAGCAGGGAGGTATCTGTGGTGAGGCCAGTCAAAAGTGTGGTTCCTGAAGAGGGGCAGCAGCCCTTTCAGTAGCTGCAAGGGCAACAGTATGGATGATTCACTGAGCTGACATTGTAACATCAACTAACATGACTTTGCCTTGCAGCTACTGTGAATGGCTAAAAGCAAAGGGAAACTACAGTCGTTACTTTCACAGAAAACTGTAACTCTGCTGTATGAATATACGATGTTGGCATCCTCTCGGATCTCCAGGTGGGGACTACTCAGGAGGATGTGATCACCAGGAAAAACAATACTGGCATTCTACGGATCGGAGTGTGGAATGTCAGATCCCTTACTCGGGTAGGGAAGTTAGAAAATTTAAAAAGAGAAATGGATAGGTTGAAGTTAGATATAGTAGGGGATTAGTGAAGTTCAGTGGAAAGAGGAACAGGATTTCTGGTCAGCTGAGTACAGGATTATAAATACAAAATCAATTTGGGTTATTAAAGGAGTAGGTCTTATAATGAATAAGAAAATAGGGACACAGATAAACTACTATTAACAGCACAGTGATTGCATTATTGTAATCAAGATAACACGAAGCCAACACTGACCACAGTAGTACAGGTTTACATGCCAACTAGCTCTGCCAATGATGAGGAGATAGAAAAAAATGTATGAGGAGGTAAAGGAAATTATTCAGACAGTTAGGGGGAGAGAAAAACTTAATTTTTATGGGAGACTGTAATTCGGTAGTAGGAAAAGGAAGGGAAGGGAAGCTAGTAGGTGAATATGGACTGGGCAAAAAAAAATGAAAGAGGAAGCCGCCTGGTAGAATTTTGCATGGAACATACTGTAATTTAGTTATAACAAACACCTGGTTTAAGAATCATGAAAGAAGGTTTTATACGAGGAAGAGGCCAGGAGACACAGGAAGGTACCAGAAGGATTTTATAATGGTAAGACATAGATTTCGGAACCAGCTGTAAGACATACCCAGGGGCAGATATAGTCTCTAACCATAACTTATTGGTTATGGATTGTAAGCTGAAACTGAAAAAATTGCAGAAAGGTAGGAAAATAAGGATATGGGACTCAGATAAATTGAGGGAACCTGAACTTCTTAAGAATTTCAGAGGGAGCTTTAGGCAACAATTGACAGAAACGGAGGAAAGTAAGACAGTAGAAAATGAATGGATAGCTTTGAGGGATGAAATAGTGAAGGCAGTGGAGTATCAAATAGGTAGACAGACAAGACCTACAAAAAATCCTTAGATATCACAGGACATACTAATTTGATTGATAAAAGGAGAAAATATGAAAATGCAGTAAATGAAGCAGGTATATGGAATACAGGTGACTAAAAAAATGAGATTGGCAGGTAATGCAAAATGGCTAAGCAGGAGTGGATGTATGGCAAATGCAAGCCTATAGATGAATGTATAGAGAAAAATAATACTGCCTGCAGGAAAATAAAAGAAACAATTGGAGACAAGAAAAGCAGCTGTATGAACATCAAGAACTCAGATGGAAAACAAGAAGCGAAACTTGAAAGGTGGGAAGAATATATAGAGGGCTCTACAAAACAAATGAACTTCAAAACAGTATTGTAGGAAGGGAAATGACAGTAGATGATGAACTGAAAGATACTGTACTGAGAGAAAAATTTGCAGAACAGACATGTAATAATCCTTATTCCACATAAAGCAGCCACAGGCAGGTGTGACAATTATACAACAATTGTTACAAAATTCTTAACACGAATCATTTATAGAAGAATGGGAAAGTTGGTAGACACGTACCTCAGGGAAGAGGCAGTACTCACTTTATGGCTTATCTTACAAGGAGATCACTTGGGTATTGGATTTTAGAATTTGTTTATATTTATGGTACTTGCAGTTCAGAACTTAAATAACAATCAGCCAAAGCCATTCAATGCAACTTTAAAAATTTTTTGAGAAAATTGATTTTGAAGTTTTGCAAGTCCATGTAAGTATTAATAATTAAACAGGTTGTAGTATCTGTTGGTATAGCTCAGGTGGTGCGTTATGGTTTCACAACCATAGGGTCAGTGGTTCTAATCTTATTGTCACAGTTTTTTTTTTTTTTTTTCCGTTGTGGTCGAATACCTACATAATTTTCATATCCTGTGGTAATTTTTACGAAAAATGCATGTACTTACGTTTCTTCGTAATCTCCTATATTCTCTAATGTTTACTTCATGCAGGATGTAAACAAATTTACTATTTCAAATTCTGTTATACAAAACATTTAGGGATCTCGAATTCCATGTGTTGTCAGTTTCCATTTGTGTTTGTAGACGAGCGGAACATGTTGTCGTCACCTAAAACATGGGTGAGTAGGTTAGCTGCTTGGAAAGCCATTAGTAGCTATAGAGATGACTTTCCAAAAATGGCATTGTAGCTCTTCATAAAACGAAAGATCAAAGAATATTGAAAAAAAAATGTAACTTGATATGTTTATTGATTGAAACCATCATTCTTAAAAAAAACTTTTATACAATATAAAAAATTATGAATAAACAAAAGTATGTGCATTTTTGTAAAAATTACCATTAGATATGAAATTTATGTAAGTATTTGAATACTATGAAGAAAAAGATAATTAACCACAAAAATAAAAATAGAACGTATCACGGCGGGACTCAAACCACTGACTCTATCGTTGCGAGGCCAGGGTGCTATTACCTGTGCTTCTCCAACAGATGCTAAATTTCACAGGGGACTGATAATCCAGCAGTTTAGTCCCCTTTAAACAACAGCTAAATTTCATTTGATAATTGTACTTGCATGTACTTGCAAAACTTCTAAGTCGATTTTCTCAAGAATTTTTGAGAGTTGCATCAAATGGCTTTGGCTAATTGTTGTTTGAATTTGTAACTTCACGTACCATAAATATGAAGAAATTCTGCAATGTGATACCCATGTGGTCTCCTCGTTAGAAGATAAGGAAAGGCAAAACTACATTTATAGCTTTTGTAGATTTGGAGAAAGCTTTTGACAATGTTGATTGGAATACTCTCTTTCAAATTCTAATGTCATGAGGGGTACAATATAGGGCACATAAGGTTATTTACAACATTTACAAAAACCAGATAGCAGTTGTAAGAGTCCATGAGCATAAAAGGTAAGCAGTGGTTGGGAGGGGGGTAAGACAGGGTTGTAATCTGTCCTCAGTATTATTCACTTTGTACATTGAGCAAACTGTGAAGGAAAACAAGGAGAAATTTAGAGAAGGGATTAAAGTTTAGGGTAAAGAAATAAAAACTTTGCATTTAGCTGATGACATTGTAATTCTGTCAGAGACATAAAAGGACCTGGAAGAGCAATTGAATGGAATGGACAGTGTGTTGAAAGGAGTGTATAATATGAACATTAACATGAGCAAAACAAGGGTAACAATAAACGTGGTAGACTAGTTTTGTTACTTGGGCAGTAAATTAACGTTTGATGGTCGCAGTACAGAGGATATAAAGTGCATAATGCCAGTGGGAAGAAAAGCATTTCTGTAAAAGAGAAACTTGTTAACATTGAATACTAATTTAAGTTTTAGGAAGTCTTTTCTGAAGGCAATTGTGTGGAGTGTTGCTTTGTACAGTAGTAGAAACATGGACTGTAAATGGTTCAGACAGGTAGAGGATAGAAGCCTTTGAAAGTCGTGATATAGAAGAATGCTTAAGATTATGTGAGTAGATCATATAACTAATGAGGTGGTACTGTTCAGAATTGGAAAGACAAGGGATTCTTGGCATACTTTGACTAAAAGAAGTGATTGATTAGTAGGACACATTCTTAGACATCACGGAATTATGAATGTAGCGTTGGAGGGAATTGTGTGGGGTAAAAATCACATGGGGAGACCGAAAGATGAATACAGTAACTAGGTTCAGATAACGTGGGTTTGCTATTCTTATGAGGAGATGATGAGACTTGCTGAGGATAGAGTAGGGTGGAGAGCTGCATCAAACCAGTCTCTGGACTGAAGATAACAACGAGAACAGTTATTTCTGCTTCAAAAGTGAATGTATCAAAATTTCTTAATCCTTCGTGGCTGATACTTTGCAACATTGTGGAATTGGTTTGTTCTGTGTTGGGAAACAGTTTTATTGTCCTTGATATCTATGTGGTTTTTCTTTTGGCCACAGTTGTGCTGGCTTATGTGCTAGTCTATGTTTAATGTTCTTCCCTCATCTGTCATTTAATATTACATTCATTGCAGCAGAATTACTCGTGCTGAACAATCTTGATAATAAGGTTGTTGATAATCTCATTTGTCCTAATCTTCATTAGATTTGTCTATCTACAATTTATTCTCAGTATCTAGTGAGTGTGCAGTAGCATTTTCAATCCATTCATCAGGTCCTGCAATTCTTCCCCACTTTCACAGAGAGTGGCCACAACTGTGACTCTTATCATTGTCATCCTTTCATTGTAAATTTTAATCCCACTTCAGACCCACCTTTTATTTCTGCCATTGCTTCATTAGTGTATAAATTGAACATAGTAAACCCCATTCAAATCTGAACATTTCATTCTTGGTTTTCCGTTCTATTTTCTCTCTTGGTTTTATAAATTGTGTATTATTTCAATTTACTATGGATGGATACAATATAGTAATAACTGTCATGTAATGTCAGACTGGTGAATTGGTGAGCTGGCATCTGTATTCACTTAACACAGGCCTTTTAGACAGTTTTGGACAGGTAGTGGGAACAGTACTTTGTCACTCTACTGTCCTGTTTAGACTATTGAACATCAGAGCAATAATGCAGCTTCCCTGACTAGGCAAAGATTCTGAGAATGATCACCACCATACAGGACGATCTCACATAGCAATATTAGTTCGACTCCTTGTAAATTAGCAGCAGAAGTTGGAGTATGTGACAAAACTGTGCTCAATATTTTGCATGCAATTATGGGCAGAATTGCAGCATGTGGGTACCCCATAAATTGTCAAAGGTGCAACAAGGGCACTGTTATGCCATTGGGCAGGATTTATTGGTCCAATACTAAAGAGAGAGTAATGACTTCTTTATGTGCATTATCAATATCGACAAAACCTGGGTGCACTTGTAGAACCAAGCTTTAAATGCCAATACAATGAATAGAGGCATCCCAGATCGCATTGTCCACAGAAAGTGGCAATGTTGCATTATGCGTACCACCAAGGATGATGGTGAACACTGCCCACAGGTGTGGAATGACTGTGTGGTCTTGAGATGTCATGCTACGGACTTGGCGATCGTTTCCACTGAAGGTTTGAGTCCTCCCACGGGCTTGGGTGTGTGTGCTCTCCTTAGTGTAAACTAGTTTGTGGTTTGTAAGTCTAGGGGCTGATGACCATTGCAGTTTAGTCCAATAGGTTTACAAACATTTGACCATTTTGAGATTGCCCATTGCTGCATGTTCTGCAACACCTACTTCATCCTCCTGCATAACAATGCACAGTGTCACTGCTGCTGGGCATTTATGAAAAGATCATAAATTACACTGGCGATGGTATTGAATGTGTCTTACTATGTCATTTCCGAGAAAAATAACAGTTCTCCTTACTTCTTATTTAGCACTTGTAGCTTGTGTATTTCAAACTTATTGAAACATTTTCTGTTACCTGGCACCTTTTGTGGGTCAACAGTTGGTATGAACAGATCTTAATTTTGTCTTACTCCCATTATCAAGTGCGTCAGAACTGCCTCTCTGGCACCTGTACCTTTCCAAAGCCAAACTGATAGATAAACAGATCTTCAGATTTCTTTTCTATTCCTCCATGTATTATACTGTTTGTATTGTGTGGCCTTCTGCAATTTCTGGATATTACATGTTTTTAGAGACAGCTCCTCTACCGTGTAGACTAGAGTGCTCCAACCTCTGTTCACTTTTCTGCCATCCATGAAAGGACCCTTGCCAGAACCAGTGGGAGTAGTTGATACTTGGCTGGCTCTTTCATGGATATCTGTAATTATGATTGTCATCTTCTGCAGCTCTTTTTTGAACTTAGTTCTTTTAGTGCCCTGTGAATTTCTTCTCACTGTATCACGTTGCATTGTATCTCCCATCTTCATCTACTTAGTCCTTCCTTTTTGCAGTATTGGCTAAAAGTTCATTTCCTTTGTACAGCCTTTCTATTTCTTCCTGTCACCTTTCGACCTTCCCCTTTATTTGTTCAGTGCTAGTTTGCCATCAGACCTCTTTAATATTCCTACTAATGCTTTTCTTTTCTCGCTATTCTTCCTACTGATGATGTCTATCTTTCCCTTACTCATGCATTCTTTTGCAGCTTTGTATTTCTCCTCTAGCCACACCTGCTTTACAATGCTGCACTTTCTGTGAACCTATTTCTTAGACAACTGTATTACCATTTACTTGCTTCATTTTGTGCAATTTTATATATTTTATCATGTATCTATTACATTCAATATTTTATATATTATGCAAAGATTTCATGTAGTCATTGTCTTTTTTTCCCCACTTGATAAATTCCTGCATCCACTACTTCATCTTTCTAAACCCCAATTATTCAAATATTATATGGTGGTGAAGACATGGAGAAGTTGTACCAAATCGTGGCTTTGGAGGGGCATAACAAACAGAAAAATGACTGGAAATAGCAGTTGTCTGCCTTAATCCATAGTTTGGAAATGTGGTACATGAAATATTAATCTTTTTACACATTACAAAAGATCTACTGACAATAGATTTAATAAAGTGTGCATTTTTAGTTGCAGCAAAAAATTGATTACCAATAACAATATTTGAAAAGTGCAAATCCATAGTTCTAATAAATCTCAGTTTTTGTTAATCAGATAAAGTTACTGGCTGTACAAGTCAAAAGATTCAATGGAGATAGAGAGTTGACACCAGCAGCTTAATGAAGCATATGTTATGTATATGAATGGAACAGCAACAGTTCTGAAATCAAATAGAGAAATTCATAATGTTATTTGGCTATGATTCTTTTTATTAGTTATGAACTTGCTATTAAACATAACAGCAAAACTGTGCTCTGGAAATAAAAATTTAGAGAATTTATTGTAAGAAGAACAACTAGAATAAGCATTATAAAACAGCAGTCCTTTTTACACCAAAATCATAAAGAATATACAAACACAGGTACAATCAAATGCAAAACGAAGATTGCTTTACAAATCTGAATTTATAGTGTAATATCCAAATTTTATTGTAAATATTTTTTCTGCTATTATACGCCATATTGCGATTTTATACCTATGCTGTAGACCAAATCCTTATAACTCATAATCTGTTGCCTTTAGAACACACTTAGCAAAATTACACACTTCCTCTGAGACTGTCTTTGTAATTAGAAGACGTAAATTTTTATAGCCATTAATGGAAGGAAAGAGCTGGGCAGATAACAGTAAATGGCAGGAAAAAAAGGCCCACAGAAAGTAAGGAAGAGAGAAAGTTGCTCAGAATTGCCATCATTGAATAATTTATAGCTTCTTTCTCTGTGGGCTGAATAGAAGTCACATCAGAAGGAAAATTACATTGAGGTTACTATTGAATATGAAATATTAGTGCTGCCCAGTACTTCGGATAGTGAAATACTTAGTACTGCTCATTGACACACACACAAAAATAAAAATATACAACAGTATCCTAATGTTTGGGACTCTTTAGTTTCTGTGTGGAGAAGAGATGGATAGTTGTGGAAGGTGAAAAGGGAATTGCAGGTTGCTCCAAATTCACATGAAGGAGCCTCACCTGTAGTAAGGTAAAAAGTAAAAAGGAATGAAGGGATGCGGTGGATGTGTCAAAATTGCAGAACAAAGATAATAGATTGGTAAGCACTGTGACAGATTCAAACCAGAACTGAAACCAGAGTGAGAAATAGAAAGTGAGTATGCAAAGGAGACATGAATAGTGTGATTAAGAACTAGGAGGGCGGGGGGGGGGGGGGGAGTGATGGATGGTAGGTACAATAAGATAAGCCAGAAAAAGTAAAAGCGAATTGAAACATAAAAGTACAATTTCATTTAGTTTTTGATTCATAATACTTTTTGTAGCATTTTCTAGTGGTAATAAGATGCTCAAAATTGTCCAGAAAAGATAAGATTCTCTGCTAAACTTGTTATATGATTATGGAAGTTGTGGATCTGGTGTTGTACTCCTCTGTTTTCTGCAAGGCATGGCCATATAAACATAATTTACAAATCCTCAAGAAACTAGAACTGTTGTAGTATCATCACATTTTCTTTTTACAGGACACATCGGAACAGCCTCGTGAGAGCAATAAAGTCAATGAAAAAGCTTGGCTCGCTCGTATTTGGGGGAACTTTGATGTAAGATACATGAAGCCATTGTTGACACATGCTCGTCCCACACTGTTGGAAACACTTCCTGTATGCTGTAATCCGCTTGCAAGAGTTCTGACAACTACTGAGCAGATGACACAGGTAACACGACATTTCCAAAAGATTTGTTTTTTAATATTTATCAATAATAAGCAGTTTTTGGGAACTGTTTCTGTGAGTGCGTTTGTATGTTTGTTGGTTGTTTGTGCATTTGTATATGTGCTTGTCACTTGCAATATCATATTCTTCACATTACTACAAAATTCCTACATTACAATATCTGCATAAATAAAGACCTTGAATGATGAGCTGCAGAGCTGCATGAAATTACAACAGATTATTCATCCAATAAATAAATGATTTTCAATGAAGTATTGATTTGTTTCCTCAGTTTCTTTATTTCATTTTCTTGAATTTGCAGATTCATTCCCATCCCCCACCCCCATAGATTCTGTATTGTCTCACTTCCATGGTATCCAGCCTAATTAAATAATAGGGACAAGAAAAATTTACATTTTGCGATAAGTGCCAATAAGATGTAAATCTTAATATATATAAAAATTGAGGTGTTTGTGCCTATATTTTACTCTGCAGCCAAAAGTACACATCAGAAATGAATAGTGTTTGTATGTGGTATAAGGTATTAGTTTCCCATTGAGCACTATGGTGGTAGAGGGTTGATAATGATAAGGGGGTGAAAAATATGGGAGTTGAAAGGGGTTGAAAGATATGAGAGTTGAGGTTACTGACTTATGTAAAATTCTACCTCTTCAGCAAAAATTACACACTGGAAACAAATGATCTCTCTGTGTTGTTGTAGTACAAAGTCTCCCATTGAACACCATGGTAGTTCTGTGTCGATAGCTATAAGAGGATGAAAGATAAAGTGGTTGAAAGCGACAGCTTATATAAAATTTGGACTGAAGACCAGCAATGACCTTTGACACTATAATAGCAGAGAGGTTATATAATGTGTGACATGATGCACATTCTTCAATTGTTTTTCTGCAGCAAGCGTACGAATAAAGAAAAATAAATGCGTATTGCAGTTTGAAAAGTAAGACTACCAAGAAAGATGCCAAAGTTTAAGAAAGAAATTTAAACTTCTCGATCCGTTTCTAAAAGACAGAAAATGGCTCTGAGAAATGAACTTATAGATGACAGAAACTTGAAACTTGTAGTTGTTGTTTATCTTACACTGTAGGTTCAGTTATTTTTCAATATTCCCATCCCTTAGGGGGTGAATTAGGGGATGGGTGGTTTTTTGACAATGCATTGTTATTAAGGCAGTTTTGAAGCAAGAAATACAAAACTTCTGATTTAGATTTTTGATTGGAATTTTAAAAACACATGTTTTGATATTTTTGGAAATTCAGCCATTACATGGATGAACTAAGGGAAAATCTTTTACGGGTGCTACTAAAACTATTTTCATGCTAGAAATGCAATAATTTGGATTTGGAATCATGATTAAAATTTAAAAAAAATTGAGTTTCGGGATTTTTTTGAATTCTGCCATCAATGGTGCAATATGGGGTGACAAGTTGTATGAAAATACTTGATTAGGAAAGCATTTTAAAGCTAAATCTAATAAAATTTATATTTATATAAAAAATAGATGAAGATTACTCACCAGGCGAAGGAGCACAGGTGTGATAGTAGCACAAATAAATAGCGCGCGCGCGCACACACACACACGCACACACACACACACGCGCACACACACGCACACACACACACACACGCGCGCGCGCGCGCGCGCGAGCTTTCGCAACCCAGTTGCTTCTTCAGGCAGAAGGGAAAGAGAGGGAAAAGGAAATGATGAGGGTTTTAAGGAAGGGGGTAAGGAGTCATTCCAAATACACACACACACACACACACACACACACACACACACACACACAAACACACCTAGGCAGACATACTATAGAAACCAAAGAAATTAGACAGAGATGCCACTAGAGGCAGAGGCTCTGTCCAGAGAACCGAGGCAAAGATGTTAAAGATGGTGGGCGGGAATTCAAATTTAGTGGAGGTTGAGACCAGGTTGGCAACGGGAAGAGAGAATATGCTGAAGGGCTAGTTCCCATCTCTGGTGTTCTGAAGGATTGGTGTCGATGGGAAGTATCCAGATAACACGAATGGTGTAACACTGTGCCAAGTTGTGCTGGCCGTGCAACAAGGCATGTTTAGCCACAGGGTAATCCTCATTCCTAACAAACACTGTCTGCCTGTGACCATTCATGCGAATGGACAGTTTGTTGCTGGTCATTTCCACATAGAACGCTTCACAGTGCAGGCTGTCAGTTGGTAGATCACGTGGGTACTATCGCAAGTGGCTCTGCCTTTGATTGTGTACACCTTCCGGGTTACGGGACTGGAGTAAGTGGTGGTGGAAGGGGGCATAGGGCAGGTTTTACAATGGGGGCGGTTGCATGGGTAGGAGCCAGAGGGTAGGGAAGGTGGTTTGGAGATTTCATAAGGATGGACTAGGAGGTTATGAAGGTTAGGTGGGCGGCAGAAAGACACTCTCGGTGGAGTGGGAAGGATGTCATGAAGGACGGTTCTCATTTCGGGGCAGGATTTAAGGAAGTCGTATCCTTGCTGGAGAGCCACAGTGGAGAGTCCACTCCAGTCCCGGAAAGTATCCGGTGACGAGAGGGGCACTTCTGGGATTCTTCTGTTGAAGGTTTTGAATTTGGGGGGATGAGGAAGTGGATCTGGCAATTTGCTTCTTTACCAGATTAGGAGGATAGCTGCGGGATGTGAAAGCTGTTATTAGGTTATTGGTGTACTGGTTTTATATTTAGAAATAGAAACAACCAATGCAGACCAACCAGTCTAGACCTGTGAAGCAGCGGAAATTAAGCTAGTTTTGAATAAATGTAAAATCACTTAATAGATGCAACTTTTTAGAGAATTTTATCTATATATATAATTATTGATACGAATATTATAGAGGAAAAACATTTCGTAACAGGAAAAATATATGTAAATAAATAGATGAAGTCTACTTACCAGGCGAAGGAGCACAGGCAGTGTTACTATCACTGCTTGTGCTCCTTCGCCTGGTAAGTAGACTTTATATAATTATTGACGATATAACACATTTCGGATTACTGGTATTGTATGTAAACAAGTGATGCCTATTGTAACAAGATGTGAATGTTTACACTGTGATCAAAAACGTGTTTTGTTTCCATTGTGTTCCAACATTGATTGTTGAAACTTCCTGGCAGATTAAATCAGTGGGCCAGACTAGGATTTGACCCTGGAACCTTTGCCTATCATGGGCAAGTGCTCCACCGACTGAGCGTGGCATGCTCCAAGGCCCATCTTTACAGCTTTACTTCTGCCAGTACCTCACATGCTACTTTCCAAACTTCACTGAAGTTCTCCTGCGAACCTTGCAAAACTAGCACTATGCTATCCCAACATGTCTCACAGTACATCCTAACACCTTTATTTCCACCAGTACCAACAGACGGGGTGATTTCGGATGGTTTTGAGATTATCTTCACTATAACTTTTGTAGGTTTTGTTCATATCTCATTGTTTTTTTACGGAAGTGGTGGGGTATATGTATAACCAATAAAATATCCTAGAAACGTCTATGTACATCTACTTTTGTCTGAGACAGACAAATAAAATGTCTGAAATCACCCCAGGGCCTGAGAAAAGGAATTTTATTTATTAAAGGCTTTTCTATACATTAATTCACCACACTGAATATCTTGAACTGCTTTCTTTAAAATTTCAGGGTCATAATTACTCTGATCTTGAACACCTTTCTTACTTTTAAATGTTCTCGGCATTGTCCGAAATCACTCTTAAAAAGTACAGAATTTCGATATAGAGGGGGGAAAAAAGAAAGCGCGCGCTCCACTGCAGATTGAAAGTATAATTATGGAAACATTGTTTGTTGTTCATGTTCCCGTCCACCCTTGCAATAAACATATGTATATTCATTGTGTACTTCTGTGAACTGGTAACGAAGATATTTGCATTAGAAGCTACTCGATGAAATGAATATGTTTTGCTGCAGTAATAATACTTGACGAAATAAGCAGATGAAGAAATTGATGGAGTTAATAGTGGTACTTTAGAAGATGTGACTGGGATGACAGGGTGTGCGAACTGAATTCGGTTGATGATTCTATATACGTCACTTCACTAGGATGTCACTGTCTGATTTTAAAATTTTAATACATTTTATAATACCAGTTGTTTCAAAGAAAGATAAATTTCAGAAAAGCAGTTCCTGTTAACTAAATACCTACTATTACTCTTGTTTTTTTTTTCAGTTAACATTTGAGTCCTATCAAAGTATTGCATATTAATTCTACATTTTGAAGTCATTTCATGATGCTTTTGTTGAAGGACTGGAGCATCATGAAAAGATTATTCAACAATAAACAGAGGTTAGCTTGCAACTCACTGCAAAGATGATTGCCACAGCCTTTATCAGTACAGAGCACACTTTCATTTGTACAATCACAGGCACAACTATACTGGTGAAGTCTGTGGCTGGAAGCTAAAAGGTGTGTGTGTGTGTGTGTGTGTGTGTGTGTGTGAGAGAGAGAGAGAGAGAGAGAGAGAGAGAGAGAGAGAGAGAGAGAGAACTTGCCTGGCTGCGGGTCAACAATCACGTTTGCTGTGAGTCGTTCACCAGGACTTTGTTAGAAAAGACAATTCAGTTATGTGAATAGAATTGAAACATATATTTAATTGATTATCATATTTACCCAAATCTAAGCTGCAGCCGAAGAATAAGACTCTAAATTTATAAAATTCAATAGTGCCCACTGGTAAGCTCACTGGAAATTTAAGACTTGAAATTAGAAGGAAGAAAAAGTTGTAGGCAGCATTTTGAAATTGAAACAAAGTTAATTCATGAGGTACAAATTATGTAGAGAGGTTGAAGATACAGCTACAGTAGCTGAATTTGTGATAAGGTGGGGCTTTACAGCTGTCAGATAATTTTTAAATTCCATTGTTGGTGATCATCAGCTGTTCTTTATTTGGATCAGAGCTTCCAGTTTTGATCATAAATCATTTTCAAGCCACAGCCTATCGGAAAGACAAAGCTTCCAAAATGTACATGTTGCAATGCGTTAACAACAATGTAAATTTAAAATATAAAATGTTACTTACAGAGCAAGATCAACTTCTTATAACTGCATTACACTTGAAAATCTTTGACAAAGAGAATCTTATTTGTTATAAATGTTATACATATACACTGAAGGTAATAATTGGAAGCAGAAGTAAGCCCCAGAATTGCCACTGTAATTGTTGAAAATGGAAACAGCACCAAAATACACTGGAATTACACAGAAAATTAAAATCCTGTGACTTAAAGCTAGTGTGTGCTATAAGTAAATCATTTCCAACATGTATATTATTTGTTAGACTGTTCTTGTTATAGTAACTTTGTATTGCTGTGAAAGACTTTGCTGTCATGTTCTCAGATCTGCTTTGTCTATCCAAGTTTTAGTTAATCTGGAATTAATTTAGTAATTAATTTTCAGGATAATCGTTCCAGATCACAAATGGATTCAGATTCAGATTTGTGTATTGATGACAACGATGTCAGTTACACAAATCACCGTCGATCCAGTGGTGCAAGAGTAAGTATTTTCTGACTGATTCTTTTTAAACCTTAGTAAAGGCTGTGTGTTCTATTCTCAACGTAATTTTCATTCTTGTGGCCATGTTTTGTAGTATTTTTAATGTAAATCCACCGTAGCCATGCTGTATCATATTCAAATTCAGATCCAGCTAAATAACTCACAATTTTTAGATTTTGACCCATACAGTTTGAGCAAAGCAGTTGTATTGTACAGCACTTATAAAAGGTAGTGAACTTAACCTTTGACACATTTCATTCCAAGAGTTTGGAACATCCTTTTTAAAAGTTATCTTTGTGGTTTTTGTTATCTGTTGTTTTGAAATGGAAATTTTAGATATGGGTAATGGTACTGTTTACATTATAATGTAATTTGCTACTAATTCCTTGTCAGTGCATTCCATTATTTTGAGGCTTTTTGTTTCATATTTACATGTGATTGTGTGTGTGTGTGTGTGTGTGTGTGTGTGCGTGTGTGTGTGTGTGTGTGTGTGTGTGTGTTTAGCTTGTAGCCATTAGATAACCACACACAAGTACTCAAAGAAAAACCTTTGTTCCTCACTTTCACATTTACATGACCCTTTTACACAATTTGTGCCACTATCCATGCATTAGAAAGATATAGAATTTATGAATAAAGAAGCCATACTGTTAAAATGTTTTACATAATTATGCCAGTATTAAAGCTCTGAATAGGGTTTTGGTGTGCTAGTAGGTGGGATATATACTGCCTTTGTTATTTGTTAAAATATCTTACTAACAAGCTAATGGTAACATGTGTATCATAAGGAAATATTTGTGGAGGAATGTAAAACATTTTCTATAGAGAATTGCTGACCTGTACTTATCTTCAGGAAATAAATACACATAAAAAGTAAATATGTCCTAGTTTTTGTATCATTTAGTTTCATATATAATTGCAAAGGCTTCCATGGCCAAAGCCAGTTGACGGATATGGTATTATGTCATATTGTTAAAAAATACTTTTACTGGTGGAAAATAATAGTTTGACCATGAGAATATAGGGATATATAGGGAAAGGTTAAAAAGGAAATAGTGTGTTGCACTGATCCTGGGATAAAAGTACATGCCTGTTGTGATGGCGAGGGCAACTATACTAAATACTTCAGCTTTGAATATAAGTACTTGCCAGCAGTTCCATTTTATTATTTTTTGTTGTCTCCAATTCTAGAAATATTTGCTATCTAACATTCAGCATGCAGTGCAAGTAGTCTTGGTGAGGCCATTACACAATTCAAATATCACAAACCTGTGCTTTCTGCTAGACTTAAGTGTAGCTGGAAAGAGGGAAATTGCATTATTTTGATACTAGTATACTGTGTTCATCATAAGAATAAACTAGATGTAAACAGTACACTATGTATCCTTCTACAATTGCTGGAACAGATTTACTTTTATGTGGCACAGAAGTAAAGCTGTTCGAAGTACAGTTAGGTACAATAACAACAATACTTTGTACTGTCTGTTACTTGTACATTGGCTCTGTGAAAATGCGGAACAACAGCTTCACTGGTGTATTTAACTTGGACAGCACTGACTAGCCAGCTTATCAAAGTAACCTGAAGTGATGTGAACAATTTTCAGTTAAAGTGTAAATAGAGAGACACAATATAGTTTCCAGTTTCATTTAATTTTCAGAAATACTGAAATAACACACAGCAAAACTCTGGCAATATGTTTCGTAGGAGACCAGGTGGAAAACATAACAGCTTTCACTGTTAGCTAACATAGAATTGTAATTAAAACAACAGTGGTAAAAATTCACCGTAAAGTCAATCGTAGAGCTGCAGAAAGGGACGTAATAAAGGCAATCATGTAAACAAGTTAAAGCTTTTGGCCACAGCCTTCTTCAGTACAGAATGCACACTTTCATTCCTACAATCACAGGCACAACTCACTAACACACAACTGTCTTCTGTGGCGGCTGCGTTCAGAGTGAAGCTTGGCAATGATTGCAACTATTGAGTGGGTATGATTGGGGTGGGGAGGGGAGGGGAGAGGAGAGGAGAGGGAAGGAAAAGGATGCAAGGTGAGGGTGGGGATAGATTATTGCTGCCTTACATAGCGTGTAGGTACTGGTGGATTGAAAGAGATGTGGTATTGGGTGGCGGGGGAGGGGGGGATAAATGGGGAGGGGTACAGAAGTGGAAAATATAGTGTAAACAGTGGTTAACAAGGTGTATAATAGGAAATACCGTATATACTTGATTAATCTGTGTCCTCAAGTAATCTGTGCACCCCCAAATTTTGACGATGAAATAATTAAAAGAAAGAAAGAAAAAAAAACACAAACAACACACAGTTTTGTGTAGATGAGGATACCACTGTTCTGCTTTGAACAAGCATGTGAGGGCAGCCATCTTGGGATGCCACGTCTGTTAAATTTCAAAACAATATGTGAATATCAAAACAATTGTCACTGCGATTGAGAGGGGGGGGGGGGCACGGTTGTCATAAACAGAGCATGCAAATCTTGTAGCAACCCCATAAAATTCTCATATTTTACTTATTACACGTTCTCATACAAATTGAAAAATATTTCATTTGTAATGTAGTACTGTGGAAATGTACTCACAGTAACACACACTGAAATGAACACTTATAGAATCTGAACAGTTAATAAATAAACGGAATTGAGAGGGGGACTGATGACCTTGCAGTTTTGTCCCCCTAAAACATCCAAACAACAACAACAACAGAATTGAGACTAGTATTACCATAGGTATTACATGGTCATATATCTTTGTCAAAGCCGATATGTCATGTATTTACATCAAAGATATTTGATAGTGTATCTTTCATCAAAGAAATATCATCAAATGTAATGCCTCGCTGTTTATTTTATTATAAGAGTTGCTTGTCTTCTGTTGCTGCAATGCAAAATGTAACCGCTCTGAGCTAGCATCACTGTTGCTAATCAAGTGTGCATGTGTTTGAACATAACTGCAATACCGTGTCATAATTCATGTTTAAACTCAGTAGCAAGAAATCACTGTAACCCTGTTTTTCCAGATACAGTCTTTGCCACATGCCAATACCGGTGTGGGTAATATGGTGATACTGAACCGAATAATACCCAACTTAAGTAGATAATGTGCTTTATTACTCAGAAAGATGGTATCACAAGCAAATGCAACTAGTCATTCTTACAGCAACAATGCAGCTGTTTGTATGCGCCAGCTGCGCTGCCAAAGAAACTGATGGAAAGAGACGATACTCTGCCATAACAGTTTGTGACGTGAGAAGACCGTGTTCAGCAAAATGCTGAAACTCACTGTCATTGTCAAGTAATTATATGCAGATTTGTTAGTGGCTAAGGCAGTACACAATAAAAATTTGTTATTATCTGCTATCTTGAAATATGGCTACTATAATACTACTTTTTAATACCACGATGAAGATTTATGTCTAAGAAATAATATGAATATTTGATAATATTTCTTTATCGAAGATTGATCGAAAATATTATCGTGTAATACCGGCCTAAAGGGATCTATTTTTTAAAAGTGAAGTAATACCCGCCTAGTGTATTTTATTGTTTTAGATGGACTAATACCAACTTAAATTTGAGTAATCCGCGTACCCAAGTTTTTCCTTCATAAATTCAGAAAAAGTATGAATGGATTTCTCGAGTACATATGGTATTGGATGTGGGATACAAGAAGGATAACTTCCATCTGAGCAACTCAGAAAAGTTGATAATGAGGGTGAGGATCCAGATAGCCTGGGTTATGAAGCAGCCATTAAAATCAAGAATGTTATGCTCAGCTGCATGTTGCGTCATAGGGAAAGATAATCAAAGCCTTGACATAGGATATGGTTCACAGGAGAAATCAGTTTGCGGATATTGGGGATAGTGCCTGTCAGTGAAGGCCTTTTTGAGACATTCAGCATATTAAACATAGGAGTTATCATCACTGCAAATACTGTCCACTGTTGAACAAGCTATGTAGGAGGTTTTTCTTGATAATGAAGGGATGTTAACCACCAAGATCTTGGTATTCTTGGTTTGAGGAAGACCAGATGAAGCAGATGGGATAGGAGTTGAGGTTGTGGAGGATGGAGGATAGTGTGTCCTACCTCCAACTTCATTGATGATTTCTTAATTTTCAATTACATTGAAATAAGATGTTAATACATAATAAATTTCCAACAGTGTAACAACAATAGAACACATGTGCTAAGTTGGTGGCCAATCATTTGGTTTGTCTTTCTTTTCATTAGGTTTATTCTTATGATGACTGGTGTATAGCACTGATTTGTATGTGTGGTAAAGGACGGTGCCATAATAACTTAAAATGTGTTACACAATATAGTTAAAGCTTTATTAGATTATGTCATCTCTGACTTAAGAAACCTATATATTTTAGCACTGCTTAAAATCACTGAGCAGAGGCGAGAGAAAATATTTATAATACTGCGACAAAACACTTAAAACTATAGAATACTAATCCCAACTTTCAGAACTTGTATGTTTATTAGTAATGAACATATCTGGATTGAGCAGTACTTATGCTAAGGGAAAGGCAATCTCTCACCTAGTGGATCAATGCTTGGAAATGGGAATATCTGGTATCAGTATTCAGACAGCCTGTGGCCACAGGAGTGTATATTTGGATGTCTTTGTGGTTATTTGTGTGAATCTGTTTACTATTTCATCAAATAGAGCTAACATATTAAAAAAACTAGTCTGAATGCTGTTTCTGTTGCACATTGATCCACTTTAGGTGAGTAGTTGCCTGTTGCTTAATTTATGTAGAACATGTAGGTTCCTTCTCTATGGGCAGGAGGGAGTCAGTAATGGAATTATGAGACAGATGTTATGGTAAAAAATATAAAGAGGTCAGATGAAATCAGTAACAAAGAATTAAGAAAATGATACTCTACCTTTTGTGAAAAGAAAGGAAGAGGGGGATTGTTCATGGAATTAAAAGTCCAAAAGGATGTTAGGATGCAAGAAAATGTGAACTGTCATCTGTGGAATTCAGTGAGCCAAATGGCCAGGTAGTGTACAGGACATCCAGGTTCACTGAGTCATGCTGTAATTTTAATTATTATTTTAAATATTTTAAGACCTGTGGTTCCAGTTATACCAAAGTCAAACAAATGAACCCAAATCAATCTAAGCAACCTGTTTTCAGCCAAACTAATAATCTCAGTTTATAATTTGAGCTTGCCATTCTGCTGACACAAATGTAGTCTATTAAGGAAAAGTACTCTAATTTGAAAAGTGCCAAATTCTGTGTCACAATGTCTTTGGGAAATCTTGTCAGCAGAAATTGTGAAATTACTCATTACTCAGGACATACACTTTGGTCATTACATTAATGAAAAGACTGACTAAATTACTTGTGTAAATGAATGTAAACACTCTTTAATTGATTAATCTGATGGAAACTGTACCACAGAAATGTGAAGAAGAAAAAGGCAAAGAAGAAGAATTTAAGAGAGGTAGCATGGCTGGCCAGTACATCCCTCAGCTAAGTGACACACAAAAATTATGAAAATAAACATTAATTCATGCTTTCAGAAAAATGTGGCCTAGGTTGTGAGCAATAAAATCCACTTTCCATTCTATCCCCTTTTATCTCTGGTCTCCTACTTGATTAAAGAAATGTATCTCTGAAAGCTTGTTTTTTATTTATTTTCATAATTTTTCTGTGTCGCTATCAGTACTACTGAGCTGATGTAAGTACTGACTAGCCACCCCCCCCCACTCTCTCCCTCTCCCTCCCTTTCTCTCCCCCCTCTCTCTCTCCCTCCCTTTCTCCCCCCCCCCCCCCTCTCTCTCTCTCTCTCTCTCTCTCTCTCTCTCTCTCTCTCTCTCTCTCTCTCTCTCTCAAAAATATGAACACTATTTATGTAGTATTAGATCAGAGAAATCTACTTTCTGTAAACTATGAACAAAATAAGTCATTCCTAAGTATCCAGACCTTGTCCTTCATTGGAGGTAACTGATTAACAAAATCACATATAAAATTATGCATCCTTGTTGTCCCATTGGCTACATTCTTGTAATGTTGCATACCTAAGTGATAGTGTTCTGGCAGAGTAGATGCTTGTGACAAGGAGGGGACACTAACAAATAGAACAGAAAAGTGATGAAAATGAATTAAAAAATAAGCTTTTGGAGAAACTTTTCCTTAATCAGTTAGGAGACCAGAGGGGGAGAGAAAATGGGATAGAATGGAAAGTGTGTTCTATTGCTCACTTTTTCCCCAAAAGCATGAATTTACATTTATTTTCATACTTTTTGTGTGTCACTTAGCTGAGGGACTAGGTTTGAAGTGTGCCACAGTTGAGTCACCTAGGCACAACATGACCCACAGAATGAGTGAGTGTGTGTGTGTGCGTGCGTGTGAATGTGCATGCATGTGTGTGCATGTTGGTCAGCTCTGAGGTAGGACATACTATGAAAGCTTAGCAAAAATTTCAATTTTGTGTGCGGCACCCAACAATATGACTCTCTAATGATTAGTTACATTTACTTTTTCTAATGATAAGTATTTTACATTAGACTTTCCAAAATTGGGTAGCTCTGGGGTTACAGCACTGACAGAAAAGTTTAATTTTTGACCAAATGTTCACTTTCTTGTGGTTGTATATTACATATGTAACTGATACTTTACTTAACCACCAAAGTTGTTTATTTTTCTACAAAATAAATTAACAAGTTGTATTTCTTGTGGATGTATTTGGCTTCATTGAGGTTGCATGTGCACCCACACGTACACACCTGCACTGTTTTAGTTGTGCTGTTATTTTCTGTAACGTATTCCACATTATTATTTAAGCATGTAACATGGCTGTTAAATTGTCAGCTTTGCACAAATCCTTTTTGCATTTTATTTTGTATTTTTTACTAGTATTGTTGCTCTGTATTTTCTGTTTATTACTCTTTTACAAATCACACACACACACACACACACACACACACACACACACACACACACACACACACACAAACTAGTCCTTCATTGTGCGTTGATAAAGTGATAGTATATATGAACCTCTTATGAGGAATGATTTGATGTATATGTTTCTAAAAATGTGCCATGTAAATTGAGTGATAATTGTATGTATTAGCGTGTCCATATACCCCAGCATGAATAACTAACAGGTGTTGTGTATCTCGCTCGACTTAAGACAGTACTTTGTCTTACCTATGTTTGGAACACTAAGTTTGCATGACTTGTGGGTGATAGTTCTTAGGAAACAGTAGTTATTACATTGCACGTACACTTTCCTCTGTGTGCTTTCTTCCCTCAGACTTTGCTTCTGCAGTCTTATCAGAAGTGCGAATATTGAAAGGAATGCATTTATTCTGGTCACTTTAAGGATCATCAAATATTACATTATATCATACGTTATGTTATCTCTTCACTATCAGATGAAGTTTTTGCAACTTTCTTGTTGCATGCAATCATTCTCAAAGGAGGAAGCAGATATTCACAGCCAGTTAAGTGTTGAAGCTCAGAATTTCATGTAGTCAAAACTACTACTTGACCAGTGCTTACATCTGGTATGTTTTGACATTTTGTATGATTGTTTTTGTAAATACCTAATGTATGTCACCATTTAGTGACATAAATATGTTCATGTTTCTAAGTATATATGTCTATTGATGTGTTTATATTTCATGAAAATGCTTTATTCTGTCAGTGATATGTGATATTCATCTAAATTTATAATACAAAACCTAATTCATAAAACATTTAATACTTCATGAGACAAGTACCCTTTGCTGTTAATCAATGAGAAATTGTATCTGAAAGATTGATCTGTTTATTTAGTAGTGTATTATTGATGAGTGTATTTTTTTAAAAAATGTTTGTGTTATCATAAATTAGTGAAATATGCAAGGAGACTTGTGGGTCATGGCATACTGGAAAATTGTTATCTTAATTCAGAAAATAATTTGTTTAGGAGTGAGAAACATTTGGGAGCAATGGTTGTAATAGCAAAAATAATGACAGTGTTGTACTTCGTTCAAAATAAGTTCAACAATGTAATAATAATCTTTCCTCTGCATTTGTTATTTCTTCATTCTACTTACTTTCCAATGGAATGTAAATGACAACTTGTGGAATACAGCTTGATATGATAATTGCACTATAGCTACCATATTGCCTTGCTGTTGAATTTCACCTTCCATCTGTGCTGCTCTCCACACCATTGAGATCTGCTGCATGAGATGATTATGCTACTGCTGCAGCATTAAAATATTGTTGCAGTTAAACAACAAAACATCAAATTTCCTTTATAAATATCTCATACAGCAGGTAAACTATATAATTTTGAACTGATTGTGATTTATGGCTGTTTTCAAAGATATACTGTTTGTAAAGACAATGAAATAAGATATAATAAAATTCCACAGTAGACTTCATAAGGCATCAAAACATCAAAGAGGATAATCAGCAGAAAATACAATTACAATTGTAGAGTAGTTCACCTGTTTGTGGAATGTAAAAGCATACTATTGAGATTTGAAGAGTTCACTCTTTATCAGTGTGCAATTTTTTCCCCATACATCTAAATCAGTCAACATCAGTAATGATTGATTTTATCTTTCATAAAAGAAAACATCTCAATGACTTTAAATGCAAATGGGTTTTAACACCTTTACTTCATTACAAAACATACAAAAACATGACTGATGAAACAGAGAAAGTGATTATCCAATGAAATTTACAAGAAGAAATTCATAAATTTAATATTTAATATAGTGATTGCCAATAATAGCCATTGCATAAATTACCAACAAGCTGAAAATTTGCATTAATGTTAGGGATACCATTATAATGAATCTGTGAGATGTCCCTGTTGATTCCATGCATGCAAAGAATTTTACTCAAGGTCAAAGTTCACAAAAACAGAAAAATAGCTTTTTTCTTTTAATGCTGTTTTCCTTGTAGGCCTACTTCACTGGTTTAATGGAATCTTAGGTCTTAATCAATCATCATTGTCTTTTCTTCTCTTTCTCCTCCTCCTCCTCCTTCTCATACATCCTCCTGGTAAAGGTAGAATAAAAAATTGTTTAAAGCAAAAACCCACTTTCTTTCTCAACATAGTCCCCTTGCAATGCTATACACTTGGTCCAGCAAGTTTCCAATTTTTTTCAACCCATCGGCAAAGTAGTCTTTGTCAAACTGTGCAAAATAGTCTCTCACACCGATAGACACTTCCTCATTTGAAAACTTCTTCCCATCAAGACAAATTTGCAAGTTTGGAAATAAGAGGAAGTCACCTGGAGCAAAGTCTGGTGAATAGGGTGGGTGAGAGGAACCAATTGGAATCCCAAGTCGTGCACCTTTGCCACTGCAACTGCTGCTGTGTGGGCTGGAACATTGTCCTGATGAAACAGCCCTTTCTTCCGTGCCAATCTTGGACCTTATTCAATTAGTTCCTGTTTCAAATGATCTACCAGAGCAGCATAATACAGTACAATTATGGATCTGCCTCTTTTCCAAATAATCTATCAGGATTATACCCTGGAAATCCCAAAAGACAAGTGCCCATCACCTTTCCAGCTGACAAAACAGTCTTTTCTTCTTTGGTGCGCTCTCCCCATTCTTCGGCCATTGTTTGGACTGTTGTTTGGTCTCTGGAGTGCAAAGGTGGCTCCGAGATTCATCCACAGTTATGACTCTGCACAAAAAGTCCTGTGTATATTACGTGAACAGTGCGAGTTTATGAGCAGAAATGTTCTTTCATTTCCGTTTTGGGTCCAGAGTAAACAGGCGCTTGAGGCGCTAAACTACGATGCATGAGGCCGTTCTCCATCAGGGTTCGAATCCCCTCTCGGACATAGATGTTTGTGTCGTCTTTAAGGTAGTTCATAAGTAGTTTGTAAGTTTAGGGACTTATGACCCCGCAGTTAAGTCCCTTAAACTTAACAAACATTTGAACATTTAAACAGGTGCGGGACCCATCATGCACAGAGCTTCTTCATGGCCAGTTGTTCATGGAGGATGTATGTGATGCACTTGTTCTGTTGAGATGCTTACAATGTTAGCTATCTCATGAACTTTGAATCTTCAATCTTCCATTACCATATCTTGCACCTTATCGATGGTTTCCTGCGTGGTGACTTAAAGGGCCAACTGAAATGTGTTCCATCTTCCGTTCTTCTCCAACCAGGTTTAAACTCATTGATCCAAAAGTAAATGGTCTTCGTTGTTGGTGCAGAACCCACATGGACCTCATCCAACTCAGATTTGATCTGTGCAGCTGTCCAAACCTTCAAATGAAACGGTTTAATGCCTGCATGAAACTCATTTTTCTCCATCCTAAGGAACTAACTATGCAGTTACCATTTCAGCTGGCAGTCATCAATCAACTAATAACAGCTGCTGTTTGAAACTTTCATAATATCCACGTAAATATCAGGCTCACCAACAACACTGCAGATTCTGAAATTTCCCCTTCTTTCATACAAATTTATCAGACTTATCAAACCACCCTCTTAAGTCAAAGAATGCATACATACACAGGTTTTCAGACTGAAAATTTGTAAAAGAAAATTTAGTTTGATTTACTAAATCCATGTTTTATAAAATTGTTTGTTTAATCCCAACTGTACTAATGCTGTACTTCCGGTGTATCGGCCAGTAAATAACAATTGCTGACATAGGCCAATTGCAGCAACAATTGAAATATCAATCTGTTCAACAAAGTGATGATGCAGTTGTATATTTTTACTTGGCATCCTTTAATTCAACACCTGATAGCATCCACTATAGGAGAAGTGATCTTGCTACAGGCACCTCTAGATTAGTCCTCTGCCATATAATATGTGTCAAACTGGTGAGTCTTTACTCTACATCTGCCATAAGTTCTTTGTAATGTGATTATTAATAAAGTTTACAACATTCCCCAATCCTTAGTCTCACTATTTAGAAATGATCACAGATCTTTTCACACTACAAAATATTCAGAAAATGTACTAGAGAAACATTCTGCTTTTATGTATGCGTGATATTTTGCAAGCTGGGGGGATATAATCAATTATAAATAATAATAATAATGATGATGATGAATTTCTGCATATGCAGATTAGCCCAGATTACTTTCAAAAAAGTTACATATAAACTTCTTATTGTAATTTATTCATTACTGTTTTCAGCAAATCTATATTGCTATCTTCAGATCTTTAAATAGTTTCAGTATTACATAGTAACATTATGTCACTTCACAAATACAATTAGGGCTCATTGATAAGTACATCAATTGTTGTGTCTAGCCTAAAACTGCATTTATTATGTGAAAGGGAAGAGGTATCTGGGTACTAGGGCATACAGGAATCACTAAAAGTGATCAGCGTGATAATGAAGTCATTGCCTCTCCATTTACATGTGGTTACCTCACACCTTGGAAGGAAGCTTGATTGACAAAATGAGAATGTTAGACTGGAGGCACAAAACAACTTATATAAAGAGAAACCTACTAGAGAGGTGTGACAGACTTGATTTCAGTCACTCTGGTGTAAATAAATTGTGTCATTGATACTAACTGTAAGAGGTTGCAGGTATACCAATTTGGCTAAAACTGTAAAGAAGCGGGAAGAGAACCTTTCAAATTTCTAAAATATCTCACTAGAGTGACCCATAGGAAAAGAGAAGACACTTGTGCAAGATTTCCAGTTACAGTATAAGCAAAGTGTAAGCTAGTTCTTAATGTTGGCATCGAACAGTAGATGAATTAATTGAATGCATATTTTGCAGCCCAGGTTAGAATCCTGCTACTTCCTAATTATTCCTTGTAATGTTAAACTTTTAATTATGAAATTTAAATTTAAACATTTCAGTTAATGTATGTAAAATTTATATGTTTGGTTTTTAAGTAAGTGCCATTTAAAATTGAAAAAAGACGTGCTAAGATATTTCAATAATTTTGTTTGTACATGAAAGCCTGTACCTTAATCTAATTTTCTACATATAATTTCCTTCAATATTGAGGCACTTGTCATAACGTTGTACCTCCTCATAGAAGTCTGCTGCCTGAATTGTTAACCACTGCATCACAACCATTTTGACTTGTCAACGACTTGAAGACCGTCCAGGTGTTTCTTCAAGTGCAGAAACAAATGGTGGTCAGCTTGCTGTAAGACATTGCACAGTTCAAAAACAAAAGACGTGACAAGTTGAGCAAGGGCATCGTTTTGCTGCAAGACAATGCCCGTCTGCATGCGGCTAATCCAATTACAGACCTCATCACATCTTTTCGATGGGAAACTCTAGATCATCCTCCGTATACCTCTGATCTGGCACCCAGTGACTACCAACTGTTCCTGCACTTGAAGAAACACCTGGGCGGTATTCAAGACGGTTACGAAGCCAAAACAGTTGTAATGAAGTGGTTTACAAGTCAGGCAGCAAACTTCTGTGAGGAGAGTACACAAAAATTGGTACAACATTATGACAAGTGCCTCAGTATTGACGGAAATTATGTAGAAAAGTAGATTAAAGATACAGGCTTTCATGTAAAAATAAAATTATTGAGATATCTTAACACGTCCTACTTCCTTTTTTTTTTTTTTTTTTTTTTTTTACTTTCAAATAGTACTTACTTAAAAAACACACCTCGTACATAGTAGGCATTAAAGTACTCTCCCAGGAGTCTTATTTATTATAGAACAAATGTTATCCGAATCTGGTAACTTTATATGAAGTACAAACTTTTGACGTAGTTTCATTTATCATAATGTTACAGGCAAGCCTTTATTATGAAATAGGTAAAATTACTTAGTGATCAAATATACAGTATAACATTGAAATAGAAGTTTTTTAAATTATTTATTTATTTATTTTACTGAGACTGAGAACTTATCCCAACCTTTCAAAACTTCAAACTCTGGTTTCTGTACTGCTGAATTCCAGCTATGTCATATAGACTAAACCTACTCTGTGCCTTCTTTACATTGCAAGCAGGGCCTTTCATTTTTCTTATTCATCTCTAGACTTGCAGCATTTTATTAAATTTGGCTTTTTAAAGCAGGGGTGGTTTTTTTATACAAATCCTGACCTCTTGTTCCCTTATTCCTCACTCTTGTAAAGCCTAATATCTTGATGTTCAAAAGTTAATGCACTTTATGAAAAACTATGCCTTTGTTATTGCAAAGAGCAATACTGGTTTGTGTGGACTTGAGTGAAGGAGGGACATTCCAGTGTGTACATTTTGCTTTCCTGGCTTGTTTTGGCCCTGCACATTGATGTAACAATGTCAATATGTTTTTGGTTCTTACTAATTCATATAACATGACAACTGGATTCATAAAACCTAATGTATGTTGATATAGCAATGACATGCAGTTCAGGCATGTGATTTAATTTTAAATTGCAGGGGCTAACTGTACATTTTATCTAATGATGTCTTTCAATATGTTGCTACACTTTTTGATCTTTTGCACTTTGTAAATCCCCTTAATGTGACACTCAAGAGTGATAATATGGCCAAAATTGTGATTGGGTTTTAATAAATAAACCACAACAGTCAAAGGATTAGAAGCACTCTTGCCGTCATATAGATTTCACACAATGAAAAGTGTTGGGAGAACAAAACCTACTGTCCTACAGAGTAGGTACTTTAACCTGTGCTTCATGTTTCCTCAAAAGCAGACATCACTTGTGGAGGTAATAATTGTTTAAATAATGTTTGTGATCAAAACTGAAATCATAATATCTAGTGACAAGTTTAATAAATGTCCTAACTGTAACAATTGCATACATTTATCGCAAGAAAAGGAAACAGTGGGAAATAGATTGATGCCGGCCACGGTGGCCGAGGGGACTGAGGCGCTCCAGTCACGGTCTGCACGGCCACTACGGTCGGGGGTTCGAATCCCCCCTCGGGCATGGATATTTGTGCCGTCCTTAGGATAAGCTAGTTGATAAGTAGTTTGTAAGTTTAGGGACTGATGACCACGTAGTTAAGTCCCATAAGCTTTACAAACATTTGAAATAGATTGAAGTACAGCATAGCAACATAGAAAAGTACTATTATGCAAAGTACTGGCTGTTACATTGACTGCAGTCAAAAACAAATGATGATCAGCTCAAGCTTTTCAACTTCTATTGATTTGGGACTAGGCAGCTGATCGGTCAGCATACAATTAACACGTTGTATAGAAATATATTTTTCTAACATATGTCTCCTTATTGCCAACTGGAGAATAGGGGATGCTCATAATTTGGTTCGGTATTTTTTTTTTTTCTTTTTTCTATCTACCACGAGATGTGATACTAAACTGCCTAAGTTTACAAAGTGTAAAAATTTAGTGTTCTAGTGATTATTAGTAAATCGTTTAAAGAAACACAATAGGAAACAAGTGAGATTATGTAAGTGGCTTTCATGTAGCCTATTTCTGTCCCCACCCCCTCCTTTTAAGTAAACTCTACCAAATTATTTAAATGTCTTAATGCTGCAAGTGTTTTACAATGTCCCAAAAATTTATTCATTTGTGTTGATGAAAATAAAAATGAATAAAAAATCAACTTCATCTAACAAAACACTGTCTTTTGGTGTTTGAAATTGTAATGTAAATAGTGAAAAATGTCCTCTCATATTGTAATCATTTCTCATTTTCCAGTTAGTGGCATGCCCTTTTTAACTCTTATAGAATCAGAATAATCATCATTCAGATGATCAGTCTTCTATTGAGTTCCACTCTATCATTTCACTGATCCCATGAGGTTCATTTGCAATCCATTTAGGTTACATGCAGGAGATGTCAGTTCACATTACAATTATGTTATTTTTAGAGCAATAAATACTGATTCTTAACTAATATTTCTGAGCAGCTGTGTATACTTTGTGGTCTGTGTAACAGGTTTATCCATCTCAATTTACCACTTCATCCTGCATGAAGATTCTGAGTAATGGCTATCAGTGTCTCATGTAGCCTTCTTTTCAGTGGATCTGACTTCATCTGCACTGATTTGCTTTCTTCTAATTTTACAAATTTCCACTGAAGTGTGCGGGCATATAGTTTTTTAACCCTGGTTTGGTATACAATATGTGTTTTATATTTATAAAGATGTAGGAGGGTTAATATTTGAAGTTTCCTAAATAATGGGTAGCGTTGTTAATTATGATGTACAATTCACTTATTTAAAATGATTTTTTTCTGTAGCATATTGCTCACATTTGCACTGTTAACTGGGTTTCTCCAAAAGACAGTCCATACCTAATAACATATTTTAAGTAGCTTATATACGCTAATTTTCATGTGCCTTTTTCTGCTTCTGTTCATAATGTTTGAACTGGAAATGTAATTTGCTAGCTGTCTACTTAATCTGTGCCTGTAATCTCTACAATTTTTTAGCCAACCTGAAAAGCCCTATGGGCTACCCTGAAATATTTGCCTGTCAGAATAATTATTTTCCCTCCTTAAAGCAACGTTAATCCTTTGCTATCTCTCCATATATCAGAATGAAGCCATTATAGGACACTTTCCCTGATGTTATACTTAGTAAGTTGGTAAATTAATAGGGCATGGTTTACGTAATCAGAAGACTTTCTAAGTTCACAGAAGATTCCTAACACTTTATTGCTGTTGTTGTTAGATAGAATTATTTACTCAACATAATTGTTTACTATATATGGATTGTTTTTCCCTAATTGGATACCAAAGTAGATTTTAAGAAAAAGTAAACATTTTATAATTATATCTTTTTTATATGACTGGAAGAACTGACATATAATAATAATTTCCCGTGACTTATCTTGATCATTGTATACTGGTTTAATTAATACATATTCCATCCAAACCTAAATTGAGTGAGGTTATGCAATGATTAGCACAATGGAGTCATACTCAGGAGGCGGCAGTTCATACCTGCCTCCAGCCATCAAGTTTTCCATGATTTCCCCAAATTACTCTAAATAAATGCCGGGATAGCCTGTTTTCAAAGGACCTGGCAGTTTTTATTCTTAAGAAGAGGTGACCATTCTGTTGAGGGGTCATTAAACCCTACATTTCCTTCCTTCTTCCATCGAGACCCACACAATTTTTATTTTTTTACATCATTCACAGAACGTTTGAATATTTTAAGGTACTCAGAATTGCCAATAAGGCTAAAGGCGTCACTTTATTTTGCTCTTCCATTACATTCACATCAGACTTTGCTAGATTTGTAAGGAATTTGAAAACACTCTAGTATTTGGGTTTAGCCTACAGTAATGTTTCCTTAATGTTTAATTTTTGAAATTTCTTGATTACAAGCTTTTGAACCAATGACTTACCACATGTCCTTCAATTTACTTATCCTGTGAAAACTAACTTGATTAGTCTTTAACTGGGAATCTCAAATCATTTATGAGACATATTAAAATTTATATATTTTACAAGTGTCTTCAGGAAGTACTTTAGGTCCAACCAAATACATAACTGAATTGAGAAAAATAGGTCAACAAAATGTTTGATATGAGCAGACTGGTTGAGATTTCATTCATTCTTGAGATTTTAATACTTTCATAACTACATATTCCGATTTACATACAAATTTTAATAAGTAATTATGTGTGTAAATTGAATGTAAACAACAAAAATATATAAATACATTTTTCAGGAATACTGCAGTTGCAAAACTGATTGCTACATATATCGAACAACCACAGATATTAGACTTGTTAATCAATAATAGTTTTTTTTATCTACTTTTGTCACTCATCTTTCAAACAAATTGTATTTGTTTGCATTTGTGCACAGGCATGCCAAAATGAATTGCACTATTTTATAGTAATTACTAGATTTGCACTAATTAGTTTAGCATAATTTTGAATGCTTTTTATGTTGATTTTTGTTTGCTTTGCTTGTTTATTGCAGAACTTTTACGTATCTAGTCCACAACAAACTGGGAACCACCTTTAATTGTGAAGTTTGAGAAGTTGTGCTCTCATGCCGGAGCAGAAATGGGCTTTGTGATTCTGTTTTATAATGTAGGTGATTTTTAGTTGTTTCAAGTAATTTAATGTATAGTAAATACTGTATCCTGTTGTTGGCAGTGTTTTGTGATATTTACAGATGAATGTTTATTTTGAGAGATATTACTTAAATTCTAGATATGGGACAAAGTGAAGTTGCAGAAGTATTCACAGTATCTTCAGAAAACACAGGGCAGTATTAAACAGCATATGTTGTTGCTGAACTGTATACTTGTGATGATCAAGTTGGTGTGTAAATATATTATTGATGAATGTTTGTTAGCAAGTCTCCATTAATGTTCTTGTTTCTTATGGGGAGCTTTGGTGACAAGAGAAACTGAAAGGGGTGAGGGGGAGAAGATATTACATCGCAAGTGGCATCAGGAAATCAGTATTAATAAGGCTGCAGTTAGAATTTCATTCTAGAATTCTTGTAAATTTATTCTCCACTGTTCCTAAAACACATTGAACAGTGGGTATGTGTCCTTTTGAATGTTTGTGAATGGTAACAGGATTTTTAACTATTTTATGTATGTTCCTTTCCCTTTGTCTCAGATTTTATAGAGAATGTTTGTATATTTATGTATTTATTTATTTTGTTACTGTTTGTTTTTCACATACCAGGAAAATGGTGGCACAGATTATTTTTAAATACATGTATGCATGATTCTGTATATACACATAGTAGTATTTTACTTTTGAAAACATTGTTGTAATAATTATTATTTTTAAGTTAAAATGGCATGTACATTATATTTTCCAAACCCTGTAACTAGTGCTGTGGATTGAATATCTTTTGTAAAATATGAGTAGACAATCAATGAGCTGTAATGCTCCAATTTCATTTCTCAAAACTTCTTTCCTTTTAAGTATGTGTAAATTTATAGTATTTGTTGCAGTTACTATAAAGAGATTATTTCATATTTGAGATTACCTATATTCACACTAGAAAGCTTTACTGCTTCTAATATCTCAGTTTTAAAATATAGTTTTTGACATCATGTTACAAAATATTTTGCATCATGGCTATAATTCCAGTAATTTAAAAAAAAATATTGTGCTATGACTGATGTGTACAGAAAATAATACAATTTACTTGAAGAAGTTCTTGTACTTTTTTTAATGAACATAGCTAACTTTAGAATGAACAGTAGTTTTATAAGATTGTAATGCATGGTACTTGTAGAATTGTAACAATAAGTAATCTTTGACCAATCGGAAGTATCGTATACTGTAACCAGAGTGCTATCATTTATCACACTAAATTCTTCCTACTGATAATTTGATACGATAAGCACCATATTTTAAACAGTCAATTGTTTTACAAATGCATGCCCATTTCCTGAAATTAGTCACTATAAAAATTTTTTGGGTTGCTTGAAAAAACATAGTGATTTTAGACTTCAGTTGTCACTGATTTAACTTCATTGGTAAAGATTTCATTCCTTTATGTTAATATTGTATTTTTCTTCCTTCCTGTATCAGTGCAAAACAGAATGAAATGCAACATGAAAATGTTGGGATGCATGTAAAATTTTGCACATACTAAGACAGAGGTGTAATATGTGATCAGTATTGCAAAAGCATACTTGATTATACTATCAAAAATCATACTCTTATAGTGTCCTCTTTATTCATATAAAAATTGATAGAAGTCAAAAATACAACTTCTTTGTCAGCACCTTTATATGTTATACATCTTGTTGAACAATTAGTACGAAAGACATCTGCATGTTTCTGACTTTGATTTCCCAAAAGTTATCATAAATGCTGCTCGCACATTTTCATATACTTCTGGGTATTCACTAAAACAATAAAAATAAATAAAAGTTGGCACACACATGTAAATTCTCATGGAGAAGATTGTTACACTCCATATCCTTCTATAAAATGCATAGTGGAAGGTACCAAAAATTGAAGAAAATTGTATCGAGGGAATCAATGGGGTTATTCGAAAGATAAGAATGTTTTGTTTTGATACGAAACCGCACCACCACTGATCTTGGAACTCACTTGGCAGCAGCTACAATCCAATATGGTTGATTAGTAATTGCTATACAACTTAAAAACGTATTGCACAATTGACAATCCCACCAAGGTGCACAGTGTTATCTGTTTGTAGACACACAAATAATCCAAGCCATTGAAATCTGCAGATAGATAACTGAGGTTTCCGATAATGTGATTAAAAAGCATAAGTTTGGAAGTAGTGTTTAATGTTTAATGTTAACCAGTGGAGGTTTAAAATTGGTAGTGACATCTGACAGGTGGGTGTGTAGCAAGTGGAGGGGTGCGTAGTTGCATACTGAGCCAACAATGTTGAGCACGCTAGCAGGCGGTGACACCACGCCTACCTTTATAGTAAGCTGCCAGAGCTGTCTACCAAGGAAACATTCTTTGTCAGGTGCAACAGTACTTACAATAGAACATTCTTTGGTAATCGTATGGTATAATGTCAGCTACATATGATACTTTAGTAAGATATACTAGTTTCTAATTAATAAGATAAACATATCTCTGTCACAGAGCCAAGTCCAACTCCTTTAACCACTGGACAGCTTCCTGACTGACTATATGGAGTTCGGTCATCCCTCCTGAAAATGATCGTAATGGGCAATTAGTAATTATGTGGGTCATCGTTTGTATGTCTGCTCCACAGTCACATGTCTGGTCATCTGTCTGTCTGTCCCCATTTGAATTTCCAATAGTAACAGCAACCAACACCAGTTCGGAAGCGGTTGATCAAAGACTATTCTCTCCTGGGAAGGTCCATTCCTAGGAGCTCCTTTGAGGGATCGTCTATCCAGATGCTGTTTTTCCATTAAACGAATCCCAAGTTCTTGCCCAGTTTGATTTAGGTGAGAAGCCACTCTCATGTACAGCTGTTTTAAGAGGTGGTTTACACAATTTCAGTCGGCTTACCTGTGGTGGAAGCTCAGGCGTGGACAAGATCTTATAATACTCTTTCATTAAGGCTTCCTTACGTCTTAGATCAGGAGGAACGATGTTGCATAATATTGGGAGCCATTGAAGTGGTGTAGCCATCAGTGCCACTGATCATTCTCATTGCTCTATTTAATTGTACATCAATGTCTCTCATATGAGCACTGTTGAGCCAGACAGGAGACAAGTATTCAGCTGCAGAGTAAACTAGGGACAGAGCTGTTGTATGCAAAACCTTAGCACTGGCTCCCCAAGATGATCCTGCTAAGTGCTGCAATATGTTATTCCTAGTTTTAACTTTGTCTGCTGTTTTATGAAGGTGATACTTAAAAGTAAGAGGTCTATCCAAGATGACTCGTAGGAATTTTGGATGTTCCTTATGTTCAAGTTGAACACCATCAAACGAGATATTAAGTTTATAGTCGGCCATCCTATTACTGAGATGGAAACAAGCTACTTCAGTTTTATTTGGGTTTGGCTTTAGTTTCCATATTGTGAAGTAATTTCTGAGGAGAGTTAGGTCAGATGTTAAAGTAGTTTCCGTCACTTGAATGTCTCTGTGTTGTGACGCTATGGCAATATCGTCGGCATAAATGAATTTTGTAGATTGCGTAGCTGGAATATCAGCAGTGTAAACATTATAAAGAATGGGAGCAAGAACCGAACCCTGGGGAAGGCCATTGTGAAGCTGTCTAAACCCACTTTCCGTGTTGCCGAGATAGATCTTGATCAGACGGCCACTTAGCATTGAGTTCACAAATCGCAATAAAATAGGACAAGGAATGAGATTGTAAAGCTTCACTAGGAGGCCCTTCTTCCAGACGGTATCATAAGCTGCCGAGAGATCCAGAAAATCAACGGAAGTGGTACTCTTCTTTTCGAAACCAGTCTCAATGAAAGATGTCAGTGCTAGGACCTGGTCACAGCAATTATGGCCTTGTTTGAAACCAGCTTGTTCAACAGGGATACTAGCAGTGAGATTGGGAACAATACGGTTGTAGATGAGTCTCTCGAGCAGCTTGTAACATACACTGAGAAGTGCAATTGGGCGATAGCTATCTGCACGGTCGGCTGGTTTACCAGGCTTCAAAACAGCTATTACTTTAGATCTCTTAAAAGCTTTTGCTAGAGAGCTGTCTTAAAGAATGTTATTGAATAAATTTAGAAGCCACAATCGGGTCTTGAGCCAGCATGTTTAATAAATTCTGGGAAAATATCATCTATACCGGCAGCTTTCCCAGTCTTCACATCAGAGATTGCCACATGCAGTTCCTCTAAGCAAAAAGGTTTTGATACTTCCAGGGGAGCCTGCTGGCATTTCTTAACTTCATTTAGTTTATAGGATATTAATCTGTCAGACTGTTGCCGTTTTGACTTGGATAGTCTACGATTCGTTTGGCTATATTGGAAGGATCAGGGTGTGTGGGAGGCAGTTTTTTCTTGGATACACTGGTACACAATTTCCTCAGATGTGACCAAGCCTTTCTGCTGCTGTGAGTGAAATCTAAACTCTGAACTTTTTTCACCCATTTCTCTCTCTCTCCTGGCATTATCAAGGGAGTTCAGTAGGATGTCGGCAGTGTTTGAATCTTCAGTGCTGATAAAATCGTTATACAGGTCTTCACACTCTTGGCTCCATCCCGGAATATGTCTTTCTGTAGCCTCAAGGTATACAGGCTTTAGCTATAGCTTTAAGGAGTCCAGCGAATCTGTCATAATTTTCTATTGTAGGAGGAATGAATCTAATGTTGTCCTCTAATTTGGAAGTAAATGCCTCCCAGTCTGCTTTATTAAAATTCCACCTGGCTCTCAGAAAAGATCTTATTAGGGGAATCTTAATCCCAACTGATATCAGCACTGGCCTGTGCTGCGACCGTGGGAATGTGCCAAGTACCTTCCTCGTAACTAATGGAGATCTTAATGTCTGATCACAGGAACAAAAACACAGATCAGGTGAATATCCACACTTCCAGTGGGCTGAGAAAAATGTGCTGGAGCCTTTTGCATCAAAAACCAAGGAAAGGTTATTATTTTCAGCCCATTCAGCTTAGGCTATTCCATTTTCATTATCAGGCGAGTACCCCCAATGGCTACTGTGGCTGTTGAAATCACCGACATATAGGGAAGGGTGTTCGAAAACTGGGAGAACCGTATCTTGCCATTGGATGTTGCGAGGCTTGTAGACATTAACTATGGTAGTTCCAGACACTTTCACTGCCAAAACAAATATGTCATCGTCACAGCTTTCATGAATTATAGATAGATCATCCAAGTCCTGTCTAGCATATGTAGCCACGCTATGGCCTATCTCTCCCACAAGTCTGTAGCCATGGATATTGCCTCTTGAACAACTTTTAAGATCTTCTGCATGGGTTTCTTGTAGAGCAACAGTGTAGAAACAACAGTGAACACCCAATACTACATGGTGCTGTTAACCCACAGGGACGCAACAGGGCACTTTAGCAACTGAGCCGGTGGGGAAAAGGGTGTTCCCTGGGCAATGGCATCACATCACCTGTGACGAGCCAAATGTCAAAAATCACAACTAATTTTAAACATACTATAGATAATGCATGTTTGCATACAATGGGAGTTACACAGGACTTGTTTCATCTTTTTAGTGGGAACTAAAACATCTGCCATGCAGTCCGAACTTAGCCCCAAGTGATTTTAACTTATTCTTCAAATTGAAAGATTTTTTGAGTGGTTAACACTGCAGAAGTGATGATATAGAAGCCATTAGTGAGTGTTTCAAACAACTTGGCAGCAACTGATTATGCAAAAGGCATAGGAAGCCTAGTAAAAATTTACAAGAGTTGCCTAAATTTGAAGAGTGACAAAAAGCAAAATAGCTTGAGTGACAATTTGTATGTAAAATACAGGGAATCTCATGAATTACGCCTGCCAGGCATCTGCAAATTGCGCTGTACGGCTCCCAGCCGCTGCCACCGGCCACGGCAGCCCCCAATTCTCGGACTCAATTGGGCCGCAGATGCATACACTAAGTCTAAAAAACAATGCCATCTGAGTAACCTAAGCTTACCTTTATTCAGTAGATGTTCATAATGATCTCCCTCTATGGAAAGAGCGGCCTGACATCTCTTGAACACATTTGCGAACACTCGACGAATTTCGGCTGCCGAAATTTGCGAAATGACTAGTCAAATCCTGTCTTCCAACTCTTTGAGTGTATGTCTTTTAACATTTCCCAAAGATAAAAGTCACAAGGATTTAGATCTGGAGAACGAGGAAGCCAGTCAACTATCCTAACATCAAAAACACTTCATATTGCTGCCATAGAAGCATTGACAATGTCTAGTCTTGCATTGTCCTGCATGAAATAACCGCTCTGCTTTGCAGTGGGTGAAAGTTCTAGAAAAAATGGATGCAGGATATTGTTCACATACCTGTCAGAATTTCTTGTTTTGTGAAAAAAGATTCGACTAGTCATTTCCCAACCGAAATTCATCGAGTGTTCGCAAATATGTTCAAGAGATATCAGGCCGCTCTTTCCATAGTGGGACATCATTTTGAACATCTACTGTAAATAAACGTAAGCTTAGGTTACTCAGATGGCAATGTTTTTTAGACTTTAACTCAGTGTATGTGCCTGTGGCACAATAGAGTCCGAGAACCAGGTACTGCGGTGGCGGCAGCCGGGAACCATACTGTGCGATCTGCGGACGCATGGCAGGCGTTTTTCGTGAGACACCCTGTACAATTCAGTTTAAATTTATATACGTGGGTGGGGGGGGGGGGCATACTATACTTTCTGAATGACCCTCTTATTCTTCGAGATGTAAAATTGGGGTTTGTACCTTTGGAATAATAAACTTCATCACCATTTGACCAAGCAAATGGAAAGTTGTTGCATGTATGTACTTGGATTTGATGCTATCATTTTGTCATAATGTATTCACTGTATATTTCTGCTGATAAGATGATGGCTGAATCTTAAAAAAAAAGGCCCCTAAATCTGAGCTCATCATATAAGATGGTAAAAAAAAAAAAAAAAAAAAAAAAAAAAAATTAGATTGAAATTTAGCCTGAAATTTAAATCGTGGAGGAAAGATTACGAAAACAAAGGCTTGCGCAAGTTAAAAAATTCTCTTTACAAGCTGTATTAATTTACTGGGTAGACAAGGGTACATACGATAACCTATACGCCATAGAGCAGGAATAGAGTTATTTACAATTCAGCTTGATTTTACAATGTCGCTTGTCAAAAATAATTTCTCAATATATCCAGAGTCGCACTGAAACGATTAGCGTATATTTACGTATGGAGCAGTGAAAGGGTTAAAATATGTCGGAGCTACATGCAACAATTGCGGCTTCCTTTGAAATCATTTATCTTCTATTCTTGGGCAATTTCATGTGTTTTCACCCGCATTACATGTGCATCGGCACAATAAATGTCTTCTTGGCGAGAGAAATTACTTTTCTTGTAAATTTTATGGTTTAAAAGAAAAAAACATGCTCCTTCACAAATGGATACAATGTAGCACTACACGCATGAAAGTCCAAAAGCAGAGCACAAAACACTGCAACAAAGGGTGAAAGCCCAAAAGTCATAAAATCCAGGTGTGCCAGTCTTGAAAACTACTTATGATGGCTTCTGGTAGCATTTCTCGGAACTACCATTCACAAAACTTAATTACGGCAGCTTCTAACAGCATTTTTTGGAACTTCCTGAAGCTTTGCCTTCAAATCTAAGTTGCAGGCGTATTTTTAGATCCTGAAAACTGGAAAAGAAGTGAGGCTTGCATTCGGGTAAATGCGGTAAGTGGAATGAATGGAAATCAAATCCGAGGAAACTGTACCTCAATGAATTAGGCCTTGAACTTTTGAAACCACGTGTAGAACACCGATTCAGGGACTTGGAAAGGACTCAAGTTGCCCATTATTTGTGCGGTGGGAGAGATCATTGGAAAGAAGCTAGAGGTGACCAAAACTGCTGCAGTTGAAGAACCAACTAGGAAAGCACATATACTTGAAGAATACAAGTAACCAGAGAGCCAGGGACAACATCACAAAAACCAAGTTAACATGTGCAAGCTGTGATCTACATCTGTGTAAGACACATTCACAATCAACCATTTTGTGTGCAGGAGGTAAATGCCATCTGTAAATGTTAGTATTCTCTCCAAGTGAAGAGAGTTCCTTTTTTTTTATGTACCTTAAAACATATTTGTACAAGTGTTTTTATTTCAGTTTTTGAAACTTCCTGTCAATAATTAAACTGATGTTACATTGGAAACAGAATAACTTAAAATAAATACATTTTACAGGATTTACAGCTTTTTTCTAACACTAGCAAAATTTGCCCTTGGTTGGTGCTCCATGTAACCTATAATACCTTGGTGCTCCTATGGTTAAAATTATCGTACATTTTCTCCTCCTCCCCCAAATGAATATGAATAACTTTCATTGTGTCATAAAAGGATGTATCTGAAAAATTATACCTTCATATAACTTATAGTTCAGGAGCTGTGATGACAAACATTGAGTTGCATGAAAGCATAACTGCAGGGCCAAATTCACTGTCATTCAAACACAGCTGAATATGACAGATGCAGTCAATATCCTCTCTGGAGTCGTGTGATGTAAATAAGCTAAGTAATAACCATATATGTGCAGCATATCTCGCATATGTTTATTTTCTCCATATCTTAAATAATCCCCATTTCAATTTCAACCTACAATATAATGAGGACAGTTTACAAACCACTACAGAGATGTTCACATTCTGTGACTGACACATAAAAAAGACTCACTAGAGAATATAAGCTTTCAGCCTTTAGCTTTCATCAGAAAAAAAGACACCATTCACACAAGCACACTTGACAGACACACAACTGTTATCTCTGACAGCTGCACTCCAAACCACGCTCATTGGTGAGTGGCTAAGGGGAGAGGGAAGCAGGAAGATTACAAGGAGGTAGTGGTGGTGGGGGGGGGGGGGTCGATACAGCACAGCTTTATGGAATGTGTAAGTACTAAATGGGTGGAAATAGAAGATACAGGCTGTGGCTAAGCCATGTCTCCACCATATCCTTTCTTCCAGGAGTGCTAGTCTTGCGTGTTTGCAGGAGAGCTTCTGTGAAGTTTGGAAAGTAGGAGACGAGGTACTGGCGGAAGTAAAGTTGTGGGGCGGCATCGTGAGTCGTGTCGGGATAGCACAGTCGGTACTGCGCTTGCCCGCGAAAGGCAAAGGTCCCCGGTTCGAGTCCCGGTTCCGGCACACAATTTTAATCTGCCAGGAAGTTTCATTCAGGATAGTGATTTGCCGGGTTGAGAAGGGCCAAGTGAAACTGATGGGGGAGAAGGAATTGAGGTTGTGAAGGAACGAGGATAGGGTATCCTGTCCCTGAGTCCAAATTATGAAAATATGATCAATGAACCTGAACCAGACTGGGAATGTGTATCAGCAAACTTTAATATTTTATAATAATTTTTTGAATAGGTAAAAGAGTTTTCATTGTTTCATATGAGACAGCAAAATCAGTGATAGTTAGAAAGCTGTAATTTTCGAAAAATGTTGACGACGACAGCCCGTAACCCTATCCAGGGCAACTTAATTGAGTCTTAATGTGTTAAGAAGGAATACCTATCAGTTGGCTTCAGTTTAAAAAAGACACAGCTACTACAGGAATTTTCTCATGAGTGATCCCCCCACCCTTCCACTAAACTGTCATCTATAAGCCAACCAACCTCCCCTTCCATGTCTGTAGAAGTGCAGGCCTTGCCTGGTGAGATCAATCATGGCGCTGATACAGTTTCACAAAATGCACATTTGTGGCTCAGTTTCACCAGCAATCTTTTCCAGATCACCACCAATGTCACTCTCCCTATCCCTATCCAGACTCTTCTCAGATCCACCCACTATCACTACCTGATCCTCTTTCAAAAAATTCCAGCATAACTTCTCTATATTTACAACAACCAGATCCAACCCTGCACTAGGCTCCACAATACTGGTGACCTGGTGCGCTCTCCCCAACACTTCCTGCAATTGCTGGTCTAAACCTCTGCTATGTGGGCTATCTAACAGCAGAACCTTCTTCTTTGTGTTAATCTTTCCTACTGTTTTAGGTTTCCTAACAGCTGTGGGCTTGTGCATGTTACCTACACCTAAAACTACAAGAGGCTCCTCTCCACTTAACGCTGGTCAAATCTATTGTTCACACACAATGTGAGCCTATTTGAAAACTTCCTCTTCCTAAATGCCTTTTTCCCAACTGCTAGTTCCCAGTCGCCAGCTCCCTCTCCCTCCTAAACCTACCTAATTCCTCCTTTGCATTCTGCAACTCCACCTGAAAGGCACAAATCTTATGCTCCTGCTCATCTACTTAATTTTTTCTCGCCAATAACCCTGTAATTCCAGGAGAGGATCTCTAACTTTCTTTTTTTCTCTTTCTTTGCATCCTACCCCAGATAGCACAATACGCCCATACACAGGTTTTGTGTATATGGACTGTGAAAACTGTGTTGAGGTCCTCCTGTAGCTTTCAAGATTCCCAGACCTTTCCATCATTGAGCACATGTGGGATGACATTGGAAGGGACTCATTCCCAGTACCGATCCAGGAGATCTGGAAGGACAGCCGCAATGACAAATGTGCCTCAGAGGAGGGTTTGTCACCATTCCAAACTGCCAAGGCCAGGCACTGTGGCCAGAGGGGATGCCACACCGCACTGACCTGGTACCAGTGTTCCACGGGTAACTGCCAATTGCCTTGTCTCTTTTTATCCCATACTTTAATTGTCACTGACGTTACAGTATTGTCACGTTGAAATGGAATTAGGCTTGACTTCAAAGGCAGGGTTGTCGACTGAACACAGCACTTATACTGAAAGCACTTTTATTGCGAACTGAAGTATACACGCAGCACTGAGTGCCTCTCAGGCAGAGTGCTCTGCTATTTATATGCAGACAGAATTACCAGAAATTATAAGAATAGTTAACATAAGAAACATGTAGAACCTTCTGGAAATGATAATTACAAAGAAATAAATTTTTGCCGGTGAATGGGATTGAACCGGCGACCTTTAGCACCGCAATCTGTGACACTATCCCTTGCGCCATGCCAGCAGTCGGTTAACTTGGGATCTCACGGCATTGCTCCCTCTCCTGAAAAAACAGCAGCCTGCTGTTAGGTTCACTTTGGAGCCAGCTGCATTGTCCTGGATGTTGATCTTGTCATGGGTCCTCTGTATGGCAGTTCTGGAGAATCCTTTCCTTCTGCACGATTATCCACGACAGACTTTCCTGTCATGGCTTCATACTTTCCTTAGAGTCCTTGAACATGAAGCCATTTTGGCCTATCTGCTCTTTATAATCGTAGTGAGTCTTGTAGTATTACAGAATAAACTACATTTTCTTCTAGTATCGACTTGAGTTAATCAAGGCGTTAATTTGCATGTGAGCGGCATAGATATGCAGTGTCTACTGCAAGTATCTGTCTTTGTTGCAGATATGTAGAGCGGTCGGCATTGCAAAGTGGATTGTAAGAGAAGAGGGTAGAAGAGAATCATGGAGTAAACGATATAGAAACTCTGTGTTTATATATGAACTCCATGTGTGAAAGCTTTTGTTTTAATTATTCTGCTTTTTGACGTTGTTCAGATTGGATATAATGTGCAAAAGAGATATGTGAACTTATTCTGTCATTGTATCTAATTGGCAATAAAAGTATCGTAATTAATCAGAACAAATGATGTGTTGTTCAGCAGTTATGCAACGGTGTAAATTTACGAATGTCTTTGAAGTGTAATAATTTGAAGGGATTTAGAGGCACAGCATAGCTGGACCTCATTTTATTGTTAATCACCTTCAAAGATAAAGAGGAAGTTGCAAATATGGACTTGAAGGGAACTTTACACCATATAATCCATAAATGAAATTGAAGTAACAACACAGGCTTCATGCGGAGGACGTGAAGAAAGTCTCTTCGTTTTTGTCATTTTGATGACGGCTCATAATCCTCAACTTCGTATGTGATGTCTGACAGGCGGCATATGACACGATACAGACCAAAGTATTGCTTCAATAACTTTTCTGATAGTCCAACTTTCTGTACAGGGGTAAAAATCTCTTGGGCTGTACACAATAGGTCAGTGATTGTCGTTATACCGATGACGAACCTTCTCCTGGGCGTCTAGCATCTGTATGCGAGTCAGTTGTCTTGCTTCTTTGACCCTAGTGATGAGCTGTTTCACATAGTCATCCTGAGTGTCATCCGGTTGGAACGGAAACAGCTTATCCATTGTCATCTCAGCTTCATGGCCATGGAGCAGGAAAAACGGCATGAAGCCTGTAGTGTCTTGCCTTGCGGTATTATAAGCAAATGTCATAACTGGCAGTACTGTATCCAAATCCTTCTGCTCAACATCGATGTACATCAACAGAATATCTGCTAACATCTTGTTAAAATGTTCTGTAAGACCATTTCTCTGACGATGGTATGCAGTTATCCTGTGGACAATGTCACAACGTGACATTACCTCAGATACTAGTTTTGACTGGAATACTTTTCCACAATCAGATATCATCACACATCGTGCTCCATGCTTCAAAATAATGTCTTCTACAAGGAATTTTGCAATCTCTGGAGCTTCTGCAGTTGGCACAGGTTTGGTGACAGCGTAGCGTGTGATGTAATCAGTGCAGACTATTATCCATCGGTTACCGGTTGTCGACTTCGGGAACCTCCCTAAAAGATTGATCCCAACTCAGTGGAATGGAGCTGCTGCCAGCGCAATCGGTATGAGATGCCCTGGAGGTAATTGTGTCACATGCTTCCATCGCTTGCACTCTTTACGCTTCCAGTAATACCTGCGTCTGATTCTGTCTAAGGTCTTCACGAATCCCAGATGACCGGATATTGGAGCATTGTGGAAATACTTGAGAATAGCTAGCTGGAATGACCACTAGCCATTTGGGGCCCAGTGGATTGTAGTTACTCCTATACAATGTTCCATTTATAAGTTGGAACTCTCCATTGGTCGCTTATCCTTTCTCCAAGGCCTCTATGGTTTTTAATAGTGCTGGATCTTCCCTCTGTTTAGCTGCAACGTCACCTAATTCAGTGAGGGCTGAAATTTCATTCATGCTGTTGTGTTCCACTAGTGGATTCCTCGAAAGGCAGTCAGCATCCATGTGTTTGCACCCATTCTTGAATACCACTGTGACATCGTTCTCTTGGAGTCTTAATGCCCATGTTGCTAGTCGACCTGATGGATCCTTCAAGCTAGTCAGCCAACACAAAGAATGGTGATCTGTCACGACAGTGAATGGTTTGCCGACTAAATACAGCTGGAACGTGTTGGTAGCCCAGATAACTGCAAGACATTCTTTCTCAGTTGTAGAGTAGTTTATCTTGGACTTTGAGAGAACTCTTGATGCATAGGCTATCACCTTTTCAGCACCTTCCTGAACTTGTACAAGCACTGCACCAAGCCCATTACCACTGCCGTCTGTGAGAAGTTCCGTTTCTGCATTCTCATCGTACAAGGCTAGCACTGGTACGGAAGTTAGAACCTCCTTAAGTGCCTGGAAAGCACTTTCTTTTGTCTCATCCCAGTAAAATTTGGCATCCCCCTCCAGAAGTTCTTGTAAGGGACGTGCCTTGTTACAAAATCCTTTTATGAAACGTCGGTAGTATGAGCACAGCCCGAGAAAACTTCTCACATCACGAATGTGCTGAGGAGTTGGAAATTCTGTGACTGCCCTTACTTTATATGGATCAGAACGGACACCATCTCCGTGTATGGTTGTTTTCCAATTATTTAAGAAAGTCTTCAGAGATATTAGTTATTACTTCTGCCTTTTTTGCTCTCAGGTCTTTCAAAGCTCTCTGAAACTCTGACAATGGATTTGTGTGCCTTCCAAATTGACACTAATTTGAATTTTCTATTACATTATCTGTCAGTTGCATTCTTGGGACTTATTCAAAAAGGTTGGAAACAGAATACAGAATTTTGATAATATTACTTACCTAAATTCCTTAAATATCTGTACCCGTCACATGAAATACAGAAATCCCTATTTATCTAATGAAACAATTTTACTCTCAGAAGTCATTATTTTCTGGTGCATTTAAGAAGTTCAAACTACCATCAACAAGTAGATTTACGATATATGGCATTGACACAGGGTTACCTTTGGCAAAGGTTTCCATTGGACACAGGCTCCTTAGTCTCTTGTGCCACATCACCTGCACTATTGTCTTTGAAAATGATCTAAAATACGAGGAAGGGGTGCTAATTACCACTGGAGACAGTACCCCAAGATGTAACACAACACACAAACAAGTCGTATTCATAAACATTAAGTCGACATGATGATACAGATTTAAAAATATGAATCATGTCATGGAAATAATTAATAGTGACTGGTAAGAATAAACTTATTTTGTTAGGAATGAGCATTTTATTAACATGAATATTATTAGATAAGGAGAATGAACTACACAGAACAAACAGATAGAGGAATCTTGCAACAGACTCGTTGAAGGAAAATCATGTAGCTGTGCAAGTACATGTGGCTATTTTTTATTGTGCCTGCCAACTACACAATTCCTTGACTATACAGCACGTGCTTAAGTTTATTCCTTCTGTTATCAGAGTTTAAATTAACTACCCAAAGGTTCCCAGGCTATCATCCACCAGCAAACAGAGAAATAATTTCTCATTACCAACCCTAAACTATTTCCAACCTCATACTCCAACAACTGTTTAATCCTTAAATGCATCAAAGAACATCACTATATGTGGCTCACACATGTCCTAGCTCTTTCCGGAGAATTGTCATATGCTCAGTAAATCCTCTGCACATTATTTGTTACTAAATTTTCAACAACCTAAAATAAGGTCCTACATGTCAAATCAGTGTTTCAAAATTTGCATGTCACCTTCACAGCTTATACACACAAGATGCCAATTAGAAGAATGTACACTGACTTAGCAAACATCATGGGATAGAGGGGCACAGATGTTGCAGGTGTACAGTTTGTGGACTGCATTTCCCTGGGTAACTGTTATTCCATAGGAGAACTGACTCTTAGTTGTGCAAGTGGGCTGTGTAACATACAACCCTCTTCGTGAACTGATGTAATTTGAATGGGGCATGGTGGTTGTCACCCGATGGATGGTGCAGCAGCTTCACACATTCAACCATATGCGAGTGTACTGTGAATGACTGAATGAGGGTTTATAGCCCACAACAAACTACTAGTCATCCAGGCACCCTATATGGCTGTGAGCAGTGACATATGACACAGATTATCAACAGCGACTGAAGAGCAACAGTGCAATAAACTGTGGCTCAATTCAGCACAGGACATGCTATATACTTCTTTTAGTGGACAATCTCAAGGAACATGTGTTCCATGGTGTATGGATGGGAGCCATTGCCACACATGGGTGTCATTGGTTACAATGGCTTGAATTTATTGCCGATCACCAGGGATGGAAACTGGAATAATGGTGAAATATGATATGGTCTTCCAACATCCTGATGGTTCTGTGGTGTTTCAGGGTGAAAACTGCAAGCTTTCACACAGATAATTTTGCATTTTGTGATGGTGTAAGAAAAATATCTAAGGTTCATATAATCGTTTATAATTATACAGCTCGAGTCCCCATGTGCTAATCCACAACACAAATAATTTTAATCACCCACACAAAATTATATTTATTCCTATCAGGTCTCCGTGAGATATGGTTGGGCTTGTAATAAATTGGCTTTGTTCAAGTCTGAGGGAGCGCCAACCATATCTGTTGCAATGTTCCCAAAATATTAATACTAGCAGGCAGGAGTATTCACTGAAAGGAGGCCAAAGTTCTTTTTATTCCTTCATTATTATGTGTCATTTATTCAGGCAACTGTTCATAAACATGAATGTTTAAGTCCTTCACTTGACTCCAGAGTATGCCCAAGTTATCTAAAGACACCAATTCATGAAAAATAAAATCAAAGTTTATCACCAGAAATGTTTCTAAGTCCAGCAATGCCACTTCAGCTGAAAATTACAAGTCCCATGACCGAAATAATTCAGAGATCCATACCGCAAAATTTTCTTATTCCTGCTCTAAAAATCAGCTGAAAAGCACAAGTCCCACAAATGAAATATTTCAAAGTTCCAACAGGGTGTAGCAAGTTTGTTCCACAAATGCAACTCCAAAAATTATTCTAAGTTCACTAACTCTGCTAAAAAATTCCATGTATCAGGCAACAGCCTAGTCACTACACACACACACACACACACACACACGCACACACACACATCGTTGCACTCTGAATGATGCAAACACACTCCCTGAAAACCAAAAATGAAACAGAAATTTTCTTCTTAATTAGGAAATGACATCAGAATTTATATACATGATATGGTTTTTAAATTATTTAATAAATACAAAGTTTTCGTTAATGCTCAAAAACCAAATTTTGACCCCTTATTCAAATTCCTTGAGTTTGAGAAAAAAAGGTATATACACCACTTAGCATTTCTGAATGAGGGCTTTCATTTGAGATATTGTTTGAGCAGTTTGCTAAAAGTGTTTCCAAAGTTACAAAATTATTATTTAATGACAATATTCAATTTACTATATCTCGGAAAATGTTAATGTGACTGGAGGTTTGTTTATAAGCACAACCAGCTATTCTTTAGCTCCAAAATGAGGCTACAAGCTCCTGTATACCACATCAGTCAGCTGTTATTAATTTTTAAATAGTTGCAAGATGTTGTTTTGCCTGAATAACGGGTCCTCTCCAGCAGCTGTCATTAACATTGTTCTAACCGCCAGTATTTACAGTCACATGATTGTTACACCTTAGCGATACTCAGAGCTGCCACCATCTGTCGGCCATCTCCTGAACTCAGTCGACTCATCTGTCAGATGGATACATGGCTACCTTATTTTGCAAAGTGTCGTAACAGGCTGACTGGGTGGGTCTGAGACATGTTGCCAACATCACTTAACAAGGCTTGTCACAGCAACACCAAATTGTTTCTGTGCTATCCAGAAATGCTTCCAGAAACATACAGAGAAGGTCTGAAGACTGAGATAAACACCCCAGAATCCATATTACAACCCCATCGAGCATATCTGGGATGTTCTGCAACACAGGCTCTGAGCCACAGATCTTGCTATGACTAAGAGGCCAGAATAGACTGCCACTTCACAAATGATTTAATGATCTAGTGTTAACTGTGTCCAGAGGAATACCAAGGACTAATTGCCATGGTACCTCACTCACATGTAATATTAGGAACCAATGCCATAGTATATGCCTAGTCAATTTATAGAAGAGTGAAAAAAGAAAAATTAGAATCTGATTGCTTGCAATCAGTGTAGCTTTAAGAAATGTAAAAGCGCCAGAAAGGCAGTTCTGAAGTTATACGAGGTAATGAAAGGAAGAGAAGGGAAAAAACATGCTTTCATAGAAAATGTTCACTCAGAAAAAGCATTTTGCAACTTTAAATGGTACTCAATTATTGAAAAGCTGCTGAGAAATATAGGTAACATGTAATATGTACAAGAACCAAGAGGTAGCAATCAAAATGGGAAATTAAGAACAAGTGCTATAAACGAAGAAGAACTAAGAGAGGGATGCATTCACATGGGAAAACCAGACTAGTAGAGAATTGAAATGTTGAGATGTGGTGTTGCTGAAAACTAAGTGGCCTGGTGTGAAACGAGAAAGTTGTCTTCTGAATTGGCAGGAAAGGAATAAGTGGAACATGCTAAATATAAGAAGGTACAAGACAATAAGTGTATTAACATATCAGGAAGTAACCTCTTTGGTAATAGTAGGAGCCATAGTGGAATACCAAAATGAGAATGTATGTAACAGAAAAGGAGTACATTGAATATAAGTGATACTACATTGTGAAGATTGGAACAGCATATGAGGAAATGGGAGTGGGGGGGGGGGGGGGGGGATAATAATAATAAAATCCCTCTGCTTTGCTAAGACATCATGGGCAATGCTCCTCAGCATGTTCACGTGGCTAAAATTCAAGTGCCCTGAAACCACCTGCTAGTCATAAGTATCACTTTTAGTTAACCAAGAGACTACTTGAATATATATGAAGAAGTCATCATCTCTGAGTTAATGAGAAAAGGATCTGAAAAATTACACCAGGTAACAAACAAGGATGGAAACAGCAGTCAGCAATTACAACACCAGAATTAGAAACAGATCTCTGGCTGTGCTACTGCCTTCTTGTTGGCTTAAGGAATGGAAAGAAAATAATGAATTCGTTAATAGATTTTATGTGAAAATGTTAATTATGTAATAAACTTGTTCATAACCCTTTACCACAGAAACTCTAATTTTTCAGAAACTTATTTAGCTGCATTCAAGTAGTGTCACTAATTTACTCACATCAAGTTTTACAGAAAAAAAAGCAGCAGCCGAAAAGACTTTCATACTTTTTGAAGTTTTTCAAATATTTCTTACATATCTGAAAGAAACTTGATCAATAAACAAAATTTATTACGTACGAATGCATAGTTTCACAGCGAGTTATGCTGATAAAATTCTCTGGCTTCCAGCCCCATCAAGTGGTTTTTTATCCACGAGCTTTCAGCCAAAATGTCCTTGCCCATTGTCAAGTGGTGACTGTTTTATCACTGCTGCTGCCATCCTTATATACCTTCGTGGCCTCCTGTGACGTCACTGACGCTCAGCCGCATCACCATATATGGCAATGTTTTGGCCGCGTGCCTGCCATGCCCGCTTCAACCGTCAGATGGGCAGGTCCCAAGCTGTGCTCGGCTGCAAGCCATTGTCTTTTGATTTCGATAGCTTCTTTTATTATGCTATCCCAGAAAGTATTTGTTCTGATAATGACTGATGTATCCTCGAACGCAATGCGATTTTTGTTTTCCAGAGAGTGCTCCGCAATTGCTGATTTCTCGGGATAACGTAGGTCAGAATATCTTTCATGTTCAACACAGAGCTGTTCAATATTGTGCACTGTCTGTCCGATGTAGAACTGTCCACACCCAGACGGTATTTTGTACACACCTGGCGTTCTAAGGCCTAGATCATCTTTCACAGGTCTCATCATCTGTCACAATTTTGTAGGAGGCCTGAAGACCGTGTCGATCTCATGTTGCTTAAGAAGCTGACTAATCTTTCCCGTTACCGAGCCACAAAACAGCAAAAATGCAAGATTCTTTGTCTCCTCCTTGATGGTCTCGTCTTTGGATGGAGAGCTTCTGTTATCTGGCGGTTGCTGTAGCATTTTTCTTAAACACTTAATGACTCACAAAAACATCTGGCCACCCTTCTTTCTCCACAATTTGTTCACTGTGTTTATCATTTCAAGAATACGACTGACTTCATCAGAAGAATAAAATCCTTGCATCTTGGAGAGGAGGATATCATGGTCAGCTTTGATGTGGTGTCATTATTCACAAACATTCCCATCAAAGATTCCATAGACCTGCTGACCCAGTTATTTGACGACACTACTGTGGATTTATTCAGACATACTCTGACGTCATCAAATTTTTTATATGGCAGAGAATATTTCAACCAGATTGACAGTGTCGCAATGGGAAGCCCATTAGCTCCTGTTATTGCCAATCTGTTTATGGAATACTTTGAGAACATCTCCATAGACACAGCTCCTGCAAGCCTAGCTGATTCTATCATTATGTTGACAATATATTCGTTGTCTGGCCACATGGATGTGAAAAACAGGGTGAATTCTTGGACCACATCAACAGCATCCAAGACAAAATCAATTTCTCAATGGAGGGAGAGAGAATGTTGCCCTGCTGTTCCTTGCCGTACTTGTCAGGCACAATACAAATGGATGCCTTAGCCATAGTGTCTACCAGAAACGTAGTCACATGGAACTGCATTTGCACGCTACAAGCCACCACCACCCATTGTAAAAATGATTTGTTCTAAGGATGCTGGTGCACAGAGCATTAGTCTCCGACAATGAACATCTGCAGAAAGAACTGAGCCACTTACTGAGAGTGTTTAAGAAAAATGGCTACAGCAGCCGCCAGTTAACAGAAGCTCTGCATCCAAAGACACGCAAGCAGGAGACCGTCAAGAAGGAGACGAAGAAGCTTACATTTTTGCCTTTTGTGGCTCAGTAACAGGAAAGATTAGCCAGCTTCTTAAGAGACCTGAGATCGACACGGTCTTCAGGCCTCCTACAAAATTGCGACAGATGATGAGACCTGTGAAAGATGATCTAGGCCTTAGAACACCAGATGTGTACAAGATACCATGTGGGTGTGGACAGTTCTACATCGGACAGAGTGCACAATATTGAACAGAGCTGTGTTGAACATGAAAGATGTTTTGACCTACGTTATCCTGAGAAATCAACAATTGTGGAGCACGCTCTGGAAAACAAACATCGCATTGCGTTCGAGGATACATCAGTCATTACCAGAACAAATACTTTCTGGGATAGTGTAATAAAAGAGGCTATCGAAATCAAAATATCTGAAGAATCTCTTAATAAAGATGGCGACTTGCAGCTCATTTTTTTGGAGATGTATAGCATTACTGAGTCAAATGTACCATCATTTCAGAAGCATGAAATAGAAACATCAAACAGGTAATGCTTACTCTGTGTTTTATTATCAAAGCAACCAGTGTCAACTAATCATTAGTATCATGTCTGTTCTTTTGAACTTGTCCATAAGAACAGACACCGTTAGTTGACATTAATAGCCATAAATTTGTGAATTTGAAATATTGAAACATCTCAATCACTGCAGTCCAGTGAAATAAATTAAATGCCAAAATTGAAATATTGTGATGAACCGAGATTCAAACCTGAATTTCCCACTTCGGGCCAGCAGTTGCCTTAACCAATTAAGCTATCCAGTCATGCTTCCAGTCCTGCCCACATTCTCAACATATCACACACGATGACGGCAGTGCACCTTGCCCATTACTTCATCTTGCTAGCAGATACACATGTTAGTGCATCTGCACAGAAATTATCAATTGCCTGTTAGGAGCATATGTACAATTTTTGAGACACCTTTGTGTGACATCAACAGCTATAAATTTATGAATTCGAAATATTGAATTATTTCTATTGTTGCGGGGCACTGAAATAAATTCAGTGGCAAAGTTGTGCTGGACCGGGATTCAAACCGTGTTTTTTCCACTTTGGGACGGCAGTCGCCATAACCAATTAGGCTATCCAGGTGTGCTTCCTATACTGCACAAATTCTCAATTTATTGCATACTATGATGACAGTGCCCCTTCCCAATCCTTGCTCTTCCTCACAAACGAATTCATAAATTTACGGCCGTTAACATCATCCAATGACTTCTGTTCTTTTGGACATGTCCGAAATAATAGGTACCATATCAATACTTGTATATATTTTCCCAAAAGGCAATTGACAATTTCTGTGTGAACCTACAAAAATGCCATATCCCATGCGGGAATACAATCGTAGCTGCGAGCAAGAGAAAGTAATGGGCAGGGGGCACTACTATCATAGTGTGCATTACGTTGAGAATTTGTGCAGGATGGGAAGTGTGCCTGGATAGCATAATTGGCTAAGAGAAGTGGGAAATCTGGGTTCGAATCCTGGTCCAGGACAAATTTTCAATTTCGCTTTTGAATTTCTTTCAATACCTTGCAATGGTCGAGATGATTCAGTATTTCGAATTCATAAATTTATGGTCATTAATGTTGACTACTGGAATCTGTTCTTTTGGACATGTTCAGATGCGAGCAAGAGGAGTTAATGGGCAGGGGCACTACCATCATAGTGGGAGCAGGATGGGAAGCATGCGTAATTAGTTAAAGTGAGTGCCGACCCAAAGTGGGAAACCCGGGTTCAAATCCCTGTCCAGTACAAATTATCAACACCAATGAATTTATTTCAGTGCCCTGCAATGGTCAAGATGTTTTAATGTTTCAAATTTACAGTCAACTGAGCTGAAGCATTAAAACATTATATGTACAGATTTTGTCCCATTTAATTCCTGCAGATTATACAAGGCATACACTTGTCCACATCTTAATTTTTTGTTAAATATATGTATTTTGCACTAAGCTAAATGAAGAAAAAAATTAAATAAACCACATGTACTCAGTGCATCTGAAGTCTTCATCAAACTTATTGTCTTCTTTCTGCTGTGTAAATTCCAGTAATGTTTTGAGAATTAAGGGAAGTAGACAGTGTGACATATGGAGGTTTGGATCAGGCCGATAGCTTTCACGAATAGGCAATAGTTAATGATAAGTGGAAAGTTTTTTTCCCTAATTCTGGTTTATACAAGGCAATCAAAAAGTTTTGTGTTTTAAGGCTGTATAGGTCAGATTTGGCATGTCAGTCAGCTAAAATTACAGTGAACATTGACACAATCTTTCCCCGATGCAAAAGGTTGAAGTTACCATTTGGTTTTAACACTGTCACTTGCTGCAGGAAGAAGTCCATAACTGCAAGCTGTAAATCCTTTTGACACACATGTTACCAGTAACAGTTTGCTGTAAGTTATGTCAGAGTAATTTCTTCAAGATCAAACGGATACAGGTTGCATCATAATAGTTATCCAGAGCACAGTAGGCCTCTTGCATTATCTACAGCTTCAAAACCCTCCATTGATGAATTTGTACCAAATTTGTGAACATGTTCTGAATACTTTCGGGGTGGGGCAGTAAATATTTTGCCCAGAACAGCTGCATAAGAGAACAAGACTGTGATATTTAACTTGATTTTATTGTACTTAGTGACATATGAGTGACTAATAATTTTTAACTTCACTTCATTGCTAAGCTGGAAAGACAGTTGTTTTACTGTGGAACTGGCATTAATATAAGATAATTAGAGTTATCATTTAGTTTTAGTTTTCTTTGGTGGCAATTAACACTTAACACAACTTCATTGAAAATATCTTGTTTCTGTGTAACGCCAGAGATTTTGGCAAAAATGAAGATAGCACATATTATTTCCAGCCCACAAATAATATGCTTTAAGTGGAGCTTTTATTCTTGCACCCAAAAAATTAATTAATTTAATTAAATTAAAAAATAAAATAAATAGAAAAAAAGAGAAAAACACAGCTTTACTTACAGAATCAGCAATGGGTAGCATCTTAAACAATATTCATTCAGTACAGGGGTGTCGTGGATATCAAATTAGCAGTTTTATTTGCAGCAATATTTACACTGTCTTTCAGTTTCGGTAGGACTTGAAAGATGTGTAACAGCTGTTATACATTTCAGAAATGTGACAATCACTTCGATGAAGTAGTTGATGAAATATTATATGAAAACTTGTTGGAACTGCTGTTTCTCCAGAAAGTATATCAGACAGTGATAAGTGGTATAAAAGGCAACATTAGTAACAGAGCTGGCCCTAAATGGCACGAGACCTTGTGCAAAACGTCTGCACAGAGCTCTCCCACATCCTGCCTGCCCCACTTTTGTCATTTCAAAAGAATTCTACGTTTCGTCATTGACATACTTCCAATATATCAAAAGACTTACTACAGCAGACCTGCTGTTACAATAGAAAAATAATTAACCAGAGAAGGAATCTTAATAAGTATGACAATTACAAAAAAGTTAATAATAAAATATAACCTTTTTCTATCAGAATCCATCCAATTTAATGAATTTCAAAATCAAAAAAAGGTTCACAAGTATTGTTCAGGATAAACACTTGCATGTTTTCAGCACTTACTGTGCTCTGTAGTTACAAGATATTAAATTAGTTGTAGGTTATAAACCCCAAGGGCCTTCTGCTTTACAAACTTGACACAAAACATCTTTTCCTGCTTTTTGATGAGAAAATTCATTCAGTAATACCTTCAAAACTCAATTCTGAAACTATGTTGTGTTCCATTGTCAGCACAGCAAGAGAAGACAGGTGTTCTTGCAAGATGCTGCTTCTGAAATAATGTTAAGAAAATAACTTTCAGAAGGCAAATAAATGTAGGCAATTAATTATCATATTTTGCTATCCACCTTTGTGGCTCAGTGGCAGCATCATCACTAAACACCAATGCAAGAGGTCCAGGTTTGATTTCCGGCAGAGGACTGTGTGTTGTGTGTTTGTCGTCATTACTTTAATCATCATCATCGACACACAAGTTGCTGAAGTGGCATCAATCAAAAGACTTGTAGTAGGCAGCCGAACCCCATGAAGTAGCATGTCACTACATCAAAGCAGCTTTGAGTAGGAGTTTGTCACTCCTATAAGGTGCAGCAGATGGGTGAAAAAAATCACCATGCCAGCTGTGGTCTTGTGCCAAGTGCCAAGCCATCCTAATTTGACTCTTCACAGCAAGTGCAACAGGGAGCACTGCACAGCTCAGCTAAAGCTGGAACAGCCTGACTTTTAGGAAACATTTGCTAATAGACAGATGTAATGCTTGGTTATTAAGTACAATGAGTAAAAAGGGGTGCAGGAGGGGCCAAGAAACCATGAATCACATACCTCTTAATTTAAGCATTAGCAATGGTCATTTATTGACAGTGGATATTACTGTAGCGCATCAGTATCAGAACTCCTGGTTCCTTCGACTCCAATACAGGCATAAATTTCTAAATCTGAGATCTACTCCATTGGCCATAGTCATGTCATAATGAGTATATACTTGAATTACATTACATTAAAAGTAGTTTCAGAAACAAAATTTCAGGTGACATTTCTAATATTTTGTGCAGGGCCCTGTGCAACTGCCCCATTTGTACATGCCTAAGGACAGTAGTAATCCTCCCCAAATGATCACTAAGGTGTGACATGTAAACTATACTATCCGTTCTGCTGTCAGTAAAGAAAGAGTAGATACATTTAATATTTCATTATTATAAGGATTTTCTTGTAGCTGTAAAAAAAAAAAAAAAAAAAAAAAAAAAAAAAAAAAAAAAAAAAAACCCTCATTTTTTTTTCCATTGTTCATCTTGCACATAAAAAAATGGAGTAACAAGAAATTTTCTGATAAAATTACAAGTCCATGTTGAGTTGAGTGTCTTGAAAAAAATGGGGAAAGAAATACCTAACTAAGTTTTTAATGCCACTTTACTGGGCTAAAAGTAATTACTTATACTAGAAATAATAATGTTATGGTTTGGATATTTGTACTCAGAAACATACAAAAAAAAATTTACTTGTTGTAACTATGTTTGTTAAATATGTCTATTTTTTCATACTATATAGTTTTCCTTATTGTCACTTATCTCTTTGTCAACAGAGTGACAGTGTGACAATATCTGGTGATTTAGGCCTTGGCAGTCGTGTAGTGGACACACGTGTTCGAATTCCTGGACCAGGTGGAAATAACATTTAATGTGATTAAAAAGTAACAGGAAGGCTGTGAAATATGAAGAACACAACAGTATTGTTTTGTGATTATTTCTAGAATAGGAAATGTGTGTATCTTGTGTGAAGTTCTCTAAAGACTAAACAGACATTAGATACAGTTCACTGCACTATAATTTGCCATCAGCTGTGCTTGGTATGTGTTAGAAATGTTTCATAATGTATATTCTGTAAACAACTGCATTTGAAACTGCCTCTCTCTCATCAGTATTTAGGAAAATTGTGTAAGTGCAGCACATGGTTAACGCCATTATAACCAGCAAATGAAATTGTACACTTGTTGCTCATGTATCTTCGTACAAGAATTATTTAAGAACTCCAAAACAAGTAACTGGAAGCAAAATTATTACAATACAAAAATATTTAAGGTTTTTTTCACCTGCTTTATTCTTCTGTAGCAGTTTTATCTATTATAATTAAAAATATTTGTTCTACATATTTTACTCAATGATCTCACCTAATATTTGCAGTAAAAGAAAGATGGTATGAGTAAAGACATAAAAGTGAAAGTTATGTCAGGCAGTGAAAGAAAAGGAACAATCTCAAAGTCATTTAAAAATAAATTCTTATGAAAGTATGTTTTTTTGCTGTTCGCAATGTGGAATATGCAAATGAAGTAGGAAAAACTTACTTGCAACTTTATTAAGTATTTTATCAAGTATGTGATTGTTGTGCTGGAATACAAGTAAATAATTTCCTTTTTAATACTGTATTGCAAAGAGGATGACATAAATATTAAATTGGATAAAGTCAGTATTTTGTTGTTGACTAAAAAAATTGCTTTTGTTTCTGTCGCATTTTAATTTTTTTTTCTTTTTTTTTTTTACAGATGCATATCTCATAATTTCTTGAATGAAACATACTTCATATATTTGAGTGGTCTTGCTGAAAGATTCTGTATGCATCTTATTTATTTTGCAGTGAGCGAATATCAAAATTCCTTTTGTTATGTGCTGCATTTTTCATAACTACCGATTTCAGTAGAAGTGCTAATACATTTTCATTAATATTTTTACATTCTCTTATACTGACTTTCCAGTATTGATCCCATTGTTGCAACAACCAAATAACTTTCTCTTCTATTAGAGTTAATATTTTATTTCAGTAAACAACCAGTTTGATTCAAGAGATTCTTTGTTGACATGAAAATAACAAATTGATGGCATGGCAGGCAATGAAATCCTCATAACTCCATTCTTTTCTAATTAATGAATTAATTAATTTAACTTTTCTTACATTTGACAGGAGAGGCAAAAATGGTGTCTTAAAATGTATATATACTACCACAAATAAAGTTGCTATATTGGCAACTATAGTAGCACATGTCCTGAGAGTCTAAATGTTCCATCAGCAACAAACATATTACTCGAATTAAAAGATTCTCAGATAAAGAGAGTTACAAGGATTTCATTGTCTATTATCGAAATATAACTTCCAGTGATGGGGCTGCCTTTCGATTCCCAGAGTGGAAAATCACAACTTACTGTATGCAACATTTGGAATAAGGGCCTTTACATTCTTTATTTTGGATAAATGTTTCTGAAATTATTTTTAAATATAATAAAGACAGGTTTTTACATATCTTTGTACATTCAAGTACTCATGTGAGAAACTATATTTGAACAGGCCACTACTTACACCATTTCAGCAGCTGTTTTATCCTAGATGACCACTCCGGATTTATTGAACTATGACTTTCCTTTCTCGAAGAGGAACTTTTGCTTTACAAAATCATGTTGTTACCATTGTAAGACTTCTGCTACCAAAAAGTTAAATTATTTCTATTAGCTGTAACTGGAAATCTGCAACTGATTATTTTACAGATCTTTTGTAAAATGTTTCTTCTTTTTTATATAACATTGTGTTAAGATGCTGTCCAGTACAGAAGTAAAAATGGTAATAAAATATATGTGCTATTATCTAACAGTTCTAATCCAATAACAAAATCTGACTAAGAAGAGCACACAAGTAATTGCTCACTAGTGCATGACTCATGCCATGAGATAACCAGCTCACATTTATCAATAGAAAAAATAGTATAGTTAAATTTAAACTTGAGTGCCAAAAATTATAGTGTAAAAAAAGAGAATTTTTTTAACTAAGATGCTAGTGTGTTGTCTTTAAATGCATAATAATAATTATTATTATACAATAATATTTTCAAATTTCCATTATTTCTGCTGTCTACCAGTTGATAGCTATTGTTTTGATATGGTCTTAGTTCCTTAACAACACTGGTAAAGTTTATAATAAATTATTGCAAATATATTATCAGCTTAGTACCATTATGGTACTCATTAAACTTAGTCTTTTTACCTGAGATCTCTAATGTAACAGGAATATCCCTTAGTGCTACTAAATGTGGATATCAATGGAAGTTCCTGGGAAGAGTAATACATAATATATAGGAAAGGCAACCATTCACCTATAGCTGACTGATGGGTGGAGCATAGACACTTTCAATAGAAAATAGCATTTGCAGTAGATTTTGAACTATTCCTTTTCCTCTTGTGGAAGTAGATAGTTTAACATACAACCATAGCCAACCAAACAAACTTACTCAATGTCAGGAGTGTGTTAATTTGGATGCATATGCCCCCCTCCTCCCCCCCCCCCCCCCCCCCCCGTGTGTGTGTGTGTGTGTGTGTGTGTGTGTGTGTGTGTGTGTGTGTGTGTGTGTATAAATGCTGTTTCCTATTGCACTTGTGTCTGCTTCACTCATAAGCCATAGATATAAGCCATAGATGAATGGTTGACTTTCCTTTGTTTCATAAGTAAATACAGATTGACTTGCAGCTGATTTTGCACAGTTGATATGCCAAAGTATGAGAGGTAATATAAGAATAGGATCATGCATCAGTTATGCATAAACATTTTGGCACTTTGAGCATCACCTTCTCAGTGTTACAAATATATCATTTAAAGAACATCAAACTTTGTGTGTTTAATTTTTCAGTTTCTTTTACATTTATAATGAAACGTTCATTAACAGTACTTTAAATGGAGGCATGTCATTTTATTATTTTAGCCTTCTACAATATTAAAAGCTGTCTCAGCTTCTTAGACATTTGTTTGTGCAATTAATGTAGTAAACCTAAAGGTAAGGGCAGTAATTTATAATAGATATATGAACATTTGTGACTGAAACAAACTTGCCTTTGTTTTAATTGAGTATTTACAAACTTTTGTTGTTACCTTTACATAACTTTCAAGATCACAGAATTTTTGTACATGTCTTGGTGTTCATTTTCACAGTTACTTCCATTACCATTTTTTAAACTAAATTTTAATATTTTTGCTGATACTCAATACTCCTTGGTAGATGGCCAGTTACTGAACTGTTGCCATTTCTGTACTACGGTACAGTAGGGGAAATAAGCAGCATTTGAGGTGCTCATCTTAACATCAAAGTCCTCTTAGAGCAAAAACTGAAAAGAAATTATTTTCAAACATCCAGTGTTTTCTAGATAAGATTTTGTAATTATATGATACATCAGTGGGTGAGCAAGACAGAAATGGTAGTGGTAAATGACAAGCTACACAATCTAAAATAATCTTATCATCAGTTTTTCATTGACACATTTTCTTCTTCTTTATTCTTCTTCTATTGTTTGGACGTGTTGGAGGCCAATTAAGTGAAATCTAAAGACACAAGAGACACTGAGACTTACTAAATGTAGGATAAGAAAGTAACAGCTGGCACTCTCATCTGCTTGTAGTAATAATGAGTATCACATGCTACATATATCTATTGTCCTCAGTTAGCTTTATAAATCACCAATAATGTAGCAGCACATTATTTGACATAATTTTAAAAATATGTACAGTAAGATGACCTACCAGTAATACAATTTCTTTCAATTATGAACGAAAGGTATCTTATCATTTCCAGTTACCCAGAAAGAAATTTCAGTACAAGAGCTTTTAAAGCGTTATGTAACAATGTTATCCTAAAAAAAAAAGCTCATTATTTTTATAAATGTTTATTATCATCATTTTTTTATTCTGTCAGTACTATCTTCATCCAGTCAATTCTTATTCCATTACGTCTCATATACGTAATATAGGAACTAGTGGATTATTCTCCACAAAGTACTCATCACAAGTGTTGTTAGGTTGCATAGTCTGTCCTCTCTTTGCAGCCTGTGAAGTGTGTAATCTTAGTTGAATGTCATGTAAAATTTTCTTTTCTTTACCTATACCCCAGTATTCTAGGAGCTGACTCAGGTCAACATTTTGTCTCTTGTTACTATTATCCATGTTATCTTGTTCATCATTTAAATGTGTCTGTATCTTTAGGAATTTAGAATTGAGTGAAATCTTTGCTTCAAAAGTGGCACAGTTTTTCTTCTTACATGAGCAGCATGATGTCAACATCATCATAGCTTTTCCTTCACTTTCTCCTAGAATTCCATGAAACTAAGTGCACAACCTCTATTTTTACATTTCCATTTACTTATTTATGACAATGTCTGAAGAAAGCAATGTGTGTTTACTTATATAAGTGCATTAAGCCAATATTTCAGATATACAGTATTATTCTAAAAAAAAAGAGTTGTTATTGGTAAACAATATTTCACATTTGACATGACTTTAAAAAGTTATATTTTCATGTTGATTCTACATAATACTGTATGTTGTACAAAATGAAATGAATATGAAAATATAGGTCCAAAATGACAATGAATATATGCTTGTAATTTGAAAACAATCAGAGATGGAGACATGCTGAAATAAAGATTGGAGCTTGATCAATGTTGTTTTCCTTTTTGGATTCTCCTAAGCCTAAACTATTGATATATAAATGGTGCTTGAATAATGAATCTTTTCAGTTAAATTACTTTCAGGATGAAACAGTGGATTATCATTATGTACAGGTAAGATACAAATAAAAGAAGTAGAATATGTAAGTACTCACATTATAGTGTTCTAGATTGAGGAAGTTAGCTTAGTTATTGCCTCCAGTTCACTACACACAGCCTAATATACCAATAGGAAGAGCACAGTTCTAAGTCTGGTAAGAGTAATCTCATCATGTGTTATTAGCATCAGAAAATTAAACCACTACTGTGTTGCTTATTTGACAAACTGTCGCCTCCTTGGCACTCTGCCTCCCACCTGCACACAAAATATCCTCGTGATTGATACTGTAGTTTGTAAGAGGGGAGGGGGGATGCAGAAAGAGTTTCACTATTAAAGACATGTGTACCCTTATCTGCTGAATTTTGAGAACCCTCATTACACAATAAAGTGTATTAGATTTGGTAGACCCTGAGGTTAAAATTACAGAAAATTCTGCAGGAAACAATTGTGTCCCTATTTGAATCCTTCAGTATAAACCATTACATAAATACAGTAATTTTTATAATATTGTAAAATTGTATTTTTAACATGTAATTTGCACTAAAGGGCTTTTCAAACTTTGTAAATTCTGAAATAAGCCTGAGCCCTATGATTAATTAGAGTGTAACTTTGTTCAAACCTTGTATCAGAACATTCATGTCGCCCACGCAATACAATTAAAGATGATGTCCTTTGAAGCTGATCAAACGTGTTTCCACATGCTATAATGAATCATATATCAGCAGGAATGTCTGTGTGAGGCAATTATTGCAGTACATGTAGTCCCTGCATGAAGATGAGTTAGTTCCTCATCATTTGCAGAATCAAAATGTTCTCCACACATACACAAAAATCTAAGCTCCACTAGACAGAGGATGTTACACAGTAGAAATATTGTACTACTGTTTGGACTGCCTCATAGTTTCTTTCAGAGGACCCCCGTGTACTAAATATCTCTCAAATGAAGTGTCCTACATTTGCCTAAAATCCACTTATAGCCAACACATTTTTATGGACAATGTGGAGTAATCAATGGCTTTATAGGTACTTATCTTAAAATTTCTTTTTTTGCTCTCTGGTTATATTTGTCCTTTATCCCATTCAGCTCAAAACCCCACAAAATTTGCTGTAAGTGGGCTGATCTTGAGGGATGCCGCTATCACATGGCTATTTTTGCTAGGTGGAGAGCAGTGACTTCATTATTATTCATGATTTATTAATCCCAATATACTGTTAGTCTATCACCTCTAATCTAAACATCTCTCTCTCTCTCTCTCTCTCTCTCTCTCTGTCTTTCCTGCTCTGTTCTCTCAGTCCATCTCCTTCTTCCCCTGTATATGAAAAATTACTAATATCAACTAACTTTCATAGTGGTCAGTGAACCAGTGTTGAGATTTATACCAAGGTACACTTTGCCATGCACCATACAGTGACTTGCAAAGTATAAGAATATTCTCCATAAAAAACACACATATGTAAATCTGCCAACTTTCATTGTCGTTGTTCAAATGGTGTCAAAATCCATTGTAAGGTACCCTCTGCCATGCACTTTGTGATACCTTAGGTAAACAGTGATCTTACTCTCGATTTGAAAGTCAAGTGTGCAAAATTTCATCAAGATCAGAATAAAACTGTAGATTTGTATTAATTACAAACAAGCAGGCACTATACATATGACTAGTTGACAACCTGGTGTTGCCCGGGTATCCAGGTACTTATTTATTCCAGTCTTATGATAATCGATCTCCTCTATGTCCCTGTCCATCTCCTCTATCTACCTTCACTAACAAGGATGACGAACACCACCACCACCTCCTCCTCCTCATCCCCTTTTCTCTATTCATTTGTTCCTCTCACTTGTGCATTATTTCCTCCCTGTGCTGCCTGTCAATCTACTCCCTTCCTGTTCATCTCCCCCCCAACCTCTTTGTCTGTCATCTTCTCCTCTCTCTGTTAATCCTCCTCCATCTATGAAAACTTTCATATACCTACCAACTTTCATTGTAATGAGTGATATGATTCTGAAGTATATTTTAAAGTACCCTCTGCCATGTACAGTATGAATATTATATATACAGAGTATTATTTGAAAGAGATAGATTGGCTGGCCAGTACTTACGTTAGTTCTTTACTGCTGATAGTCACAAAAAAAAAAAAAAAAAAAAAAAAAAAAAAAACAAGGAAAAGGACGAAAAGTCGGACTAATTTTAAGAACAGGGTTCCTTCATCAGGTAGGAAAGAAGGGAAGAAAAAGGGAACAGGGAAAAGAAGGGGAAGGTTATTCGTGACCTAGGCCATGAGGTGATAGTGGGAGATGTTTCAGGATTGTGGAAGTCAGAGATTCTGTACATTAGTACTGAGCCAGGCCAAAGAGGATAGATACCCAAAGAGGATAGATCAAGGAGTAAAGAGAAGTGAACTAGATAATGGTGAGTGGGGGAGGGGCAGATTAGGGCACTGAATTGAAATTGTTGTGAAGCGGTATTTGCATGTGGTGATGGTTGTGGTAGGTTCTGGGTGGGGTGTGTGTTGGGATGCAAACACCACTTAAAACCAATTCCAATTCAGTCCTTAACCTCTAATCAAAATCCCTCTGTATGCCAGAGATATCTGCCCTGCCGAAAGGCTTAACCTTCAGTCCCTCATCTAAAATCGACCACACTGCCCTGACCAAGGATCTCCTCTCATTCTACTTCACCACCCAGTCACAACCACAGGCAACAGAGGCACTGTTGAACCCTGTCATGAACAATTCCAACCCCCCTCCCCAAGTGATCCTCCTGCTGTTCCCCAAAACCATCCCTTCCAGGCATTCCTGAACAATGTATCAACTACTCCTAACATTAGCCCAGCTGAATCCAATGCCATCCAAGAGCTGAAAGCAGAATGCTCCATTGTAATTCTCCCAGTGGATAAGAGCTCCACAACTGTGGTACTTGATAGAGGGTAGTATGTGGCAGAGGGACTGTGTCAACTCTCGGACACCTCTACCTACCAATCTGTTCCTCATGACCCCATATCCTCAATCCTGACTGAACTACAGAAAATTCTAAAAACACTAGGTCCCACACAAGGTCTCACCACTGCCCTCATAGAACTTATCTCTCAATCTGAACCATGCACCACTCCCTAAAATCCATAAAGAGAACCATCCTGGCCATCCCATCTTAGCAGGCTACAAAGCCCCAACTGAACTTAGCTCTCATAGACCAACACCTTCAACCTATAATCTGCAGGCTCCCATCCTACATCAAAAATATAAACCACTATCTGGAACACCTAAAATCCATCCCTATGCCCCTACCACCTGAAAGCTTCCTTGTCACCATAGATGCCACATACCTCTACACTAACAACACACATACTCATGATTTATCAGCCCTAGTAAACTACCTATTCCAACACCCACCTGAAAGCCTCCCCAAAATGTCATTCTGTGTCACACTTGCTAATTTCATCCTCACCCATAATCATTTCACCGTCGAGGGCCAGACCTACAAAAAAATCAAGGGGCAGCTATGGGAACCAGGTTGGCCCCTTCCTATGCCAACCTCTCCATGGGCCACATTGAAGAGGCATTCCTTAAGACAGAGCAGTTGCACCCCTTCATCTGGTCCTTCTCTAGAACTCAAGGCACCTTCCTTGATATTGACCTTCACCCTGTTGAGTCCCACATCCACATCTCAGTCTAAATTAAACCTACAAGCAAACAACATTACCTTCACTTTGGCACCTGTGTGTGTGTGTGTGTGTGTGTGTGTGTGTGTGTGTGTGTGTGTTCTAACATTTTACCTAACCCCTTCCCTAACTCCAGCATTATTCGGTTCACTTCTCTTTACAGCTTGATCTATACTCTTTGGTTAACTATCCTCTTTAGCCAGGCTCAGTACTAACATACAGTATCTCAGACTTCCACAATCCTGGAACATCATCCATCATCACCTCATGGTCTAGGTCGTAAACAGAGGTGGTTCATTCTAAGGGCACAATGGAGCAATGAACCCACACAGAAATATTCGCTTTTAGAAAACTTAACAGTCTATAACAATGTTAAACTTTAACTTACCTACTCTCCCATGTTCTTGATGATTAATTATGTAGTAACGTATATGAACGTCCCTACCGACATCTGCAGTTAAGTTCAAAACTGGTTGTCAGCTCTTCCCGGCTTGCTTCAGTCTTGGCGCAATATCAAGTTCTGCACCCTCGGTGACCGCTTTCCAGCCACCGAGTTCCGGGGTGAGGGGTGGAAAAGTGAGCAGAGGCCAGGGGAATCTCCTACCCCGAATCTTGGAGCAAAGCTCCATCGTGTATCCACCAAAGCCTCCACTCCGCCCCCCCCCCTCCCCTGCTAGTGTGCAGTTCCTCATCCAACATGACACACAAATATCAGAATCCAAAACTAATTCATATCTACACTCTTCTGCAGCATTATCATGTCTCTTTTTATTGTTGATCCTTGCTAGCAGGTAAGTTTCTTGAACTTCAGTAATAAGTAAAATCCAGTTAGCAATGACAGAGAGGAGAGTTCTGTTATTTGATGCAGTGAAGTTATCAACGCTGTGGCCAGCTTTTACAGCTGGTCATGTGCGACTGAAGACGTGAGTTGTCAGCTTTGTAGTGTCTTAATTGTGATGTTAATATCGTAGTGTTACCATGTAAATTTTACTATGAACCACCACATGATCGTCTTTGCTATGTTAGTTCAGGTTCTGAAAGCTGGCTGACGCCTGAGATAAGATCGGCCGAAATTTTTTCAAAGGGCCAAATGGTCTTCATAAGGATATAATAAATAAAAAAGGGGGCGGCGTGTTTATTGTTGTTACTAACGGTTTATCCTGCAGCGAAATTGAGACAGATACTTCCTGTGAGTTGGTCTGGGTAGAGGTTATTCCTGACAACCGGAATAAATTAATAATTGGATCTTTTTATCGGCCCCCTGACTCACACAATGCAGTTACCGAAATGTTCAAAGAAGCTTGAATCACATTTCAAATAGGTATCCGAAGCATACTGTTATAATCGGTGGTGACTTTAATTTACCCTCGATATGTTGGCATAATTACGTATTCAAAACCGGCGGCAAATATAAAACATCGTCCGAACTAGTTCTGAATGCTTTTCTGAAAACTACTTCAAACAGTTAGTTCATGAACCCACTAGAATAGTAAGTGGTTGTGAAAATACCCTTATCTCCTAGCAACAAATAATCCTGAGCTAGTAAAGAGCATCAAAACAGATACAGGGATTAGCGAACATCGAGTTGTAGTAGCGAGATTGAATGTTGAAATGCCCAAATGCACCAAAAATAAACAAAAAATATATCTATTCAATAAAGCAGATAAAAATTCGCTTCACGCTTTCCTGAGTGATAGTCTCCAGTCTTTCAAAACTAAAAATGTGAGTGTAGATCAGTTGTGGCTTACCTTCAAAGACATAATATCAGTAGCAATCGAGAGATTTATACCAAATAAATAAATAAAAGAGGTGGCTGACCCCGTGGTGTACAAAACAGGTCAGATCACTGTTGCAGAAACAAAGAAAAACGCATGCAAAATTTAAAAGTACACAGAATCCACAACCTAGCGCGGACTTCAATGCGAGAACCCTATAGTAGTTACCACAACGAAATCCTGCTTCGTAATCTTGCAGAAAATCCAAAGAAATTCTGGTCATATGTGAAGTACACTAGCGGCAAAACTCAAACAATACCTTCACTATGCGATAGCAATGGTAATACTACCGATGACAGTACTACTAAGGCAGAATTACTAAACACAGCTTTCCAAAATTCTTTCACCAAAGAAGATGAAGTGAACACTCCAGTATTCAATCCAAGAACAGCTGCCAGCATGCGAAACTTAGAAGTAGATGTTCCTGGAGTAGTAAAACAATTTAAGTCACTAAACAAAAATAAATCTTCCGGGCCAGATTGTATACCAACTAGATTCCTCTCAGAGTATGCTGATGCAATAGCTCCGTACTTAGCTATAATTTACAACCAATCACTCAGCGAAAGATCCATACCCAAAGACTGGAAAGTTGCCCAAGTTACTCCAATATTCAAGAAAGGCAATAGGAGTGATCCCCAAAATTACAGGCCTATCTCATTGACGTCAATTTGCAGTAGGATTTTGGAACATATACTTTGTTCGAATATTATGAATTACCTTGAAGAGAACGACCTATTAACTAGTAGTCAACACGGATTCAGAAAGTATCACTCTTGTGAAACACAGCTTGCCCTTTATTCACATGAAGTGTTAAGTGCCATTGACAAAAGATCTCAAATCGATTCCATATTTCTGGATTTCAGTAAGACTTTTGACACTGTACCCCACAAGCGGCTTCTTATGAAATTGCGTGCTTATGGAATATCTCCCCAATTGTGCGATTGGATTCACGATTTCCTATCAGAAAGAACACAGTTCGTTGTCATTGACGGTAAGTCATCGAGTAAAACAGAAGTGATATCTGGCGTTCCACAGGGAAGCGTTATAGGTCCCCTACTCTTCCTCATGTTTATAAACGATTTAGGAGACAATCTGAATAGCTCCCTTAGACTGTTCGTGGATGATGCTGTCATTTATCGGTTAGTGAAGTCAACAGAGGATCAAAAGCAACTGCAAAGCGATTTAGATAAAATATCTGCATGGTGTGAAAATTGCCAATTGACAATAAATAAAAAAAAGTGTGAAGTAATACACATGACCACTAAATGAAATCCACTGAACTTTAATTACTTATGAATGTGAAAATATTTTGCTAGCACCCACCTACTTAGGGAGACATGACCATCCCAATAAAATAAGAGAAATTAGATCGAAAATGGAACGATTTAGGTGTTCTTTCTTCCCGCGCGCTATTAGAGAATGGAACGGTAGAGAAAAGTTATGAAAGTGGTTAATGAACCCTCTGCCAGGCACTTGAATGTGATTTGCAGAGTATCAATGTAGACGTAGATTTATGGGTTATAATTATTGAATAGAGATCCAGTAATACTGTTCCTCTTAAAACAGCTTCTTCTTGCACAGGCTTGGACAGTCATCACAGAAGGTATCAGCTGGATCATGAAGAAGATGACTTGTATCTAAGTACTAATTATTTGCACCATTAAATCAAAACTCTTCAAAGTTTTTAGTGATGAATAGAACATAAGGGTTTATTTGAACACAACTAATACATTTCACAAAGACTAAACTGTTTTAACAGGTTTCTTTCATGTTTGAATGCTACATTATTTCCAAGTCCATAGCTCAATATACAATATTCAATAACAAGTCCATGGATCACACAAGTAACTCCAAGATATTTCTTCTTTATCACCTGTTTTCAGAAGCACTTTGAAACATATTCAGAATGATTAATTTCCTTGGATGCTGGCAGTTTATCATGATCGAATAAGGAAGGAAGCTGATTTTGTATCAGTTATTGCAGATGAAACAACTGATATTTCAACAGTTTCACAATTTGTCTGGTTATCAGGTACTTTTAGCCAGAAGGTAAACCTATAGAAAGGTTTTGGACTTTCCTTACTCCTCAAGCACATGATGCAAAAGTGTTAACAGAATCACTTAAAGAAACTGTGGACAATTTGGATAAAGTTATTTCTCAGAGCTACAATGATGCAGCTGTTATGAGTGTAGAGAACATGTTTTAAACATGACTATTTTGCTCACTGTTATGCCCATAAGTTGAATTTGATTTTAACCCAATTACCAGGTCAGAATACGGACATTAAAATTCATAGGTGGCATGGAAACATGTGCATATAATAAATATTATGACTTTAAAATGGCTTTTCTCAGAAACAGTAAACATTTGGGAATAGAATATCAGAACAGTTTTTGTAGATAAACACAATCTAAGATTTTTGTCTGAGCTATTTTCATCATAAAAGTAACCATTGCATTGGTAGAATGGCCGAGCGCCCTAAACGTGCCTTGCCTTGTTGCGGAGCGTGCGGTTGCTCCCTACCGAAGGTTCAAGTCCTCCTTCAGGCAGAGGTGTGTTTGTTGTCCTTAAGTTAGTTGAAGTAGTTTGTAAGGCAAGAGACTGAAAAGCTCAGTAGTTAAGCCTATGGGATTTTCTCGGGGTGTGCGCCCCAGAAACACACTTGTCTGCGATACATCACTTTATTTACTTCAAGAAGCATCAACGCAAAATGTAATTGTTGGTGGCAGCCGAGAAGCAGCTCACCCAAAGACAATCGTAAAGATAAAATTGTTTGTAAAGAGTCGATTATGGCTACCACCATACAGGCCTCTCCCCCCCCCCCCCCCCTGCTGTACAGAGTACTTGTGCTGAGGTGACAGCAACAGGCGGGGCATGGGAGTGACAGCCGGGGCACTGGTTGTGTGCACGGAGTCAGAGTAGTGGACAACTCCACAGAGTTGTGTGGCAGAGGTGACAGTCCTTGGAGGTGGCAAACAATGGGGCTGGATACCTCGAAGTCCCTGGGGCGAGGGGCTGTCAAACCCAGCACACCAGCTGGCATGAGGCTGAGGGTTGCTCAGGCAGAAAGAGTAGAATCACTCTAACCACTCCCTAGGGAAGCAGAAAGGCTCGTGTATTGTCCAAATTAAAAGAAGCAGGAGGGGAGAAACATTTTAATAACTCGTACCAAGATTGCTGTGGAGTGATGGCCATACACAAGATGAAGATTGAACCTTCATGCAGAAGAATTTCAATGTCAGAAGAGAGTTGGGGAGGGATAGAAACCATGAATTCTAGGACAGGAGCCTCAGGGAGAGGTTGAATGCAGAAGCCTCAGAAGGGGGAGGCGGGAGAGTGTGGAGAGACTTCGAACAGAGAAGGTAGGGGATGGAGAATGAGGAGTCAGAGAGGCAACTTGAGCCTGAGGGGGGTAAGGCAGAGGTGCATTAGTAGGAGGGGCCAGAAAAAGAGGTATCTGACTCAAACATTATGAGTGCCCTTGGTGCGTGTTCAAATCACATGGGGGTCACCAATGTGGGCTTTTCATGGAGTGTGAGCCCCAGAAAACACACTTGTCTGTGTAACAACACTTTCTTCTCCTTAAGTTCAAGAAGCATTGACACAAACTAAATGCAATTGTTGGTGGCGGCTGAGAGGCAGCTCGCCCATAGACAAACATAAAGATAAAATTGTTTGCAAAGAGTCGATTATGGCTATTGCCACCACAAGTCCGACAGATTTACAAACATTTGAACTAATCGTTTTCTGAAGAAATGCTGTTTTTCTTTTTGTTTGTAAATAACCTTCCCCTTCTGTTCCCTTTTTCTTCCCTTCTCTCCTACCTGATGAAGTAACCCTGTTCCGAAAGCTAGTCCTACTTTTTGTCTGAATGTTGGAGATACAGAACTGAGGTAAGTGCTGGTCAGCCAATCTATCTCTCTTCAAGAATACTTTATCACTTCTGTGGAGAATTTCCATCAGTAATTGAATATTGTCCATACAGTTATTGTCCTCTTGTTTTGAAGGATAAATGTGTAAAATTTCATCAGTTCAGAGAAAAATTTAAATTGGTGTCAAAGTCTGTTGTAAATTACCTTCTACCATGAAATTTTATGTAGACAGTGACCTTCCTTATTATTTATTATTATTATTATTATTAAATTGTCTAGTGATCTACCCAAGTAGCTGGGTCCTATATGAGGCCAGAATTTACAGAGCTACTTTTCTCCATAACCATAATGTCCTGGTGGAACCTTTCCCCTTGTTCATTGCTATAATTGCCCAGGTAATTTATTTAAATGACTGTGCAAAAATGCAATTTGACTCTCATATTAGCTCTGAGTTTTTGGAAAGTCTAGAATTGTTTTATCTACTATTTCAGAATATTCTTCCCCAGCAAATTTTTGATAACTGCTACAAAGCTTTTCTATGCTTCTAATTCATGTGGTTTCTAAAATCTTGGTTGTTTATAGAATTGCCGATTTGTGACCCATCAAAAAATCCTCCTTTTAACTTTTCTTTACTGAGACCAGGAAACGATTGACATATTGGAAGTAATTAACATTTAATAAGGCCGAGTTTAATATATAGTGGCAGAAAAATTATTATTATTAATATTATAATAATAATATTTTCCCTTGACTGCCAATGGTTCATGACCGACATTATCTTTTCCTATCAGTAGGTTCATTCTTAGTGGCCAGTCCTTTCTGCTCCAATGTTCATTTTCATATGACTGTCCCACAGGCAAAGAAAACTGGAGTATTTAGTGTACTTTTTTATAGAATGGTTTATCATGAGATCACAGTCTGTTCAAAGAAAATAATTTATAGGCCAAGTACTTCTCTCATAATATGTCTCTAAATAGACTCAAGGAGGGTGGGGGGGGGGGGGGAGAGAGAAGGCAATGATCAATAGACTCCATTATTAATGGATCATTCTGGTAATTACTCCTTGTGAATGATTCCTTTGAATCAAATTAAATTTAACATTGTCTTATGTGACTTCTGCAATTGCATATTCTTTTGTTTCGGCTTCTGTGAGCTCAACCATGTTACACTCTGCCCCTTCGTAAGGGCTCATGTTGGAAACACCATGTCTCATCACCAGTTACAATCAACTTTGTGATATCAGTATCACTTTTAACTGACTTTAACAAATATTTACAGTGTTTGAAACTGCCATATTTTTCATTAGTTGAAAGGGCATGCAACAAAAACTGCGCACTGAGATTCCTTTTGCCCAAATCTTTGATCTAAATTATGTGCACAATAGTTTTTGGTATTCCCAACAGCTCCTTGATAAGTTGTGCAGAAACATATGTATCTGCTCGAATGATTTCAGCATTTCCCCCCCCCCCCCCCCTTTCACATTTCCATGTTTGTGACATGTTTATGTATTTGATGCTTCTGGCACATCCTTAATGTCCTCCCTGTTGTCATGAAATGGATGGATGGGTCTATGACAGCTAGGTCTTTAGCATTTCAACAAGAACAGTAAGAGACAAGTATCACACTAAGGAGAAGGATAAACAACAACAAAAATAAAAAGTAACAAAAATGACGTAAACCTTGTGTGAAACAACAATAAATAAGAGGCTTTTCATGTTAGGATTGAAAGTTTGTCTAAAAAGGAGAAAGCAGTAAGAGAAGTTACGACAAGGTATAAAATACATTTGGTTAAAATATTGCATACAGTTATTTGAATGCCACAAGCACTGCAGGAAAGAGATCTTCTCACCAGAGTAAAAAATGTAAGTAAAGGGAGAGTTTACAATTCTGAAGCAGGTGAAGATCACTTCATTCTACTTTAAAGGCCAGTAGGTCAATCACCACAGTTGGTTGGTTACCTACTTCACTTCACTTCACCAACTGCTGCATATTGTTCAACCATTCTACCTACCACAACTGTATCGACTGCAGCTGCAACACAGAAACAACAACTGGTAGTTTGCAGACCTCCTTGGCAACCTGACCATCTTGTTCACTTAAAATCAGTCACACCCATATATAACCAGCAATCCTTTATTGAATCCCATAAGGACACATTGCTTGTTGGCAACTGCAATAAAGTCTTTCCATTTGATGCTGAGCAATGGTATGGTATGCAGATGTGTATGGCATGGACAATTTTTTGGCACACCGTTAGTAGCTGTCACTTTATGTGAGATGGCAGCTCAGCAGCTTAAATACTGAGACTCTGTATGGGGGCTGTTCTGAAAGCCCCAGTAGTGGCCAGGCGAATCCCTTTGTGGTGCATGTCCAGCATGCTTAAATAAGAGGGTCTTTCAAAACTGTACACTATGCACCCATAATGAAAAGCTTTTTAAAACTGAAGTATACAAGTCCTGTCCACTACACTTTAATTGTGTCTTATACATTTTAAAATACTCGTGCTTTGAGGCACAGTCTTTTCAGGTCCTTAACACGTTCGCTGCGGCTGACGCTTATAAGTGTCCTGTCTGCAGTCGTGTGTTTTTGTCTTTAGTCATTTGTGTTGTGCACTGTTTGCAGTGGCGGTGAAACAACTGACACCAGGGCCTTGTAACCCAAAAAAGAGTGGGAAGAATGAACAATATACACTCATAAGTGTCAGAAAGCATTCAGCATATGCATACTTGCATTTCTATATCTAGCACCACCTATTGTGCAGACGTTATTTTTCCTGTCAATATTACATAAGCACACAACATGAACTTACAGGTTTCGCAGGGGTATAATTTCAGCTCTCAGCGCACTTGCGCTTAAGGGTGTCTGCTTAGAACATTAGCGGCCTGCACTGGTGACCGCAGCGAACGTGTTAAACTGGGGCAACCATGTAACTTTTGAGTCACATGTTAGGACCAAAAACCGCACCTTATATAGCTTAACAACACTTTGTAAGTATAATTAAATGTAAAATAATGATACGAATATTATAGACGAAAAATTCCTAGCAGGAAAAATATATATATAAAAAATAGATGAAGCTTACTCACCAGGCGAAGGAGTACAGGTGGTGATAGTAGCACAAATAAAACACACACACACACACACAAGCTTTTGCAACCCAGTTGCTTCTTCAGGCAGAAGAGAAGGAGAGGGAAAGGAAATGATGAGGGTTTTAAGGGAGGGGGTAAGGAGCCATTCCAATCACGGGAGAGGGAAGACTTACCTTGGGGGAAGAAAAGGAAGATAAACAAATACACACACACCCACACATTTACAAATGTACAATTCCTACGATTAGGAAATGTATGTAGGAGTTTCAGGGTGTAACATGTAGCATTTTTCTGTCATGTAAGTACGGAATGCATAATTGTTTTTGGTAACAATGAAGTTCTTGTTTCGTGGACAACGTCTTGAGAGTACTCGAGAATATGCCTTAGCATCGTGCGTTACTCGAGAGCGCTCACAACCCATCCCTAGTATAAACACTAAATTATACATAGAGTACAAGTATCTATGGAGTGAGCATTGGCTTCTGTGATCTTCTCAAAATTAAGTTAATTACAAAGTGATACTGAGACAAATCCACTCTTTCCACAATTTATTTGCTCTTAGGATTGGTCTGTACAGCATTGGCTGGAAAGAAGCCCCAGAGCAACCACGTAACATGAAATAATATCTAGATAAATGTGTCACAGAAGCAACAAGAAAGTTGAGGAAGCGTCGCTAAAAGGGCCATTTACAGATAGTCATCCGCCTTAACCGAACAAAAAAAGGACTAAGATGAAGTCATTGACTAGTAGATTTTTCCCGATATCAGTTGATATGTTGAATGTTGAGGACAGAAAATCTGTTCTGCGCATCTGAATGCTCACTCCAGAGATATTTCTGTTCTGTGCCTGCCACTATAGATAACAAACAAATGAGCAATAAACTCATCAGAAACCTTCCTGCTTTCATAATGGTTTGGTACAATATTGTGATTAAAATTTGTATTACTTACTTTTGGTGCAGACTACATTAAGATAGACAAAGATGTCTTCTTTTGAAGACACAATTGTAGTTAGATTTATAATCCCACTTCTAAATATATAGTTCTATTACACAAGATCGATTTCAACTTCATGCTTTACGAAGTAATCACTGCTGGATGTGAGGACATGTATTAGCTGAAAGAGTGGCCGATGCTGCTAACACAGTCAAGACAATTCACTGGAAATACTACTATAATGGAAAGTTCTATACAGTCATCAGCTGACACTATTCCTTCAACGATTACCCAGACTTACTTTATCGCACATTGACAACACTATGACGTCTTATTTAAACCGACATGAACTGCTCTGTTGATTGAATTACCAGGCTTTCAGCATTTTTGATAATAGGGAGCAATGCATATGGAATATCTACATTGTCCCCAGCACAACACTGCAACATTCTAATACTTCAGCATACACTTACTGTGAGAGGTAAACAGTTAAGTACTGCACCATGGTGTTCTATGGATAGAACCAATACATGGCAGTTATTATTACTATTTCTTATCTCAACGATAGAAGTGTTTCCAGAAGTTTATGCCAGACAGACAATTACACGCCCCAGTCTTAACTTTATGAACACAAACTAACAATGAATTTACATAGTTCCAGAGTATGGACTTAAATTAATTTCACTTTTTTTAATGAAAAACTTAATGAATATTTATCATTTTCAACAATGACTTCTACTTAAATTTGACATCTTGGCTAGGAGAACTGAGTTCATTGACAGAGCAATCCAACAAGGATTCTGTTTTTGCTGACCAAGGTACGGAACCCTAAAAACTATGATATACACAGGTCCCTCTTTAACAACCGTTGCGAAGCATGGGAATATAACCTAGTTATACATAACTATAGAACCATTGATCCAATTTTAACGTATAAAGTGGCAATGGTTAAATCTCTCAGAGCTCTATCAGGCTCTTAATCTTAAAAGTGTTGAAACTTTTACCAGTTACAAATTATGCAATAACAAATGTCTTTTGTAACAAACTTTAGTTGTTTAAGGCACATAATTTAAATAAACAAACACATTCTATAAATAGTAGGAACCTATGCAGACTAGATAAATAGAGTTTATGTTTATTTAATGTCTATAATGACAGTTATGACTTTGCAACTAAATATGCATTTATTAGCAAAACTATTTAATATGCAAGAAAACTAATTACAGCACTGGAATGTTGATAAAACTGATATGAAACTTTTATTGAACATATCATATTTAAAGTTTTTATTTATTTATTTTTAGAACTGTCCAGTTCAAAGAAATCCGATAAATAGGGTTCTGCCATCTTATTCGAGGCAGTCTGTGAGGCAGGATCTGTGCTGGTCTGTGGTGCTACTATCCGTTTAAAGTTCCATTACAATTCTCTTGCGGACTTAGAATAATTTTCGTGTCCAGCAGTTAAGATAGTGGGGATTTAGAAATTTTCGTCGGAATCTGGTACAATGTGGCAAAATAATTTCGTTCAAATGGTTGGGTGCAAACTTTACAGTCTCTCAGAAGAAAAGTGAATTTCTTACTGAGGAATATTACAGACATTTGTTTATTGTGATTTTAGAACTGTGACTTGAAACAGTTTCAAACACACGAGTTCTGCATATTTATTTTGGAAAAGCTGAACTTGTGTTAAGTAAGACGTCTGGACTTCAATACTCTCACAAAAGGGACATTTGAATAATCAAAGTACATAAATTGTGAACTAAATTTAGGAATTTGAATAGAAACTGCTCACTAGTGATTTATAAAGCATTCACTGAACTGAGTCACTACTCACCAGGAGATCGTGTAGAGAAACTGGATGAATAAATTCATATATGTTTAACTTTTTAAACACTGTGAGTGTGTTGCAAGAGGTCTCCCTGCCTGTGGTGATCTGAACTGATTTTTTAAAATATAGTTTAGTTTCATAAATAATTCTGTGTGTGGAAGCAAGTAATGCACCATTAGCTGCTAGATTTAAAACAAGGCCAAGCATGTGTTCATAAATTCAACTGTATCACTTTGACTATGTTAGTAATGTCACCTGGACAAACTATTTTATTCCTTGCATAGTGTGTACTGGGGGCTCGCTACAATATATCTATGAATGTATGTATGTATAAACTGATATTTTTCATATTAGGAACATAGACTTTTGTGCAGCAGCAAAAACAAAAGGTTCAGTCAAGTAAATCTACACATAAATCTCACACCATTATAGTGTTCCCAAAGTGTTGACATTTGTAACAGTACATTGGAATAGGAGAGGGGGCATAGGCCCTTACATTTAATTGAAGGAAGTCAGGTTTAACAAGCTCTAGCAGCTTTAGAGTATTGAAAATGAGTAGACATATAAATGAGTGAGTTTACCAACTGCCCTTCAACCCTTTTCATAATATTTTGAACATCTATGATATTTGAGGGTAACTCTTCAAGTCAGTCAAAAGTCTTCAGAGTCCAAAAGTGTGTAATACATATTATTTGTGGAGTAAATTCACGGACATCCTGTAGAAGCCTCTTCAAAGAACTGGGTATATTAACTATCGTCTTTGTCATAAATAATATATCCCTTTTCTCAACGAACATCTCAATTCACACACACACACACACACACACACACACACACAAACAACAACAACAACAACAACAACAACAACAACTACTACTACTACTACTACTACTACTACTACTACTACTCAAAATAGGACTGGTTTAGGATAGAGAGGGAGGAATGGTTGGGTGTGGAAAAAAGGAAAGTTATCGTAGGTTGAGGCCTGGATAATTTCGAGATCTGAGAATGTAGTGTAGAGATAGCTCCCATCTGCACAGTTCAGAAAAGCTGGTGGTGTGTGGGAGGATCCAGATGACCCAGGTTGTGAAGCAGCCATTGAAATCAAGCATATGCTCCACTGCATGCTGTGCCACAGGGTGGTCCACCTCGCTTTTGGCCACAGTTTGGTGCTGGCCATTCACCTTAATGAACAGCTGGTTAATGATCATGCCAATGTAGAAGGCTGTGCAGTGATTGCAGCACAGTTGGTAAATTACATGACTGCTTTCACAGGTGGCCCAGCCTCTGATGGGGTAAGATAAGCCTCTGACAGGACTGAAAAGGGGAGTGCTGGGTGGGTGGATTGGACAAGTCTTGCAGTGGAGTCTTCCACAGGGATATAAACCCTGTGGCAGTGGGCTAGGTTTCGGGGTGGCATAGGGATAGACTAGGATGTTATGGAGGCTGGGAGGGTGATGGATCACTACTTTAGGAGAGGTGGGAAGGATGTGTGTCATTTATGGGCACAAGGACAGAAAATCTAAACTTTGGCAAAGAATGTAGTTTAGTTGTTCGAGTCCATGGTAGTATCGGGTGACAAGGGGAGCATTCTTTCATGAATAGTGCTGGTAGAGGCAAGATCTGGGATTTGTGGGGATATGGCACAGGAGATCTGTTTGTGGACTAGGTCTGTGGGGTAGTTTCTATCTGTGAAGGCATTTGTGAGACCCTCACAGCGTATTGAGAAAAGGAGTTCTTGTCACTACAGATACACTGTCCAGAGGTGGCCAGGCTGTAAGGGAGGGATGTTTTGATGTGGAAGGAATGGCAACTAAGTGTATGTTCTGTTGGTGGTTGGTCCACAGAAGTGTGGATGGAACCATCAGTGAGGTGGAGGTTGACATCCAGGAATGTGGCATGGTGGGTTGAGAAAGACCAGGTGAAATGTATGGGGGAGGAGGAGTTGAGGTTTTGAAGGAAGAAGGATAAGGTGTCCTGGCTCTGAGTCCAGATCATGAAAGTATCACCAATAAACCTGAACCAGGCCAGAGGTTTGGGGTGCTAGGAAGGATTCCTCCAGACAGCCCATAAACAGGTTGGCACAGGAGGGTGTCCATGGTGGGCCACAGCTAACGACAGTGTTCTGGGGTTGTTTTGGCATTGGATGTTGTGGAGTGTTGGTAGGGAGTTTGGAGAGATGAGGTAGGTTCAAGAGCTGCCGCTCTGAATTCAAACCTGATACCTTATTCCTTATAACCCTCACCAACTTTATCCTAACTAATAACTTCTTTTCCTTTGAGGGGAAAGTTTACCATCAAATCTGTGGCACACCCAAGGGCACCCTCCTATGCCAACCTGTTTATGGATGGTTTGGAAAAATCGTTCCTAGCATCCCAAATCCCCAAACCTCTGGCCTGGTTCAGGTTTATTGGTGATATTTTCATGATCTGGACTCAGGGCCAGAATTATCCTATCCACTTCACCTGGTCTTCCTCAACCCACCGTGCCACATGCCTGGATGTCAACCTCCATTTCACTGATGGTTCCATCCCCACTTCTGTCCATATTAAACACACCAACTGTACCTATGCTATGACAGTTTCCATTCCTTCCACATAAAAAAAATTCCTCCCTTATAGCCTGGCCACCTATGGGTGGTGTATCTGTAGTGACTGACAAGAACTTCCTTTCCCAATATGCCAAGGGTCTTACAAAGGCCTTCACAAACAGAAACTACTCTACATACCTAGTCCGAAAACAGATCTCCCGTGTCATATCCCCACACATCCAAAATCTTCCCTCTAGCACCAATAATATCCACAAAAGAGTGCTCCCTTTGTCACCCAATACTACATGGATTCTAATAACTAAATTGCATCATTTGCCAAGGTTTTGATTTTCTGTCTTCATGCCCACAAATGAGACACATTGTAGTGTCATCGTACTAACAGATGCGATGACCGTACATACTATAACTGCTCTCTTAGTTCAGAGACCTACATAAATGCAGAGGTTCCAACTTTTGAATATGGTAAATAGTAATGTGACCTAATATGTATGATCGAGGGAAGGGTAGGAAGGGATTCATGGAGAATAAGCGACTAAGCAAACACCAGAATTTTGCAACAGTTTCTGTAAAGTTACAGATGAGATAGGGGGCAGCATATAACTAAATCATTGTGATGTGTACAATAGGAATGTGTGTGTGTGTGTGTGTGTGTGTGTGTGTGTGTGTGTGTAGGGGGTGGAAGCAAAACTTAATAATCAAATATTCTCTTCCTCTAAACTGAATATCTTAGATTTTCTAATTTCCAGTAATAAATGTGATTGTACGTTATTTTGTACACAAGACAATGTAAAATCATAACCAACGGAGTGCAGGCTAACATATTTTGGTGAGTGTGCAGGTTAAAAAATCAAATTTTGATGTCTCCATCTACGTCCTCTTCCAGAATGTTACTAGGCTTAATGAAATCGTTTTCCCAATTTTTTTAACATTCGTGAAAGTTCCAGCGCTGGGAGAGAGAGAGAGAGAGAGAGAGAGAGAGAGAGAGAGAGAGAGAGAGAGAGAGAGAGAACCTGAAGTCACAGTGAAGCTCTTAAAACTATTTGTACAATGTAGTCTCATTTTTTTCCACTAGTAATGAACTCCATTATGAAGTGCATACTACACATGGCACGAAAAGCATGACAGATTTCACAGAAGCCCTCAAAAAAGGATAAGCTTCATTATGTTTCTTCTGATATTTGTGTTCAATACAACATTTATTGGTGATTTTCTTGTAGTAATCTATTTTACAAATAAGAAATGTCCATCACACTTCAGCAAAGGAAATCACACACACGAAATCACTTTATTAGTAGATATGATGCAATAAAAAACAAACCCAATAAAACTTCTACTTCTGAACACAGATTAACGAACTAGCTTGTTTATTATTGCCCACAAACTTCAGAATTTGTTTTATTTTATTTATTTAAGCTGCATCTCATTCCTCCCATCTAATACATACATGCTCTGCAAGGCCATGTTGAATCCATCCCCACCACCGCGATGCAACCTTCCTACCCCCCCCCCCCCCCCCGTCCCTATTTGCACACCGCAGAAATTGATTTGAAGCACAGTAGCCAGAACTGATGATTGTGCACTCATGTGAATGTTTTATTTTCTGAAGACCATGGCTGCAGTGCAATATGTGTGTGTCTTTTTCTCATCTTGTATTTGTGGTGAGTTGTAAACTATCCTTACTATATTTTTGTGTATCTCTGTTCCAGTGACTTCATTCCCCATAGTATTTCACATTCTGCAGGTTCTTTGCTTTCTGATTTCGATCCACAGTGTAATTTTATAGACATTTGACAATTTTTAACTGCCAGCAATGCACTACAAGACATTTTGAATGTAGAAAAGCATTTTTTCACTAAACTGCTCTCTTTCCTTTCAATTATTAGAAACACATTTTGGCTTGCAATATTCCTTCATTAGAGAAGATGAAGCAAATACTCCAGAAGCTTTATCAAGAACAGCTTCCAGCATATTTAATTTAGAAGTAGATACCCCTGGAGTATTAAAACAACTTAAATTACTTAATGAAAGTAAGTCTCCCGATCCCGACTGTATACTGATTAGGTTCTTTTGAGAGTATGCTGATGCAATAGCCCCATACCTATCGTATACAACCACTCGCTCTACAAACGTTCTGTACCCAAAGACTGGAAAGTGGCATAGGTCACTCCAATATTTAAGAAAGGCAAGAGGATTGATCTGCAAAATTACAGGCCTATATCACTGATTGCAGGTAGAACTTCTGTAAGGCTGTGGTCCATAAAACTATTAAGTCTTTGCTAACATTTCGTCCAGAGCTGCATCAGATATCTTCCTACTTCCGCTGAGTCCTGCCGACTGATGAGTCAGGTGTCAGAGCAACATATATACTGTGGAAAGTGGGTGTGGCCAAGCTGTCACGTTATCAGCAGAGATACTCCTTGTCAAGAGAAAACATCACTACTAATTGCAATTGGTCAGAGATAAAACTTGTCGATCTTTTAAAGCTACTGTCCATATTTCACTAAGTTTCGTAGCTTCTTCTTTCCTGTTAAAATTTTCCTTATGTTTATATATTTCAATAGCTTTCCTGTATTGCCGTGGATAATAATTCGTCATTGTAGATAAAACTGTTGTTTCGGAAAACCTCACTATATGACATCCAGACTGAAGAGCATGCTCTGCCACAGCCGATTTCTCCGTTTTTCCTAGTTGGCAAAGACTTTTGTGTTCCTTAGCCTAGTTTCTATACGACCTCAAGAGAATGATCTATTTTCCCATAGTCAGCATGGATTAAGAAAGTATCATTCCAGTGAAACACAGCTACCTCTTTACTCACAGATGTGATGAGTGCTATCGATAAGGAATGTCAAATAAATTCCTGATTTCTACATTTTCTGGAAGGCTTCTGACACTGTACCTCACGTGTACCTCATATTGAGCACAGTTGTGCAATTGGATTTGTGATTTCCTGTCAAAGGACACAGTATGTTAAACTGATGGAGTCAATGAGTAGAACAGAAGTGGTATCTGGCGTTCCCCAGGAAAGTTTAATAGGTTCGCTACTGTTCGTTACTTTTGTAAACGATGTAGGAGACAATCTGAGTAGCTCACTCAGACAGTTCTGGATGATGATGTCACGTATCAATTAGTAAAGTCACCAGAAGATCAAATGCAACTGCAAAATGATTTAGATAAGATATCTGCATGATGCAAAAAATGGCAATTGTCCCTTAATTATAGAAAAGTGTGAAGTCATCCATATGACCGCTAAATGAATCCATTAAACTTCAGTTACACAATAAACCAGTCAAACCTACAGGCCATCAATTTTATTAAATACCTAGGAGCAACAATTGTGAATAACTTCAATTGGAAAGAACAAACCAAATACTGTGTTTCATTGGCAGAACACTTAGAATATGCAACAGTTCTACTAAAGAGACTGCCTCACTACACTTGCGTGTTCTACTTCGAAGTATTGCTGCGCATTGTGGACATTTACAGAAAACAGAGAAGGGAAACTCGTTTTGTATTATCGCAATATAGGAGAGTGTGTGTCACGGAAATTATACAAGAGTTGGGGTGGAAATCATTAAAAGAAAGGCATAATTTCTGGCAGTGAAATTATTTCTGAATTTCTTTCACCAACTCTTCAGAATGTGAACATACATTCTTAGCACCCTCCTATATAGGGAGACAAGATCTTCATAATAAAATGAGAGAAATGAGATTGAAAACCGAAAGATTTAGGTGATCCTTTATTCCGCGACCTATTTGAAAATGGAACTCTAGAAAAATATCATAAAAGTGGTTCGAGGGACCCTCTGCCATGCACTTCAATGTGACTTACAGAATATCCACATAGAGCAGGCATGGCCAAACACTGCACCGCAGGTGTGTGCGCCCTCGCCGAGCCCACGGGCGGCCTTTGTTGCGCCCCTGCCACACGCACTGACGTGGGGCACTAGTGACACATGGTCGCGGTAGGCGGGTGAACTACAGTGTACACCCGCTGGGTGGAAATTTGGCCATGCCTGATGTAGAGGTAGATGTGTTCTGTAACTTGATACAAAAATTTTCTTGTTACTTCTTACATCAGACTGGCTATATGATACCATTTGTTACTCTGCCTATTGGTACCCTCGAGAAATACATCCAGCCTGATGGAATATAAGGATCTGTCCGAGTCCTATGAGCAGCCAGGAAACTAACAGTCCACTCATACAGAGCCCCACCTGGGTAAGCCTTCTACAACTGATGTGTGGCAATATTCCCATATCAACAGCCAAGCATCTCATAAGTGTGCAGCTCACCTTGGGATTGAAGTAGGTTGTTTTGACCTCCTTTGTGACCTGGGTGATTAAGCCAAGATCCTCATTCCCAGTGACACCCAATGTTCCACTGCCACACCCTACAGTGGTCACTGACACGTACCCAAGGTTTTTGGCAACATAACTGGCAGCACTTACTAATCACCAGCTCAGAATACAAGGTTCACAAGCCTGTAACCAGGAAATGACTTAAGTCTACTGAAGGACAAAAAAAATATAGCATTTGATTGGCTTAAACAATCAGTGCCATAAAAAGTTTTCAAATGTTTCACTGGTAGATTTTCTTAACTTGATATTTCCTCACTGATCCACTACCATTTCTCAGAGAGTATCAGACAACAACATTTATTACCTTATGCTAGCACTTTGAGCTACACAGCTGTTATAACAATGCCGCAACTTCCCATGAGATAGCATTACAGTTCGGAATTCCATACAAGCCGTCCTAAAAGATCTAGAACACACTGTGCAGGCCAATTCTGCTTCTGTTTACAAAATAATTCTTATTGCAAATTGTTTAGAAGAAAGTTGTCACCAAACCACTTATGAAATACTGCACAGACCAGAGTAAACGACTGTTAACAAACTGTCGCTGCAACCCTGCAATTTCATTCTCTTTTGTGTGTGGCCGTCAAGTAAATGCTTCCATCATTGATGGGTTGTCTTCTTTACATCTACAATTTTATATTCCACTACAACATGCCTACACAAATGTAAAACATTCCAACAACAGAAAGTAATGACTTAGTTTTCTATTATATAATTCTGCCAGAACTTTCCTCATTACAATAATTGGCACACGCTCTTCTACATCTACATAAATACTCCACAATTCACCGTAAGGTGCGTGGCGGAGGGTACACTGTACCACTACTAGGTATTTTCTTTCCTATTCCACTCCCAAATTGAACGAGGAAAAAAAGAATGCCTATATGACTCCGTACGAGCCCTAATTTATCTTGTCTTTGTGATCTTTACGCGAAATGTAAGTAGGCGGCAGCAAGATCTTACTACACTCAGCCTCAAATTCCAGCCCTCTAAATTCACTTAACAGAAATTCACGAAAAGAACGTTGTCTTTCTTCCAGCGATCCCCAATTGAGTCGCCAGAGCATTTCCGTGACACTCGCGCGTAGGTCGAACCTACCGGTAACAAATCTAGCTGCTCGCCTCTGAACTGCCTCTATCCCTTCCTTTAAACTGATCTGCTGCAGGTCCCAAACACTTGAGCAATACTCAAGACGTGGTCGTACAAGCGTTTTATATGTGGTCTCCTTTACAGGTGAAGTACATCTTCCCAAAATTCTCCCAATAACCCGACGTCGGCTGTCCGCTTAACTCACAACTGTCCTTACATGCTCGTTCCATTTCATATCGCTCTGCAATGTTACGCCTAGATATTTGAACGATGCAACAGCATCAAGAAGCTCACTACTAATGCTGTATTCGAACATTATGGACTGCTTTTTCTACTCATGGGCATCACCTTACATTTTTCTACATTGAGAGCTAGCTGCCATTCTTCGCACCAACTACAAATTTTGTCTAAGTCATCCTGTATGCTATTACAGTCAGTTACAGACGCCACCCTCCCATACACCACAGCATCATCAGCAAACTGCCGCAAATTACAACTTACTCTATCCATCAGATCACTTATATAGATAGAAAATAATAGCGGTCCTACCACACTCCCCTGGGGCACGCCTGACGATACCCTCATCCCTGATGAAAACTCGCCGTTGAGAAAAAAACGTACTGCGTTCTATTACTTAGGAAATCTTCCAGCCAGTCACAAATCTGTGAACCTATTCCATAGCCTCTTATCTTCGTTAGCAGTCTGCAGTGTGGCACCTCGTCGAACGCCTTTTTGAAGTCGAGAAAAACACAATCCGCCTGTTGCCCTTCATCCATGGCTCACAAGGTGTCATGTGAGAAAAGGGCAAGTTGAGTTTCACATGAACGATGTTTCCTAAACTCGTGCTGATTCATAGAAAGAAGCTTTTCCGTTTCAAGGAAATTTACTATATTCGAACTGAGAATATGCTCTAAAATTCTACATGAAACAGATGTCAACGATATTGGCCTGTAATTGTGTGGGTCAGTTCTCTTTCCTTTCTTATAAACGGGAGTCACCTGCACTTTTTTCCAATCACTAGGAACTTTGCACTGAATTAAAGATTCGCGATAAATGCAAGCTAAGTAGGGGGCCAATGCCACTGAATAGTCTTTGTAAAACCGAACTGGTATTGCATTCGGAGTAGGAGACTTTTTTGTGTTCAGCTCTCTCAGCTGCTTCTCTACACCAGAAATACCTATTGCTATGTCCCCCATTTCGGAATTAGTACATTGATCAAATGATGGTACATTTGTGCGGTCCTCCTGCGTGAAAGATTTCTTAAAGGTTAAATTTAGAACTTCAGCTTTCCATTTGCTTTCTTCTATTACTGCCCCGGAATGATCAACAAGTGACTGGACAGTGGGCTTTGACCCACTTATCGATTTTACATAGGACCAGAATTTTTTCGGGTTCTCGGAAAGATCTTTTGCTAAGATATGGCTGTGATAATTATTGTATGCTTCGCGCATCAATCTTTTTATAGACGCACGAATCTCTACTAACTTTTGCCTGACATCACTTGCGTGTTCTTTTTTTAATCGAGAGTGCAACATCCTTTGCTTTCTCAGCAGCTTTCTAACATTATTATTATACCACGGTGGATCTTTACTGGCACATGTTTCTCTAACCCTTTATTAACAATGCACTTAAATTTAGTCCACAATTCCTCTACATCCATAGTCCCGGAATTAAACAATGCCCATTCATTTTCTAAGTGCGATCGTAACATTTGCTTATCGGCTCTTTCCAACAAAAACACGCTCCTAGACTTCTTAATTGGTTTATGAACTTTGGTCACCATCGACGCTATGACGATATCATTACATCGTTAATAAGGTCAGGCCTGTTTGTGGCGCGTGGGTTGCCGGTTTAACTACTCAAGACAGTTTTCGGAGACACCCGGACAAACCCGACTGCTAGTCTGTTGGCAGCTAGCACTTTAAAATCTGCACCACTTCAGTCAGGCTGCACACTGATGCAGTTCAGCCAGTGGACAAGAGGACACTACAAACAAGCTACAGACCAGCATACAACCACGTGCAGACAACAGACGACTACTACTCACTTCCACTACGAACGTGGGCAGCTTATCAGGATCTGTGGAAATGCCTCCTGCTGCATCACATATGAGGAAAACTTCAATTTCCTCCCCCCCCCCCCCCTTTGTTTAACTGCTGTGTATCACACAGAAAACTATTTTGTGTCTGATAAATTTCCTCAACCAGAACTAAGAGAAGTCAAGTTTTGTGACTATTATTGAGACTCGGGTTTTCCGTTCCTGTTACTGGTGCAAATGTATTTAGTTGTTTTCACAAGCCCGTTAACTGAACTATTTCAATGTTCTTTAATTCTGTGATAAATAAAAGCATTGTAGAAGTAACCAAACTGTTTCCTGTGTGGTAGGATTTCAACAAAAAATAAATAAGAATATGAAAAACATAATAAAATGTTTAATAATTTATAAGTATTTACATAATTTAGATGTAATGAAACTGATTGTCAGAATTGTTTAAAATGTCTTCAACATCCTGTTTCATCTTCTGTGTTACTTGGAATTTGGGACCATGGCCTGGTACAACCCAGTCAGCCAACTGCAGTATTCTGTTCCTATTCTGCCGCTGCAGACCAGGTTCATCACTGCCAGCTACATGTTGCCACAAGTGTGGATCTTTTATGTCTTCTTCTCTTTCAAACAAGTCGCCTGAAATAAAGTAGTGACCTTGAAATCATAAAAATGGAATATTTCATGACAACTGATATTAAAACACTGACAGAAAATGAAATTTTATTGCTTAAAACTGGACATTTACATTGTCAAATTTTCCAACAGTTTCTTCAAGAAATGTTGGCAGAATTTAAAAATAATATGTTCAAAATATGGGTAATGGAATTCCTAACTATATTGCTTAAAATGTGCTACTGCACGTGAGAAAACAACTGATATGTGGAAAGGGGTGGGTGGGTGGTTTGGGGGGGGGGGGGGGGGGGGGAAGAAACAGATCAACAACTAACCTGTCAATGATGCAACTAAATAATTTTTAATTTACTTTTTAAAAGGTGAGGAATTTTAATAAAATAGAAGCAAGTATAAAAACAAATACATGTCACCACTAGAATAGGCTTATCTGAATAAAAGTCAATAATAGACCATTCAATCTTATGAAGTTTACATTTATGACAAGAAGCTATTAGATGTATCAAATTTATTTTAATAAAGTTTGCAATGTTGAGATTCTCCTTTCCCCGAGGCACAACTGTAACTCTTAGGCAAAGAAGAATTATAAATACCAGTTTCCTTTCATTTTAAGAAAAATGGGACTTGCTATTTCATAAATCTCTCAACTATTGCCACCCAAAGAAAAATATCTCGTCTATGGTGCAGCAGATGTAACTTGAGGTTTTTAGGGTTACATAAAATCATGTTCACAGCAGTGAGGGCTGAATGCCCAGTTTCCGGAAAATACTGTTTCAACATCATACTAAAAAATGAGGCAATAGGTGTATAGGTTACACTGATCAGCTTCACCAAACCTGTACGAGACAAGATTATCAAAGGTCATCATTGCTTTCAGGAATTATGGAACCTATTTGTTTACTGGTAACTAGAAAATAAATGTTGGGCATCAATTTATTATTATATGTAAAGTCTTCAATCATAACAACACCACACTTATAGGGAAAATTTTTTCGAGTTTTATCAACATTGTAACCAATAACAGAAAATATTTCTGTTCCTTCAATTATTGCATTGCATCATGGGAAAGATGGAGGGAACTTTATATAATTAATGTAGTTACATAAACATTTTAACAAAGAGTGTAAAGTAAATTAATAATGTTACCTGTGACTGCAACAATGCCCTCATTTTTAGTTTTAACAATTACTGACACATCATTGAGGGTGTGGCCTGGAGTTGGTATAACTTTCACATCTTCATCAATAATATAAGGTTCCCCTACAAGTCATAAAAGTTTTTTCATTAAAAAGTTTTTAAGTAACATGGATAGGTATGCAATAATTATTACCTTTGGTACTTATGTGGACAGATATCTATTTACCATTAGAAATGACTATATAATTTTTCTGTAAATTATGAGAAGATTATTGTGTGTTTATTACATTAAAATTACAAAAAATAAAAATATAAATGAACAAAAAAATGTACAAATTCTTGAACTGAACTACATGCAATGTAGCATAATAATGTGTTGGTGGCTCATATGGTAAGTCGCCAGTAAAAACCAGAGAACTCAATTATTTGTCATTCTGGAAGGTTTTCAAAATGTATTGTTTTTGTATTGTTTATATATTATGTGTATTATGTAATATTCAATGTTAAAGTAAGCTGTTGCAATCCCCAGTCAAAAGTTCATCAGTTCTGTTCTTGCTGTAGGAAGCTGTTCACAATAAATGTGCATTTAGTGCTGTGCTACATTTCATTAACAACCCTGCTTTCAGAGCTGGACTTCATTTGGGTTATGATGTGATAGCATTTGGTTCATTCAACAGGATACTCCTAAACATCTACATCATTGTGACTCCAATAGTGCAACAACAAATCCACCACCTACAAGGACAGGAAACGGAATACAAGCAGTACGTCATTATCACAATCTGTATAATCAGATTCCCAGACAGAAGTATTACACCTGCACATCATACATCCATCGAGGCTTTCCTGAGGCACTCAGAAATGAACAAAATTACTGATGTATTTGACCAAGACATAAAATACAATGGGTAGAATTACATGATACATTTAGAAAATGCACATTCTCACAATGGTTTGAGAACTAAGGGAAGCTCAAATGCTGGGTTAAATTTCAGGCTGAATGCTTAGCAGCAAGTCTGCATAGCAGAACAAAAATTTGTCATGGGGAAAATGACAACATACACAATACAGAATATTTTAGCTGTTTAGCACATTACAAATAATAATACATCAGAAACTTACAAAATAAGAGCCGAGGGCATGAAAGAGATACAGTGATTGGTTGTAGCCTTTCACCAATGTTGTTTAATCTAAACTCTGTGGTTTTAGGGCGCACAACTTCTATGGTCATTAGCGCCCAGCCAAGAACATAGATTCGCTATGATCTAAAAAAAATGGAGACTGTCAGAACATCAACAAGAGGCTAAAAACGAAAGATAAACGACAATTAAAAGGGTTAAATATCATTGGATAGGTTGGCCAAGTTGATAAAACGCAAAACTCGAGCAGCTGCTCGTGTGTCATCAGCTAAAATTTCCTCCAGAGTAGACGGAAAGTGAAGGGCTACACGGAGATGATTAAAATTAACACAAGTCAGTAAAACATGTCGCACTGTCAGCAGTTCACCGCAGGAGCACAGCGGTGCAGGATCGGCGGTTAGCAAATGACGGTGGCTGAAACGGCAGTGACCGATCCGCAACCGGGCCAGGATGACCTCCTCCCGCCGAGAGGGGCGTGAGGAGGTCCTCCAAGCGGTCGGGATCGGTTTGACATTTCGCAATTTATTGTTGTATAGTGAAAGCCACACACTGTGCCATTGCGACACGATACTCCGGCGAAGAGCCCGTTGAACATCGTCCGATGGGACGCAAAAGGTAGCCATGTGAGGCAAAAGAGCTGCTGCCTTGGCTGCTATGTCGGCGGCCTCATTCCCGGGCACACCCACATGGCCAGGGACCCACAGCAAGGAAACATGACAGCTGTCATCTGCTAATAACCGGAGGGAGCGTTGGATCTGATATACGAGAGGATGGTTCGAGAGACGGTCCTTAAGACTCTGCAGGGCACTAAGGGAGTCCGAACATATGGCATAGAAAGGTTGGCGGTGGCGGCAGGTATACAAAACGGCCTGGTGGAGGGCGAAAAGCTCAGCCGTGAAGGTCGAGTACCGGTCAGGGAGCTTGTATTGGAAACGGTTGTCCCCGACGACGAAGGCAGATCCGACACCAGCAGTGCTCTTGGAACCATCAGTGTAAATAAATACGGCATTATCGAACCGCGAACGGAGTTCGACAAGCCTCGAGCGGTACACCAAATCCGGAGTGCTCTCCTTGGGGAGCGAACTAAGTTCAAGGTGTGTGTGAACCTGGGGCTGATGCCACGGTGGCAATGGGCTTTCGCTCAACCGAAGGGTGGAAGGAAGGGTAAAATCGAGCCGCTGTAGCAGGCGGCGAAACTGAACTCCAGGTGGAAGCAAGGCAATCGCAGACAACTGATATTGGCGATCGAGTGAGTCGTCAAAAAATAATCTGTAAGATGGATGGTTGGGCATCGACCATAGGCGGCATGCGTACCGACACAAGAGTATGTCACGTCGAGTGATCAAGGGTAATACAGCAGCCTCGGCATACAAACTCTCAACAGGGCTGGTATAAAATGCACCGGTCGCAAGACGTAAACCCCGATGGTGGATAGAGTTGAGACGGCGGAGAATCGACGGCCGTGCTGAAGAGTATACAAGGCTTCCGTAGTCGAGCTTCGACTGAACAATGGCCTGGTAAAGGTGAAGCAGGACGGTACGATCCGCTCCCCATGACGTGCCACTGAGGACACGAAGAACGTTAAGGGATCGGGCACAACGGGCAGCCAAGTAGGACATGTGTGTGGACCAGCAAAGTTTCCGATCCAACATGAGTCCCAAGAATTTTGTAGTCTCCACGAAAGGGAGAGCAACAGGGCCGAGACGTAGAGAAGGTGGAAGAAATTCCTTGTATCTCCAGAAATTGATACACACAGTTTTCTCAGTGGAGAATCGGAAGCCGTTTGCGATGCTCCATGAATATAGACGGTCAAGACAGCGTTGGAGAGAACGCTCCAAGAGACACGTCCGCTGGGCGCTACAATAAATTGCGAAATCGTCAACAAAAAGAGATCCGGAGACGTCGGCTGAAAGGCAATCTACAATCGGATTGATTGCAATGGCAAAGAGCGCCACACTCAAGACGGAGCCCTGTGGTACCCCAGTCTCCTGGCAATAGGTATCTGACAAAACAGAACCCACCCGTACCCAGAACTTGCGATCCGCCAAAAACGCTTGAATGAAAAGAGGAAGGCGGCCCCGAAGGCCCCATGTGTGCAATGTGTGGAGAATGCCCGCTCTCCAACAGGTATCGTATGCCTTCTCCAAGTCGAAGAATACTGCTACTGTTTGACGCTTCTTTAGAAAGTTGTTCATAATGAAGGTCGACAACGTAACGAGGTGATCAGCAGCAGAGCGGTGTCGACGAAAACCGCATTGGATATTAGTCAGGAGGCGACGAGATTCGAGGAGCCAGACCAACCGAGCGTTAACCATGCGTTCCATCACCTTACAGACGCAGCTCGTCAGAGAAATGGGACGATAACTGGAAGGAAGGTGTTTGTCCTTCCCTGGTTTGGGGATGGGGACAACAATGGCTTCACGCCAACTTGTGGGAACATGACCTTCAGTCCATATGCGATTGTAGGTACTAAGAAGAAAGCACTTGCCCACAGGAGAGAGGTTCTTCAGCATCTCAATATGAATGGAATCGGGCCCGGGAGCAGAAGACCGGGACAGGGCGAGAGCATGGTCTAGCTCCTGCATGGTGAAGGCGAGGTTATAATTTTCACGGTTAAAAGAGCGGAAAGAAGGCGGCCATGCCTCCTCTACCTGTTTGCGAGGGAGAAAGGCAGGGTGGTAATGGGCAGAGCTCGAAACCTCCGCAAAGAAACGACCCAATGCGTTTGAAACATCAGCGGGGTCCACGAGGACTGCGTTCTCTATGGTCAGGCCAGGAATCGGGAAGTGGACCTTGATGCCGGACAAACGGCGGAGGCCACCCCAGACAACCGTGGAGGGAGTGAAACGGTTAAAAGAACCAGTAAAAGCAGTCCAGCAAGCTTTCTTGCTGTCGTTTATAATACGACGGCACTGCGCTCTCATACGTTTGTAATTGATGCAATTCTCCAAAGTTGGGTGGCGGCGGAAGGTGCGTAAAGCACGGCGCCGGGCTCTAAGCGCGTCGCGGCAGGCTGCAGTCCACCAAGGGACCTGGACACGACGCGGAGAAGAGGAAGTACGAGGTATGGAACGTTCAGCAGCGGTGAGAATAACCTCTGTGAGGTAGTCGACCTGACTGTCACAGGTGGGAAAATCCCGATCGTGAAAAACAGCCATGGTAGAATAAAGCCCCCAGTCGGCTTTAGAAATGTTCCAACTGGTGGGACGAGGAGATGGGGAATGATGCAGGAAGTGGATGATACAAGGGAAATGGTCACTTGAGTACGTGTCAGAAAGTGCATACCACTCAAACCGACCGGCAAGCTGAGGAGTGCATATTGCGAGGTCTATATGGGAGTAAGTGTGTGTTGTGTCGGAAAGGAAGGTCGGTGCACCGGTGTTGAGGCAGACAAGATCGAGGTGTTGGAGGAGGTCCACCAAAAGGGAGCCTCTCGGACAAGGTGCCGGAGAGCCCCATAGGGGGTGGTGGGCATTAAAGTCGCCTACCAACACGAAAGGTGAAGGGAGCTGGTCAACAAGGTGTAGCACATCCGCCCTAGTAAGGGCAGATGTCGATGGCGAATAGATATTACAGAGGGAGAAGGTAAATGTGGATAAGGTGATGCGGACGGCAACTGCCTGTAGGTGAGTGTGCAAGGAAATGGGATGGAAATAGACATCGTCTCGAAGGAGCATCAGAATCCCTCCATGGGCTGGGACACCTTCCACGGGTGGCAGGTCGAACCGCACAGAGGTGTAAGTGTGGAAAGTCTGCACGATCACGTGGACGCAAGTTAGTTTCTTGAAGACAGACGATAAGCGGGCAGTGCAACCGAAGGAGTAGTTTTAACTCCTCCCGGTTGGAACGAATGCCGCGAATATTCCATTGAAGGAGTGCCATGATAAAAATGAAATAAGAAATAAGGATAAAAACCAACTAGCAAGCGGGGTCACCTCGACGGCCCCTGAGGACCGGATTTCGAGGGAGCACTGCTATCGCCATCTAGTGGCAAAGGGTCATGTTCCATTGGTTCGATCGACGCGTCTGCCACCTCCCGGAGTTGATCAGGAGGGGCAGCTTCCACCGCCGGTAGACGGCCGGGTGCCCGGCAAACGGAGCGTCCTGGTGAAACAGAAGACGGCCGAGTCCGGCAACTGTTGGATGGCGTGACCGACGAGTCACGCCGCGGCGGGGAAGGTGGGGGCTGTTCTTTTTTGGAAGCCTTCTTAGAAGCATGACGGGTTGAAGAAGCAGTTGACGATTGAGAAGTCGGAGTCTTGAGAAAATCTTCACGGACGGGTTCCCTTTTTGAACTCCGGGCAGCAGATTTGGGTGCCCGGGATGTGTGTGAACTGGTCGACGAATTCAGTGTAGAACGGGTAGAAGGCATCGGAGAGGTGGAACGAGCAATTTTCGGGCTAGCCGATCTGACGACAGTGTCACTGAATGTTAAATCGCAAGTCTGAATGCCCACCTCCTTAGTTGGTCGAGGGGAGGCGAGGACCTGGCTGAAAGTACCTGATGGGAGTACTGCGGGCTTCCTACTAGCTAATAACTTCCGAGCGGCATAGGTCGAGACCTTCTCCTTCACGCGAATCTCTTGGATGACCCGCTCTTATTTATAAACGGGGCAGTCCCGTGAAGAAGCAGCATGGTCACCCATGCAATTAATGCAGTGAGGGGATGGAGGTAGACATTCACCCTCATGAGCGTCCCTGCCACAGATGGCGCACTTGGCTGCATTTGGACAAGATTTACTGGTATGATTGTACCTTTGGCAATGGAAGCAGCGTGTAGGATTTGGTATGTACGGACGGACGGAAATGACCTCGTAGCCCGCTTTCACTTTCGATGGCAGGTCAACCTTGTCAAAAGTCAAGAAGACAGTACGGGTTGGCACGAGGTCATTGTTAATCTTTTTCATCACGCGATGAACATCCGTGACTCCCTGATCGGACATATAGTTCAATATCTCCTCGTCCGATAACCCATCCAGTGATCTAGAAAACACTACCCCCCGCGAAGAGTTGAGGGTGTGGTGAGCCTCCACTTTCACAGGGAAAGTATGTACAAGGGTAGCTCGAAGTAACTTCTGCGCCTGGAATGCATTTTCTATTTCGAGCAACAAGGTCCCGTTGCGCTGCCTAGAGCAGGTCTTCAAGGGACCAGCGATCGCATCGACACCCTTCTGAATAATGAACGGATTTACTGCAGAAAAATCCTTATCGTCGGTACGTGATACCACCAGGAACCTAGGAATGTTTGGCAATGCTTTCTGTGGCTGAGAATCATGTTTCCGCTTATGGGTCAGGGTTATAGATGATGTGGAAGGTTTCATAGCGGAGGTGTCCCCCATGATTACCGGCGTCTCCGATGGCGCGCTCCTTCCTTGTGGGGGCCCTCACTGAGGGCGCACCCGCCTTAGGTGACTGTTCGCACCTCAGGTCACACCTCCCGAGAACGGACGGAGGGACCAATTGGCATGTTCGGAAGGTATCAGCTCGGGTAATCACCCCTCCCTGGGCCCGGCCTTTACCGGGGGGTACGTACGTGCCCTACATGTCTACCCGCGGCGGGGAGTTACGCCTTACCCCGTCACCGGCTACGCAGAGCGTGGGTCGACCTTCAGACACGCACAGGGAGGAAAGAAAGGAGGAAGGAGAGAAAGGGATGAAGGAGGAGGGAGAATCTCAAACGCCGAGGCGGAGATTAAAGGGTGAGTCAAGAACAAGGAGAAAGGAAAAATAGGAGAAGGCTGAAGAACAAGAAAGGAAGAGGACCAAGAAGAGAAGACAGGAAGCGAAAAAGAAACCTTTGACTGATGAAAAACGCCCGTCTCCGGGCGAAGGCACAAACTGGGGGGGAAAGAGGGAAGCGGCCTGGGACGGAAGAAAGGTCGCTTCGGCTCGGGGCCCCGTGCGCGCCACACACGTACCCACAAAAGAGCTGTGGGCCCCCTGGGGGGCTGTGAAGGACTGCAAGGGAAAATTTGGAGAAAGAATTAATGTTCAGGGAGAAAAAAATGAAAACTTTCAGGTTTGCCGATGACATTGTAACTCTGTCAGAGACAGCAAATGACCTGGAACAGCAACTGAATGGAATGGACAGTGTCTTGAAAGGAGGGTATAAGATGAATGTTAACAAGAGTAAAAGAAGTGTAATGGACTGTAGTATCAGAAAATCATGCAATGCTGAAGGAATTAGATTAGGAAATGAGACAATAAAAGTATTAGTTGAGTTTTGTTATTTAGGTAGCAAATAACTTCTGGTAGCTGAATTAAAGAAGGTATATAATGCAGAATGGATACGGAATGAAAAGCACACCCAAAGAAGCGAAATTTGTTGACACTGAAAATTAAATGTTAGTAAGTCTAAGGCATTTTTCAGGAGTGTAGCATTGTACGGGGGTGAAACCTGGATGATAAAGAGTTCAGACAAAATAAATGATAGAAGCTTTTGAAATGTGGTGCAACAGATTAGATGGATATATCACGTAACTAATGAGGTGGTGCTGAACAGAATTGGGGAGAAAAGAAATTTCTGGCATATGTTGACTAAGAGAAGGGATCAATCGGTGGGGCACATTCTGAGACATCATGGAATCACCAGTTTGGCATTTGAGGGAAGTGTGTGGGGTAAAAATCACAGAGGGAGACCAAGAGAAGAGTATAGTAAGCAGATTCAAATGGATGTGAGTTGCTGTTCTTATTGAGAGAAGAGGCTGTGACAGGATAGAGTAAGATGGGATAGGATGTTGTGGGTACAGAATCTTTAGCGCCCTAACAAATCTATTAGCTAAGTGTGAATCCATTAGAAAGAAAATCATTAACAAACAGGCAAAATGAATAAAAAGCCAAACTAAACAAACATTGAAGTTGAACGAAGGCTCAAAACATTGCATATTGATACTGTAGGATGGCTTATGAAAGGAGATAGTCATACAAGTGGTTAAAGAAAAAACCCACAGCTGGCTAATCACCTGAATAAACATGGGATGCCAGTCACTGTGTAAAACACAAACCTCCAGCCTAAAATCTTAGGCCAGGGACCAGAAATCCACAAAACTTTAAAACTCTGGCCACAAATCAACTGGTTATTAGTTAAAACTGAGGGCAGAGGACCACAAAGATTCGCCGCTGCCCTCAGCAGGATAGAAATGGACTCCATTAAAATGTGGTGTACAGTGATATGTACACCACAGACAACACAAAATGGGGGATGCTCTCAAAGGAGTAAAAAGCTGTGCATCAAAGAGCAGTGTCCGATTCAGAGATGTGTTGGGGCCACTTCGTGCTGCCTCAATGACAGAAGGTTCGGCACAGGCGGACAGTTGGTGTAACCAACTAAAATTTATTACCTATCACTGCCAGCCTCACCTCCTCCCACAACTGAAGAGACCTATGCCGCACCACAGAGGATGTCCTGCAGGGAATAGCACTTTTTATGGCATCACGATCGCCGCACGCCTCCTTGGCAGCCCAAACAGCCACTTCGTTGCCACGAATTGTGACATGTCCTGGGACCCAACAGAATGACACTTGCTTCAACCACTGATGGCGGGAGTACAGTGTGGCATGTATGAGAGCTGTACTATATTCTCAGATGGATACTGATTTTGTAAAGATTGCAGTGCACTGAGGGAATATGAACACAGAAGATACCGTAGGCCACGAACACACTGCATTTGTTCCATCGCCTGCAGGATAACTACACTGAGAAAACAGTATGCAGTAGGGAGGCAAATCATGACGACATGGTTACAGAACACTACGGAACAGCCTAGGGATCTCCACCCCCTCCCGTTTGGAACCATCCATGTAAATCACAGTAAAATCATGATGCTCATCTGAAATGTTAAAAAATGTAGATTAAAATGTAAAATCCGAGATATAATCCTCCTTAAAATGTTTCAAGTCTAAAAACAGCTAATCTGAGCCTCTCGAGGAGCCAAGGTGTACATTTACTCCAACCTCAAAACATTAAAATCAGGAACACCCACATCCAAAAGACAATCATGAGACGTATCCCAAAAGGCCTCTTTGCTCATAGCCTGATATGAAAGAGCTTTTCCATAAGAGGGTAACAGCACGATAGGCTGGTGTAAATGGTGAAGACAGCATGGCATATGGCCTGGCGTGCCACGAGGAGGTGTTGCCACATGAAGTGGAGGCTATTCAGCCTCTGCATAGACACTTGGTACGGGACGTGAAGAATGTTCCAGTTTCGAGCAGGATCCCCTCATGATGCACCATGTCTAACATAAGAAGGCCTTGCACACACTTACACAGTGCATCTTTAGTCAAGCCAAGAACACACAAATGCTCTATGAAACCAGTCCATAGACTTACAAACTACTTAAACGAACTTACACTAACAACAACAACAACAACAACAAACACACACACACACACACACACACACACACACACACACACACACACACACACACCTGTGGGAGGACTCTAACCCTCGGCGGGAGTGACCGCCTAGTCCATAGATTATTGGCTGTTCGAACAACATTGCCTTACGACAAAGTGTTTGTCATAAGACTAGTGATTCGTTTTTAATCATTTAAGTTCTCGTTCTCTTTTCATTTGTGCATTATACTTTTCAGTTACTATGTACTTATATCTGTACAGTTCTGTTTAGTGAAATATTGTAACATCATATGATCAACAACCAATGCAGAAAATTTTAATTCCGTAGTAGGACATCGTCGACAGTGTAGTAGATAAATGGATGCAACATTTTGTGGCTTCTTAAATAAATAAAACCAGTCATTTTGTTTCCAAGGAACTAGTAAAAATCTAGATAATTTTGGCAGAATTGTGATAGTTACTGTAATTAATGTTAAAGAATTTTTGAATCCATACATAATGTGGTTAGAATCTCAAATATAAATTTTAAAGCTCAAGTCAACATTCCATATCTTTGGGAGTTGGTATGTTTATCTTTTCTTGGTTGTCATTTTTTGTATCATTTGCTTACTGGAAGATGAGCTTATGATTCGAAACATAGGTCATTCTTTATTAATAAATGAAATAAGGCTTTCATGTGGTTAAAACACACACAATTGTGAGATTTCAATGTCTACCGTACCTCAAAGATACCGCTGATTCCGGGTCATTTGCAATAGTCTCTTGCAAATTACATATATACATTGCAAATTACATTCATGTAAGTCAATGGTGTCCTTCTGAAAACAGCCTCTTAGTCAGTCCGATGTAAAATCAGCATCACTTGTCTTCGTAGTAGTTCCAGATTTTCCATTCACTCTAATACATTTATTTGGTGATATTTTTAATGCAGTAATGAATAAAGCAATACTTTGTCGCTAAAATGAGTATGAAATTTGACGATTGATATGACCACATGATTCCCGATGCGCAGGGATGGAAATGGAAGCGCCAGAGCCTCGAAAACGAATTAACATTTATCGTTCTGCTCGGTTTCAAATGAAAAGTCAGAATATTTTCTACATTTCAAACACAGCAACTTTTGATCAAAAATCGACTGTACCAAAAACTCTATGCAATGTGATTTTACCAAAGCACATTCTTAATTTTCGTGTAATACTTCACTGAATTCGATGCTACATAGTAATGAAAATAAATTTATGCCCTTATTACATCAAACTGTAACACATGTAAAATCTTCTGCAAATTGTTTTCTTAATATGGAGTGACAAATGTTTGACTTGATCTGCAAGAAAGAATTATTAAATTTATTGAATGAGTTGAGAGTATAGCATGAACGTGTGGAAATGAGTTTCAGTACAGTGGTATGAAGTTGTCTCAACACATTGCAGAAAGAAACTGATGAATACTTGATCTGAAGATCAAGCGTGCAAAATTTCAACAGAATCGTAAGAAAACTGTTGATTTTGTTGAATTCTGTGAGTAAAGTAGCCTTTGCCATCCACTACCTGGAATATTGTATAGGCAGTGATATTCCTCTTTATTTTGAAGATCAAGCATGCAACATTTCATCAATATCGGAATAAAACAGTAGATTTGTATTAATTACAAACATATGGTCGCCGAGCTCACGGAGACAGCGAGTATGGATATGGGACATCGAGTACCCACGGAGCTGATGTCTGGTGGCTACAAGCCCGCAAGTACGATGGAGCGGCTGTGCCCGCGCACTTAGGCTCGCTGTACTTGCGCAATTACAGCGGGGTTGAAGGGAAGCGTTTGTAGTGTATGCAATCCGCAAGACTGGGCTCATACTCGGCACGTTTCTGACCTCTATGCCTGCAAGCCACTGAGGGAGTCGCTACAGATGACAAACGACTTCCCGGGGCAGGCTCAGAGATGTTCCAGAGCTCTAGAGATAGCGACCAGCTATGCAGTGAAAACACTACTCCCACTTGGCAAGGACCACTGTCCAAAAAGGCCACCATGGAGATAGGCGCACCCAGCATGGCCATCTACCAGGGAACGATCAGTGTAGATGACTTCTGCGCCATTGAATGAGTCAAGGAGTTCCTGGAACTGACGACAGAGAATGATGGTAAAACGGAGGCTTTCGAATCCCAGGACAAGTCCAACCTTAGCTGCAGATGAGGAATACACCAAGGAGGGGTACGGGAAGAGTAGTGGAAAGTAGGAGGGAAGGGATTCAAGTGAGGAGAGAAGGGAATGGACACTGACTGCAATCAGGAGACCCGACCGAGGATGTCTTTGTGAGGATGGGAGTGCAGCAGTCAAAAAAAGGAGCCTGTGGTTTGGATGATGGACTAAGTGCGGACGCGGGCAACATATGAGGCTAACAGCTGTTGCCGAAGGAGCTGCAGTGGGGGAATCCCAGTCACATCAACTAGACTCGTCTCCGGCTTGAACGAAAAGCCCCCGCTGTTAAGTGAACACCAGCATTTAGGATGGGGTCTAAGACCCGAAGCACAGAAGGGGCCACCGAATCATACACCTGGCCGCCATAGTCCAGGCGTGACTGGATAAGGGCCTTATAACATTGCACGAGGGTTGGATGGGCAGCTCCCCAAGCAGTGTGGCTGAGGCAGAGCAGTATGTTTAAGTACCGCTAGCACTTTTGTCGAAGCTGTTGTAGGTGTGGGACCCACATGAGCTGGGCATCGAACAGCATGCCCAAGAAGTGATGTGACTGTTCAACTCTAAGAAGTTCATCTCCCAGATACAGTTCAGGGTCCGGGTGCACTGCCCGACGGCAACAAAAGTGTATGACGCAAGTTTTGGAGGCAGAAAACCGGAACCCATGGGCTAAGGCTCAGGACTGCGCCTTTTAAATGGCTTTCTGCAGTCACCTTTCAGTGACACCAATACTGGAGGAATTGTAATACATACAAAAGTCATCGGAATACAGTGAAGGGAAACCGATGACCCTATTGCCTCAGCAAGTCCGTTGATGGGAATTAGAAATAATGGAACACCAAGAACAGAGCCCTGTAGGACTCCATTCTCCTGAGTGTGAGGGGAGCTGAGATGGGAACCTACCCTAACCTGAAAAGTGGGAAGCAAGAGGAAGTTCTGGATGAATAGCGGAAGTGGACCTCTCAAGCCCCAGCCATGCAGCGTAGTTAAAATATGGTACAGCCAGGTAGTTTAATATGCCTTTCGAAGACTGAAAAAGACCGCAACCAGGTGCTGACGTCTCATGAAAGCAGTGTGGATAGCCGACTCCACTGGCATTAAGTTGTCTAAAGCAGAATGGCCTCGCGAAAGCCCTCCCTGTTGTAGGGCGAGGAGTCCACGGTCTTCAAGAACCCGCATTAGCCTCCTACTCACCATACGTTCCAGGAGCTTGCAAAGAATGTTGGTGAGGCTAATCGGGAGGTAGCTGTCAGCCACCTGTAGATCGGCGGCAGGTTGATGACGCTGTCCTGCCATTGAGAAGGGAAAACACCTTCAACCGAGAGGTGATTGAACAGGGTGAGACATTGGTGTTGGAAATCTGTTGACAGGAGAAACAGGACCTGGTTGTGGATGTGATGTGGCCCTGTGATAGTATCAGGGCATGCAGTGAGGGCACTCTGGAATTCCCACTCACTGAAGGGGGCATTATACAGTTCCTGCTGACACGAGAGAGAAGATAACTGCCTCCGCTCGACCTGTTCCTTGCGAGTGCGGAAGTCTGCACTATAAACTGCACTCACAGAGTTGCTGGCAAAAGGGTCAGCCATGTGCTCAGCCATAGCAGCTGCGTCCATGCGTATAGTACCCTGAATGTTCAAGCTGGGGATTCCTGCCTGTGAATGGTACCCAAAAAAGGCACCGAACCAATGACCACACCCGAGATGGGGTGGTGCAAGAACCGATGGTAGTGATATATCTGCCACGACATCACGCCGCAGCGCAGCCCTACGTGTGCCAGCTAAAGAGATGCACACACTGTGTACTGATAAGTCGGCAGCGGCGGATAGTTCAAACCACGCGCCACGACCAAAGTCCTGGCGCCTTCCAGCACGCGTACCAGCCGAAGTTTCAGGTCCGCTCACCACGCAGTCGTGAGGAACCTCTTGATACCTCGCAAGTAGACAGTAAGACGCATCAGCGGCCAATCAGCGGTCGCGGGCGATCGCCAATCCGCATGCAAATAGCGGCGCAAGGACACTAGCCACTGTGGCTTTTTAAGTAGCCGCACCAAGGCTAAGGCTGTCGTCTTCTGACACCGCGAACCACAAGGGAGCATCGCCGAAGCCGGATAATCACCGAAGCCAGATCTCCGCTACACCTGGCCACCGACTTCCGGACTCTGTCACTGCCGCTTCCTGCTGAGGTCCCAAAGCAGAGGACACCAAACTTTCAACGAACGTAACACCGGCTAACATCTACTTTGTAAAAGAGTTAGAGTTTAGTTATCCAGGAAGACTTGCTTTTAGTTAGTTCAAGGGAATCATTTTAGTTAACTTGCATATCCGAAGAAATTGTGTTTTTTGGTTATTGTTAACTGAAGTATTATTTTTCAAGTCACTGTACTGTGGAAATTAAAACGAGAATACACTCTGAATTATAAATAAAGAGATACCGATCACATCGTGTTTCTCCTGTATATAAAAATATCTCTCCCAACAATTCTGCTTACTCTGGAGTATCAGCCTCCGAGGTTGAGCCCGGAGCTGCTTAAAAGTGATCAGGTGCTCTATACAAGGATGGCACTGGTGGCGCTGGAGTGCCCGACGACGTTCCTTGATGGCCTCAGTTATCTTTGAGGACCACCACGGTACCCACTTGCAGCAGCGGAAATGATGGCCGTAGTGAAATGATGAGCAGCCTGATCAACAACATCCGGGATGGGAGTAGTGACCCTAGCAGCCACGGTGTAAGCAGGCCAGTCAGCCCTACAGAGAGACCAGTGGGGCAAGCGATGTGGAGGTTGAAACTGGAGAAGAGAGACGTGGATGGGAAATGGTCACTACCATATAGATCATCATGGACCCCCCAATTGAGTTGTGGCAGAAGGCTCGGGCTGCAGAGAGGTAAATAGCCGAGTACGTGCCATTATGCCACACTGAAATGTGTGGGGGCACCTGTATTGAGTAGGCAGCAGTCCATCTGTGCCTTTAGAGCTCCAATGTCCCTACCACAGCCTGTTATCTCAGTGCCACCCCATAAGGGATTGTGGGCATTGAAATCTCCCAAAAGAAGGAAGGGCGGGGGAAGTTCTTCTCCCGCAAGGCCGCTAGGTCTGCAGGAGACACTGCCTCATCCGGAGGAAGGTAGATGGAACAGATGGTAAAGTCCCGTTGTGTCCAGATTCTAACAGCCACTGCCTCGAGCGCCATGTGAAATGGCACCGGTGCACTGGGGACAGTGGTGAGGGCATCGATACGGACACCTCTGGATGCCCTATCATATACAGCAGAGTTTTGTAGTAGCCCCTATAGCCATGAAGAGCAGGGGTCCATTCAGCAGGAAACCAGTAGGGCTACACAGAGAGGGGTAGCAACACAGTAACTGCTGTAGCTCGGCCAAGTGGCAGAAGAAACTGCCACAGTTCCACTGCAGCACCACACTATCTCCTGACTTACCAGGCATATGTAAGTACATTAGATGGTAGAGCAGAGCCCGGTGGACTATCTGTAGTCACTGACAGAGGAGGTGGAGCCTCGACATCTATTGTGTCCAAAGTCTTTGCAATTGGCAAGCCTTCAGGGGATGCAAGAATCTCCACATTGCCATCAGAGGCAGAGGGGCTGGTGGCACGGTGCGGTGGCCACTGGGGTGTCCTGCTTAGGTGGCTTATTTGTCTTCTTTTGTTTCGCGCTTCTCTTTAGGTTTCTCTTGCTGGGAGGGCACTGCCAGCTCAGTCCCCAAGACTGAGAAGCAGCAGGAAGCCCTACGACCAGCTGGCAGTACTTTCCGACATTCACTGCTATCTGCTGTTTCAGCGGGAGAAACCTTAGAAGGAAGGGATCCAAGCGACCCCTTCCTGCTGGCATGAGGAGCCAGAGCAGGCTGTTGTGCCTCTGGCTCTGGGGTGGGAACCAATGTCCCCGTTGGTTGGGGGGGGGGGGGGTTACCACTCCCAAAGCAGGGTTTTGGGGGCGATGGAAGTTGAGGTGCCCCCCAATGGTCAAGGGGGCAGAAGTTGATGTTTGGGCCTGGGAGCCCACTAGAATTGACTGTACAGGTGGTATGAACGTAGACAATGATGTGGCTGCAGCAAAGGAAGACTTCATGCTGACGGGATGCAGTTTTTCATACCATCTCTTTGCCTCTGAGTAAGACAGTCTATCCAGGATTTTATATTCCATTATCTTTCTTTCTTTATGCAGAACAGAGCAGGTGGGTGAGCAAGGGAATGGAGGTGCACAAGGGACGTTGGGGTGTGCCGCACGTCCACATTCTTGACAGGTGGAGTTGGCAGTACACCTGGAGGACATGTGCCCAAACCTCCAGCACTTAAAATAGTGCATAGGGGGAGGAACATAGGACTTGAGATCACAATGGTATATCATCACCTTGGCCTTCTCAGGCAAGGACTCACCCTTAAAGACCAAGATGTATGCACCGGTAGTGACCCTATTGTTCCTCAGACCCCTATGGACTCGCTGTATAAAGTGGACTCCTCTCCGCTCCAAGTTCTGAAGTAGATCATCATCAGTCTGCAACAGAAGGTCTTTATGGTACATAATACCCTGTACCATGTTGAGGCTCTTATGAGGAGTGTTTGTTATGGGAACATCACCCAGCTTGTTACAGGCAAGCAATGCTCGTGACTGTGCTGGGGATGATGTCATAATAAGGACGGAGCCAGATCACATCTTTGGCATGCCCTCCACCTCGCTAAATTTACCCTCAACGTTCGCTAGGAGAAAAAAACAGGGGTTTTGTGGTGGTAAACAATTCACTATTGGTCCGTGTACAAACCAAGTATCGGGGGCACACGCCTCACCTCGATTTTTCGCCCTACGTTTCTCCCATGGCGTTGCCAAGGAAAGGAAGGATTGAGGGTCATATTTCTCTACACTAAATTCAACTTTACCACGCTTAGAGACACCTGTTGTACGTTCAGCAATGCTATTATTGGCTCGTTTCATTCGCGTCCCACGAGCAGCTAGGTAACTAAAGGTCCTCCCAGGCAGAGCCCCACTTGCCTGGGTATGCATTATACAACTGTGGTGTGGCAGGTTCCTCAGAAGTTGCTCGCTAGCGACTGTTCAATCTCAACAGCCATGCAACTCCTTGGCATGTAGCACACCTTGAGATTGAGGGTGTTTTTTTTTTTTTTTTTTTTGAGGTTTGACCCGTTCTCGCAACCCGAGAGATTAAGCCAAGATCCCCGGGGGCTCTGAAATGTACAACATTCCACCGTCGCACCAAATGATGGTCATTGAAGCATGCACAGAGCTTATGGTGTAGCTGACTGTTGGCGCAGCATAGCTCATGACTCAGGACCCCGGGTTCACCAAGCCCATACTCAGCAAATTAATGCTGAGCCCCTGAGGGCGATACCATAGTGACCAGGCACTGTATCTCAAGCCACATACAATGCAGAATACAGTTTCCACAGGGAGAAAGGGCAGTAATACTCCTCAGTATTTTGGATCTGAAGTCCAAGAAGCCCCTCTCGGCAGGCATCCTGTAGTGCTGGAATTCTGTATCCTGATTGACAGCATGTGACTGTAATGGTAATGAAGTAGGCAGCCATGGTCTGGGCAATGTCTTTTAGGCTTGTTTGGCCCACCACAACAGCTATAGGGCACCTTACTCCTCTCTCAGAAGTTCTCCTGCTGGTTGTGGAATGGTTAACAGAATTTAGAAACTGCTGACACAACCTCTGCTTACTCTCCCAAATAAGTTGACAACACTTCGCTCTTGCCACCTGAAAGCAGCAAGGTTTTCTGAAGTTGTCCTGCATTTTAATCGATGCAGAGCCATCCGTCTGGTCCTGATGGCAGAGTGGCAAAATTTTTTCATTCCACCAAGGGATAGGCTGCCTTTTCGGGCATTCTGAAGACCATGGAATGGATGCATCAACGACGCATAGGATAACATCAGTAATAAGGGACACCCATTCCTTGATTCCTTGACAATGTCACGAAGTTTCTATCCAATATGGTGGGTGTTTTTCAGGCTCCATTACAAATGGTTGGTAGATAAAGATTGGGAAGTGATCACTTCCATGAACATCATAAACCACTTCCCATTTCACAATGTGGGCAAGGGCTGGAGAGCAAAGCAAGAGACCTGTGGCAGAGAAAAAGCCTTTCACAGTACATAAGTGTGTGGGCTGACCGGTGTTGAGTAAGTGTCCATTCAATGACAACAGGAGCCTCTCAATTTTCTATCTCTAGGGCAGGTAGTGGCAGATCCCCAAAGCATGTTGTGTGCTCTAAAGTCAACAAAGAAGAGAAATGGCTGGGGGAATAAAAAGGTCTTTGAATGCCCCTTCATTGATTGTGTCATGAGAGGGCAGACAGAGGGAGCAAATAGTCGATGATGAACATGTACAGATATTGCAAGTGCTTGGAGGCTTGTGGTGAGCGAGAGGGGCTCGGAGCGATAAGGTGTAGGAACAAAAATAGCCAATCCACCTTTAGCTCTCTCTTCACTAATGTTGTCCTTTCTACGTAGAATTTAACCATGTATCTCAGGGGTGTCAGAAAGCTTGAAACTTGTCTCCTGGAGACATACATAAAGGTCAACCCTGAGATACCTGACAGCTCCACCACATGGGTCCTGAATCCCTGCATATTCCATTGAAGTATGAGAGTCATTGTTTATGGAGGTTGTACCTTCACCCTCTCTTTCCGTCAAGGTGGCAAGGCTGTATGGGGGTGGAGGTCCTGACTTGGGGCAAGTTGATTGCCCCCAGATGTACATCAAGTTCCATTGGCTCTGTAAGTCAGATGAAGCGTCTGGTATAATGAAAGTGACAGGATCCACCATTTTATTTTCAGTTTTTACCTGTGACAGATACTTTCCAACTGACTTTTTGGCCTTAGCTTGCTTGGGATGGGCTGTTGTTGCAGTGGGAGTGGCAGTGGTGGATTTTGGCCAGCCTCTGCTATCGGAGAAACCATCACATCTACAGTAGGTGTATCTGTACCTTTGACGTTGTTTGGGGGTGGGGGGGGGGGGGGGGTTGACATTACAGCTGCCACCTGGCAGGTGCACTGCAAGTACAAGTGTCATTGCTAACACTAAGAAACTCCATTTGTGTGGAGGTGTCACTTTTGGCAGCTGGCTTTTGAAGATCAGAAGTGAGACTTGTCAAAGACTGGTGGTTACATGGTCTTTAAGATCTTCTTGGCCTCATAATATGAAATGTACTTCATCGTCTTAATTTTCTGCACCTTTTTCTCCTCAAAAACTGCACTCCCGACTCCAGACAGGGTGATCCACGGAGCAGTTTACACACTTGGCAAGTGGTGTACACTCAGTTCCGTCATGTGTGATCTTTCAACATTTGCCACAAGTGGCCTTGCCTTTGCACCCCAGGGGGGTATGGACAAAGTGCTGGCATTTAAAGCAGTGCATTGGGTTGGGTACATGTCTCCTGTGACATGCCTTTCAGAAGAAGAGGTGTGAAATGATTACTGCAGGTGTCATGCTACTCCATTGCATTACTTGTCCCCATACGGTTTGGCAAATGTTTTGTAGAAGTTCGCCTGGGAACTGTAATCATCCAGCATATGGTCCTGATCTTGCTCCAAGTGTTTTTCGATCTTTCCTTGCACATCGAGAAAGCCCTATCTTCTGGCCAGTATTTTGACAACAACAAAGATCTGAAGATGACTGTCACATTCATGAATGTGTCACTTTCCACGCACCTGCTTTGACTTGAGGATGATAGTCTGGGTGATGTCACAGTGATGTGGAGACATGTTTTGGTTGAAGATGTTGTGTTGCAATATTTGGTGGTGCACTCTTGTTTTGGATGTTTATGGTTAATGGTGTTTGTGATATATATATTAGGAAGTTGTTTGATGAAGTTTCTTGACTGTGTGAAGTTGATTGCAATAGTGTTTGGTGCTACCTTAGCAGTTACTTTCATTATGTGTGTTGGTGGTTATCATGCACATGTAAAGTATTATTAATGACCTGTGCTCTTATGCCCCAAATTTAATTTTTCTCAGCACTGTATATGACAGAAAAGTTTACAAAGCCATTTGTTGCAGATGGCATTGATTATTGACTGGTAAGTATATTTTCCTTCGTTTGTTTGGTTTTTAATGTATTGTGAATGGTATGTTTGACTCGATATCAGTCACTACTTGTATTGCACTGATAACAAGTCTGCTTGCTACCAGGCAGATAGTATGTCAAGCAAAGTTATAGAGAAGCCTGCTTATCATATTTTCAAGGTCATTAACTAATGTTTTAAAGCCAACTTATTGAAATTAAACTTTGAAAGTACTCACAATATGCAGTTCAGGACATGTAAGACGGTTCCATCTAGCATGCGGATAAAGTATGAAGAAGAGCAGATACAAGAGGTTGACAGTATTAAATTTGTGTGATTACAACTGGATGACAAATTCTAATGAGAGGAGCACATCATAGATGTCTTAACAAATCTGTATTTGCAATTCGAGTGTTAGCAGATAGGTGATATCAAAGATAAGTTACATGCTAGCCTGGCTGCAGCCTCTAAATGATACATATTTAAGTGTTATAAATTGAGGAATATCAAACAAATTTCATAATTAACAGGCTACAAATTGTGTTTACGTAAGACTAATGTCTTAAAAGAAAATGGCATAGAATAAGGGCGATAATAGTATTCACTCACCATGAAAGATTATTAATGCTGTTCCTGCTCTATGGTTAACAGGTACTCTACGTACCATTGTTCGGTCAGTAAATTAATTATCCTCATACAGTAAAATTTTCTTGTCAAAGCTGACGGGCAGTATCCCTGTCTACAGGTGAGCCCAACAAATTACTCTGGCATTCTATGTAACTACAACATTCGCTCGTTCAATAGAATCCATCATTCAGATATGTATCGTTTTGAAACATTGTTTAGACACCGCGCCTGTGCAATTTAACACACCTACAAAATTACCAGCAGGTGTAGACAAAATGTCATATGGTATAATTTTTTTGAGGTAACTCAAAGTCAAACAAAAGTTTCCAAAGTCCAACACGTGTAAAACACATTATTTGTGGATTAAATTCATGGACTTCCTATAGAAGTCTCTCAAAGAACTGTGTGTAAAATTACTGCTTCTCAGTACATTATTTTTGGCATAATTTTATGATGCAGTTTCACCAACTGCTTTGACCCATATCAACATGTTGGGAAACCTGTATTTCAGTCATAGCCAGCAGCAAATAATCAATATTTCAATTGCTTGGTGGTTTTCATTAAATGACAGTGCTCATTAAAATTTTACTTCCCTTCCCAATGGCATCTACTGATTTGTCAAGATGTTAATATTCCCAGAAATGCGAATACAGAATGTCTAAGAGTTGCATAGAGAGCATAAAGAAAATAAATAATGCTACTCCCCTACTCTATGGTTGACAGGTACTCTATGTACCCTTCTCTACTCAGCAAAAATAACTGTCCTCATAAACTGAAGTTTGCCACCACATAGCATACTACACAACACACCAATGCCACAGGTCAAAGATGACAGGGGGAATTGCATCCTAAAAATTACCCTTATTTTTTTTTAATGACATTTACCATAAATTTCCGACAACAGCTCAGTTCATACATACAACACCAGGGATTAAAAGCGATATGTTCAAGGACTTTAAAGCAATTACTTTAGTTCAAAATTGGGTCCACTACTAAGGAACACATTTTCAATTATTTGCCAGTAACGATAAATTTAGCTACAAATAAAGACCAGTTTAAGAGGAGTTTGAATGACTTACTAGTGGTCAACTCCTCCTACTCCATTGATAGCCTAAACTTTTGAATAGCGCCAAATATCAGGGGCTCTGATGTGGAGGTGGCTCTTTATATACAGAACAGCATGTCACACAGTCTTGGTCATTTGGAGTTTGGGAAGTGTCGACAAGGCCCATTTAAGACAAGCAACACACTGCATTTCTTGGGGTGACAAACTGCATGGGAGCCACTAGATGCATAACAACTGTAGGTTTTCTATTCATGTTTTCACAACTGTAAAGAGCGGCTTGGGACACCTAGGGTATAAGACCATCCAAGTGCAACATGTATATACAGACTGTTCCTCATGGTTGGAAATTTAGAAGGGACAGCAAACAATCATGCGTGGAAAAATGTTCTCAAACCTGGTTCGAGTTTAATTAGTGATAAACATGAATTCTAGCACACTTATAAAATAACTTAAAATATCATCGGGCTGCAGAATGAAAACTCATTTTAGTACAGGGGATGTCACTACATGCCATATCATTGTAAAGTACCAATTTCTATCAGTTACAAGACCCGCAAAACATTTGAAATCAAGGTGCTTACCTGTTTCGAATGGATGAATAAAATACGTGTTCTTGAACGACACAGAAAATCCCACAATATGTTTGGCATTCACAAAAAGGTTATTATTTCCTATATGGTCTGAATGCCCATGAGAACAAACCACATAGTCAATTTCTTCGCAGCTGACCCCATGGCGTGCTAGTCCTGTAGAATAAGTGATTACGGTTAAAATATGAAAAGCCAATGATTTAACTTGTCCACTAGTTAGGTTACACCATGTATATTAATTTAAGGTTTATACAGAAAACTGCATGTCTATCTGAATATGAGACTGAAAAATTTACTTTACGGCAATTAAAACTGTCACACATTATGCAACAAATATCACTGAACCTTCGATGATACGTTCCCTGTCCCATGCTGTCATAGTATCCACTATTATTTTTTTCGGTCCTTTAATTAATGTGCAACTACAATTGGCTTCCATTCCATTCTCCGTCATCTTAGAGAAGCCGTCGTAAAGTACATGCACTTCGTACGCCATGATTCAAGTAGTTGCAATTCATCCACAAAATCTTTTGCGCTACAACAATCAAAATTTGAAAATCACGCACAGCTGATCAAAACAATACCAAAGAGTCATTAAATTCGCTGACCAAAGATATGAATAAAAATAGGTATGTCAATTGTCAGCAGTTAATTACAAACTTCTGAATCTTAAGGTCAAATAAAGCCGCGAATGCAAACACGGACTTAAAATACAAGCATAATAATCAACGCCAACTTACAGAAAAACTTCTAGTAATATTTATGAATTCGTGAAGTGACCTCCATATATAGTCGACACTCGACAGTCATATATCAGTATCAGCAATTCAGCATTGCTCTTGCGATGCTAAATGCATAGATTTCACAGCTGGTTACATTTTTAATATTGTTTTAATAAGACGAAGTGCTCTACTCCTCATAGACGTACATGTACTCTTAGTCATTTTATTGCTTCATTGTAGTAGTATACGCAGTTGGTAGATTTTTATTTTGTCATTGTTTTAGTATTACGGTACTTTTGTTTACGTCTGACATCACACATACAATAGCCGTCGAATGATTCGATCATTCAGAATATATACATGTAAGAATATTTTATACTATGAAATAAACTTTTGTGCCACATTTGGCAAACTTTTCAATTTATTTACATATTTCATCGAATCGCATCCACGAACACAGCTACGAAATTACCCATTTTTCTTTGCAGGTATACAAAATATAGGCCTACATCTCAGTGCTCCACGAGGATTAAATAAGATGTCATTTAATACAGAAAGTGCTGCAAAACCGATTGAAACCTCAATACATCAAAAACTTACTGAGAATTTGCAACCACACCATCTTCAGATTATAAATGAATCATATATGCATAACGTCCCTCGTGGTTCTGAGACTCATTTTAAAGTTGTCGTCGTTTCAGAAAAATTCGAAACTTTGCCTCTTATAAACGTAAGTTCATACCTGGGCCTAAGTTTCTCGTACATTTGGTACGGTACTTTGTTATAACTGACTATGTGATTATAAAAAAAAGTGCATGCACTTCCTTTAATTTCATTATGTATAGTGCCCCATGATTAAGCATGGAATTAGGAACTCATTCAATTACCTTCGATAACAGAAAAACCATAATAAGCCTGAAACGTACTATTTACAGACCAAAGGTATGAAATATTATTATTACAGTATAGGCTACCATGGAAAATTTGGCAGAACCAAATGAAAACAGCACCACACAAAATGCATAATGTTAGAGAGCTATAAGAGGGTTGTTAATCAAACATTGATGTAGTGGTGTGATGAATCAGCTGAGAACATTCAGCTACTAATTAATAGTATATGGGTCATTCCATGTCAATTCAATGCATCTTTCAATCTGAGCCCTTCGATTTCTTTCAAATTTGGTCTACTGAATGACCCAGATAAGAGATGGAAAAATAACAATTTGCAGGGCTCTATTACAACTGTGAAGAAAGTTACAGGTCTGAAAGTTTGGAATCTGCGCGAAATTTACATGCGCCTTGTCTCAACATAAAAGACTGTAGGCTAATTCTGGTTCTAATTAAGTTACAGCAATGAAAATGGTACCACTGGAAAGCTAATGAATAGACCTTTACATTGATATGCCACATGGCAGGTTTCTGAATATTTTTATTCTGCAAGTAATTGACTTTGACTTTTGACCATGAATATCTCAAAACACCCCTCATTCCATGTCAATTCAATTTTCTGGAAAAAATATATTTTATTGTTCCATTATGTTACTACAAATATGGTAAATATCAAGATGGCACACCAAAGGCATCATTCACAAAGAAATACTTTATCAACTTAAGTACACCATCAACATGTAGTAAGCTGTTATTAGCCCAGATCCATTTGTTTCTAGAAAAACAGCCAATAGCAGTTACTTTTATTCTATAATATTTGTAGCTGTGAATAGCTAATTAGAGATACTTATTTCAACTAATCAATGTTAGCCTGTTTTAGTGAACACCCAATCAGAGACACTTATTTAATCACAATTAGACTGATTTATGACTCGGTTGTTCAATCAAAGTCCTGTGTAGATATGTTGTAAAGAAACATTTAGTAACAGTTTGTAAAAAATGGATTTCAAGTCAAAATTGTATTGTTGCAATCCATTTAGGGAAGTAAGTCATGCAAGAGTGCAGAAGAATTTAAGGAATGTTCAGGAGTGGTTGATAAACATATGTCCTAATGTATTTTTAGGTGGAAAAATTTGCAGTAAATGTAGAAAGAAAATATCAGAAATCCCAACAAGCATTGCAGATGTTGCTTCAGTTGACAGGCACTTCCAGAGAAGATCTAAGTGAAGATGAAGTAGCTTCAGATATGGCACTCGATTCTTTAAATAGCAGCCTTCAGTATTTAGCTGACTCTCCTGTGAAGAAAAAGAGGCTTCAGAGTGAGGAAAATTATGCAAAGCAAAAACTGAAAAAATAGCTTCTGTGTTGGAGCATACTTATGTGGGACAACTGGAAAAAGGAGAGAGTGAAAATGGAGAAAGTGAAATCATCGCCCAGATGAAAGATAAATTTCACAATTCAGACCATATGTGCGACAAAATACAAATTCTAACATTACTGCCAAAGAGTTGGAGCATAAGGAAAACTATGAAAGAATTTTCTGCTTCAGATTACATGGTACGGAAAGCAAAACAGTTAGTAGCAGAACATGGTATATTGGTGACACCAAATCCAAAGCCAGGTAATACATTATGTGAGAAAACATTCAGTGTGTGCGTGATTTCTACTGTGATCATGATGTGAGCCGCATGATGCCAGGAAGAAAGGACTTTGTGTGTGTGAAAGAAAATGGAATTACAGAATGTATGCAGAAGTACCTAGTGTTGTACAACCTGAAGGAACTGTATTCATATTTCAAAAATAAATACCCTGATATAAATATTGGATTCTCAAAAAGCACTGAGTTCTTGCCAATGGCAGTGGGACCCATACTGTTAGTGTGTGTGTCACACCAGAATTTCAAGTTAATGATTGAAGGGTGTAAACAGAAAGCGCTAACAAAGTGTGAAGAACACACATTACCGTCATACAAGCACTGTGTAGCATTTGTTACATGCAATCTTGTACTACCAGCATGTTTCTTAGGTTCATGTTCCTATTGTCAAAGTGAGACAAGACTAACTTGCATTGATAAAATTATGTATTAGTGTTGGGTAACTACGGGCAGGGTAATTCTAGAGGCTATAACAAAGTCAACAGATGATTTCATCGAGTTTACAACAGCTCCTGGCACACTCAATTATCTCCCAGCAGCAGTCACATTTCTGTAAAATCACTAAAGAAGGTCTCGGAGTAAATTAGTATTTTGTTCTTTGTGACTTTGCAGAAAATTACTCCTTCACCATTCAGGATGCGGTACAGGGATTCCACTGGAATAATTCACAGGCTAAAATTCACCCATTTGTAGCTTACTACAGAGACTAAAGCACTAATGAAATATGACATGTATCATACGTGGAAATATCTGACTGCCTTCAGCATGATACAGTGTGCATTTATTCTTTCCAGAAAAAAATTCATCAGTTTCTTAAAATGTCAGTTTTCAAATCCAAAGCACATTTATTACTTTTCAGATGGGTGTGCTGCCAAATACAGAAACAAAAAGAACTTTGTGAATCTGCCCTGTCATCAGGAAGATTTTAATGTTACAGCAGAATGGCATTTTTTTTTTTTTTTTTTTGCAACAGAGCATAGTAAGGGACCTTGTGATGGAGTAGCAGGGACTGTAAAGAAATTAGCAAGACTTGCCAACCTCAAGCAACCTAATGAAATCATATTCTGACATCAAGACAGTTGTTTGAGTGGTGAAAGGAAAATATTCCTTCCATGTATCCTCTATTATACATTGGTGTCCAATCATAATGAAAATTCGGCCAAGCTGAAATAACATTTCAAAAATACAAGGACATTTCCTGATATCCATAAGTTTCATTGTGTAATACCTGTTAACAAAGGTTTAGTAAGGACGAAGACATATTCTGCTTCTTCACTGAGTAGAGAAGAGTCAGTGATTGCTATAACAGATATACATGGATTTGTTATCTGTATGTATGGCAATCATTGGTGGGTTGCATATGTCTTACAAACTTGTGAAGAAACAGATGAAGTGAAGGTCAACTTCTTGCACCCATATGGACTGTCTCCGTCATTTTTGTTTCCTGCCAAACCAGACACATGTTTCATCAGAAAATGTGACATTATCACAAGAGTTGATCCAGTGACACCCACTGGAAGGACATACAATCTTCCTGCATCAGACCTGGTGAACATTAATAATTTATGTGAAATTTGAAATTTTCCTGGCGAATCAAATGTTCAAAAAGATTTCGGGTTTGCAGCCAGTCGTCATAAACATTCCAAACAATGAGTGTGCTTAAAACCCTTGTTCACAGGGCCCATACAGTGTCGGATGCAGAAAATCATTACTTGACCCCAGAAATTAACAGGGCCTTCTCACCTAAAACCAGGAACCGGGAAGTGGATAAAGAGGAAAAACGTGCCAGCTAAGTTGCTAGCTTTCCTTCCATTCATTGGAAATGTCTCCAAAATAGGAAGAATACTTAATAATTACCAGGTGAAAGTGGTTTTCTGTCCACCATCTAAGATTTATAACTTGCTGGGATCAGTTAAAGATGATTTGTTACTTCGGTAGGCGGGGATTTATAAAATACCTTGCGAGTGTGGTATGGCCTATACAGGACAGACAAGCACCATTGAAGAACATTGTACAGAACATCAACATTGCACTCACCTTCTGCAACCCAGGCAAGTCTGTAGTTGCAGAGCATTGTATTCCTAACGGGCATACAATTCAGTATGATAAAACAACAATTTTGGCCACAACATCCTTCTGGGACTCCATTATAAAAGAATCCGTTGAAATACGCATTGCAGAAAATCTGATGAATAACACATGGAATCCCGTCATCTGAAAGATTTGTTCTAGACGAAGACTCCAGTAACTGCGGCCAGCGACACTATCGAAGACAGCTGATCCTTACAGTTCCACCAGCGAGGGCACTGCCGCCGGGCAGTGTGGTCGTTCTGTCACCATTACTGTGTCTTTGACACATGCAATGTAATACCACCAGCATGCTATATAAGGCAGAGCTGAGAGCATCTTCGTCAATCCTTGTTGGCTCACCTGAAAATGACTGGCAGGTGCCCTGTTGAAATATCGTGGGATGAAGTTTACGACAACCGGCTGCAAACTCAAAATCTTTTTGAACATTAATAATTTAGTTGGAGAATTGTGAGGAGAGTAAAATTGTAATGTAAATGGTTCATAATTTTATTATAATAATGCAAACCATTTTTTGTAGAATATTACTTATGGATTGTATGTTATCATATATGTGAGTTACCTTCTTCATTTCGTTACCGGCAGTGTATTGATGCTGACAAAATAATTTTTTGTGAATGATGCCTTTGGTGTGCCATCTCGATATTTACCATATTTGTAGTAACATAATGGAACAATAAAAAATATTTTTTCCAGAAAATTTGAAGGTGAGGTGTTTTGAGATATTCAAGATCAAAAGTCAAGGTCAATGACTTGCAGAATAAAAATATACAGAAACCTGACATGCGGCATATCAATGTAAAGGTCTATTCATTAGCTTTCCAATGGTATTATTTTCATTGCTGTAACTTAATTAGGACCAGAATTACAGTCTTTTATGTTGAGACAAGGTGCATGTAAATTTCGCACAAATTCCAAACTTTCCAGACCTGTAACTTTCTTCGCAGTTGTAATAGAACCCTGCAAATTGGTATTTTTCCCATCTCTTATGTCAGAGAATCTAATGACACCACCATGATTCTGCAAAGGCATGTGCAGAAAAGTAGCAGATCATATTGTTCAACAGGGCATTTAATAATATTGGTTCATTTAGTTGCTCTGCAGTGTTGCGTGTCATGAGAAAGGCACATACAGTATTCAAAGTTATTTATGTCTTCCTTAATTGTCTATACCCCCTATTATAACATTTGACATGTCCCAGTTTTCAGGAGAGCCAGCATGTTAGGAGATTCTGAGTTACTCACAAAAACTAGGCATAATGAAATGATAATAGATAAAAGGTCAATTCTTAATGTGCATTTGAGACGTGAACATAGTTTAAAAATTGAGGATGTTCATGATTTCAAAAGTTTGAAAAATTCAAGTTTTTTACTTCTTCATAAAACATAAATAAAAAGCAAAAGTTGCTCATTCTAGACAGTAAAATGCACCATTGTGTTTACTGTATTACCAAAGTGACACAAATGCATAAATTTATTACAAAAGCAACATTATGTGGCAATGTTTTGAATGCAAAACTAGAACTATTACACGCCAATTAATTATAGTATTGTGGATTAGAATGTAGCAGTCTGTACCTCTTAAGAACTGAGAACCTGCGATATGGCACTAGTCAGTTTAGGCATATACCATACCTTAATAATAAGTAAAACACCTTTAATCACAAGCTTTTACTATTTAGCAACTATGTTTATGTCAATAATAGAGGATAGTTAATAACTCACCATAAAGATGATCACTGAGCTGCTGACAAGCTCATAAAATAGACAACTGCATTCACACAACTTAAATTTTTGGTCGTGGCTTTCACCAGAAAAAGAAAGAAAAACACACCATTCACTTTTTATGTGCCTATCAGCGGCTCGGCAATCATTTTTATGGTGAGTTGTTGACTTTCCTCTATTATTGCCATTGCAATATGGATTTTCCATTGTTAAATATTGACTACATGTGCTTACTGAAGCTATATGCAGGCTATCCTAGTAAAATAAAACAAAAGACATTACTTAAGCTGTTGTTATTTCCATTATATGAACTATCCATCTATAAAATATCTTATGGTACTATTGTATGTAGTGTTTCTGTATAAGTACAGTATGTGAACACATCTTAATACCACATAATTTAAGCACTTTTTCATCTGTTGTAGTTACTTTATGTGACAAAATACTTAATTTTCAGAGGCATCGAATAGTAAATGAGATACTGAAGGATGAACTGAAAAATGGTGTTCATGCCTTGTCGATTGTGGTAAGTGTCCTGTAAATAAAGATAAGTAGGTACTGATTTGTAATGTGCAATGTAGAAAATTGTCTTTATATTTAACAAAGAAACTCTGTAGCTGGAATGCTAAGAAATTAGGAGAGTGATTATATTTTAGGATTAAATTTTACTTATGGCAGTGGTGGGGTAGGTGCTGAAGTTGGCAAGAAAGTCTTCACTTTACAAGGATGATTAAATTAGTGAACAAGTGTATATAAAGGAACCTGTCAACCATGGAGCAGGAGTGGCATTAATTACTTACTTCATGGTCAATACAAAAGACTATTCATCTCATTCTATGTGGTTGCATTGGTCATTGACAACATCAGCACACTACAGCACCATCACCATAAGTAAAATTTTACATGTTTTAGACACAGTGTAGTCTCAGTACGAGACATTTTTAAAAGAGAGAGCATATGCTGATGTTTTATTAAAACCAAATAAATACTTCAGCATCAAAAACATCGTAAAGCACCTTAAAGAAAACACACACTGAACTGGTAATAGTTGTTTTGGATCAATTACATACTATATATAGTCAAAGAAAGTCTAAAATGTTTTTGAGAAGGATACATTGCTACTTGCCACAGAGACATCTGATAACTGCAGAAAGACACTCATAACAGAGTACAACTTGTTTAAATAGCTTTCAGCTGATACAGCCTTGATCACTCAGAGGAAATAATACAAACACAGTGCCGTCTTCAGCTGTTGAGGCCAGACTGGTTGCAGTGGCCAGAGAAGGCGGATGTGTGTGTGAGGGGTGTTTTTTTTTTCCTCAGACCAATGAAGGCCATAATGGCCAAAAGCCATTCTGTTATATATTCCTTTCTGCGGCTCGTCAGATATCTCTGTAGTGAGTAGCAACCTATCCTCAAAAATATTGTTGAATCATTCCATTGTTTGATAATGTCTTAGTTCTCCTGAAAAGAAAAAAGTCTTTGATCCTGCGCTAGCCTTCCTACACTTCATTAGTCTTCTGGAATTTAATACTTTCTGAAGAGAATGGCATTGCATGCGAGTATTCTCATAGAACTTTTGATGTTACCCACAGATCGTTTATATGTCTATAACACTTCCGTGGAATACACCTGAAGTTACCTTTTTATCTGTCAATTTAATTCCATTTAGAAATAGGTGTTGAGTTATATCTGCTAGAAAGTCAAGAAGCCAGTTATAAATCTGCCTCAATACTTGGTAAGCTCTTACTTAGTTCACTTAACAGTAGTGTGGAACTGTATGTAATGCATCCCACCCTTTAAGGAATACAGCATCAATCTGAGCATCTTTGTTTATGATGCTCTGAATTTCATAGACAGGCAGAGCAAGTCAAGTTTTGCAACAACTATATTCATCAAATACATGTTGATCTTTTATACTGGAGATTTTCATTCTTGAAAACCACCATTATGTGTTAACATGAAACAATTTATGTTGTACTTTAACAGATTGATGTCAGTGACATAGTCCTATTGTTATATGCATCTATTCTATTTCCAGCTCGAAAAATGATGTGCATTTTTTTCTTGAATTACTTTGTACCCTTCGTACCTCCAGCAATGTACAGTAAACATTTGACTGAAAGTAATCAAGTTCTTTTGTACAATTTCAGCAGAATCTCACATGTACCTCACCTTTTACAGATGCATTTCCTAGTCACAGTGATAGGGTATCTAACAGATTTAAATTTCACTTTTCCTTGTTTTCATGTTTGTGACACTTAAAAGAAATCTTTATAATTTCTGTCATTTTAGGCCAAAACTCCAAAGCAGTGGGAAGAGTCAAACAAAGAAGTGTCATCTAGTCCAGCTTGTAGAGGTGGATTTGGAAAATAAATATTTAAAATTGAAAATTGATGAAATATGATTCTGTATCATGTAAATAAATTTATTGTGTATGTAATTTAAATTGTAGATTTCATAAAAATGAACGTGCCTCTTGTCAAGAAACACTGTGTTCTTCCTTACTCTGAAAAGAGAAATTAATTTAAAACCTGTAGAAAACTCCAAATTATATAGATGTTTTCTAAAATAATTACCTAAAGCCATAACTGGGAACAGAGCACAACTGTTCTGTATGTAATGGATAACAAAAAGTAGATCAACTGTAATAAATATGGGAAATTGCTGTATAGTGTATTTTACAGCCACTAACATAATGATATCATAATAACGAATAGTAAGTTAAAGGAAAGTTACAACACATATCTAAAGATCACACAAGACAATCTTGATATTATTATACACACCTCTGCTCACATACATACTCTGCCTGACAAAAAAGTGATGCACCCAAAAGTAGTGGTTGTATGTTAATGAAACAACATATGATGAAAGAACAAGTGACTGCATTGACCTGATTTCAATATGGGATCAAAGAGAGAAGGCCTTGGGCAGTTATAAGTGGAATCTTGGTACCTGGCCAGTGTTGCACGACCTCTGATTGCAATGCAAGCCCTTATGCTTTTCTGAATGGTGTCAACCAGTCTTTGGATACTCTCCTGAGGCAAGTTTGTCCACAATCGTTGGAGCTGTCACTCCAGATCCCACGGGTTCGTACTGGGATGGAGACCCCTTCCAATGTCATTCCACCTGTGCTCATTGATGGTTGCAGGTAGACACTAATGCTCTTTGAGGGCATGCATGGAACATCGTCACAGGGTGCTGTGCCTTAAGAGGTAGGACATTTGGATGCAGAGTATCTGTGACCTATCACTGTGCTGTCAATACCTGCCAAAGCATGACTAAAGGTGACCTGAATGCATATTCTACGGCTCCCCACTCCATGATGTCAGGGGTACACCTGTGTTTGTCTCCACAATGTTGGCATGTGTGTCCTCTGTCCTTGACACTGCCAAATCGGAACACGATGGCCATCAAAGGTTATGAAGAAGCAGGATTAATCACTGAACATGAGGCAATGCCATTTTTCCTTTGTTCATGCCTCACAGGAATGGTGCCACTCCAAACACCTGTGTTGGTGTTTTGGCAATAGGTGTATGGAGTGGTAGGATCTCAATCTAGCAGATGCAAATCTTTGTGGCACTGTATGAGTACTCAGAAGAAGTTTTAGTGTCTCCAGTACATGTTTACAGATGATGGAATTGGGGGGGGGGGGGTGCTTCAGTCATTCAATCCCAGCTTGCTTGGTTTACAATACAATGGTCCTGTCTCAGGATGATTTTTCTTGGTCAGCCTCATGTACCCATTAATTCCAAAATTAGGCCATTGACATCTGAATGACCCAAATGCCTGGCAACTGTACAATACGACCCCCTCCTTTCCAACATCAAGCATTCCAGTTATGTGGCCTCTGTCCAATGTGTTCATTTGGTGGATAGACTGTCAAATGTATCTTTGATATATTGCAGTTGCTTTGTACTGTACATAAACATCTTGCTGCAATGTCTGACTCAGAGCAATCATTCATGCATCAACTTGGTATGCATGTATACCAAAATGGGATCATATTCAATTAGTACTTGTGGATGTATCACATTTTTGCCAGGTAGTACACAATACTTGTATGTATTGAAAACTGGAACATAATGGTTTTCATTAGAGTAACTCACATGTTGCAGGTCATATGGTAGTTGTTTACATTTTGTCTACTGAGGATATGTTTGGTGTGAACATTTCAGTTTATGTCACCACACAAATCTCCATTAAAAGGTGTAACAATTTTTCAATTACAGTACTTCATTATCTAGTATTATGTGTTTGACATGACACTGATATTTTATATAGAGAAGTTGTTCTTATTGGTTTGCGCTATGGTCATACTGGCTTATTTTCTCTTTCTTTTTTGTGGTATTATAATTCTGACACATTTATGTATAGATTTTTATTATTAGGTCTTATACAATATCTGATATATTAATTTACTTCATGATTGTATTAATATCAGTTACTATATTCACTGTCAGTGTCATTGTTTCATTACACCACAGATGTGCAATAATTTTATTTATTTTACTTTTAACCCCATTCTAGAAGAAACATACCATTTGATTTGTATTACAGTGCAATCTTCATATAAGAGTATTGTTGTGCTGTTACGATTTTTCAGAGTATAGTTTGTAGTCACGTAGTTGGAAGGAGTGAAATTCATAAACTGATTTTCTATTTAGGGGTTTTATGAATAACTTCTAGTTGTATGTACATGGTGATTAATGCAAGATGGAATGCATTTTGTAGAAAATTTCCAGAGTACCTTAATCAGCATATGCAATGCACTCCACTCTGCCATAATCACTCACCAAAGTTCCACAATTAGATCTAATGACTACAACAATATGGATAGAATAGATATCTATTCACCAGCTAGAGGATACACTGAGTTGCAGGTAAGCATAATGATGAGAATACAAGAAATGTTTAAGCTTTTGGACAAAGTCCTTCCTCAGATAAAGACGTCTCTCTCATATTCACATAACAATAGCATGGGAAATGTCTCCAGTTGTTAAGATCCAACCATTTATGTGATAGATGTTGTGTGAATTTATGAGAACTCTGCTTTTGAGGAAGGATTTTGTCCAAAAACTTTAATAGTCAATTGCTATTTTTATTGTGACTCACTGTCTCCTCTATGTCATGAGTAGCAATATATCCTTTCCAAGGTGTAGTTATTTCTTCCTGAACATTCGACTGTTTGATGTAATGGCATCAAATAGATCTAATATCTTTTAGGTGGCCACTTTAAAACTGGCATCAATAACCATGAAGCAGTTGTAGCATCAGTAGATGCCTAATTGCAAAGGGAGATTAAAACAAATAGGACTTTAGTGCCTACTGAACTAGGAGGAGTATTTAGAGGAAGTGTGGCTACAGTTTAGAAGTATAGTTGACAATCACATGATCGGGTAAGCCTATTAGAACACTTTTTGGAAACTAGCATAGTATTCTGTAAATGGTTCAGTAATATGTTAAAGAAGGATAGGTTGCTACTCACCTCAGAGATGTCTTAATGAGCCACAGAAAAGCACACACAACAGATTACAACTTACTAAAGGTGTAGGCCATTACATCATTTGTCATGGCATTTCCAAACACAATTCCCAGTGATCACCGTCTATACTCAAACTCCTGAACAGAATTCCTTTGTAGACCCTTTGATATTCTTCTATTTTCTCTTTTCTTACCTATCAAGCTTTTTACCAGTCTCCAGTTCAAATCATGATTATGGTGTCTTCTGATAGCATTATGTATCTTCCTCACCTCTGTTTCTTCCTTCACTCCTTTCAAATACATTACCTGAAACACTTTCTCACATGCACCACTGGTGTCTTCAAAATCACCCCACTACAGACGAGAGAGTGTATCAGCAACAAGATTTTCCTTCCCCTGGATATAATGCACTGAATATTCAAATTGTTGAAGAAACAATTGATTGGTGATTCAGTTATGAAGCAGTTTATATACTTGAATGTTAGTCAGAGTTTTAAGGTCAGTATAGACAATTACTTTATGGCCTAAAAGACAATTTTTAAATTTCGTGAATGCCCAAAATATTGCCAACAGTTCTTTCTCAGTCATAGTGTAAGATTTTTCAGGTTTTTGGAGGGTTCTGCTTGTAAGAGACATGGATCTCTGTTCAGTCTTGTCACCATTCATTCTTACTTGGAAGATATGGGCTCCAAGACCATAATCGGTATTGTCAGTAGTTAATCAGAAAGGTGGTGACAAATCTGGCATGCACAAAATTTTACTATTGCATTGTATGAAAAGCTTCTACACATTCTTCAGTCCATGCCCAAACATATTCTTCTTCAATAAGGTGAATCCAGAGCCTGGATATTCACAAATGTTTGGTAACAACCGCATATTTCGAAAAATGATTTTAGTTGCTTTTTATTCTTTGGTAAGGGGAATTTGGCTATTGCTTCTAGTTTCTTTGCATCATTTAGGATCCCATCATCTGTGATTATATGTCCTAAGAGGTTCAACTGTTCTACAGCAATTTTACATTTCTCTGGCTTCAGGGACATACCTCCCAATCTTAATATCCTACACACTTCTTTCGGGGTACTTAGATGTTTGTCCCATGCCCTACCAGTGATCAAGATATCATCTCCTTACAGTGTTAAATTATTTAGCAGGTATTTGCCTAACACTGCACCAAGAGTTCTGATGAATTCTGCTACAGAAACAATGAGTGTAAATGGTACCACACAATATTGGTAACATCTGCCATTGTCCAAGAAAGCAGTATATTTTCAAAGTCGTTAGTGAAAGGTACCTACTCGGTGAAAACCTGATGTGAAGTCTAAACTGGTCATACATTTGATATGATCAAATTTTCCAAGAGGAAAATGTGCTAACAAAATGCACACAAATCCCGAAGTGGATCCAGTTCCAACCTGGTGCTCAGTTGAGCCAATAATGTGGACGACCTGTCTGACTATTGAATATGCTGCCATCACCAAATCAATAGGATACGGGGAACTGGTGATGCAAAAAACATCCACCATGTTCCTGGTTTCTGTTTCTTGTTGAAAACTAACATTTATTCCTGACTGAATGAGGGATCCAGCCAGACCAATGGGAAATAAGGATAGTGCATCTGCATTTACGTATTGGAATGTGGGACCCAAATGGATATCTGAATTGTATTGAGAAACTGATATTATTGAGGCATGTATGCAGAGTGCTGGTTGTTTTTGGATGCAGTCATTTAAAAATCTCTTCTTTGATGAAAAACAATGAAAGGAAAAATCCTGTATGCTCAGTTTACATACTGCATCACCCAAAAATGTGTGAAGTGTCTATAATCATACCGGTCCCCAATATTTGGCAGTGATTGGTGATTGCGGGTTAATGATTGCTGTTGGTTTTGTACCACGTGCTGGGCTCAGGGAAGGTATGCAAGACACACACTAGCCACACAAGCCAATTTCCAGTCTGTTCAATAGTCAGAGCCTGGCTGATGTTGTAGAAAAGTGCACAATCGAATTAAATATCTACACAATATATGAAGCTACTTGCAGCTTTCATCTATCTGTGAATCTTACAGTTGTGTCTGCTATAATTTAGTGAGCTATATAACTTTGTCACAGAGATTTTATTTGTGGAATACAATTCCTATTTTGGGTGCTACATCCACGTAAATGTGAATTACCTACAGGATCTTGCTTTTATTTATTTTGTAACCACTGCAGTATCACAATTTTCATTCTCATGAGTAGTATATAAAATTTAACTTATTTATTTTTTCATGACATTGTGTGATCTGGGATCCTTTCGCCGCCTTTTTGTATAGACTGAAATTATTGAATACTGGTTCTTTAAATGAGGGAAGACTTTAAATATGTTCCGGAAAACTATCTTCCTTTTACGGCATTCAAATTAACTCAAGCAAACACAGTGAACCTAATCAAACTTTTCAAAGCAAAGCTCAGATGTTTGTAAAGCTATGCGTCCAAACTGCAGTGGCCATCGATCCCTAGTCTTAAAAACCACTTATACTAACAACAACAACAACAACAACAACAACAACACCCACACACACACACACACACACACACACACACACACACACACACACACACACCCGAGAGAGGACTCGAACCTCCAGTGGGGAGCGGCAGCTCTCACTGCAGCAAAGCGCCTTAGAGCTCTCAGCTCACTCCCACATGGCCAAAGGAAAGGAAGGCCACAGTTCGCTTTACATGAGCTCAGTCATATATTGTTTACTGTACTTTATCAATAAATAGGGTTCTCATTGATTATGATCCTTATTTTCTGTTATTTAATAAAGCAACTACTAAAATCATAATTGTAGAAAATATTGCAACTGTCATAAAAAAATTCAATCATTGTACTACTTGTAATTTGTCTCTTTTGAAGAACGAGTTTGCCAACGGCTGTCAAAATGTTGAAATGTTTGTAAATCTATTAGACTCAACTGCTTGGTCATCAGTCAATGGCTTGCATACTATTTAAACTAAGGTAAACTAACCTAAGGACAACCCAGGCACCCATGCCAAAGGGGGGGGGGGAGAATCGAACCCCCAACGACTAACGGCTACGCACACCGCAGGATGGCGTCCCGGTGCCCACGGCTAATCTGCCTAAGCGACAGCACATCTACATCTACATCCATACTCTGCAAGCCACCTGACGGTGTGTGGTGGAGGGTACCTTGAGTACCACTATCGGTTATCCCTCCTATTCCAGTCACATATTGCACAGAAAGAAAGATTGTCGGTATGGCTCTGAGTGGGCTCTAATCTTTCTGATTTTGTCCTAATGATCTCTTCGTGAGATGTACGTAGGAGGGAGCAATATACTGCTAGACTCCTCAGTAAAGGTATGTTCTCAAAATTTTGACAAAAGCCCGTACCAAGCGACATAGTGTCGCTCCTGCAGTGTCTTCTACTGGAGTTTATCGATCATCACTTTCACGATTACTAAATTATCCTGTAACGAAGCATGCTGCTCTCTGTTGGATCTTCCCCACTTCCTCTATCAACCCCACCTAGTACGGATGCCACACCTGTGAGCAGTATTCAAGAAGTGTGCGAACAAGTGTACTGTAACCCTTGTTTTCGGCTTGCATTTCCTTAGGATTCTTCCAATAAATCTAAGTCTGGCATCTGCTTTGCTGACTATTGATTTTATATGGTCGGTCCATACCCAGATAATTTATGGAATTAACTGCTTCCAGTTGCTGCCCTGCTATAGTGTAGCTAAATGATAAAGGATCTTTCTTTCTATGTATTTGCTTTGCATTAAATTACTCCACATTGAGATTCAATTGCCATTTCCTGCACCATGCGTCAATTCGATGCAGATCCTTCTGCATAACAATACAATTTTTCATTGTTACAACCTCTCTATATACTACAGTATTATCCGCAAGAAGCCTCAGTGAACTTCCGATGTTATCCCCAAGGTCATTTAAATATGTTGTGAACAGCAACGGACCCACGACATTCCCCTGTGGCACACCTGACATCACTCTTACTTCGGAAGACGTCTCTCCATTGAGAATGACATGCTGCATTCTGTTATCAAGGAACTCCTCAATCTAATCACACAATGGTCTGATAGACCATATGCTCTTACTTTGTTCATTAAACGTCTGTGGGGGAATTGTATTGTAGCTTACGGTTCATTAAACATTAAATTTAACACTTATTTTTCCACACATTTATTTACTTCAATCTTGCACATCACACATCATAGAAGCGTAATACAGTGACAAGTGAAGAACAGTTTTTTGTACTCTTTTTTGTTTACGATCAAAGATAATAACAGAGAATACCAATTAGCTTAATACAGCTCAGAAAATACACATAGTAATTTGTCGTGTCCCCACATCACCCCCTTCTCAGTCATATAGTCACTCAACACTGCAGTTCTTCAACTAATCTTGCAGGAAATCGAGCTTCACGACCAGATCTTGTTCTTCTTGGTTTTCCACTGTCGGTTCCGTCTGGTTGTTTGACCCGGGCTGACCGTTCAGTTGAAGTGTCTTCAGGCTGCTTCTCATTATGATTCATGAGGTACGCAGGTTTCAGTCGATCAATGGAGATATTCTTGACTTGGTCTTTTATTTTAACACCAAAAAATGTTTGGGTTCTTTCTATTACTTCGTATGGGCCTTCATATGGAGGTTCTAATGCTTTTTTGACTCGGCCAACTCGCACAAATACATGTGTTGACTCATTGAGATCCCTGTGTATGAAAGGTCTTTCTTTTGCTTTGTGGGAGTATTGTACAGGCTTCAGACGATTCATGCACTGCTTCAGTTGTGAAACGAATTGAGGTAAGTCTGCATCCAATTTTGTTGCATACTCTTGAAAAAAATCACCTGGTATTCTGATGGGTGAGCCATAAATTATTTCTGCAATTGTAGCATTACTGTTCTCTCTGATGGAGCATCGCAGGCCAAGGAGGATTACAGGTATTACTTGAGTCCATTTGGCAGTTGCATGGGTACGGATAGCTGCTTTAAGTCTGCGATGAAATCTTTCAATTTTTCCATTTGATTGAGGATGGTATGCTGTAGTTTGTGTTTGGTTACAACCACATAGTTTTGACAGTGCTCGGAATAGCTCAGAGTTAAACTGCCGGCCTTGATCAGTCACTATCTGATACGGTGTTCCAAACCTAGTGATCCAACAATTGAAAAATGCTTGTGCTACTGCCTCTGCTTGTATGTCCCGAAGAGGTACTACTTCTGTCCAGTTTGTAACTCTGTCAATGCATGTTAAACAATAAATATATTCTTCAGATGGAGGCATTGGTCCTATCAAATCAAGGTGAACAATTTTGAAACGTTCATCGTTACTAGGAAAGTGTCCTACTGGTGTTTGAATGTGCCGTGATATTTTGTTTTTCTGGCATGCCATACATGTTTTTGCCCAGTTTTGGACATCCTTTTTTTAACTGATCCAGACAAATCTTGATGAGATCATTTTTACTGTTGTCTTAATGCCTGGATGAGCCAGATTATGATAGTGTTGGAAAATAGAGTATCTAAATGGTTTAGGAATATAAGGACGAATGATTTGTGTTGACACATCACACCATAGCTGTTTTCCTCCATGTGTCAGATGGTGTTTTAACTTCAGTGATGTATGAGGGCTGGTCTGTAGTTGACGAAGCTCTTCATCATCTTCTTGTGCTTGGGCTATCTCATCATAGTTAACTGGAACTAGTTCTTCAAGCCTTGATAGACCATCAGCAACAACATTTTCTTTACCAGATATATGACGTAGGTCAGTGGTAAATTGCGAAATGTACTGGAGGTAACGTAATTGAATTGGTGTTGCTTTTTCATTCTTTTGTTTAAATGCATATGTTAGAGGCGCATGGTCAGTATAAATAATGAAATATCTTCCTTCCAACAGATATTTGAAATATTTGACAGCCATATAGATGCTAAGCAGCGCTCTATCATATGTGGAATACTTCTTCTGTGCTGTTGTAAACTTTTTTGAAAAGAATCCAATTGGTATCCACTGTTCATCTTGCCATTGTTGCAATGCAGCACCTGATGCAAAATCTGATGCATCCACAAATAATGCAAGTTGATTGTTCAAACCAGGAAATATCAAAAGTGCAGTATTTGCTAGATCATCTTTGCATTTTTCGAATTGAGCAATTGCTTCTTCTGTCCAGTTAATATGTCGTCTGTCCTTTTTTGTTGTTCCTTTTAGGAAATCATTCAGCAATGCTTGGTTTTCAGCAGCATGTTCCAAATGTCGACGATAAAAATTGATGATCCCTAAGAATTTTCTAAGTTCACGGACTGTTATGGGTCGTTTGTAGTTCATTATTGCTGCAACTCTCTCTGGATCTGGCTTTGTTCCAGCAGGTGTAATTAAATTTCCTAAAAATGTTAACTGTTGTACACCAAATACTGATTTGGAAACATTTATGACAAGACCATACTTATTCAACTGCTCAAAAAGTAAATTTAGATGCTCAACATGTTGTTCTGGTGATTCAGATGCTATTAGAATGTCATCCAAATATGGAAAACAAAATTCTAGTTCTCTCACAACTTCATGTATAAACCTTTGGAATGTGCTAGGTGCATTGCAAAGTCCAAATGGCATATAATTAAATTCATAGAGACCAAATGGTGTTATAACGGCTGATTTTGGCTTATCTTCTTCGGCTAGTGGAATCTGGTAATAGGCTTTGAGTAGGTCTACCTTTGAGAATATATTTTTATTTTGAAGCATAAAATTTACATCATCAATTCGTGGAATTGGATACCGGTCTGGGAGAGTCCTGTCATTCAAACGGCGATAATCTCCACAGACTCGCCATTGACCACTTGGCTTCTTAGCAAGGTGTAGTGGACTAGCCCATTGTGATTTTGATGGACGTATAATACCATTATTTAACAGAAATTGAAATTCTTGTTTAGCAATTTTCAATTTATGTGGGTCCTATCTACGAGCCTTACAGTATACTGGTGGACCAGGAGATGCAGTGATATAATGATGCACATTATGCTTTAATATTTTTGGTACTATAGATGGTTTAGTTAGATCAGGAAAATTCTCTAAAAGTTTTGAAAACTGGCATGTTGCACAGAGTGAGCTTACTGATTCATTAGCATCCACAGTGGTTACTTCTGCTACAATTTTTAATTTTGTGGTGTTGTCCATCAACTTTTTGAGGTCACCCAGTAGCCCATAATGATGAAGAAAATCGGCTCCCAATATGCCTTTTGATACGTCTGCTACTATGAAAGGCCATTCAAAATTGCGTTAGAGTCCTAAATCAATGTTTAACAGTTTTGAACCGTAAGTTTTTATCTGTGACCCATTTGCGTCATAAAGATTGAAGTCAGAGGGTTGACCTTTTTGGATTTTTGCAACTGGTATTCGGACAAATCTGCACCGCTATCTACCAGAAAATATTTTCCACAATTTCGATCTTTGACAAATAGGCGATATTGGCGGCCTAATGTGTGCACAGGGGTAGAACACTCAGCCGCTATTGTGTCTACCACTTCTAGTTTTCCTTATTTTGCCATTGGCAAGGCTGAACACATTTTTCAGGCTTACATCGTGTGCCGAATCTGAAATGGTAATAGCAGTATTTGCCGTTTTTATCGTATCTTGCTCTGCTTCTACTTCTACTACGTGATCTTTGCCTGTGGTTACGAGTGTTTCGAAGCATTTTAATCTCATTTTCCAATTCATCAATTCTCACGAGAAGATCTTGTACTGACAAAGAAGACGATGTTGACGGAATGGAATGGGTGGAAGCGATTTGAACCTCGTCAACAGCGTTTAATTCGATCATACGATCTGCCATTTGAGCAATCTTATCCACTGTTTCGTCAGATATAAGTAAAATGCTTCGAATACTAGCTGGAAGTTTGTCAAGCCAAAGTGTTTTTAGGATCTTTTCTGATGCATTTGTACCTGCATAGCTCCTCATTTTTCTTAATAATTGGGTAGGTTTCGTGTCGCCAAGTTCTAAGTCACTCAAAAGTTTTTTAATTTGGCGCTCTTCACTTTCTCTGAATATGTTCAGTAGACGTTCTTTTGCGAGAGAATATTTGTTGTTATCGTTACTCGTAACTAGATCCCATATATTTTCAACAAATTTTGGCTTCAGCTGAGCGAGTAAATAGATAAATTTAGTCTCCTCCGTAACAATACCAGCGATCGTAAATTGCGCTTCGGCTTGACAAAACCAGATGTCCGGCTTTTCCGTCCAAAACGGCGGTAGCTTAACGCTTACCTTATCAATTTCCACTTTACTGCTACATTCAGAACGATTCCCTTGATTACCGTTTGCTTCTCCTGTCGACATCTTGCGTATTGTTGGACACAGAATACGTCGAACTCAAGTTACGGAAATCTCGTCGAAAATTACGCCGAAAAATTTCGTCGCAACTGTCGTCTTGTCGATCACGTCGGTCGTCACCAATTTTGTAGCACACGGTTCATTAAACATTAAATTTAACACTTATTTTTCCACACATTTATTTACTCCAATCTTGCACATCACACATCATGGAAGCGTAATACAGTGACAAGTGAAGAACAGTTTTTTGTACTCTTTTTTGTTTACGATCAAAGATAATAACAGAGAATACCAATTAGCTTAATACAGCTCAGAAAATACAAATAGTAATTTGTCGTGTCCTCACAGTATCAAACGCCTCGCGGAAGTCAAGAAAAACAGATCGCAACAATGCAGCGGTATTTTCAGCGGCCACGCCGTTGCGTAGCATCGCTCTGCGAAGAGATAATAGGCGAGCAACAAGCATGAACTCGTCACAATTCGGCAAAATCTCACAAGGAGTGTGACGCGCAGTAAATATACGGAGTAACAACGGTCAAACATCTGTTATCCATCAGTACGGAGCAGTCAAAATATGAGCGTGAAACTGATTATAACTTTCTGAGGAGGTAAATGTGCTCTGGAGGCGGATTTTCCGTTGCATGCTGATGTTCGTAACGGTTTGCATGGTGAATGATAGCAAGTCAACATCAATTCTCTCAGGTACCGTATGTGTCTTTCATGAATATGCAGTTCTTAGACATTGTAATAATATTTCGGTTAATTTAAATCGATTGTGTGTCTATTGACGCGCGAATTGGAAGTGTTATGTTCGTAGTCACTGGAACGTGTTTTACTGGTTTAATTGTCGTGAATGACGAAGATTTTTTAATTTCTTATTATTTAAAAGACTATGAAGTCAATGATAAGCAAAGGATAACGAAGTCATAAACTTTTCTGAAAATATTCTGCAACGATTTATTATGCAATGAAAGTTCTATCTATAATTTTTATTTCCTTCTACAAATAAAGCTGATGATGTATCGTCCTCGTTCTTTGTGGTATATATACTGTATAGATACCTAACGCTTATTCCAAATTACGTTGCAATATATATCATCATAAACATTCAACAATGTTTTACGAAGAGTCTCGATTTCGGAATATGTTGTTACTTAGATACGTAGTACCACATCAATTTACGTCAGTGACAGTTGGAACAATGATATTTACACTGAAATACGTCGAAAAACATTGAAGTATTTCCTACAATTGTATCACGATTCTGGTATAAAAATATTTATGTCAACGCAGATTTACAGTGCCACTCGTCAAAATTATTTGTGATTATAGGCCTACGTAACAAAACTCATCTACCTCCTGCATTGTTACGTTACCTAATCTAATTCCTTGGCATCACCTGATTTTATTAGACTGCACTCCATTACCCTTGTTTTGCTCTTGTTAATGTTCATCTTATATGCACCTTTCAGCACACTGACTATTCCGTTCAACTGCTCTTCCAGGTAGTTTGCTGTCTCTGACAGAATTACAACGTCGTCGGCAAAACGCGATGTTTTCATTTCTTCACTCTGAACTTTAATTCCCTCTCCAAATTTCTTCATGCTTTCCTTTATAGCTTGCTCAATGTACAAATTGAATAACAACGGAGAAAGACTACAACCCTGTCTTACTCCCTTTCCAACCATTGCATCCCTTTCATGCCCTTCAACTCTGACCACCGCTGTCTGGTTTTTGTACAAGTTGTAAATATCCTTACGCTCCCTATATTTTACTCCTGCTTGCTTCAGAACTTGAAAGAGTGTATTCCAATCAACATTGTCAAAAGCTTTCTCCAAATCTACAAAAGCTAGAAATGTAGGTTTGCCTTTCCTTAATCTATCTTCAGTAAAGTGAGTATTGCCTCCCGTGTTCCTACATTTCTCCTGAACCCAAAGTAATCTTCCTCGAGGTCGGTTTCTACCAGCTTTTCCATCCTTCTGTAAATAATTTGTGTTAATATTTTGCAAGCATGACTTATTAAACTGATGGTTCTGTAGTTTTCACACCTGTCTGCACCTGCTTTCTTTGGAATGGGGATTATAACATTTTTCTTAAAGTCTGAGGGTACTTCGCCTGTCTCATACATCTTACACACCAGGTGAAGCAGTTTTCTCATGGCTGGTTCTCCCAGAGACTTCAGTACCTCTGAGGGAATGTCATCTATTCCTGGGGCCTTGTTCCGACTTATGTCTTGCAGTACTCTGTTACTTTCATCTCTCAGTTTAGTATCTCCCATTTCATCCTCATCTACTTCTTCTTCTCTTCCTACAATATTGACTCTAATTTCATTTCCTTCATAGAGCCTCTCTATATACTCTTTCCACCTTTCAGCTTTCCCTTCTTTGCTGAGAACTGGTTTTCCATCTGTGTTATTGATATTCATAGAGCTGTTTTTACTATCACCAAATATCTCTTATTTCCCTGTAGGCTGTATCTATTTTTCCCTATTTGTACATTCTTCTACATCCTTGCATTTGCCTTTTAGCCACTCCTGCTTACCCATTTTGCAGTTCCTGTCAGTCTCATTTCTTAGTCGTCTGTACTCCATTTTGCCTGTTTCATTTACTAAATTTTTATATTTTCTTCTTTCATCGATTAAATTTAGTATGTGCTGTGATTCAAGGATTTTTTGTAGGTCTTGCCTTCCTACCTATTTTGTCCTCTGCTGCCTTCACTCTCAATGCTACCCATTCCTCCTCTACTGTCTTATTATCCCCCGTTTCTGTCAATTGTTGCCTAAATCTCCCTCTGAAATTCTCAAGAACTTCAGGTTCCTTCAGTTTATCCAGGTCCCATCTCCTTATTTTCCTACCTTTCTGCAGTTTTTTCAGTTTCAGCCTACAATTCATGACCAATAAGTTATGATCAGAGTTTATATCTGCCCCTGGGTATGTCTTACAGTTTAAAACCTGATTCCGAAATCTATGTCTTACCATTATAAAATCTATGTGGTATCTCCCGCTGTCTCCTGGTCTCTTCCACATATACAACCTTCTTTCGTGATTCTTAAGCCAGGTGTTTGTTATAACTAAATTATGTTCCGTGCAAAATTCTACCAGGAGGCTTCCTCTTTCATTCGTTTTGCTCATACCATATTCGCCTACTATATTCCCTTCCCTTCCTTGTCCTACTACCGAATTCCAGTCTCCCATAACAATTAAGTTTTCCTCTCCCTTAATTGTCTGAATAATTCCATTAGCTCCTCATATATTTCTTCGATCTCCTTATCATCGGCAGAGCTAGTTGGCATATAGCCAGCCGCGGTGGCCGAGCGGTCTGCGGCGTGCCAGACGGTCTGCCCGGCCGCTGCGGTCGGGGGTTTGAATCCCCTTCGGGCATGGATGTTTGTGCTGTCTTTAGTATAAGCTAGTTCATAAGTAGTTTGTAAGTTTAGGGACTGATGACCCCGTAGTTAAGTCCCATAAGCTCTACAAATATTTGAACTTTTTTTGTTGGCATATAAACCTGTGCTACTGTGGTCGGTGTTGGCTTCGTATTTATCTTGACTACGATAATGTGATCACTGTGTTGCTCATAGTAGTTTCCCCGCATTCCTATTTTCTTATTCATTATCAGACCTACTCCTGTAATACCCCCAACTGAATTTGTGTTTATAATCCTGTACTCACCTGACCAGAAATCCTGTTCCTCTTTCCACCGAACTTCACTAATTCCCACTATATCTAACTTCAGCTTATCCATTTCCATTTTTCAATATTCTAACTTCCCTACCCGATTAAGGGATCTAACATTCCACACTCCGATCCGTAGAATGCCAGTGTTGTCTTTCCTGATTATCACATCCTCCTGAGTAGTCCCCGCCCGGAGATCAGAATGGGGGACTATTTTACCTTCGGAATATTTTACCCGACAGGATGCCATTATCATATGTGCATACAGTAGAGCTGCATGTCCTCGGGGAAATTAACGGCTGTAGTTTGAAATGTTTGTTAAGCTTATGGGACTTAACTACGGGGTCATCAGTCCCTAAACTTACAAATTACTTATGAACTACCTTATACTAAAGACGGCACAAATATCCATGCCCGAGGGGGGATTCGAACCCCCGACCGTAGTGGCCGTGCAGACCGTGACTGAAGCGCCTCAGTCTCCTCGGCCACCGCGGCCGGCGGCTGTAGTTTCCCCTTGCTTTCAGCCGTTCGCAGTAGCTGTGTGGCAAAGCCACATTAGCTGATGTTACAAGGCCAGCTCAGTCAATCATCCAGACTGTTGCCCCTGTAACTACTGAAAAGGCTGCTGCCCCTCTTCAGGAACCACACGTTTGTTTGGCCTCTCCACAGATACCCCTCCGCTGGGGTTGCACCTACGGTACGGCTATCTGTATCGCTGAGACGCGCAAGCCACCCTACCTCGGCAATGTCTGTGGTTCATGGGAGTGGAAAATTCATGTAGTAGCGATATTTATAATATGTCAAACAATATACTGAAGGAAATAATTATGAAAGGGTAGCAAATCAGAGCCAGCAAGCTACAGGCTAATTTCACTAAGACCAATTCTAGCCAAGGCCTTTGAAGGCATTATGTATTATTAGATGTATGAGTACGTAGAACTAAATGATACGTTAAGTACATCACATTTGGTTACAGAAAAGACAAGTAAACTATACAGGCCGTAGAACTTTTACTGTGTGACATGTTAGCAGAGTTTGAGGATGATATGCACACGCGGGTAACCTTATGTGATCTGTGCAAAACGTTTGACTGCGTGGACCACTCTGTTTTCCACTCTGTTTTGCTCTCTAAACTTGAGTACTATGGAGTACATGGCAAAAGTGTATAACTCGTTAAATCATACTTTAATTATAGGAAGTAAGTGGTAAGTCCAGGACGTTATCTATCACACAGACTAGAGGTTCAACACGGAGTGTCACAGGGATCCAAATGAAGACCACTTCTATTCCTTGTACATATAAATGATTTTCCTGCAAATATCAGTATAATGTAAAAAGATATATGTGTGCAGATGATGCAACTTGTATTGCTGTAAACCATGGCCGACCGCGGTGGCCGAGGGGACTGAGGCGCTTCAGTCACGGTCTGCACGGCCACTACGGTCGGGGGTTCGGATCCCCCCTCGGGCATGGATATTTGTGCCGTCTTTAGTATAAGGTAGTTTATAAGTAGTTTGTAACTTTAGGGACTGATGACCTCGTAGTTAAGTCCCTTAAAGCTATACAAACATTTGAACATTTTTTTGAACTAGAATTATTTATATTGCGTCTCTTCTTTTCGGACATGTCCGAAAAGAGCAGATGTCCGAAAAAATCAGACACCGTATAAATAATTGCATTTCTGCTCCATCTGACAACTGATAATTTCAATGCGGACGCATTAATACGCTGGATCCCTTGCGGGAATCCAGTATATGCAGCGAGCAAGTGAAATCCAATGGGCAGGAAAACGTTCAGATGTTTGTAAATCTATCGGACTCAACTGCTGGGTTATTAGTCCGTAGCTTACAAACTACTTAAACTAAGTTAAACTAACCTAAGGACAACATATACACCCATGCCCGACGGGGGACTCGAACCTCCGAAGGCGATTGGCCGCGTGCACCGCAGCACGACACAAATGGGCAGGGGGCACTGCAATCGTAGTGCGCTACAAGGTGAGAATTTGGGTTGGAAGGCAAGCGTGCCTGGATAGCCTACTTGGTCAAGGCGACCGCTCACCCAAAGCGGGAAATCTGGTTCCAAATCTGGTCCAGCACAAATTTTCGTCGTTGCCATTGGGTGGAAGCTCGACCATATTCAATTCTTTTCAAATTTTACCAGAATGTTGTTAAATGTCTTAAAGGATGTTATACAAAATTTTAGGCCGATATCTAAAGCAGTCGAGGCTCCAGGGCCGTTTTTGTGGAAGGGTGTCACGCGTCGCGTGTGTGCCTGACGAACTTTTAGGCAAGTTTGCGCTTTCATTTCTCAGCGAGTGATGTACTTAACATGCAGGACATGTCAGAAATTAAGATGCACAATAAATACTTGCAAAATGAGATCAGATGTGCTAATGTGCCTTCCACATGTCCCAAATGTAATGTGGCACAGACAAAAAAATCTTATGCATATTTACATTTTAAAGGACATAAAACTTAATACTACATATCAAATGTTGGATATACAAGGTGCATATGATAAGTTTTAGACTATTTTTTACAACACTTATTTAAAATGATCACATTACTGCAGAAGATTAGTACTGAAGTCAGAATGAACACAATATTTACATTTGTGAATGTTGTATACAATAACATATTATACGCAGAGCTGGAGCCATACATTGATGGAGCTGCTTCTTTTAGTCTCTCAGAATGCAATCTGTTTAATTTTTAAACGCTGAAATGTCTTGATAGTTCAGCTCCCCTTCCAGAAGATATATGCAAAAAAAAAAAAAAAAAAAAAAAAAAAAAAAAAAAAAAAAAAAAAAAGGTAAGGTTCTTTCTTCAAACTCGGTAAGCCTAGCTGTATGGTGATGATGTACAGTCGTCGAAATAATTGTATAGAAATTTATTCGCTATAGCGATTTTTTTACAACTCCACCGTATGAGGTGTAGATGATGTACCAAATTGTGGCAAATGAAAATTTATGTCATACCGGAACTCGAACCTGAATTTCAAGCTTTTGACGAGGAGTCGCGTATCCATACATATTTCAAAGACCGACCCAATATGTACAAGACGGCAACTACATTCAACTGATAGCGTTCGCAGTCTATACTTGACATAGTCAATGTGGCACATAGGGATTTGGGTCGGTCTTGGAAATATGTTCGAATAGCGTAATAGTAAACGCGACCGCTCCTGAAGAGCGGGAAATATGGATTCAAGTTCCGTTTAGGCACAAATAAAAAGAAAAAATAAACGCTGTTTCGGAGAAAGAAGCCATTAAAGCAAGAGTTAGTAAGATGGAAACAGCATACTACCTCACTAAGGACACATATTACATGAAGTCAATATCGATCAATGCTAAACTGGCTCACTGCTCTACAGTAATTCGCCCAGAAGCACTCTGTGCGGCAGAGTGTTTGGCTCTGAACGAAAAGGCAAGATGGAATCATCGCAAATTACCGAAAGAAAAATATTAAGGAAAATCTTAAAGAGCAGACTCAATACAGTATGCATCATGATAGTGAAATCTATACACATACTGAAAAAAAAATCTTTGATGTTATTATGAAAAGAAGAATAGCTTTCTACTGACACATACAAAGGATGAATCCCAACACATTGATAAAAAGACTATTCTGTTACTTCAGTAAATTAAAAATGTACAACACATGGTGCAAAGAAGTTGGAAGGAACTTGGAAGAGCTCCAAATTACCCAATTTATCGAGAAAACTCTACCACTCAGAAAGAAATTAAAGGATGCCAAATGTTTGCAGGAGAAACCGAAGAAGAAGACTGGAGCCAAGTGGACCGAAGAAAGAAGAGAGAAACATCGGAAAATGATAGGAGGAATATAGAAGAAGAAGAAGAAGAAGAAGAAGAAGAAGAAGGAAAAAAAAAGAGAGAGAGAGAGAGAGAGAGAGATAGTTTAAATAATCGCAGTCCATAGTGGGTCACACGTAAAAGAAAGAAACCGCTATTGCGATTAATTTAGGTAACATTTCTTTCAGTCCACACTTTCTTGCGATTGCGATTAATTTAGGTAACATTTCTTTCAGACCACACTTTCTTTAAGGGCAGGCGAGGGGCGCCGACTCCGGGGCTGCTCCGGGGCTCGTGCACCCCCCACGAATTTTTTGGAAGTGCTGAGCACCCACATGAAACTGAGGTGGAAAATAAAATTGTATAAATTAAAAAAAAAATCGGGAAAAATCAAAACCTACCTTATGACTCAAGAGGCAATGCAAAACGTGTCCATAGCGAAAGACGGTATTTCATACGTGAAAGAAATGATCAGTTTTGTACGAGAGTCCCCAAGCGAGTAGTAATGAGTGTCCGTGTTTTACCCACTATGCTAGTTTTATTCATCCTGAAGCACGTCGTTCCTTTTGACCTTTCGGGTGTACGTATTTATGAACATTCAATTGTGTTCTTTCAGGAGCTTAAATGTTCAAATGTTTGTATAGTCTATGGGACTTAACTACGGGGTTATCAGTCCCTAAACTTACAAACTACTTATGAACTAATTACGAACTAGGACGGCACAAATATCCATGCCCGAGGGGGGATTCGAACCCCCGACCGTAGTGGCTGTGCAGACCGTGACTGGAGCGCCTCAGTCTCCTCGGCCACCGCGGCCGGCTTTCAGGAGCTTAGCTTGAAGAATCTGATGCTGATGCTAAAGTTAATCGTTTTTCATTTATCTTTGTCACTCCCCTTGTTATTAAAATTATTGATTCAGTTGAAATTTGTAATGCTTTTCTCTCAGGATTAAAAACACCTTCGACTATATTAATACTGTCAAGATGCCATGAAGTTATCTCGGAGTGATGAAAGTTTCGATGAAGTATACAACTCTTGCTTGGAACTGACCAAAAAAGTTTGATGTCGGACTTCAAAATCTCAAAATATTTCAAAGATTTATTTAAACCTTGGTGACGGTGTTCTACCAAACTCTTTTGTCAGAAAGAATAGCGTCGCACAAAAAGTGTTAGATTAGTGTACAGTGAAAGATTATTTCATCGATCGTGTAGAAGTTTTGGGGTGTTACTTATATCGAAATATATACTTCGGCCAATTAGATCGCTTTATTGTAGTGTCCTAATGCAGCCATGCTTTCCCTTTCTTCCTCCTCCTTCTTCCTTCTATCTTTAAAAAGGCCAGAAAACTGCCTATTTACTTTTATCAAGTATTGCTCATTCAAAAATGATTTTCAGGAGGGTTGGTTTCGAACATTTGTGAACCGTGATATGGAGCACACACACTGATTTTCAAAAATCGGCGCCTCTGAGGACAGCAAAACACAAGCTAAAACTGAAGGTGCAGTAGCGTATTTAAGGGGGGGGGGGGGCAAGAGGGCCAGCCACCTCCCCACCCCGCCCTCCCCCCGAAATAATTAATGTAAAGGTAAAGAAAATGAATAAGTTCGGTATCCATTTTTTTCTCTTTTTAGAAAACAGGTCAATGATTGCATCTCTCTTCTGAAAACGCCATGACCAAGCATGGATCGGAACATACAACAACTTTTTCTTTCTAGGCATTAGTTTGAGATACGCTGCCACAACATTTTTACTCTTGCCCCCCGCCCCCCGGAAATATATGCTATATTGACCACTGTGAATGTGACACACAAACGGGCGAGTTCCTGGCGCCTGTGGCAGGAAACCGGGAAATGGCGAGAAGGTTGGCGGCCGTGACGAACTGGAGAGGTTTCTCCCGCCTCCTCGAACAGCGCACCGTTGCAGAAGAAAGTGCGTGGCAAGTAGGTGCGAGGATCTGCCCAGGCTGAGTCACCAGCCGCGGGCAAGCGGAGGATGGGTCTACCGCCTGCCGTTACTGGCAGTGGCAGCCTACCTGTAAACACGGGGCTGCACAAACCACGCGCAGCGTCTGCTCAGCCATCACCCACTGCCAAGGTTATAGGCACAGCTACGAGGGAGATTGAAAAGGTCGTGCAAAAATAAAAACTTCCAACGTGTTTGCAGGAAACCATTTTTATTTTTCGACATAGTCACCTTTTAGACTTATACACCTCGTCCAACGCTGTTCTAATTTGTTGAGCCCATCCGAATAACAGCAATTGTCCAAGCCTGCAAAACAGCTATTGGTTTCTGCAATCACCTCCTTGTTTGAATGAATTCTTTGTCCCGCCAGCCATTTCTTCAAATTGGGGAACAAACTGTAGTCGATGGAGCCAGTGTAACGATACACTGAAATTTTCATTTATTTTTTGTTTATCTTTGATCAGCGATACCTATCGCCTCCGGTTCCCTCTGACTCGCAATGCAACTAATTTAATTTCGTTCGTCATTTTTTTACTCCCAAACAAGCGAGACGACGGAACCGTGATAGTTGTTTTTTACTCACTCTCTTGTCTATGTTCGTTCTGTACGGACGTCTTCCATTCATGTATCTATTCAATGTCAGGTATTGTGATGCAAATTGTTGTAAAATTATATTACTGAAATTTAAAATCATCCCCTCTCTTTGGCTTTTATTTAAATGAATCCCTCCACGTCAAATACTTATTTTCTATTGTTCTCAACTCCTTTGCCTGCGTAATAGTTTAATGTTCAGACGCCATTACAATCGCTTGTCTGCAAAATTTCAATCAATCAATCATCCTTATACAATACTTTGCTTGATTTTAGAACCTGCAGTCATTTCTTTTGTAATTTCACGAAGTCCGATCATTTTTTCAAATTATTTTATCATTACCAGTAACTTCATGTTCCACCCATGGTCACACAACAATGAAAAGCGAAGTGAACAGTCTGAACATTGATCTACTACGGAAAGTATCTTTAACGTTCATATATTAAATTAAAAAAAAAGTTATTATTTCCAGCTTCTACAATACGAAGCGCAGGATCCAACTAGATGCTTTCCGTAAGTCTTATAACGTGCTGTTGCTTGTATGGTGCCCGACTTTAATATGCAACCCGCGGTATATTTGCTTTAATGTTCAGTTTATGGTGTACTTTAACTAACCTATTTCAAAATTAAAAAAAAAAAAAAAATAAATAAATAAATAAATAAATAAAAAATCGGTACCAGCAATCCTTGTCCAAAAAATATAATCGCGGAATCTGCTTTCACAATTATGGCATCATACGAAGCAAGGGCAACGTTATAATAGGATTACAACTCGTTTCACGTCCCCCCTATTTCCAATAATTTTGCGACCACAACTGCCGAGTTGTGTGCTGCTGCACTGTCGTTATGAAAAAGGACTTTTTTATGAGCCAATCACCGGCAATTTTCTTGCAGCTCGGTTTTCAAACGGTCCAATAGCGATGACTAATATGCACCTGTAATAGTTCTATCCAGTTCCAGGTAGTCGCCTTAACATTTCCGGCCGAAGGAGCGGTCTTCGCCTTTTTTGGTGCAGATTCTCCCTTGGTAACGCATTGTTTAGATTGTTCTTTGGTCTCAGCAGTATCGTAATGTATCCATTTTTCATCCACAGTGACGAAACGACGCTTAAAGTCCTGCGGATTCTTCCTGAACAGCTGCATACCTTCCTTGCAACACTTCACATCATTCCGCTTTTGGTCAAGCGTGAGCAATCGCGGCACCCATCTTACAAACAGCTTTCTCATGACCAAATGTTTATGCCAGATAATATGTACCCGTTCATTCGATATTACCACAGCACTAGCAATCTCATGCACCTTAACTCTTCTGTTATCCATCACCATACTATGGATTTTATTAATGTTTTCTGGAGTCGTAACTTCCACAGGGCGTCAACAACGTTCAGCTTCACTTATTCTAATAGAAGGTGCAGAGTCACCATAATGTTTATCAAGCTTCTCTTTAGACTCCTGAGGCGTTTTGCCTTTCATAAAAAATGTTTAATTACCACACGAGATTCTTTTTCGTTCATTCTTTGACAATCACTCGACTTCCTTGATTCGCACGAATGCAAAACACAAAGAAATAGACCAATATGGATGAAACTTGGTGTGCGTTCTTTCCAAAGATGTTACTAACTAAATATGACCTCTATTTGCGCCGGTGGTGCCATCTCTCGGATTTTGCACGGACTTTTCAAACGCCCCTCGTAAATCTCACAATACGCGATATTCACGATTTGAAGAATCGCCACAGGTGAATCGAGATTCGTTTTAAATGTAAAATGTGGGGCTCTCGTTTACTCGCAATTTAAAGAACCAGACTTTCTTAGTGTTTATTCCACCAAAAATAATCACAATCATCTTTCTGAAACACATTTAATGCAAATTTTATACACTTCTAATCTATTAATGAAACTCTGCTGGAGATAATTTATTAAGTACACACGAGCGGTATCGGCCTTTATAGAAGCATCAAAGACAGTTTTGAATCAACCACCAAACACATGTTCTATGCATAACGTCCCTTAGCATAAAAGCGCTAAAATTGTAGTAGCCGCCTTATTCACCCAGTTTACATGGGTCCCAAAACCGGATTTCGTAAACGGATTTCCCAATTCCGCTTTCGGTTGGTCATGTAAACACTACAAAATCGATTCTGGAAATCCACTTCTGTAAAGAAGATTTCCAGTTCCATGATCGATTTTCGTGCTCAAGTACACGCAACCGTTTTTTGAAGCGTTCTTGGCAGATTCGATTTTCTCGTTAAGAATTTTCGGCACATGGGTACAGAGTGACATTTTCTACCGTTAAATAAAAGTGTAAGCGTTAGAGTGAGTGTGAATCTATGTATTCAAGTATAGAAAAACAGCGATTATGCTGACTAAATCAGGAACTGAATCAGCTGCTTTTTCAGCCGTCATATTGAGAGGGCCAAGAAATCCGATTCAGACTGTAACATGTAAACACGACAGCGAAAAACGGTTTATGAAATTCGGTTTTCGTCTTCCAGAAGATGTGTTGCATGTAAAAGTAGTAATTGTATTGCTGCCACAACCGGCTATGACATAGAGTAATCCAAAGAAGTAAATACTAATTTTTAGTATCAGGTTATATAATTCATGGAAACTAATACGTGGATTACATGTCTAATGTATGATAACTGAGGAAGGATTATAAGAGTTGTTAAATAATAAAAATAATAAACAAACCTTACTATCACGGCGGCTTGCCTGCCGGTAGGAGCGCTAGTGTCGTTTCAACTGTCAGTCGGTAACACAGACATACATCTGTGATCGGTTACGGTAGGGGGTTCGAATCCCCCCTCGGGCATGGATATTTGTGCCGTGCTTAGTTGTAGCTAGTTCATAAGTAGTTTGTAAGTTTATGGACTGATGACCCCGTAGTTAAGTCCCATAAGCTCTACAAACATTTGAACAATTTTTTCTGTGGTCGGTAACAACTTTCAGAACAGAGAGTGTCGCGACTGTATATGTTAGACTGCTTTTTTTCAGTATGTTCTTGTTTAGGTTAATTCTCTACAATACAAAAAGGTGACTGAAATGACTTACTTGAACATATTGTAGGGCACCACCTAACAAAGAAGTTTTTGCCACAAGGATAAATTTTGAGTGTAACCAAAATGTAGATGACAATAAAGATATGTAGACATGAACAGCCGTCTGACTATGAACTGTAAGGTTTGAAACTGGTAACGGCGCTATTTAGTAAATAAATAACACAATTAAATGTGGTTGGTTGTTGTTTTCTTGAAGAATCATCCTGTATTTCATACACTATCACGTGGTCAAAATGTCGGTTTTTGACAAAGTAGCATTTTTTTTTTTTTTTTTTTTTTTTTTTTTTTTTTTTTTTTTTTTTTTTTTTTTTTTTTTACATCTTTGAATCTGGTCACGACTTATTCTGATTTTGTTGTGTTGTGACAACAGCATTTTTCATTCTAGTCAGTATTCATATTTCATGTCTCCGTATGGCTCAAGATTAAATTTTAGAAATATTGTGATTTGATACAGCTTCTCAGAATTAAGACAGGTCCACATGCAACGATCAATATGCGAAAATATCTGTGCAAATGTCTGTGTAAATGAATCGTTGTGTGTGGACAGGTATTTAGATCGCTGCAAATTCTTCCGCCCGCCATCCGTCGGTGTAGAAAAACACACTTCAGCACTAGAGACTACAGTCACACTGGAAAGTGAATACGCTCTTTTTCGAAGTATATTTATTTTTCTTTACGATGTACAGTTCAGAAAGAATTTATTTACTTATTTATTATTATTTTTAATAAGATTTCCTGTTTAGCAGCACGATAAACAAATCAAAATTTCTCTTTGAGAGACTGTTTGATTTATCTCCATTACTATATTATTTACTTTTCTTTTACTATAAATATCAATAAATTCGGCAGTGAATGTCCTCCGACTATGACGTATGTCAGCCATTCGCATTCACTTCTGCACACGACGAAAACAGTCGACAGCCTCAAATTTATTTACAAAATACACCTTCCAGCTTGTGTGCACAGTTGTGATTTGAATCCATAGATTTGAGCAATTTTGCTCAAACCTCTAACTCCAACTTCTTGGTTTGCACACATCTCATATCTGCGCAAATCTGATGTCCACACGCAACGATTTGCGAGGTGTGTGCAGACATTTGCGCAGACAGATCGTTGCGTGTGGACCCGGCTTTAGACCTAAATGTTTAAACGATCTAACTTCCTGAAGATAATGCTACTAATCTTGTAATCAGGTATTATCGTAGATTAACTGGTAATTATTCCTGTTTCTTGTCTACAGATCGTGTTAAATTCTAAGATCCTGTACGACGACTCTGTAAGATGTGTCATTATCTGCTTACTTCAGCTGCCTTCATTCTGGTTATTCTATGAGGCAGTACAACGTTTAAACTACTGTGGATTACACTTGAAAGCATTCTGCCCCCTTCATGGAAATTCATCAGTTTTAGCGGTGCATGTTCAATGGGGCTTGATAGAGAAAAGTATGTGCAACTTATCACACATTCTTATCACAGTCCTATTCCAACCACAGCAATTCGTGTGCCCCCTAGAACTCGCAGGGAGGAGCTCTGGCGAGACTCTCTGAAGGAAATCAAATAAAGGTCAAGGAGGAACTAGCCGAAGGCTCACACCTGCCATATGGGATCTGGAAGACCTTAAACAGGCTGCGAGGTGGAGTGACAAGATGCAAAGCCAAGCTCAAGAAGTGGGGTTTCAGCAGTGAGGATGAAATGTGTTCGTGTGGTGCCGTGCAGGACGAACAACATCTACTCTTCTGCAAGAATCTACCGGCCGCGTGTACAACTGATGACTTAGGGGCAGCCAGTGAGACTGCTATGAAAACCGCTGAATACTGGGCTTAGCAGAAAATATAATCATCTTACCATCCCTTTTTATATATATTGTAAATTTGTGCTGTCATTAAATACCTAATTGGTTTGTATTTATTCCATGTCCTGGACACCAAAAATTAAAATAAATATATCACAGTCCGATGGGTACAACAAGTGAACTTGAGACTGATGACCTCTGCAGTTTTGTCCCTCTAAAACATCCAACTAGCAACTTCTTTTCAATTCCGGCAACGTAGCTAAGACACCAAGTTGAGAAGTGGGATTTTTGTACGATGAGAACAAACCAAATGGCACAGATTTGAAACGGGCGACACCACTCCTCCCAGAATCGGTTCCAAGAAATGAAATGTAGTTATTAGAAAGTAGTGTGCGACGTTCAGGAGTTGAAATGGAATGCGGCTATGACGCATGCTGTGTGGAGCGCTTCTGCGTAAGTTGCATGCTCCACCCGTAACGGAATGACTTGCACCAGCTGTCTAATAATCAGCAGTCGAATGGAGGACAGTTACAAGGTAACTGGCGGATGTCTGGAGGACGACACATCGAATAAATATTTACCATTAGCTGTACCTGGCCACGCGTTTCTGTGGGATCTTACAGATTAAATGGGAAAAAAAGAAAGAAAAGAGAAGGCACACGTATCTAATGTGTATTATTTCATGACGAAGGGAAATGGATATACGGTACATCCTCCCCCCTCTCTCTGCTTCTCTCTCCCTTCCCCTATTCTTTTCCAAATCATCCTTCCTCTTTTCTCTCTGTGCAGTTCCTCCCCCTCTCTGTCCACCTTCCCCTCCCCATCTCTTACTCTCCCTCTTTATACATCCGATCGTACGCGTACTTCCTCCTCTTTCTACACCTCTCCTTCTCCAACTCATCATCATGCTCTCCCTATTCATCTCCTCCTCCCCCTCACTTCCTTTGATTCTTCCGACTCTTCTACCTCCTCTTACAACTCTGTCGAACGTATGACCTTGTTTAGTGTTACGTTCAAAATCTTATATCAACGAAAATTCTTTATCTAATGCTTTGGAATTTTTACACAACGTTGCATTGTTATACATGTGTGTTTCTAAGTTCCATATTTTTTAATATGAGTCACTTATCTTCTTAATATATATAAATTGAGGTGTTTGTGCCTATATTTCACTATGCAGCCAGAACTACACATCGCAAACAAATAGTGTTTGTATGTGGTAGTAGGTATCAGTCTCCCATTGTGAACTATGGTGGTAGAGGGTTGAAAGTTATCGACTTATGGAAAATTCTATGTGCGAATGTCAATATTTTGCTCTTCAGCAAAAACTATGCAATGGAGACGGACGATCTGTCTGTGTTGTTGTAGTACAAACTCTACCGTTGTACACCGTAGGAGTTCCGTATCGATAGCTATAAGAGGGTGGAAGATATAATGGTTGAAAGTTGTCAGCGAATATAAAAATCGGACTGAAGACCAGCGACTTTTGACACTATAATAGTCAAAGCAAAGTAGTTATATACAGCGAAACGTGATGCACATTCTTTAGTTGTTTTCTGCAACAAGCGTACGAATCAAGGAGTTAACCTCCTTGGTACGAATAAAGAAAAATAAGTGCATATTGCAGTTTGAACATTAAAACTACCAAGAAAGGTGCCAAAGCGTAAGAAAGAAATTTCGCGTTCTCGATCCGTTTCTAAAGGACTGAATACGGCGCTGAAAAGTGAATCTACAGACGATAGAAACTTGAAATTTGTAGGCGTTGTTCATCTCTAGGCATCAGCGATTTTTCAATATTCCCATCTCTAAGGGTTTGAAAAAGGGGATGAACGGTTTTTTGAAAATACGTTGCTATTAAGGTAAGCTATTGAAGCAAGAAATACAAAAATCCGGATTTAGATTTTTGATTGGAATTTTAAAAACACTTATTTCGATATTTCTGGAAATTCAACTATTAAGCGGGTGAAATAAGGGAAAATATTTTAAGTGTGCTACTAAGACTATTTCCACGCTAGAAATTCGAAAATTTGGATTTGCAACCATGATTAGAATTTTTTAAAAAAGTGTTTCGGGATGATTTGAAATCTGCCATTAATGGTGCAGTCGGGAGTGGCAAAGCTAAAACCCAGAAAATTTATGTTTAGAAGTAAAAAGGACCAATGCAGACCATCCAGCCTACGCGTGCGAAGCAGCGGGACTTAAGCTAGTCGATTTATATAAATTTTTATATTGGGAAACGTTGTTACAAAAAATCACAAAAGTTACATATTAGTTGGTTATACATCATACAACCTCTGACAAAAAAGTTCCGTGAAAAGTCATGAGACATTAACATAGATGAACTATGAACTACAGTTACATTACTGCCCTTCGAAATGTTCATGTATCGCAGAACTCAGCGGTGCATAGTTATGTGAGGTGACTATTTGGAAGGACAGTAAGGCAACTGCACAGACATACATTACTAGACTGGCAAACTTGCCTCTGTGACTGAAGTTTGATGCCGCCATCTTGCCTCACCTAACGTCAAAAAGTTTCCGTACGGTACTACTATGACCTTCTGACACGATATGACGTTGTAAGCTTTACTAGTTAGTTTGAACAATGATTTGCATTTGAGCTAACACTTCCGAATTTTCGAATCGTGTTATGAGAAGAACATGTTATGTACGGTTAAACATTGACATCTAGGCAAAGACGTTCTACCATATTGTTGTGTTGCCAACATAATCATGAGAGGTCAACGGGATGATGGTAAAATTTTACCATTACGTAAGTTAAAGTAGAAGTAGTTATCTGAAAAACACCAACAAGAATAAAGCTATGTTTTACCCACGACAAATAACATTTATAATGATCATACTATTAAAAGAAAAACCGAAGTTGATCGTAGCTGGAAAAAGATTAATAAAAACAGGAAACGCGACTCATTAGTTTGTGTGTCAAAGCAGACTATAGATTTCGTAAGAACTCTCAAAAGAATGAGAGTACACTTTTATAATGACCATACTACTGAAAGAAGATCCGAAGCTGAATGAAATTGGTAACAATAATAATATCAATGCAACTCATTACTGTATGTGTTGAAGCTTACTCAAGCTTAAAAAATTTCAGCCATATACAAAACACGAATTTCCTACATGTCAAAACTCTAGGACAGCATAGTTACGTCAGTTCATCCGTATTTTTACGACTGTTTTCTGTAATAACTCACTCGACTGCTCGCACGTTATAGTATAGAAATATGGCGGCAAGACCTCACTGAAACCAATGATACTGTATACGGTATTGCCAGTCTAGTAATATATGTCTGTGGGTAACTGTAGTTCATAGTTCATCTATGGTAATGTTACAGGACTATTCACCGAATTTTGTCAACAGTCTATATAAAAGAAATAGCTCCTTGTATTACAATCGAACGTTGTGTCAAAATATCAACCGTTCCCCAGTTATGACTTACATATTACTCATGTTCCTAATCGTAAATTTACAAAGTTGTCGACCGAATGCTTTGAAATTTTGCCCTGAAAAGCCGCGCGGGAATGGTCGTGAGGTCTGGAGCGCGACGTTACGGATCGCGCGGTCGCTCTCTACTATGGTTCGAGTCCTCCCTCGGGCTTGGGTGTGTGTTGTTCTCACTTTAAGTAGTTTTTGAGTCTTGGGACCAATTACCAGAGTAATTTGATCCCTTAGAATTACAAACATTGTCCAGGAAATATATATATATATATATATATATATATATATATATATATATATATATATATATATATATATATATATATATATATTAAATTTATGTCACATATGAATTCAAATAAATGTTCTAACGGGGAAGCGTCTTTACAAAACATCACAAATGTTATGTACATGTTGATTATAAATAATATGTAAAAGAAATAGAGATTAGAATTCAACGTTGTGTCAAACGATCAAAGCAGTCGGTCAAGAACATTCGGAGATTAACGATTTTTCACAAACATTTACGTTTTTCTGAATACAGATTTGAGATGGGATGAACATGTGAAATTAGGGGAAGTGAAACGAATACTTAAATTTATTAAAAGATATTAGAGCGATCAATTTTCAAATATTGTTCCGATGGAAGTACTGATTACAAGAGCCACTCTAACCGAAGCGTAGCATGGTATCGCATCACTTGCAGCTCCGTCTTCGTTCCCACAAACACGTGGAATTTCCAGTAAGATATATTTAATGTCTAACAAGGAAAGTACTTGGGCTCGAACTAACACATATACACCAAAATCGCATGAGAAATAATGTAAAGATCCCTTATTGCACTAGTGACACTCCCACATCTGCGAAACTCTGGAGTCGTCCGTTAAAGGCCTCTGCGTGTGCCATGCCGCATTTCACTCTGACCTGTCGGTTCGCCAGTAGGGATGGTGCAGTGTGCCTCCGAAGTTCCTTTTTGTTATGTTACTTTTGTGGTGAAGCGTCAGATGGGGCGGCGATTGCTAATCATTCCTGCTAATGTATTGCGATTAGTTGAGATGAAGTTACGAAGAACCCTTCTTCGTGAAGATGCTATTAGTGTAGAAGACGTATTATTTGCATACTTTCTCGTATCTGTTATGATACAGAAATATGAGCATAAGTTAGATACTGTTGTTACAAACTCATAATAATGATAATACGGATGATAATGACGAACAACTCATTGCAAAAGATAGTGCTACGGTAAGTGCGGGAAGAGGCGATGGAAGCAGTAGCAGTGAATACCAACAGTCTTTCGGGAAGAAGGTTCAAGTTTCAACTATCATCACGGCTTTTGATGACAATTCGCTAGAGAACATATACGATGATTATTACATAAGTTTTAGTTAAGATATCTGCATTACGTATGGCGTCTACAATTACATCTACAGTGCTATCTAGAGCATGGTTGCAGAGCTTTGCAGAAAAACGACACCCAAGGGCACATTGAGGTGTACTTAGAGATCATATAACCAAACGTTCATACAGATATGTTTGTTCGAGCCCATGTACTTTCCTTGTAAGTTACAGTATACACAACAAGACTTTCGAAATATTATATCAAGAAAAAGGAAACAAAGTTATTTGAAAATGTAATAAAAAAATATGATAGCTATATTGTCTAATTAGTAGTAAAAACTCTGAAAATGATGTTAGTTATGGTAAACATATCCCACATAATCGTGTTATACGGAGTCATCACATGTTTCTGTCTCAAAAAACGAAAAAACAAAAATCTAGCAAATAGACACTATTCCATTCATTTGTATAGAAATATGCAAAGAAATATTTTTGTTCACAGATAAAAAATTAACCCTTTGCAGCCCAGTGGTGCTATATGGCATGACCTATAACTGCTCTTCTACCTCCGACCATGTGACCAAAGGTTATAAAGAACACTGCAGGTCTCCCCAAAATTCAGTGTGGTTAGGTTGGCTACCATTACTTCAAGCAAACAGAGAGCGTTAGGCTACAATGCATTGACAAAACATGTATTGATCCTTAAACCCAAGAGAACTTCGCAATAAAGGTGAATTATTCACAACACAGCACCACGAGGAATTAGTGAAATAATAAATTAGAAAAACAAAGCTACTGCTTTTGTATTGCGACAGTGGTCTAAGGGTTGTGTCTTTGCAAACTAATCAAAAGATACAGAGTTATTTTATAGCCAATGCTGAGACTTCGATAGTGCAATTTGTTGCTTTGTATATAGGACCAGATAAAAAAAAGTGATGCCTCCAACGTTATAAAAATGATAATAAACAAAAGCGAAATTTGTACAAATCATATTCTGTCCTCTACACTACATTGGCTTTCAGCAGAAACTGGGTTAAACGATGCCGGAAATGTGGTAAAATGCATGGTGTTCTGTGTAGAGGATACTTCAGGATATGATCTGTACTAACGCCAAATTAGGTGTTGATAATAATTTTTGTATAATAGGAGCATTTCTTTTTATTAATTCTCGTAACAGTGGGCTACTTGTTTAAAGACCAAGTAACAGTAGTAATAGCCGTCCGCGGTGGCCGAGGCGACTGAGGCGCTTCAGTCACGGTCTTCATGGCCACTACGGTCGGGGATTCGAATCCCCCCTCGGGCATGGATATTTGTGCCGTCCTTAGGATAAGCTAGTTGATAAGTAGTTCGTAAGTTTAGGGACTGATAACCCCGTAGTTAAGTCCCATAAGCTTAACAAACATTTGAACATTTTTAACAGGAGTAATAAGCAGTAGTAGTTATAGTAGCTATATTTTATTTCAAACGTGGATTACTGTCGTCTATTACTAGGTGGAAACAAGGCATTTCCAGAGTATTCATTTGATTCATTCTTCTGTTAGTCTCTGTCCATACCCTCCTCCCCTCCTCCTGATATAAACGTAGGCACGTCTAATTCTAAGTAACATTTCCTACAACACGTATTTATTACAATATTCTATTAGTCCATAGCCTCCTTTCTCCTCTCTCTGTTGAGCTACTCCCCCTTCCCCTCAATTAATCTGTTTACTTCCGCCCCTCTCTTTGTCCATCTCCTCCTGCACCTCTCTCTTTTCATCACTTCCCCTCACCTACCCAGCACCTCCCCTCTCTTTCTCTTCATCAATCTCCTCCCCTCCCCCTCATCAGGCCTATCACCTGCCCACCCCTTCTCTGTCAATGTCTTCCCCATTGTCTCCACCTACTCCTCTGTCAATCAGTCCATCTCCTCCTCCCACATATATATAAATGAAATTACAAATATCTGCTAACTTTTATGGTGACTGATCGGATAATATTGAAGTCTTTAAAAGTACTCTCTGGCGTGCACCATAGGGTAACTTTCGGAATATATAAACTTTGTCCTTGAAAGGAAAAGATACTGACTTACTTAGAGCCCGGGCCATTTGAACCGTAGCCGGTCCTTAGCCTCACGTACAACAGTGTGCCATTCCTCTCTGTCTTCAGCTTCTTTTTCATTGCTTTGCACCTTCAGCAGATCCTTCCTAACGTCGTCCGTCCACTTCATTCTTGGCCTTTTCAGACGCCTCTTTCCCTCCAGTCTGTTTACAAAAAAAAAAAGTTCAAATGTTTGTATAGCTTATGGGACTTAACTACGGGGTCATCAGTCCCTAAACTTACGAACTACTTATGAACTGCTTACGAACTAGGACGGCACAAATATCCATGCCCGAGGGGGGATTCGAACCCCCGACCGTAGTGGCCGTGCAGACCGTGACTGTAGCTCCGCAGTCCCCTCGGGCACCGCGGCCGGCAGTCTGTGTACCATCACATCTCGTACAATGGTGGAATTATTTCTCACCACGTAACCATACCATTTCGATGTCTGGCTTTTGATCATGACTACTATCTCTGACTCTTTGTACATGTCCCGGATCTCCCTGTTTCGTCTTTTCCTCCAACCATTATTTTCCGTTACTAGGCCATATATTTTCCTCAGTACCTTGTTCTCAAATGTGATAAATATTCTCACTTTGTCTCTCACACGTTTTGCGGTGTCTCTCAGCACACAACAGTGATCATTAAACATCTGTGTGTACCCTAACTGAGAGTATCCTAATCTTTTTCAATACCTAACTGAGTGTACCCTAATCTTTTTCAATACGCGATCCCTTTTCAAGTAAAAATATTCCTGCGAACTTCTGCTCCCATCCCTCATATCTCCCTAACCGTAAACCAAATATGTGATTTCAAAGAGAACTAATTTGATTTTCTTGCTATTGAAACAATTTTTTTTTTTTTTTTTTTTTTTTTTTTTTTTTTTTTTTTTTTTTTGTAAAAATAAGGTACAGAACTATTCATTACAGCACTAATTTATTTTTTCTTTAGAAACTCCCACAAAAACGAGTTGCAGGTAAAACTCAAGGCGAATTATACTCATCAAACAAGGTCCAATTCTATAGTCAGTTTGTAAAGACGTGCATCGTTTTTTGGACTTTCTCAAATTTAATTACTGGATCTTGTTTATTAGGCTGTCAATCGGTTCCTGAAAACAGTTGCAGTTGCGTTTATTATCGTTGGATGGTGTACTTAATACAAAACAATCTGCATTCTATTAAGTTCAGAATTAATATTAAAGAAGAAATTACCTAACTGCAACAAAAATAAATTTTACTTTTCTAAGGCCCTTTTTGGTATTACGGAACCCTCACTATTCAGTCACGCACTGGTCTGTTTGTTTCCTCCTGTGACGACGATGTCCCCCCAAGGGATCGCGGCTCACAAGTTGAAAAACACTGCCCCTACTGGTCTGCGGCCTGGTAACAACACTAGGCGAGACAAAACATCCTAATGCCTCTCGGTAACCGTTCTGTCATCGAGAACTGCAACAGATGTAAAACGGAGTGATTTAGGTATTCCATTTTCCGCACGTTTTTCAAGAATGGAAATGTTAGAGGAATAGTCCAAAAGTGGTTCGATAAACCCTCTGCCAGGCACTTCAATGTGAGCTGTGGAGTGGTTTTGTAGATGTAGATATAGATCAGTGGCGGCCGATGGCACCTGAATCTGGGTGTTGCACCCAAGTTTCAGTTTTACAGTTTTATATGAGCCTTACATTGGAAAAAGTTATTTATTTCAGCGCCTGGACTCTTGAAATTTTCATGATATAAATATCACAAAAATTCTTGGTATATGAAGACACAAAATTTAATTTTTGCACATCGAATTTACGTTCTTGTGATATATCAGTGACAGAAAAATATCTGTGGGATAGTGCTTGCTACAATTTTGCTAATAATGGAAACGTAATGAGCTAGGTTCATAGTAGAAATGAAATTCATCCACCATATAAAATACTGGAAGTAAGAGACATATTATACATTATCATTTATATGTACACTTATTGTTACCTCGTATGTGCAGAAAATTTGCCCTCCTTTTTTTTTCTTTTTCTTTTTTTTATGTAAGCAAATTTTCCAGTCACCTGCTGATAAAAGTCTGCGATCTATATCACAAAATCTCTTTCAGTGGAAAGCATCGCCAAGGTATCTATATTTCCTGGAGCAATCAGTTGCGTAAGAATGATTTTATTCTTTTCAAAGTTGAAAAGCACCTTTCTGCTTTGACTGACGTCACGGTAATTATGAAAATTAGCTTCAACAGTTTAGGACACTCAGTCAGTGCCTTCCCGTGGTTGTTGTTATAAACTCTACAAGGCCAACAGAAGCAGATAATGATCAAAATTGGTAGCCAATTTGTCAGTGAAACTAAATTACTGCGACTGTTGTTGAAATGTCAGTACTGGAAGGCACAGAGACGTACCAAAGATAAAACAATGCTGGGATTAGCACGGGGGAGAAGTGTCCTCTAGAGCCGTGTATATACAGGGCTCTAGTGTCCTCTAGAGGGGCTGTATAGGGAGAGAGTGGCCAACCGGCCGGTGGCCGCCATGTTTTTACCAGACCGCGCGCGTGATGTTCATTTACATAGTGACCAAGGCAGAAACGCAGCCACTTAACGATTGGCATAACGAATTAGTGCAACCCATTAGCCAAAAGCACATATTCTAGCTTACTAATCAGTACGTGGTTAAAACAATGCAATTCATCTATGTTTATACAGGGTTAACAAATATGTAAGCAAATAAGTCTCGTGAAGCATATTTTACGATGTTCTGCTAACCTCAACAGTTGCAAGTTGATTAATAAGAAAGAGAGGTATTTCCTGTAATGTGTCTCAAAGAAAGGATGCCACTTCAGATGTTTCTGTCTGCAAATCCATCGGTGACACTAGCCCACTATTATCACTTTCTGCTCACATATAGTGCATTGGTCTTATGCGTCTTATAACATTTTCCTATGCTGGGAAATAACAAAACGTCACTCTGTGCATACTTTTAGAAACACAGTACCACAGAAAATCGGAAAATACCGATACCATCTCTACTGAACCTGCAGATGTAGACTCAAAATAGATAACTGAATATCTACAGCGAGTCAATAGACCCGCTCCCCTCCCTCTTTTTATCTTACACCCGTTAACCAATTATTATAAGATTGTGAAGCCAATGATACACAGCCAACCGTGCAGTGGGCGGGGAAGCATAAAATATTTACTTCACAGAGACAGGAATAGTTCTTTGGTTTCCATAAATCACCTTTATGGTAACCACTTTTTCGATTAACTTTCACAGACCACTGTTTCCGTATATCCTCATTCCTTGGGAACACAAGCATCATAATTATAACAAACTTCACTTTAGTTTTTGCAGCCAACAGAGGAACAAAGAGGTATTTTTTTGACTGTCCTTACTGATTGTGTAACACACATTATTAATAACACTCAGTAAACAATTTCAAATCAACATTTAATCTTAAAAATTCCCGCGAAGTTCTAAAGTTATCGCCATCGACCGACAAATAACACGTTAATTTACGTCCATAGAAGCGACAGAAGAGGTGCAAAAGTGCAGCAGTGCCTACTGTAATAAAACCTGTAACAGACCATGAAATTCCTATCAGAAGTGATAAAGACCGTATACAGTAGATAAAAGCACACTGTAGCTATTCCCTCACATGTAAAGCGCGCCAAATCTGGTAAAAACATGGCGTCCTGGGCTTTCAGCCAATCAGCGGCGGTTTCACGCTTGGTCACTCTCTCCCTATAAAGGCTCTCTAGTGTCCTCTGCAGAGCGGCGCCTCCTAGCGGAGCTCTCGGAACAGCTTCTGGCCAGGCAGCCTGTTACCCATGTGACGTCACTGCCGCGCATGTTATGCGAGGCCTCGATGTTACGAGGTTGCGCTCTCAGGCCTGGGACTCGCCGCTGCCGCAGGTGTAACGGGCCGAGGTGTCCGCCAGGGAGTTGCAACAGGAGTGCAAGCTCCCAGAGCTCGTCACGAGCGGTTTTTGCCCCGTTACTGGGCAACAGGTCGTTGTACCATCAAAAGTAGTTGATTGTAGCGTATTTCTAGGTATAGGTTAGGCTTCCTAAACTAAAAAATATATATATTAAATAAATATAATTAAAAAAGTGTGAGTTGTGCAACACTAACAGTACCAGGCAACACCATTGATATAGATGTGGAGCAGGGCCGTCTCTAGGAGGGGGCGGCACGTTTTTGGGGGCAACAAGTTCCTGAATTTTTATGTACGAGGTACGTCCAGAAAGTAAGTTCCGTTTGGTTATATAAAACAAACGTGTACAGATACAGAAAAAATATTTATTGTACAAAAATCTACAACTGTTAAACTACTTTCCTACATAGCTGCCGAAATTTTGTAGGCACTTGTCATAGCGTGGCACAAGTTTCTGTATGCCTTCTTCATAGAAGGTTGCCGACTGTGTATTCAGCCATGTGGTAGCATGTTCTTTCAGCTCGTCATCGTTGAAGTGTTGACAGGACAAATTTTAGGTGTAAGAAGAGGATTTCCATCAAAAGGTGGTGTTTGTTTCCACGATAGTGCCCGACCTCATGTGGCGAATGTGACCAAACAACTCTTACGGGAATTTCACTGGGACGTGTTTGATCATCATACCTACAGCCCGGGCCCCGCTCCTGGCCATTTTCACCTCTTCTTACACCTAAAAATCTGTCCTTGGTGGTCAACACTTCGACGATGATGATGAGCTGAAAGAACATGCTACCACATGGTTGAATACACAGGCGGCAACCTTCTATGAAGAAGGCATACAGAAACTTGTGTCTCGCTATGACAAGTGCCTACAAAATTTCGGCAGCTATGTAGAAAAGTAGTTTAACAGTTGTAAATTTTTGTACAATAAATATTTTTTCTGTTTCTGTACACGTTTGTTTTATATAACCAAACGGAACTTACTTTCTGGACGTACCTCGTAGTCCGAGAGGTTAAGTTAAACAAGACACTGAAAAGTGAAAGTGTCATTTAGAAATGTGAAAATAAGTTGGAGATAAATTTTTTCACATTGATACAGACAGCAGTGATATGCGTCATCCTACAAACAAAATAAACATTCAAGGTTAGTACGTAGAAGCTTGAGCCATTGTGTTCGGCAGCGTTCGGCCGCTTCCGCGTGACGTCACTGTCGATCGTGAGAAGCGGTAGAAGGGCGAGGCGTGTTCTTGCGTTCGACTACGGCAGTGTTCCGTTTAACAAACATTAATTTAAGAACAGGTGGGATATAAGCATAAACTAAAACTAACATAATGCTACTGTTTACTACGGCTAGAAAACTTACACGATTTCTAGTAATGAAAACTGCATATTACGGCCTCCTTGACCCATGAATAATGTCATCTGTACACATTGTTAGAGTCTGTAATGAAAGAATTTCCTCATTTGTAATAGTTAAAGATTAATTAAATACCTACTACATGATATAAAATGGAAGGGCTATTAGAAAAAATCACAATATTTCATTGTAAATTAGGCGTTGCCGTACTAAGTAAAAATGTTATCTTATTTGATTTGATGTAAAATAACTTATTGATTTCCTTTTGATGGCAGCCAAAGTCCTTGACTTATATTGTATTCTTGTTACTTTCGCTCAAAAACATGTTCCACACGTAGAACACCACTGGTTGTTGGCTTGCATCCATAACGGTATCGTGAAATAAGTAAAATATGATTATACTTTTTCAGTTATTTGCATAGTGTAGATTTGTTATAGAGTATGCCTACATTTGTTTTGAATAGTGATGAAATAGGTTGACATTAATGTCATCTGCCTGTGCAAACTCATTGTTGGAGGCTTCGCGTAGTACACTACCTTTTTTTATTGTTCCCTGAGATATTTTTAATTTGGTTAATTGATTGTATCTGTATGGACAGTAGCAACAGTAGATTATATCGCTTATATTTATCTTTTTACCTCCCGGTCCTAGTTCAGTGGGTAGTGAACAGGCATCCTATTTTCTTGTCTAATTATAAGCTGCGACGAGTATGTGCCGCCTATACCAAGTGGTTTCGCGGAACTTATGACTTACACAGCAATTAGTCGGTAAAATGGTCCACCTCTACTCAAGGAACTAGAAAAAGTGAATAGATTTTAGTTTTATGCTTTGCCGCTGACCTAAATTAATCTTCGTGGACATATTAATTTTGAATTTATGGCTTAGATGTAAATGGAACACTGAAGCTGCTGAGATTGGATTGAGGAATTCCTAGATAACAGAAAGCAGCAGGAGATTCTCAATGGAGAGAAGTCTTCCGAAGTAGGAGTTTTGTCAGGTGTGCCACAGGGGAGTGTCGTGAGTCCGTTGCTGTTCACGATATATATAAATGACCTTCCGGATAACATCGGAAGTTCACTGAGGCTTTTTGCGGATGATGCTGTAGTATATAGAGAGGTTGTAACAATGGAAAATTGTATTGAGATGCAGGAGGATCTGCATAGAATTGACGCATGGTGCAGGAAATGGCAATTAAATCTCAATGCAGACAAGTGTAATGTGCTGCGAATACACAGAAAGAAAGATCCTTTATCATTTAGTTACACTATAGCATATCAGCAACTGGAAGCAGTTAATTCCATAAAGTATCTGGGAGTAGTCATTAGAAGGGACTTAAAATGGAGCGACCATATAAAATCAATCGTTGGTAAAGCAGATGCCAGACTTAGATTCATTGGAAGAATACTAAGGAAATGCAGTCCGAAAACAAAGGAAGTAGGTTGCAGTACACTTGTTCGCCCACAGCTTGAATACTGCTCACCGGTGTGGGATCCGTACCAGGTGGGATTGATTGAGGAAGTAGAGAAGATTCAACGGAGAGCAGCGCGCTTTGTTACAGGATCATTTGGTAATCGTGAAAGCGTTACGGAGATGACTGCTAAACTCCAGTGGAAGACTCTGCAGGAGAGACGCTCTGTCGCTCGGTATGGGCTTTTGTCGAAGTTTCGAGAACATGACTTTACCAAGGAGTCTAGCAGCATATTGCTCCCTCCTACGTATATCTCGCGAAGAGATCACGAGGATAAAATCAGAGAGATCAGAGTCCACACAGAGATATAGATGATCTTAAAGACATTTTCACGACAAAGAGACGTATGAGTGTAATATGTGAAAATAAGACGCCATACATGAGTAAAGATGACGAATTCGAAAAATGCCTGGGGGAGGGGAGGGGGGCGGTGCTTGAAATTTTTGCAGGGGGCGGCAAAATCCCTGTTGCCGGCCCTGATGTGCACTAAGAACTTCGATGTCGATGGTGTGCACATTAACAAAATTATATTGACACGAGACCACGTGCTCTGGATGCCTCACTATACACTCCCTGGCAAACCGATGTTATGGAATGCTTCTGACTGTTTCGAGGCGACCTGCCTTCGCGTGTAATGATAACTGGCAAGTGTGGACGAGATAGTGTTGTGATATGGGTGCTGGCGTGGCGAACAAAGTGGCGCCACTTGACTGGCGCACCTCCTCCCCTTCCCCCTCCTTCAGAAGCACATCAGGACCAGTTGAATCTGAGATCACAATACGCGAGCTTCTAAAGGCGTTCGCAGTGAGGATTCGAGATACTCCCCTCAGGATTTATGTTTCTGAAAACCAGACGTCAAACTCGCGCTGACCAACAGAGATGATTGAACGGAGTTCCTCGATATTTCTCAGAGCTACTCAATTGCCAGGAGCTCCCATCAAGCTGGCCCATAGACACTGCTGCAAAGGTAAACCTAGAATCACCACCACCTACGAAAGAAGAAATCCACAGACCCATCTGATCTTACGAGATGACACAGTAGAAGTAATAAAATTCTCTCCACCATAGGCGGATCCAAAGAGGGGAGGGGCGAAGGTTCGTTCGCCTCCCCCCACCCTCCAGCAGCAGAATTCTTTTCTAAAGAATGCGAAGCTAGCATGATATCACTACACTGAGTCTTAAAAACTGTGAGGCTTTTGTTTGATTGGGCGTGGGGTAAAAAGTGGTGGCCGGTACCACAGTCTTTCTACTGACGCAGAGTTTAGCTGACGATCAGAATTCTTTCACTGCCACCCCCCCCCCCCTTTCAACAGGCCGCCTGGAACCCGCCCCTGCCGTCAACCGATGTGACTAAGAGACAGACAAGTCCAAAACAGTATACAATAACAAGGTGCTTTAAACTACTTAGTAAAACTGTGCATCAATTAACGGTAAACAGTTTGAAAGGATACATTATTTGTCTCAATTTGTCTGGCATAAACAATTTGAAAGACTAAGAAATTTACCAAACCCAAGACAATATACAGTACTTTAGTAAAACTGTGCATCAGTTGACGCTAAGCAATTTGAAAAGATAAATGTATCCATTAATTAAAAAAGAACAGAAAATGAGGCAATCTTCCATAAAACCCTGCAAGCCACGTGTTTTTGACTAGTCGGTTTTAGAAAACAGCAAGAGTACAAATGGCTTGAAGCTTTTACCGAAGCCAGTTACACCATATGAAATAGGGGTGACACACTTACCAAATTAAAACAAGGCAGACAAATTTAAAAGAGTTACAATAACAATAACAATTACAATGAAGTGTAACACAATTCAGTGTAACTGATTTAAAGCAGGTTGGGTATGCCTCAATAAAATCTCTGCAGGTAACACGTGTCTCTGACCAGTTGGTATAGAAAACAGTTTTAGTAATTAAGCTGCACGAGCACAGCGCAATGGCGAGGAAGGTATACAAACAATGAGGTGACTTACAAGGAAATTTAGGGTGTAGAAAGGAAAGTTTACAGAATAAGCAGTTCAAGAAGGGACTTTAAGCCTCATACACGGAACATCACGCAAAAAAAGAAAAAAAAAGTAGCTAATTACTTCTACGGGTAGGCAACTCACCCCGCAGAAGGAAAGAATTCTGCCAAACAACATCCGACCGGTTCCCCGAACAGCTGATGAGGACATGGAAGGGCACTAATCAGGATTCCCCAATGACACTTAGCAATATATAAATTTCAAAAGGTAATGCCCTACCCAAGCCAAGGGCCAAATGATCTCCGCAACACGAAGAGAATAAACGGAAGCAGAATTGCAGCCACTGACAACAACAAGCAGAAAACCAGAACATACGAGGCGCGTCCAGAAAGTAAGCTCCGTTTCAATTTATCTCCACTGCAGCGCTGCGATTGCAGTTCCGCACATACGCTGAAGACGATGTGTATCAAGGAGAAGAACGTGCGCCATTTGGAAATCGCTGTCAGTTACGTACGCTTTGTTGTGCTTGTTTGAAATGTCGGCGTTGATTGAAAATCCGCCGCCTGTGAGATCAGGTCGGTGATTCGTTTTCTGAATGCGAGGAAAGTGAAACCAGGTGAAATTTATCGGCAAATTTGCGATGTTTACGGACCAAATGCGATGAGTGATTCGATGGTGAGAAGATGGGTCCGACAGTTGAATGGCGGGCGTAGTGATGTGCACGATGAAGAACGAAGTGAGCGTCCATCTTTGGTTACAGAAAAACTGGTTCACGCGATTGATGACTTTAATCTGTTCTTACATCTCAAGTATTTCTTTGGCGGTCATCACTTCACCAATGACGACGAGCTGAAAGAAACTGTTTTCAACTGGTTGAAGACACAGGCGGCAGATTTCTATGAAGAATGTATACAAAACCTGGTGCCACGCTATAACAAATGCCTGCATAATTTCGGCAGTTATGTGGAAAAGTAGTTTAAGAGTTGTAGAATTTTGTGCAATAAAAATTTCTTCTGTGTCTGTGTACAATTTCATTTTATTACCAAACGGAACTTACTTTCTGGACGCGCCTCGTAGATGCAAGACGTAGAAGAAGAATACCTCTGGGGACGGCTTTCAACCTTAGCAAAGCACATAACAAGAGCAAGTTAACACAACTACAATAAACTCGAAGAACAACCGCTCATAATTGTACTGGCTTCCTGACTGTCGAACGTTCCACAAGGAGAAGCACTAACAGACGAACCCCTAAGTTGGAAAGGTCTAATGCCAAGAGTGTCGAAAAATTCGGGGAGATGAGATGAAAACTTCACCAGAATAACTGCTCAACTGCTCATGAGCTACGGCAATGATCACCTTAAACTTGCGGTCCACATGCTCCGGGGGACAGGGTTGCGGCCGAAGTAGCTGTCGAGATACATAAACAGCCGGGCCGGACAACGACGTGCTCACGGCCCTCCAAGTTTACAGCGCGCGCCAGACTATTTCACTGGGGCCTCTCCTAAACCCTGCTACTCTCTCGAACAACCTAGCGCGACCAGCGCGCGAAAGACACACTGCCGGCACACCCACCAAACTGCAGACTGCCACGGTGCAGTAGCCGAGCGGTCTAAGGCGCCTCTCTGCGGAGCGCACGGTGGCTCGCCGTCGGAGGTTCGAGTCCTCCGTGGGGCATGTGTGTGTGTGTTGTTCTTAGGTTAGTTTACATTAGTTTAAGTAGTTTGTAAGCTACGGACTGATCACAACGCAGTTTGGTCCGATAGATTTACAAACAAACAAACTGCAGAGTCACTCACTGCCGTCGAACTCCCCCATGCCTTGCCACTGCCACTGCCTTGCAAACATACTTGAGCTCTATGTTGCGTATTTAAGCATAATGTGCTATTCCTGCTGAGCCTCCGATATTGGTTAAGGTAACCTCTCTGTGTGGATTGTTCTGTCGTTTCGTGATGATCATGCCTCCTGGATTTACTACAAGGAGGTTACTCCTGCAGCAGATCAGGCCAACGCGTTGTCAGCCTGAAGTGGTGTTGTCGGCCCAGGTTCCTGAGGAGCCGATTGCGGGAGTTGCCGGGTTGTTCGTAAAACTGTCGGGCCATCTGACGGATTCTCTCCTGAAGAGGTTTGATCCTGGTGTCTTCTTGTAGGAGGAGCGTCGGGTATATCCTGTTAAGTCGCAGCACGAGTTTGAACGCGTGGTTCTGCACCCATTGCAGCATCTCCACGTGAGAGTCTGCGGCGTTTCCCCACAACTCAGCCGCGTACTCCAACAGTGGACAGACAGACAACTGCTAGATAAGCGCGATGCCGTGTTGTGGTGGCAGGGATGACCAAGGGTTTAGCAGGGGCTACAAGGCGCGAAGGCATCCCAGCGCTCTACACCGACGTGAGGCAGCTACGTGAGTCTTCTGTCGAGTGTGACCCCGAGATATTTAGCCATCGATCTCCACGGAATGGGGCCTCCCGCAATGGTGACTTGCTGTAAATGGCGTGGCAGTATTCTTCGAGTGAATACGACTGCCTGGCTCTAGGAAGCATTGAACTTTAGGCGCCATTAAGTGGCTGAGTTACCCAGTGCGTCTCAGGCCTACTGCAGGCGTCTACTCATGAGGTGAATATTCGTGCTCCTGGTAAATAGGGCCTCGTCATCTGCGTAGAGCGCCAGTTCGACCCGTGCAATTCCAGGTGCATCAGCTGTAAACAGATAATAGAGCAGAGGACCTAGTACTGACCCCTGTGGTACTCCTACTCGTATGGGTCTGACTGTCGATTTTTCGTTGTCAATGCTGACGTGAAAGGTCCGTTCGGTGAGGTAAGACTTCAGAAGGACCAGGTGAGACGTCGGGATCCACTGCACAAAGACTTTATACACAGGACTTTATACACAGGGCTATCAGGCCACACGGAGTCAAAAGCCTTCGAGACATCGAGGAATACTACCCCAAGGCACTCCCTTATCTCCAAAGTCCTCATGGCCGCCTCGACGAGCCGTAAAAGCTGGTGGGACGTTGAATGACCGCTCCTGAATTCAAACTGCTCGTCTGCACCATTCTCCAAGCGCTCCCATCATAGGGGTTTAGAGTGAAGACAAGATCTGCCCACTCTTGGTTCCTATGGGCCTCTACGGCCGCCTTGATATCTCGTCGCTTCCTATTGACTCGGAGCTTCGTTTCCGTTTTGGTGGCTAAAATGTGTGGCGGAAGTTATCGATAGAAGTCACTTTGCCGCTGTGTTCTCCTTGGCGTGGCTGAATCTGCTGCTCGGATGATTTTCCGTTTCAGGAAGGCGAGACTGGCATTTGACCCCACTTGACCTGGGTCAGGAGCATCATGCGTGTTGGCCAGAAGCTCTTCGTGAAAGCATTCGATGTTCATCCTCCTATAGTTGGGTCGACTATCGAGTTGAGCTTCGCCAATCACGTCCTCTGCGAAGATCAGTGGGACATGATCAAACGACAGAACGTTTGGATTCCTTTCAGTATAGCGATATCCATACATCAGGAAGGCCTCGTTAGGAAAATATGTTGGATCGTATGGTCCCAAGGCAATTGCACCGTTCCTCTCAGCAACTTCTATAAGACGTCTACCGTTATTATTTGTGAGGCGAGAGTTCCAGTGGGTGTGCTTTGCATTGAAATCGCTGGCTACGAAGATTCTGCTAACTATGGACAGAAGCACATCGAAGTCTGTTTGGTGAAGGACTCCTTTGGGTTGGCGGTAACTTGCAATAAATAAGTCATGCATTGGTGTGTAATGCCACTCCGGTTGCTTCCACCTTGGAGAGTGCAGACAGCTGTACTTCATAATGATGGAGAGAGGGCTTGATGCAGTCTGCAGTGCCACCCTTGTAAGTGAGTCTGTCATTTCGGTAACACCTGCAGTTGTCAGCCTTCACGTTTACTCCTGGCTTTAGGTGGATTTGATTGGTCAAACACATATCGATAGCTTCTTCGTGTAGGAAATTCCGCAACTCTCCTTGCTGAGGGGAGAGTCTGTTGGCGTTGAAAGGACAAACGACCCCCTTGCCTCGCGCACGCGCCGTCAGATGTACCCGCCGATCGCGACAACTAGCGCCAGCCGCAAGACAGATGACAAACGAAAACTAGCCACGCCACCCACGGTGAAGAAACGAAGAGATATCGATACGCGAGTCGGAGCGAAGCAACTGGCGCCAGTAGAAGTGTATCGAACCGGCACGGCTCAACATCTTTAGACTCATCAACAACAGGGAATCTGGAGAAATGGAATAGCTGCAGAACTATTGAAGAACATAGGCCCAAAACCACTTCAGGAGCTGACACAAAGCATCATAGACACCCAGATAACGGAAAAGCTACTGAAGAATGGAAATGTGCACTCATTGAAACGTTACACAAAAAAGGTGACAGAACGGATGCCAATACCTACAAAGGGATTATTCTCCTTGAAGTCGCCTAAGAGATTCTATGATCGTGACTTCTTCAAAGAACGCAAGAATAGCTTGAACACAAAGTTATATCACGCCGGTTTCCGACCAGGGTGTTCTTATATTGAACAAATTTTCAACTTGGAGATAATATTGAGATACAGAGTAAGATGTTCAAATGTTTGTAAGTCTTATGGGACTTAACTGCGGGGTCATCAGTTCCTAAACTTACAAACTACTTACGAACTAGCTAACATGAAGGACGGCACAAACAGCCATGCCCGAGGGGGGATTCGAACTCCCGACCGTAGCGGCCGTGCATACCGTGACTGGCCCGCCGCAGACCGCTTGGCGACTGCGGCCGGCAGATACAGAGTAACCCAAGCTCTCCGGACATCTGTATGTTCGTAGACTTCAAGAAGGCGTATGGTTCGTTCGGTCGACAGTCCCTCTTTAACGTGTTAGAAGAACAAGGACTTGATCGAAAGACATTAATAACAGTCATCAAGGCAACAGTCACGGACAAGAAGTCCAAAGTGATATTCATAGGTGAATTGTCGGAGCCCTTTGAGATGAAGACCGGTGTGCGGCAGGATGACGGATTGTCCCACTGCTTTTCAACCTTTTTCTGCCTCAAATTATTAGAGAATGGGAAAAATAATTAAAAACCCAGAACCACTGCAAACTCGTTCAGCTCGAACGAAAGAATGATGGCATCAATGACAGTTGCTTAGCTTTAGTAGACGACCTAGCGATACTAACAGACAGCAAAAATACAGCGACCAAACAGACTGAAGTGCTCAAGGAAAACTGGACTACCAATTCGAGACCAATTTTATTTACACTAAACTCGACAGTTAGGCACTGAACACAAAAAGGACAGATCTAACGAGTTCCACACTTAACATATCTCGGATAGATCTTAGAACCAACAGGGTTGGAAAAGGAAACACAGAAAGTTCGCTTACAAAAACTTAAAAGAATGCATGGGAGAATTCGTGACATCTACAACAAGAAATATATGTCCACGCATACAAATATCAAACAGTATAATACAGTAATTAAACCTCAAGCTTCAAATTACGGCCCTCTAAATTTCCTCAACAGAATTTCTCTAAAAGAACGTCGTCTTTCCTCCAGCGATCACCACTTAAGTTCCAGGAGTATTTACGTGACACTAGCGCATTGGTCGAACCTACTAGTAACAAACCTAGCTGCTCGCCTCAGAACTGCCTCTATGCCTTCCTTTAAACTGATCTGCTGCGGGTCCCAAACACTTGAGCAATACTCAAGACGTTGTCGTCCAAGCATTTTGTACGCGGTCTCCTTTATAGATGAAGTACATCTTCCCAAAATTCTACCAAGAAAGCGAAGTCGGCTGTCCGCCTTACTCACAACTGTCCTTGCACGTTCCTTCCATTTCATATCTCTCTGCTATGTAACACGTACATATTTGAACGACGCGACTTCATCAATAAGCTCGAACATTATGGGATTGTTTTTCCAACTCATGTGCATCACCTTTCATTTTTCTAAATTTAGAGCTAAATGCCATTTTCAAATCAATTAGAAATTTTGAATAAGTCATCCAGTATGCTGTTATAGTCAATTAAAGACGACACCCTCCCATACTCCACAGCATCATCAGCAAATAGCCGCAAATTACAAGTTACTCTGTCCATCAGATCATTTATATAGATAGAAAATAATAGCGGTCCTATCACACTCCGCTGGGGCACGCCTGACGATATACTCGTCTTTGATGAACACTCGCAGTCGAGAACAACGTACTGTATTCTTCCAGACAGTCACAAATCTGTGAACCTATTCCGTATGCTTGTAACTTCGTTAGCAGTCCGCAGTGTGACACCGCGTCAAATGCCGTTTTGAAATCGTAAAAAAAAACCAATTTGCCTGTTGCCCGTTATCCGTGGCTCGCAAGATGTCATGTGAACGATGTTTCCGTCTCAAGGAAATTTACCATATTCGAGCTAAGAATGTGCTCCAAAATTCTGCAGGTAACTGATGTAAACGACATTGGCCTGTAGTTATGTGGCTCAGTTCTTTTACTTTTCTTATAAACGGGAGTCACCTGCCCTTTCTTTGCAAAAATCGAACTGGTATTTCATTCGGAACAGGAGACTTTTTCATATTTAGCTCTCTCAGCTGCTTCTCTACACCGGGAATACCTATTACTATGTCTTCCATTTGGGACTTAGTGCATTGATCAAATGATGGTACGGCTGCCCTGCGTGAAAGATTTATGAAAGGTTAAATTTAGAACTTCAGCTTTTCATTTGCTTTCTTCTATTACTGCCCTGGACTGATCAACGATTGTCTGTATAGTGATCTTTGACCCGCTTATCGATTTTACATAGGACCAGATTTTTTTGGGATTCTCGGAAAGATCTTTTGCTAAGGCAGGCTGTGGTAATTATTTTATGATCGCGCATCGATCTTTTTGTAGACGAACGAATCTATCTTTTACCTGTCTCCATTTGCTTGTTGAAACGATACGCGATTCATCGGGTAGGTCGTAGTAATAACTTTTCTGCAAGTCAGCGTCATTCTTTTCGCTGCAAAGATACCTCACTGATCAACCCTTTATTATTTCCTCTCTGCAAAGAAAAGAAAGATGTTCACTTATTTTCGTTGTCTTGGAAAGACGTAGGCATTCCTGCTCGTTCAATTCTACAACTGTTACTGTGAGTAATTTGTTTTTCGAGATAAATAGTGAATAAAGTAGGGTTAAAGTTTACTAAAATGTTTTTAGTCATTTCAGCTTTATCCCTATCCATATGGCGTTAATGTTCAAGAACTTAAACTTATAGTAATTTGGACACCATTATGGTAAAATAGTATAATGTACAACCGGTTGCATAAATTCGTCAGTAAATAGCGGCAATTCCTTACTTGACAGTCACAGTATCGGAAGAGCCTGCAATCATTCGATCCCGACGCATTTTCTTTTCTTTTCGAAGTTCGATAAGTGAACATAAAAATTATTCTTTGTTCACATTGTTGCAACATAATCCTGATTATTTCACATATTCCGATTGTGCATGACATAACAACTATAACTGACCCAAATCACTTTAGGAATAAGTTACCAATAAAAAGATATTTTAATTTCAGCATAGTCGACAGATTGGTGTTGCAGAACCAGCATCGACTAGCCACACGAGGCAACTTCATTCCTAATTTTTATAATGATACAAGCCGCCCTATGTACAACCTTTAAATTGAAGTTACGAGTAAAAATATAATCATTTGACCATTTTCCATCACTTTGCATTTCGAATATATTTTATCCGTAGATTAAACCAATTCTTATAGGCGGTAGCATTATAGTGTTCTTTTTTGAACCGAGAGTGCAAGAGCCTTTGCTTTCTAATATTATTATTATACCACGGTGGATCTTTCCCACCCTTAATCGACTTTATAGGCACATATTTCTCTAATGAATAACTCACAGAAAATGAGCTGGGTGGTCTTAAGTGCGGTGACAATTTCATCTGAAATTTGCACCTACAAATCGTATCCGTGGTTTTGACACTGGTTGGGGTTGCAGTCAGTAACAGAAGACTGGCTGCGACCCTGACACAGACAGCTGGTCCTGTGTGGACCGCGGCAGCTGCAGACGCCGCCCACTCAGCACGGCGCGTCCGCCTGGAGAAAGCGCCGCCCACCAGCTCCAGCTCCAGTTGCAGGTGGTCGCACTGGTAACTCACCCAGCTACCAGCCGGTCTGCCGCGAGGTCGTCGCACGCGGAATTCTAGCTCAGGTCAACGAAGGTTCTACCATACCGTAGCGAAGGGCGAGGTGTGTAGGCGGCAGTTATGTGTACCTACGCCCTGTGGAAGAGGCTATTTGCACTCGAACGAGCCAAGGAAGTGACGTCAAAATGATGTAGCCGGTCGGTCCCGTCAAACATCCGGAAGTTTGTTGGTGAGCTTAGTGACACGCTAGGCAGGTACCATGTTGACGTTACAGTTACAACTAGGACACCTGGATATAGACGGTCATGCGCATCTGCCATTTTTGTACCTTCGCTTCGACGCGCGATTATAGAATAGGACAGTCAATACGCTTTCAGCATGGTGGGCTGTGCAGCTCCGAATTGTTCTAATCGTTCAGAAAATAGTTTTGGTTTTCTTTTTTGTTTCCTGTGAATCCTGAAGGACGTAAAATATGGTTAATAAATTTTCGTCGTGGCAAATGGCTACCAACAAGGTGTTCAAAACTATGCGAGGTTGGTTGACTTTGATTTGGATTGACTTATTTGTTGTTATGCACAATTTGTACACGTTGTAAACGACAGGTTTCGACGTTTTCATTTTATTGTTGTTTTTTTTTTGTTTTGTTTTTTTGTTTTTTTTTTTTTTTTTTTTTCAGCGAAGCCTTCGACGCTACGCACTAATACAGTAGCAACATTTAGACAATAACAATACAAATTACTTTTAAATGATGCACACTGTTTTTTACTCGTTATAATGGCTCATGCGCCTCGTAACGAAATTTGAAGGTACTGCGATGTTAATTTTAGTTACAGCTACTGCGATGTTAATTTTAGTTACAACATCTGCGGCGTAATTTGCTAATGTTGGAAAGAGAATGTTCGCTTTAGGAGGATAATTAATTTACTGACCGGACAAGTGTACATACAAGAAGATAGTAAACGTGAAAAATTATTTTCTCTCATTCTACCTGTTCGAGTTTTCAAAGAGCATTCAAGGGTCGTTGCCAACATCAGTACACTACGCCGCCGAGTCCGTAAGTAAAATTGACCAATGATGAAGTAAATTGTCAAATGAGAAATTAAAATATCTGGTATTTATAAATCTTTTACTGCATCCTAGTTTATCATGGTGATATACTTAGTGCACTGAAAAAGTATTTTATATGAATTCTGAAAAAAACGTCGTAAAAAAGTACCAACCTGAGGGTGTAGGCCTATTCTGGATCAAATTTATGGCATTCGAAAACGGAGATTTCTTGCATGTTAGCGCAGCTTTGGTAGTGCACGTGGTATCCCATAAAAGTGAGCTATCGAATGCGAAAGAGATGCTCACAACACACAACCAGGTGGATAAATACCAGAAAACATATTTAACGATTTGTCAAATCATATTACAATAACTTTAATTACAACGAGAGTAATTTTTGATACAAATATATATTTTCTTTTTGGTATGTGTATTAGAAATGAAACAAGCGACGTTATAGCAATAATAGCAGAAAAACTCCGCCTTCCACAAGCTCACGTTATCACCTACTGGAACCAAAATGGCGGCGGGAGCTGCCGCTATAGCAGAAATTGATACGCATGCCCGTCTATATCCAGGTGCCCTAGTCACAACTTGGAAACAAAGACGACTGTGGCCACGACCGGGCGCTAACGATCCTTGTGGCTTTAGACCATACGAGTCCTTATTTCGGCACGCAGAAATTGTCTCCGACACATGAGATGCTGTGTGTTCTTAACCGGAGATTCGTGCGCTACGCACAATCACGTACTAAAAAAAGTATTGTTTGACCTATACCTAACCTTCTTAAGGCTATGTTACAGGTCACTTTTTTAAAAGTGAAAGTTAGGTTAGATATGGGTGAAATAAGTACGTGAGGGCGCGTACGCCCGAATCTCCGGTTGAGAAACACGCAGCATCTCATTGTCTGACAGCTAACGAGTTCTCGTCGGCCGGTTACAATTTCTGCGTGTCGAAATAAGGACTCGTATACACAAAGCCAGCTTGTCAGTTGTCCGCTATTTTGATTTGCTGTAGAGGTGTCGACCGGTCGATGTCTCGCATTCAGCTCCTGATGACGTCAGCCCGACTCTAGCCTAGCGTGTCACTAAGCTCACCCGAGCCGGCCGAGCGGTCTGCGGCGCGCCAATCAAGTTCTGCACGGCTACTACGGTCAGGAGTTCGAATCCACCCTCGAGCATGTATATTTGTGCTGTCCTTAGTATTAGCTACATCATAAGTCGTTTGTAAGTTTAGGGACTGATGACCCCGTAGTTAAGTCCCATAAGCTCTACAAACATTTGAACATTTGAATTTTAAGCTCACCCGAAGTTTGTTCAGGTGCAAGCTCGCCCTGCAGAGGCGCCATCTTCCCTTCCGCGTTTTCATGGTATTGTCCTTGTAACTCACGTGTTGTTATTTCAAAATAACGACAGACTGAAGAGACCAAAAACATGTCGTTCTTAGTACGATTAATAGTAAATTAGAGCCAATACATGCCTTATTTGCGGCTAACCCTTCATAACCCTAAATTTAAATGTTAAGGCCACTGACTCGCGAGGTTCGATGTGCGATGGCTAGATTAGTTTGTTGTACTTTAGTGTTGAGTGCAGTTGTAATTCGAGCGCTGGGATAGTTGGCTGAATAGAACCGCGACTCTTTATGGGCCGGATCTCAAACAGCCCGCTCCACTCCTCGGAGTAGAGAATGAAAAGAATAACTGTTTTCTAAAATATGCAATGCAATGTCTGTTTCCCGGTGTGTTGCGATAGAGCTCTTCTGGTTGTAAAAAACTTTGCGCTGTGTACATTACGAAGTATTGTCTGATTGTGTGTTAGTGGCGTTTACTTTACAAATGGTCTAATTTATGTAGCATAGATGTTTGCGGTGGTAAATTATTGCTGATCTTTTAACTTATACATGCGTAGTAAATTCGCCAAGTTCGTCATTGTAAGCCGTGAAAACAAGGCGAAGTTAAATTAAGAATGAATTAAGTAAAAAACAAAACGGTGAAATTAAAACCATGTTGTTACCTCCTTATAAGAAATGCTGTAAGTGGTGGCTACAGGCGTACGTGAGGTGTACAAGTTTTCTCCTACCTGGCGACAGCGTTGTGACAGCACTAGGGATACTGGAGAAACTCGGCAAGGAAACACTGCAGAACATCTTGAGGAAATAGGCAAATCCTGTGACGGTACCCTATAAAGTGGGACTAGCCGGTATTAAACTAGATGTTGTAATGTAGGAGATCCCATCCTACTACAACAGCTTTGTGTAGGTGACTTTTATTTCCTGGGCATCCCACAATATTTCGCATGTATTTTTAACAAACTGGGCATGTGCAAGCACCAGGGTTAGTTGACGGGTGCGTTGCACTTGCATGGTAATCAAAAAACGTATAAAATATGATGGTCGAGGTATGTGTATCTATTGGAAGCCTGTTGCGTTTTCCTGCATTGTGATGACCGAGTCTCAATCAATCCATAACCTTGCTTGGAAGGTGGACATTGATTGAGCAGCTGGAATAGATTGTTTAATATGGTTGACGTCGAATTGCCGAGTAAAAGGTATTAATACATTTATTCATTGAATCACGAGGTCTGGTGTCAATAAAATTACCGGTAATCACTTTATCGATTTTATAAAATGTCCTGACACGTGTTTGCAAGAGACTTTTACTTCTTCGTTTGGTTGAGAACAAGGCATTACCAGGCTGGAGGCCACAATATACACTTATCTAATAGATCAGAATATAATTTAAGTGCTTGCCAATATTGACAAAGTGAACACCTGTACAGTGTGTGAATCCCAACCATATGGTCACGGCTAACAAATTCCTTATAGAACAGTTGTTGTGTTGTATCGTGTTTTGCAAATTGTTTACTGGGTTAATAAGAACAGCGAAAATTGACGGGTGTGTCCGTTAATCTAGCGAACTCCTCTATCCAGTAGGACTTTTGATGTCTACGTATTGTATACTTAAGGGTTAGTTGATTCGTACATTGCGCTTGGATGGTAATCAGAAGCCGCGGTGACCGAGCGCTCTGCGGCGCTCCAATCGTAGTCTGCACGGCCACTACGGTCGGGGGTTCGAATCCCCCCTCGGGCATGGATATTTGTGCCGTCCTTAGTGTTAGCTAGTTCATAAGTAGTTTGTAAGTTTAGGGACTGATGACCCCTTAGTTAAGTCCCATAAGCTCTACAAACATTTGAACCTTTTTGGTAATCAGAAAAACGTGTAGAAATATGATGATCGAGGTATGCGTATATATCAGAGGCCTGTAACGTTTTCCTGCATTGTGGTGCGATAGAAACATTTGCGATCATTATGTTGTACGCATGCAGTTGTACTAAAGAAAAGAAACTATATACACGACATGTTCCTATAACGATCAGATGTTGCAGTGTGTATGTTAGCATTCTAGTTAATAGAGTAGGCATCTTAGTTTGTGGTAGACAGCTACTTGTAATTATCTATTATTGGAATGAAAAAAGAAATCTTAGTTAACACAGGAAATGTGCTTGATTTGTGTTTAGAGTAAGAATTTTTGTCTCTCTCTGTCTATATTTTGGGTAAAGGGCGGGTTGAACTTGCTCTACAGAACTGATAATCACATGGGTGTGTGTGTTGTCCTTAGGTTAGTTTGCCTAGGTTTAAGTAGTTTGTAAGCTACGGACTACGCAGTTTGGTCCGATAGATTTACAAACATTTGAACTGATAATCTGTTGTATCCGAGCTATTGGGCAGGTAAAGTATTACCTTTATGTCATCTCGGTTCCGCGGTTGCTGTATTGGCGAGCGTCATTTCGAAGAAGGATGTTGTTAGGTGATTGTTTTAGAGAAAAAAAAAAGTGTTAGTGTAGACGATCGGAAATGGGTAAACTGCTGATCTTAAATTATTTGACGCATTTTTTTACCGTTGTACAATAGGGTTTAGTTTTGTTTAAATGTACAGAAAGAATAATTTTAAATATCGTCTGGGGTACCCGATTATCGGTATTTGCAAGTTTGAGCTGTGTCAGATAAATGTTGTAAAGGCTTAGAGCATTTGGAAAGGAATCGTTTGCAGTGTTTAATATTTTCACAAGGTATGGTTGTTAGAGAGAGAGGGAGAGATTCTCTTTGCTATGTTTTGATTTAGCGAGTTGGGTATACGCAAGAAGATGTGTACTGCATTAGTATTCACATTATAAAGGAAATAAGAGGTAAAATTTAACTACCCCAATTATCTCGTCTAGAAGAAATGTCGGAAGGCACAGAACTGGATATTAAAATAAAAAAAGTGCTAGAATACAGGAAGAAATTGAGTTCGAAAACGTACCTGTCGAAATACTGGTTGGGAGGAGGAAATAGAAGACAGCGATATCTCGATCTAAAGAAATGTTGGAAAGACGGTACAATTCGAAAAGAATTGTGTGCATTGTTTAATATTGTAATGGGGCATGGTCGCTAAATAGAGAGAGTAATCTATTTCGTAACTTGATCATTTTGTTTTAAGAGCGGTCACAAAGTGTGGCTGGTGTGATTTGTACGAGAGAGTGGGTTGTTGTTAGTCTGTCTTTCTGTCTGAATCAAACCAGGATGACTGATAATATCGTTTGCAGATCTGTATCTAGACGCATTCCTAGTACAGTGACGTGTTCCAGTTATAGCGGTGTTTGAGTGACAGAGTGGCTCTCGTCACCTGTTGTGGATGTTCGGTAAAATGCTGTGTTTTTAAGCTGCCGTGTTCAAAATCTATGGTTTCTATGCCGACTTTGTGCTTGAATCATAAGATGTCCTTGCCGATTTTCGGTATTTCCGTCAGTAAATTCGACTTTTTTTATAAACAATATGTTGCTGTTGTTGTGTTACCGAAATAGTGTTTGTTAAGATTGAGACACAGGTTTGTGACGATCGTTACCATTACACCCGGTTTATTATCTAACGCCGCGCGCTATTTTTAACAAGTTCGTCGGCTATTGTAGACGTAGTCTAAATGAAGAGCGTGTTTGGCGGTATTGTCACATACCTGTGACAGATGAAATTCTTTATTATGTGTTACAAGTAAATTTTGTAAACCATACAAGTTGTATTTGTATTATACTACCAAACAGAGTGTATCAAGATCTAGTATACAGTTATTTTGCTTATAGACCTAAGGTGGCAGGCGAGTTCCGAAAACGGCACTTTTTTTCGGATAGTCCAAAATGTTTGTCTTTGGTTAGAATTGTTTTTAAATAATCTGGATATTTAAAGAGTATTTGTTAAGATGGACACACGGGTTAGTGGCGTTCGTTACCGTTACACCCTGTTTATTATCTAACGCGCGCTATTTTTTTAAAAACACGTCCGTCTGCCGTTGCGATCATCATCTAAACGAAGAGCGTGAAGAGAGAATGCTTAAAATAATAAAATGTCATGATACTTTGTTTAGACATTTATCAAATGTTTATTGATAGGACAGCAAGAATTTCTTTATGTAGCTTGCTGAGAGAACACTGCGTGTGTGTGTGTTTGTGATTCGCATTGGCGATCGAGCTGTACTGAAGTTACTGTTAACACATCTAGGCATCGAAAGACTGTTAAGATGGATACATATAAGTATGTGGCGATCGTCACCATTACATTCCGTTTATTGTCTAATGTGCACTATTTAAAAAAAAAAAAACGCCTTTGCCGACCGTTGCTTGGATAGTCTATGCGAAGAGATACGTTTATTTTTCCTAGGCACCTTAGGAGGCGAACTATTTCCGAAAGACAGAACATTTTTGTTGTTGTTGGATAATCCCAACTGTTTGCTTAGAAACGTTTTTAAATAATTGTCGATAAACGTACAACACTTAGTATACATCCACCCAAGCATTACAACGAATTTCTCTATGCTGAGTCTATATTTACCTGCAAATTTACGAGTTGTACTTAAGTTTCGATGTATTACATTACTTAAACTGTATGTACCGATTTAGAGAAAACGGAATGTTCTAATTGTTAATGCAAAAACATGCGAGTGCGCTTGTGTTGTTGGTAGACGGAGACAACTGACACAGTCTCTTTTCTCCTCAGACCTGGGATTTTTTTTCGATTAATAATATTCCAAAAAGACCTCAAAATATTTAAAAAAATTCCTGCCTCTTTATAATCTACAAAAACCCATGTGGGCTATAGGGGACACCAGGACAGTAGGTACCTCAAAAGACATTAAAGGGTGTGATATGCAGCTTATATTAATATGCTTTTATTTATTTCTGTTATAATAGTATTGGCTGGAATTTTGAGTGCTCGGATAGCCAACAAACAGTCTAGTTATTCTGTCAGGCATTTTAGCTCTGCTGCAGTGTGAACAAAGGGCAAGCTACTTTGACTTTTTAGTTCCAACATGTGCTGCCACCTTCCGTTTATGTGTTCAGAATATTATCACCAGATTTATTTTATGTCCCCTACAATGGATGCAGGGACTGAGGAGGCGTAAGTAGTCTACATTATGTATTTATATGGGATACAGTCAAAACGTTCTGTGACTAACCACATGACGTCCCTGTGGTGCACTATAGGACACAGGTGGCGCCATGGTATGGTACAATGCCAGTCAGTCTCTCGTCCCTGTAAGAGACAGCTGAGTGTATGTCACCAATCGATCGTTCTTGCGAAGTATAAAGATACAGCAATGTTACGGTTATAATCTCCACTACATCATTGCCTTATTTAACGCTAGCCATTGGCATATAATTAACAAAATTAGGCACGCGGACCAATGTTCAATTGTAGAGCTTATGGAACTTAACTACGGGGTCATTACTACTTATGAACTAGCTCATACTAAAGACGACACAAACATACATGCCCGAGGGGGGATTCAAACCCCCGACCTCAGCGGCCGTGCAGACCGTGATTGACACGCCGCAGACCTCTCGGCCACCGGGGCCCGCGGACCGATGTTTTAGTTGTTTTATCTTATTGGTGTTGTAGAGGTGAGAGGTTATAGAATGTCTTAGTACGTCCAAAGCGTGTGGCAATACTGCAAAATGACCAACCCGCCACTCGAAATGCCACAATTTGTCCCTTTTCCAACCCGCCCAGTTGACTGTAGGTAGCACGAGTGCATCTCCATAGCATGGCGCCTGTTTGTTTCACACGTTGATATCACAATGAGCCTTATGACTTCCCTAATAAAGGATTCATACAGATGGCTCTCTGACATCTACGTCACGTGTTACGGACGAAAAAACTATTACCAGAACATTTACTATGCCGCAAGTGGCATCTGCCGTCACGGTCGGAAAGAACGGACACCATTTTTCATCCTGCAACTATATTATTAATGTAGACGTAAAGGAATTTAGGACACTAGCTTCCAGTTGGCAGTGAATTACATCTATGGCGAAAGTTGATGATTTGTACCCAGCTGTGATTCGAAACAGATTTTCCTGCTAACTAGGAAGTTGCGCCGACCTTTACGTCACTGGGACGCAGTGATCACCACGACTGTGCGGATACACTATCACGACTGCCGCCAGGCGCAAAATTTCAGCTCGTCCACGCAGTTGTAACGCAGTGTCTGTGTCCATTTTCACTCATTTCTCACGATGTTTTGCCTACTTCCTTAGAGATCTGTCTTGGTGTGCCCCTACTGCAGAAAGTATCATTGGCCATTGTCGCCTTCACTAATAGGATATCCCTTTTATCTTGACCGTCCAAAATATTTCTGGAACAACAAACAGCCAGAAACTTATATGTTTTTAAATGGACACGCTATATTATTTCATGAGCAAGCTAAAGCATGACAAATCACATAAAATGGCATTGATTACATCCCAACACGCCAATTACATCGCAAGATATTGCGAACCGAAGTTGACGCTTGAAATACGCGCGGCTAGCGAACGTCTTGAGACTCGAGCGTGAACTCCATGCTGCTCAGGAGATACGCTAGCCGCGAATTTCACGTACTTCAAGCGTCAAGTTCACTTTGTAATATCTCGGGATGTAATTGGCGTATTGCGATGAAATCAACGCCATTTTTATGTGATTTGTCATGCTATACATTGCTGATGAAATAATATAAGGTGTCCATTTAAAAACCACATAAGTTTATGTTAAAAAAAATACATATGCTTTCGTTTTGGAATCTATCAAAATGTTTACATTCATGAGCCACTGCCTTGCATTGATACCGGTGAAAGTCATTTTACAATAGCTGTTATTGTTCCGGAAATATTATAGGTGGTCAAGATAAATAGGACACCCTGTATACAGGCAGGGACACTACGTTGGTAGTATGTGGATGGAGTAGTATGCGTATGGAGGTAGGCGGAAGGTTAGTCCGTTGATGGTGATGATTTCGTGTGGCATTTCTGGCCGTTAGACCCCAGCTGGGATAGTATTCGGCCTTCCTGGTGCAAGTCTTTAAGTGACGCCACATGGGCGAGTAGCGCGTTGATGATGGAATAATGATGAGGACGATACAACAACCAGTCACCTAGAGGAGAAAATCTCCAACCAGACCGGGAATCCAACCCGGTCTCCCTGCGTTGTAATCTAACACCTGTCCACTGGACTACGGAGGTGGACGGTTAGTCCGTTGAGTCGAGGTGGCTTAGTGGGCACCGCCAATGCCTTCCAAGCAATAGATCCGGGTTAGAATCGCAGTTGGCAAAATTTTTTTAACACGCTCCGTTGCCTTAATTGAATGCCCACTTGGAGATAATGTCGTAAATTCCTTAGAGCCATCTTCAACATTACATTGAGGTGACGGAAGCCATGGGTTAGGTACTTCATAATGTTACTTCAGACCTCCTGTCGCACGGCGAAGCGCAGAAACACAACGTCGAATGGACTCAACGAGTCGTTGCTAGTCCCTTGCAGAAATATTGAAAATGCTGCCTCTGTAGAAGTTTATAATTGCGAAAGCGCTTTATCATCCGTAAAATGTCCATCGTTGTTTGGGAACATGAAGTCCATAAAAGGCTGCAAATGATCTCCAATTAGTTCAACTCAACAGTTTCCAGTCATTGATGGGTTCAGTTAGTGCACCCTACCATCAGCTGTTATCAATTTGAAATCAGAACTTATCCGAATAAGCCACGGTTTTCCAAGGAAAGGAAGCTTAGGATTTAACGTCCCGTCGACAGCTTTGGTCATTAGAGACGTACGGTTTTCCAGGCGTGTAGGGGCCTATCGGTATAGTCGCGAGCCCAGGAGAGTCACTGCGATTGATATCAGGTTGCCAGAAGAGGTAACCGGGTCGAATGTTTACTGGCTTAGCCCATTAAATGCCAAACTGCGCCACATTGGACTAACGGATACGTTCGCTGTACGTCCCGCCTTGATTCCCGCCGTTATTTCACGGAGTGTTGCTTGTCTATTAGCAGTGACCACCCTACGTAAACTCCGTTGCTCTTGGTCATTAAGCCGAGGCCGTTGCCCGTGGTGAGAGGTCTACATCTACATGTATACTCCGCAAGCCGCCTCACAGCGTGTGGCGGAGGGTACTTAGCGTACAGTGGCGGCGCCTCCTGTGTCTCCACTGGTTCAGCGGACCCCCGGGAAAAAAAGCACGTCGTGAAAAATAAAGGTATATAAATAAAGAAAATAAAAAGTGCTTTTAAACTTCCATTCTTCGTTTCGTTCTTCTATCAGATAATTTTATATGCACATTCAAAGTATTTTTACCACATGAGAAACGTTTTACGTCGCGGATACAGCGCGTATACGAGTCGTAGCTCGGCCGCCTAATATAAGCGTCAGTGGCCGCAGAGTTGCAATACGCATGGGCGGCTGAGGTTCAATTTCTCTCCTGAACCCCCTGGAGGCAGCATATGGGCGCCCCCGCGGCTGGGAGGGGCGAGGGAAAATGCCGCTTTTAATATTGGCATTGGAGCTGGTAGAGACACCAGCTCCTGGCTACTCGAGCTCTGGCGGTTACGCACGAATGGTCGAGAAACAAAGACAATGCATTTACTGCACACTTCGCCTTGCGCATGCGCAAATCCTCCATGAAGACAACATCCGCCCTTCATATTTGTTTTTGACGCATTGAAGATTCATGAAAAACACGTCATATCTGGTAAAATGTTTTACAACTATAAATTAAAGACCCATCAACTGTAAAAGCGTTTAGAAGATCCTATCATGAAGCATAATAATAATAAAATCACTATTTTCCACCTAGCAAGAATAGCCGTTTGGTTAGTGGTGTAGTGTTTCGGGGTCAATGGTAGTGGGTTCGAGTCTGACTGGAAGCATTTTTTTAAACCCAATCTTCTTTTTAAAAGATACGAGAACAACAATGACTTTTATAATGTTACTTGCCACATATATTTGGACGTTTTTGCGAATGTGTTGGGATTTTGAGGGTAAATGACATTTATACCCGTCGTTGTAACCAATATGTAACTGTCTGAAAAGAGGTGGGACAGAGCAGCGTTTGCGAATGCGTTAGGTTAGAAGGATGTGATGCTTACAGTGTCGCGTGACCTAAAGTAGCTTGTCTCTTCATCGTAAGAGACTCTTTTTACTGCATTATGCAATCACCTTTCAAACTTACCTGGTGTTGCACTGCATAATTTCACATCAGTAGCGTACACCGTAATTGAGTACAGCTGCTCGTATTCGACGTGATCCAGAGGTTGCTGCATCATAGCGATACCAGATGGGGGTTACCAGAAGTTGCATCAGACTCCGAGAAAACTAGGTAACGTTCTAAACGCACCATACAGAACTCTGTGAATGACTGCAAACTTTTGAGGCGTAATCCAAGTCGAGCGGTTACGTCGCAGTTGGTGAAATGAGCCTGGTTACGTCGCAGCCCTTGTAAATAAGATACAGTGGTCTAGTGTGTGGTTCGAAATGAGTTTAGAAAGTGTTTCCCAAATTTAAAACAAGATAACAACTTTCCGTGGGCGCCACTCTTCGGAAATATCGTAGATACGACACTGAAAGAAGTGAACACCCAGTTATATGAAGCACCAACCGGGAATGTTTGCGCACCATTGTCACTTGCTCCTAATCCAGTCCCTTACGATTCGCGATAAAAATGATGGTCTGAGTGCCTCCGTGTGGGCCCTGATCTCTCTAAACTCATCCTTGTGGTCGCTTCGCGAGATACACTTAGGAAGAAGCAATATTTTGGTTGAAACTTCCTGGCAGATTATCATTGTGAGCCAGAACAGGGACTCGAACCTGGGACCTTTGCTTTTCGAGGGCGGAAGTAAAGTTGTTGGGCGGCATCGTGAGTCGTGTCGGGATAGCTCAGTCGGTAGAGTGCTTGCCCGCGACAGGCAAAGGTCCCAAGTTCGAGTCCCGGTTTTATGTGATCGTTCAATTTCAAATCGCCCCTTATGTCTGCTCCCAGATATTTTATGGAAGTAACAACTTCCAGTGTTTGTCCTGCTATTGCATAGTTATATAATAAACCATCTTGCTTTCTATGTAAACATAGAACTTTAACACTTTGAGTACCAATCGTTCTGCCAGAAACCACGTTGTCATTAATTATGTTCGACAGGACCAGTGTCTTTCGCGTGAAACCACCGATGCTAGTGCACAGCATACTTATCTAGTGACTACTGGTAAATGTCCAGAAAAGCAATGGGTCAAAGGGATAGTGGAGTATTGGATCAAAGGTTAGTAAAATAATTGACTCATACTTTGGTGAACAAAAACCATAAGATTTACTTTGACAGTTTTTTAACTTCTCTTAACATAATGAAAAAACGTCATTATCATGGTAAGTATGCTTGTGAGACAGTGAAACGAAGTGAAAAGAACTTTCCCACAGACTAGAAGCCTGAAAAACATCTTTACCGTGGAGAACATGACTGCAGATGCACATAAGATGGCATGGCTGCATTGATATGGAAGGACACGAAGCGAATTTTATGTCTGTCTTATTTTCATGATCCTCGGCATACAATAATAGTCTCTAGGAAGGGAAATGATGGGTCGGTAATTGAAATGTCATGTCCCACACTTGTGACACAGTACACGATGCAAATGGGATGTGTCGATGAAGCAGACAAAAATAAATCTCTATATTAGATTGATAGGAAAAGCAAAAGATGACAGCTTAGAAAATTTTGGCATTTGCTAGATATCTCCATTGTAAATTTACATTTGAAATTCCAAGAAAAGAGCCATAGGCTGAGAGAGCAAAATATGAGTCAATCAGCGCTACAGGTGGCCAAACCGCGAAATACTAGAAAAAAGCGTTCGAGTTGGCGTTTGCAGTTGCAACTGGCGGAGGCCCCGCATGTGCAGTAGAGGTAGTCAAACAGTGTCGACTGGTAGATTTCTCGCCACTCGAACAGACCTACTACCAAAGAGGTTTCCACACCCTTTGGTTTCGAGCTGGTTGGTGAGCCTTCCGTCCAGCGCGATTCTCGCTGTCCGTCTCCACCATCGCTGTTTCTTGGATTTTCCGGATTCTGGTGGCCTCCCGCGTCTTGTGGCTGCTCAGTCTGATTATTCTGGACTGGTCATTTGGTGAGGTAAGGTTGGTTCTGCTCTTGTTTTTGGAGATGGTAGCGTTTCATTGACTAGCACGTTTAACTTAGATTCGTGAACTTAGAATAATTTTTTGGAATATTTTCTCCAGTCGTGTGCGGAAATGTGTTATCGTTTTTCAATTCAGTGATTTCCAATAGATAAACGCGGTGTGTGTGATTCTAGTTGCAGTTTGATAACGTCCTGGTATGTTAAAACCTTTTGTAATTATTGGCGTTGTATGAACTCTGTGTAAATACTTTCTAGCTTTGTGGGGCCCGATTTCTCATAGGTAACATGTTCATTTTTGTACAGTGCATGTAAAAATCTTCTCATCGTTTCCTTCCATGAGTGATATGTGTTCCATGTGGTTGGTTCATAGAACAAAGCCTTCAGCTTCCACTCTTGTTTGTTCCATGCCCATCAGGCAAGTAACTATGCGGGTATCCTTCTGATTTCCACAGATATTTCACGATATTCTATCCCCGCCGTTTCTTCTCCGACTTGTAGCACGCCCTCTGTCTTTGTCAGTAATTCTCTCTGAGCCTTGTACAATGTTCTTCAATAGCTTCCTTGTGTAATTCTAAACATTTCTATGGGTTGCATGCTGTAATTCTTAATTTAATATTTCCGACTTCGTAATTATTTCACTTTTACGAGTTTTTTTAGACTGGACTGCATCCGTTTCTGTAAGCGTTCCCTATCGCGTGATCAACATTTCTTTCGCTTCTTCATGTAATTCTAAATATTTCTATGGGTTGCATGCCGTAATTCATATTTTTATTTCTCCGACTTCGTAATTATTTCATTTCTAGGCTTTTCTGAGACAGGACCTCATCCGTCTCTGTAATCGCCCCCTATCGCGTGTAGCTGTATTTCATTCTATTTCTTATATAATTCTAAGCATTTCTATGGGTTGCATGCTGTAGTTAATTTTCTTAATTTTTCGGAAACTGAATTTATTCAATTTTATCGGTGGATCCGAGTTCCGAATTCCGGGGTTTGCAGCTAGTCGCCTGAATTCACGCCACTTCACATACAAAACCAGTACCTAGAACGATTTCTAACAGACTGCAACAATCCACCGTGATTTTGTATAATGAATCCGATTTTCAATCACTTCACCTTGAGTGCGTTCATAGCCGTGTGTCGCCGTTAGCGTGTTTGCTTGCGGTCCAATTCAGATGTAATTTAACTTGGCTATACACACGCTCCATTTCAAAACAGGCACGACAGACCAGTGCCAGCTTCAAAGTGTTTTTGTATATTGTGTTTTGTGCTACCTCCGACTTGCGGAATTTCGCCTGCGATAGCGGCGCCTGCTTCCGCCTCGTCTCAGCACGCTGATTTTGGTGAGTTCGCTGTGGCATGGCGTGTGTGAGAGAGAGAGAATGAGTGTTGTTTGTGAATCCTTCCCCCCAGTAGCGTTAAATCATGTATAATTTAGGCTGGGCAACGTCCGCATTAATCCATGTAAGAGATGCATTTTTATTGTATTAACAAACTTGGTTCGCCATTTTGCTTGTTTTCTATCTGAATAAACAAGTTTAAGTTCAGCATAATCCGTAAGTTGCCTATAAATTGTAGTTTTAGAGCACCTTCCCTCTTTTATTTAATATTGTCCTTGACAAGTGCTGAGAACAAGTTCAGATGCAATGTTTCTTCTGTCTAAATTCTTTTGCGCCATAAATGTTTTCTTAGCCACCTTTCTAAGGTAACTTTAATTGTGGTGGCTTGCTTATTAATGCCTGTGTGTAATAACGTGTGAGCTGCTATGTATATTGACCACTGTAATGTTAACTTCCTGTTATTGAAGTAATTTGAAACGAGTCAGTTCTCAGTTTTGGCCAGGGAACAAGGCTTTGTAGCAGTGAGTAACCAGTAGTTCACACGGACCTCATTTGCTAATTTTAGTGATAAAACAAAGCTCTTGTTTCGTACAGTGGTCGAATTCGAACTTTAACGTATGAAGACCTCTCTTCGTTGACAAGGACATGCTGCTTTCTGATAGCTAGGAACGCCTAAATGCATGCACGCAGTTGTTCTGATATTCCAGATGCTTTCGCTTTGTTCATGAGGCGACGCTGCGGAATGGTATCGAGCGCCTTCCGAAAGTCAAGAAACAGTTTACACTGCGTCCACACGTCATGCTGTATCTACTGACTTCTGGATGTCATGGATGAACAGCGCGAGTTCTGTTTCACATGACAGCTCCTTTCAAAACCCATGTAGAATTCTACAAAGGAGATTTTTCGTCTCCAGGAATGACATAATATTCTAACATAAAATGTGTTCCCAAATTCTTCTGCAAGTTTCCTATGTCAGACAAATAATTTTGTGTATCTGATCGAAGACCCTTCTTGTATATGCGAATGACGTGCGCTTTTTTCCGATCCTTGGGGGTCACTTCGCTTCGGGTGGCCGAGGTGACTGAGGCGCTCCAGTCACGGTCAGCACGGCCACTACGGTCGGGGGTTCGATCCCCCCTCGGGCATGGATATTTGTGCCGTCCTAGTTCGTAAGTAGTTCATAAGAAGTTTGTAAGTTTAGGGACTGATGGCCCCGTAGTTAAGTCCTATAAGCTTGACAAACATTTGAACATTTGATTTGAATATATTTGACTTAGGGATAAGTTTGCCGGCCGCGGTGGCCGAGGGGACTGAGGCGCTCCAGTCACGGTCTGCACGGCCACTACGGTCGGGGGTTCGAATCCCCCCTCGGGCATGGATATTTGTGCCGTCCTAGTTCGTAAGTAGTTCATAAGTAGTTTGTAAGTTTAGGAACTAATGACCCCGTAGTTAAATCCCATAGACTATACAAACATTTGAACTTTTTTTTTTTTTTTTTTTTTTTTTTTGGATAAGTTTCTGTATTACTGAGCGCCTAATTTTATGGTGAAGTAGGCTACTTCCTGCTGTCACGGCGACCCTCCCAGCAAGGCTTTGTGCTGTTCAGGAACGATCATTCTGCGCCCCGCTACTGTCGTGAAGCCTGCGTTCTGTTGCGTCAGCTGCCCTCAGAGAAGACGCTGACGAATGAGCAATATTTGTGAGCGTCTGACGGCTTTCTCCGGCGGCTCATTGGGGTGCGGACAGTGACGGAGTGGCCGGCTGTTACTCTCTCCATCATTGGCCGGCCAGTTCCGGCGCGTCCCGGATGCGCGCCGTGGCACACATCCTGACGTAACGCCGCGCCACTGCCACACTAAACGCCACCTCCACTGCACCACCTAAACACCGACCGCCAGTGCTAACTACTCAGTCATCCAGCATTAGGCTGCAGTTTATTTCATCCACTCTGATAGTATACATTGGAGAGCCAAAGAAAATAGTGCGCCAGCATAATATAGTGTTCGGCCTCAGCTTCTATGTACATCTACATGGGATACTCTGCAAATCACATTTAAGTGCTTGGCAGAGGGTTCATCGAACCACAATTATACTATTTATCTCCCATTCCATTCTCGAATAGCGCGCTGGAAGAAAGAATACCTCAATCTCTCCGTTCGAGCTCTGATTTCTCGTATTTTATTCTGATGGTCATTTCTACCTATATAAGTGGGAGTCAACAATACATTTTCGCATTCGGAGGAGAATGTTGGTGATGGCAGTTTTGTAAGTAGCCCACGCCGCAGCGATAAGCGCCGGTGGCCGAGGGGACTGAGGCGCTCCAGTAACGGTCTACACGGCCGCTACGGTCGGGGGTTCGAATCCCCCTTCGGGCATGGATATTTGTGCCATCCTTAGTCTTAGTTAGTTCATAAGTACTTTGTAAGTTTAGGGACTGATGACCCCGTAGTTAAGTCCCATAAGCTTAACAAACATTTGAACATTTTTTTGAAAACTTGCTGCGTGATGGGGCGGTTTTCCATGAATGTTGCTGTTTATGTACTCATATCTCATGAACTACGTGTCCTACTGTGATACAATTTAGAAGAAACTCTCAAATATATGCGTGTATACTGTCTCTAAATTTTTCTGCGGCTACAATTTGTAGTGTAGAAATTATAAATTGTAACGTCATACCGAGAGCCGTAGTTTTACTCCATAAACAGCGGAAAAGTAGTAAACGATAAACTTTTTTCCTTTCATCATTTTACTATCGTTGCCAGCGAGAAAAAGTTTAAGAAAGGTTTGAAATTATGTTTAAAGTCTGTTGCAAGTCGCTAAGTACTGTCATTCTCATACAGTGTATTTCGAAAGTCTCGCCGCATTATATGGCATTTCTTGCGATTTATATTGGTTATGACGCAATTTCTTTTGAACCATGTGCCGTATGTGATTCTTAACCATGCAGCAATTGTTACCTCACGGTAATGAATGTGTGTACCAAATTTGGTTGAAATCGGTCCAATGGTTTAGGAGAAAATGAGCAGCATTGTCGCAAAATGCAGCAGTTTTTCGCGCATCTCATTGTTTATGACGTCATATCTCGTGACCTAAATACCGTACGTGATTCTTACACTTACGGCCTCATGGATTGAAGCTTACGTGTACAAAATTTCATAAAGATTGGAACAAAACTGAAGATTTGTATGCAACACGTACAAATAAACGGACACTCTGCTTTATATATTAGACTATTCAATCGTCCAGCATTAGGCTGCAGTTTATTTCATCCACTCTTATATTATACATTGGAGAGCTAAAGAAAATAGTGCGCCAGCATAATATAGTGTTCGGCCTCAGCTTCTATGAACATCTACATCTACATGGGATACTCTGCAATTCACAATTAAGTGCCTGGCAGAGGGTTCATCGAACCACCGTTATACTATTTATCTCCCATTCCATTCTCGAATAGCGCGCGGAAAGAAAGAACACCTGAATCTCTCAGTCCGAGCTCTGATTTCTCGTATTTTATTCTGATCGTTATTTCTACCTATGTAAGTGGGAGTCAACAATATATTTTCGCATTCGGAGGAGAATGTTGGCGATTGGAATTTCGTAAGTAGCCCACGCCGCAGCGATAAGCGCCGTTGTTGTAATAATTCCCATCCAAGATCCTGTATCATTTCTGTAACGCTGTTTCCCCTATATCGAGACAATACGAAACGAGCTGCCCTTCTTTGGACTCTTTCGATGTCCTCCGTTAAACCTACCTGATGAGGATCCCACACTGGGCTGTAATACTCCAAAAATGGACGGACAAGCGTAGTGTATGCAGTTTCTTTTGTAGTTCTGTTGCATCTTTTAAGGGTTCTGCCAATAAAACGCAGTCTCTGGATCGCCTTTTCCACGATATTATCTACGTGTTCTTTCATATTTAAGTCTGAAGTAATAGTAATTCCTAGGTATTTTGTGGAGTTTGTGGCCTTCAATTTTGATTGATTTATCTTGTAAACAAAGTTTAACGGATTTCTTTTCATACTCATGTGGACGACGTCACACTTCTCATTATTTAGAGTCTATTGCCAATTCTTACACCATACTGATATCTAATTCAGATCGTTCTGCAGTTGGTTTTGATCTTCAGATGATTTTACTAGACGGTAAATGACGGTGTCATCTGCAAAAACCTAAGAGTGCTTCTTAGACTTCCTCCTAAATCGTTTATGTAAATACGGAACAGCAGAGGACCAATAACACTACCCTGTGGAACGCCCGATATCACCTCTGTTTTAGTCGATGCCTTACCGTAGATTACCACGAACTGTGTCCTCTCTGACACGAAATCCCCTATCCAATCGCAAATTTGGGGTGATATACCATAACCACGCAATTTGATTAAAAGCCTTTTGTGAGGTACGGTGTCAAAAGACTTCTGGAAATCAAGAAATACGGAATCGATAGCACCCATACTTCGTGTCAATAAAGAGCTAGTTGTGTTTCGCATGTTGTGTAAAGCGCTAGGTTGGCAATAGCAGGATTGCCAGAGGCGGGTTTGAACGGTAGTCTTCCCGAAAGCAACTCCAGAAGCATGCTGTCCCCACAACTGCTGTGCCTGGCCTTCATGTCCTCGATACTGGCTCTGGGATGGAGTTGACGTCCAAGCTGGCTCCACACAAGTTCTGTGGGTGACACATTGCCTGTTTCTGGCCGCGGGAGAACCTCAACGTCTCGCAGACAGTTCACAGAGAGACGCGTCCTGTGCAGACGAGTATTGTCCTATTGAAAGCCGCGGTGGAGTAACCGAGCGGTCTAAAGTATCTCGCTGCGGAGCGCTCGGTTGCTCGCTGTAGAGGTTCGAGTCCTCTCTGGGGCATGGGTGTGTGTGTTTGTCCGTAGGTTAGTTTACCTAGGTTCAAGTAGTTTGTAAGCTACGGACTGATGACCACGCAGTTTGGTCCGATAGATTTACAGACATTTGAACATTTTTCCTATTGAAAAATGACACCGCGAATCTGTCGCATGAGTGATAACACACGGAGATGGAAGACAACTGCCACCTATCATTGCACCACACAGTTCTCTCGAGCACTAAATTGAACTTGTACCCGATGATTACCCGCGCCATTACAATAAAAGATAAAATTCTGTGCCTATTCATAACATGGACATCTTCCGATATCAGCGCCATACTCGCCTACAACAACGGATATCAAAAATAGGGCGAAATAGTGATTGGTCTCTGAACACAATACGAAGCAAATAATACAATTCCTTGAGACAATATTGTCTCGTTATATCAAATTTATTAAATATAAGGAGAGGCATTGAATTAAAATTTGTGCTGTGGCCGGGATTCGAACACGGGACCTTCTACCTACTAGGTATTTCTGTTTTGCCGGCCGCGGTGGCCGAGGGGACTGAGGCGCTTCAGTCACGGTCTGCACGGCCACTACGGTCGGGGGTTCGAATCCCCCCTCGGGCATGGATATTTGTGCCGTCCTTAGTTGTAGGTAGTTCATAAGTAGTTTGTAAGTTTAGGGAAAGATGACCCCGTAGTTGAGTCCCTTAAGGGGGAAAAAATATCTGTTTTTTGTTTTTGTTTTTTTGGGGAATGTGCTAATTGCGGTCGATGATCGTGTATATTCGTTGTTGATCGATGTGTTCTTGGCTCAGCTTTTTTATTGCACAGGCGTTCAGCCCTGTGACCGGGCGCGCTGAGCCACGGCGCCTGGAACTAAGTAGGTGTTTTAGACCACTCAGCTAACAAACAGTTGCAGCCAAAGCGATTACACAGTATGTCTTAAAGCACGTCTCCCTCCACACCACATACTTTAATTCTGCCTCATGTTCCCTGTGAAATACGTAGCAAATTGCCAGGACTCTCCTATATTGGAATAGCACCCCAGCAAAGAACGCGAATGGGAACAGAATTAAAGTGTGTGGTGTGGAGGGAGACGTGCTTTAAGACAGTCCGCGTAGTCGCTTTGGCTGCAACTGTTTTTGTTAGCTGAGCGGTTGCCGGGCGCCGTGGCTCAGCGAGCCAGTTTAGGGGGCTGAACGACCTTTGTCATAAAAAGCTGAGCCAACCTTTCAACGAACAAACTGAACGAACGACCGCGAACCATAAATCTAACAGCTGAACTAAAAATAAATAAATAAATAAAAAAATAAAAAAAATAAAAAAAGTTGTCTAAAGCGCCTATCTAGTAAGCTAGTAAGTAGGAGGTCTTTGGTTCGAATCCCGGCCACAGCACAAGTTTTAATTCAATGCCTCTCCTTATATTTAATACCTAAAAATACAAAGCAATCCATCAACAGTCAATCCTTTGCGATCAGAGTCCTTCTCCTATCGTAGCCGTCTGTGTAGTGGTGTTAACGGCATCATACGGACTGGACAGTAATTCTCTGGTACAACTGCTGATAGTTTCTGACCAATGGCGCGGGGTGACATAATGTGTTGCAGGGAGGTCAATAACTTGTTCCCTCGTGACAGGTGCGGATGCGCCTGGTGAACAATACAGGAATCTTCACTTGTGGTAGTCTTTTCTTGTCCACTGGAACCTTCACGAGAAATATAGCCGCGCTCACGTTCGCATGCAGTCCAACATCGGACCACTGTCACATTCGAATGCCCCACAGATTTGGATATTGCCCGATTCTAGCTACCGGCCAGATTGAGACCTACAATGAGGCCCTTCCACGGCCAGATTGAGACCTACAATGAGGCCCTTCCAAACTCTCAGGATCAAATGTTTCTAAAACTATGGGACCAGACTACTTTGGTCATCGATCCTTACTTAAACTAACTTAAACCTAAGACCAATAGACATAACCCTGCCCGAAGGAGGACTCGAACGTCCGGCGGCAGCGGCGGCGCTCTGTCAGGCTCATGGCATCTGCGTGTCCTGCACAGTGATCAATCAACATCTGACGCTCTTCAAGCCACCAACATTGGACGATCCAACAGCAGGTCTGCCAAAAGGTGATAGTGTGGTGTGTGCTAGGACGTTTCGTCTTTGATAGCCATGTAACGGCTAACACTTAGACATTCTGAGTGACAAATTGATGTCAGAAGCTAACTATTTGGATTAGGACTTCCAAACTGGTTTGTCAGGATGGGACCACTGCCTATTTTGCTGCAGCTGTTAGAGTGTAGTTACCTGGCATGTTATGGCTCTGCAGAGCGATCTGTTTTTTAATATTTGTAAAAACACATCTTCTTCAGGTTATCGAGCCAAGATTGTCAATATCTTCAGAAGGTTGAACTGACTATAAGACATTTTCACTTTGGACAACATGTAAAATAAATGGTTTCTCATCAAAATATAAAATGAGTAAAAATACATAGTCAACTTGTTAAAGTACACGTCATCAAAATGGATCATCATATCAGATTAAAAGATAACATATGTCGGAACAGGTAAATCCAAATAAAAAGTTCGATACTGGCGATCTTGGCTCATTAACCTGAAGAAGGTGTATTTTAATTAATGTTAGAGATTGGGTGAATGGCAGTTTTCCTCGCTGAATTGCGAGAAAAGATTATGTGGAGTGGTTCTGTCGGTCAGTCGTTTCTACCCTTGACTTGTTTTTCTGGGGTTCGCCGAAAGAGAAACTTTGCCCAATGAAGATTAGAAATTTAAAGAATCCAATTCTGTCCTTAGTTTGACTCCTTATTGCGTTCCAGGGTTGTGGTTACATGCCATGATCGTCCTACCATAGGTCTGTCTTTATTCCTAGTACTTCCTTTCCCAGATAGTAAGTAATATTAGTACCAATTCTGGCCGCAACTGCTAACTGTCGCCCTAGAGTTTGAATGTTGTGAGCGGTGTCGTTAGTCAGGCATTCTACCACGAAAACTAATGACTCGTCACTAATATCACTTGCTTATCTTCTTCTTTCGAGTAACCGATTTGGAGGGTATGATGAATTAACTTTGGATACTCCAGATTGTGTTAGATTTTCTTTGTTTCCAAATTACTTTCATCCTTTTAAAGTCCTGTTCGCTTTAATCTTGGGTCCAATTTCGCCTAGTTGTTTTCTTTCTCCCCGGAAATACTGTCCTACTGCCGAAATCGCTTGGGTCTCTTGCCACATAGCTGTTTTTTCGTGTAGTAATTAATATAGTACATGTACGAAAGTTGGTTGAAATTTATTTAGGATTGTGTACGGCGTTGTTGGGGGTGTCTTAAACTCCACAGTATTTTCCCCTAATGCATAAGTGGCAGAATGACAATAACAGTAACAATGAAATCCTGGGTTGAATTCAAGGATTTTTTTTTTCACTTGTATTGATCTATTAATGTGAAAAATGTCTCCCATTTTACACTTTTACTGATAAATCGGTTCAAAAATAGGAGGAAGGCAGTGGCACTCCACCTCAATAATTACAAGTAAACCTAGTAAAGTTGGGCATTGTTCGATCAAAGCAAAGTGTTTAGGATAGATACAATTAAGTAGTCATCACCTTCACAGTCCCTAACACAAACTTTTTCTTTCAGAAATAAATATTTATTAAGCGTAGTCTAAATTGTTTCAGAGGTGCCAGAGCTGAGCTTTATTGTAACTGTCACTATTTATCTCTTTCCATTTATATAGGATGTTTCAAAGTCTTCCCATCAAATTTCTAAGGCCCAGAAAAACGACAGGTACAACTAACGTATCCTAGTACAGATATTCGCAATTTTTCCTTTTGTGATGCGATGGTGATAATGCGCAATGGATTCATGAAGGCAGTTCTTGCTCTATCTTCCGATTACGTATTGCCTGTGATATACTTATCGATTGTGACACTGGACACGAATTCAGAAGGACGGTGGTTCAAATACACTTCCAAACATCCTGATTTAGGATTTCTTCGAGTTTCCTAAATCACTCCAGATAAATGACTGGATGGTTCCTTTCGAAGGGCATAGCCGATTTCCTTCTCATCCTTGCACCAAGGCTGGCTGCGGTGGCCGAGGGGACTGAGGCGCGACAGTCACGGTCTGCACGGCCACTACGGTCGGGGGTTCGAATCCCCCCTAGGGCATAGATATTTGTGCCGTCCGTAGTGTTAGCTAGTTGATAAGTAGTTTGTAAGTTTAGGGACTGATGACCCCGTAGTTAAGTCCCATAAGCTATACAACCATTTATACTATTTATACTTGCAGAAAGAACAGAACGTTACCTTTAACTCTAATGATCATGCTGTCTACGGGATGTTAAAGCGTAAGGTTCGTTCGTTTATCGATTGCCATTTTTTATTTGTAGTTGACTGCTGGTGTTTTAGTATACATTGTCATGTTGGGATAGTGAGTGCAGCTGTGAACACTTGACCAAGTGCCAAGCGTCTCGAAACGTGTCGTGACGACTAAAGTGTTATCATATTGACAACTGGTGCGAGATTTTATGATACAAAGTAAATATTAGTTGCAGAGATCACAGACATTTAAGAAGAGAAAAATTTCTTGCTGTTACTATTATTTCCATACTTTGCACTGATTACATGTCAAGTATTGTCAAGAACAATTGAAAATGTTTTTAAAAAAGACGTTGACACTCAAAAGTGTTTATTTAATTTTATTAATTAACTGCTGGGATGTTCTTTGATCAACCATATCAGCAACGGAAGAAGAAACATCTTAAAAGCACGCAGACACTTGGTAGAAAACTGAGCATTTGTATATTGTGTGTTCTTCAAGGGAATTGCACGTTACCTCATGTGAAGCATCACCCTTGGGGCATCTAAGTGTCCTACGGTCGGGGGTTCGAATCCCCCTCGGGCATGGATATTTGTGCCGTCCTTAGTTGTAGGTAGTTCATAAGTAGTTTGTAAGTTTAGGGACTGATGACCCGTAGTTAAGTCCCTTAAGCTTAACAAACATTTGAACATTTGAAATATCTAAGTGTCATTAGGCAGGAATTTTGTTTGTGTATAAAAAGTCAGAGATTAAATAAGGCAAAACATTTGGTGTACTTTGTAATCTTCTCACCTTTTTCCGGAACGACTATAGCTGATCACTAATTTTTTCCTAAATCACGGAAAATTTTATTAGTTCACAGCTTCTATGACAAATCCATTCCACTGTAGGTGAAGATAACAAAAAAAACTTATATGCTGGCTGAAGTCCACTGCGTTGTGAGCTGATGTCGACAGTCACTAATAATGGAATGTATCAGGGACACCTTGAATAAATAACTTTTCGATGATAGTTCCATTGTGGCGGAAACAAACTTATTCAGTTGCGCAACATTATAATGTTCAAAACATCCAGCTGCTTACAGTCTCTCATTCAGGTACAGAGTGACAAAACATGGCTTCCACTCGAACATTTTTCGCGTAACCGCGTAATAAGACTAATGACAATATTTTGTAGTTTTTAATTAAACAACATTCTTTTACTTTAAGTATGCCAAAATACATAAATTAAAATAGTACATTTAGGCTTTAACTATTTATCTCAATGTGTGTATGTGTGTTATGAAATTTATATTTAATGTATTACACAAGGGAGAGTATAAATATCATTTATCGCGACACATTTTCTATAACGTTCAGAGAGATGTGGCAAGTAGCAATACAAAAATCATTGTTGTTCCCGTATCTGTTAAAAAGAATATTGGATTTAAAAAATTGCTTACAGTCGATTTCGAACCCACTACCTTCCACGGCGCAACGTGATGCCGCCAACCTCACGGCTATTCTTGATACGTGGAAAGTAATTACTTCATTATTATTCATGAAAGAGTCTTCTGAAGGTTTTTACACTTGATGCGTCTTTAATTTATAGTTATAAGATATTTTAACAATTATGACGTTTTTGATGAATCTAAAATGCTCAAAAAACAAATATGAAGGGGGAGATGTTGCCTTCACGGGCCATTTTCGAGTGGTACTGTGGCTCTCGCCTCAGGTTATCGTGTAATAATATATTCATAGAAAAAGGCAAATACTTTTGACAAGCTGCACTGTAGATGTGATTGACAAAAGTACTTTACCTTTGTTCGAATATGTCTTGATGTTAAAGGATGTGGTTAGGCAGGAACCAAAAGTACAGCTTAAACTGTCGGGAGAGAAAAAGCAGCGATGACATCTACAGTCTTGCATGTCAAAAGTACTTCGCCCTTTTGTACAAATATATGATATTACACACTTTGATCTTAGCCAAAGGACCGAGAAGCGACATTAGGCGTTATAGTACGATACACCTGAGGCGAGTGCCTTGGTAACAGTGGGAAACGGTTCTACGAATAAAGGCACGTGTTGTCCTCATGGAGAATTTGTGCATGCGCAAGGCAAGGTGCGCAGTAGCTCCATTGTCTTTGCTTTGGGACCATTCGTGCTTAACCGCCAGAGCTTTTGTAGCCAGGAGCTGGTGTCTTACCAGCTCCACGGCCAATGTTAAAAGCGGCGTTTCCCCTCGCCCCTCCCTGCAGCGGAAGCGCCCATATGCTGCCTCCAGGGGGTTCAGAAGAGAATTTGCAGCTCAGCCGCGCATGCGCATTGCAACTCTGCGGCCACTGCCACTTATATTAAGCGGCAGCGCCATGACTCGAACACGTGCTGTCTCTGCGACGTGAAACGTTTCTCATAAGATAAAAATTCTTTTAATGTGCATACATAATGATCTGATAGAAGAACGAAACGAAAACTGATAGTTTGAAAACACTTTTTAATTTAATGATAAATCTGAAGCATTGAATTAAAATTTGTGATACGACTGGGAATCAAACCCGGACCTCCCTGCTTACTAGGCAGACGGCTTACCGCTAGACCACCGCATCACTAGCAGTTAAGGCGCCTCGGAATAGTCTAAGCACGATTTCCTTCACATCACAAACTTTTATTCAGCTACTGTGTTCCACAGAACATTGCCACTGCATTGATATTTATATAACCTTAAACACGAATGTTGCAATATGTTCATTGCCAAGGTGCTATTCCGCTGCATGGAGAGCCTTGGCAGTAATGGCAATGCTCTATGGAACACAGAAGCGCCCGGTCAAGGGGGTTAAACGCTCTCTGTAATAAAAAAGCTGAGCCATTCAACGAACAATCAAGAACGAACCGAAACATGACCAGAAAGCAAATATCTTCATGAGGGGAAAAAAAAGGCGGTAAGACGTCTGCCTAGTAAGCATGGAGGTCTGGGCTCGATTCCCCCGCGCATGGCAAATTTTAATTCAATGTTTCAGATTAATCATTGATGTCTTTGACATATTTGAGGCGAAAATCCATCTCAGGTACTGTATATTTGTATTTATATTGACACTTTTTATTTATTTACTTTTTCACGGTCTTTTTTTTTCTGGGGGTTCACTGAACCAGAGAAGACGAAGGACACGCCGGTATTGCTCCTCACCAAACTTACTTCCATCAATCAATCAACTCATTGTGTATGTAACCTTTTAATCAGATATCTGACTACTGAGTGCAAGCACATCGTTTTGCCAACAAACGGCGGCTTTCAGTGTGGGATTGCTACACTGGCCGCAGTGAGCGGTTAGCCACGATATGAAATGTGAGTTGATTGGTGCATACGGAACGCCGCCGCCTGCCGCCTGGCGCTGGCCTAGAAGCTAATGGAGGACACAGGAAGGTGTCGGGACTTTCGCTGGTGACGGCGAGGAATGCCGGGAACGCGGCGCGGCTTGGCGTCCGCTGAGTCAGCCGGCCAGGGGCCACTTTCCGCCTCTCTGGCGTGGCTGCTCTGTTGACGCGCGGGAGCTTCGGGGAACTGCGAGGGGAGACGAGAAGAGGCGAGAGCGCGGCGAAAGCAGGGGGTAGGCGGGCCGCAAGGGTCACGGGAGCGGACGCCTGCTGGAGCACCCGCTCCAAGAAGCAGTGCCTACGCCGACAACCCTGCTTCCGGAATGTCATGAAAACGGCCGCGGCGGCGTGTGCACCGGTACAGTGCACTCCCGAAAAGAAACACGTCGCGAAAAAAACGTATATAAATAAAAAGTGTTTTTAAACTATCATTCTTCGTTTCGTTTTTCTATAAGATTATTTTATATCCACATTCAAAATATGTTTATCTCATGAGAAACGTTTTACGTCGCTGAGGCAGCACTTATACGAGTAGTAGTGCGGCCGCTTAATATAGGCAGTAGTGGCCGCTGTGTTGCAATGCGCATGCGCGGCTGAGGTTCAAATTCTCTCCTGAACCCCCTGGAGGCAGCATATGGCCGCTCCTGCGGCAGGGAGGTGCGAGGAGAAACGGCGCTTTTATGATTGATGTTGGAGCTGTTACAGACACTAGCTCCTGGTTACTCGAGCTCTGGTGGTTACGCACGAATGTTTCCGAAGCAAAACAATGGAGCTACTGCGCACCTCGTCATGCGCAAGCGCAAATCCTCCATGAAGGCAACATCCGTCCTTCCTTTTTGCTTTTGGCGTATTGAAGATTCATCAGAAACACGTCATATTTCCTAAAATATCTTATAATTATAAATTAAAGATGTATCAAATCCTTCAGAAGATCAATCATGAATAATAATGAAGTTACAGCTTTCCATGTAGCAAGAATAGCCATGTGGGTAGCGCCATTGCTTTACGCTGTCGAAGGTAGTGCGTTCGAGAGCAACTTCGAGCAATTTTTTTAAACCCAGTCTTCTTCTAACAGAAGAAAGAAAGGAAGCTTAGAGTTTAACGTCCAGTCGACAGCTTGGTCATTACAGACGGAGCTTACCTTCGGAGTGTTTGGGTAGGGATGTGGAAGGAAATCGGCCGTGCCCTTTCAAAGGAACTACCCCGGCATTTGCCTGGAGTGATTTGGGAAAATCACGGAAAACCTAAATCAGAATGGCCGGAGGTGCATTTGAACCACCATCTTTTCCACTGTGACACCTGTCTCTGTTTTCTAACAGATACGGTAACATCAATGACTTTGTGTTGTTACTTGCCACACATACTTTGGCCGTTTTTGCAGATGTGCCGCGATTTTGAGGGTAAATGACATTTATACTCTTCGTCGCAACAAACATTGACTGTTTGAAAACATGTGGGTGAGAGCAGCCTTTGCGCAGGTTACGAGGGGGTGCTGCTTACAGTGTCGCGTGACCCTAAGGTAGCTTCTCTCTTCATCGTAAAGGGTTCATTTTGTTACAGTGTAATCAGTTACGTACTGTGTTTTAGTTTTCATGTGCATATTCATATCTTCTTGGTCTTTATTATCAAAGAAAAATGAACAAAGTTCAGTATCTTTTAGAAACAAATTACTCAGCTTTAAGCTTGCAACAAAAGTATGAAATAAAGAAGCTTGTTAGGCCGACGCCTCAACTCGAGTTGAAACAAGTGCAAACAAGCCGAAGTGAGGCATTCTGCACATCTTCTAACGAAAATACCATATATCTAAAGATGGAAAGGGGGTGGGGGGAACGAGGGAAGCAGGGGCGGTATCAAGATTCGGCACTGAGAGAAGTGAACTCCCAGTCATCTCAAGCATCAGTCGCCACTGGGAAACGGTGTCTCACCGCAGACTAACAGACACTCGCGGAAAGTGAAGTTGAAGCGATGCCAGTAGAGAGTAACAGAAGAATGGCATGATACGAACTGATAAGTTTCAGTTTTAATGCTGTTACTTTCACATTTACTAGTCACAAAACGTGGTGGAGAATTTTCTAATACAAATATAAAAACGTCACTAAAGTAATACCATTTCAATCTACACTGCTCAAAACAATTAGGGGATCAGATCAGGTCTCACACACAATTAACATGTGTTGACGTATGTTCTTCAGATATTGATTAAAATTGTAATTTGTGTGAGTACTATATTTTGCTGTATCAATTCTTACTTAAGTTCACATGGCGTGTACTTAGATCAAGGTACCATGGGGCTAAAATAGGGCTACATTCTAGTTGCCCAGTAATGTGGTGTGTGATCACCTTGGACAACCAGTACAGTTGCACACATGAGTCTCATGGACAGTATGAGGTTATCAATCAGCTCTTGAAGGATCTTTGACCATTCTTCCACGAGTACAATATCCAGATCTGCTACCGTTGTGGGAGGTGCTGGTCTGACTGCAATGCGTCTGCCATTAGCATCCCAGACATGCTCAATTGGGTTTAAGTCCGGTGAACAAGCTGGCCACTCCATTTGTTCGATTCCCTCAGCCTGCAGTATGTTGGCCACCAGTGCAGCTCTGTGGGTACGAGCGTTCTCCTCCACCAGAAAGGACTCATCTCCTATGGCACCAGCGTAGGCCAAGACAAAAGGTTGAAGGATGTTGTCCCTATACATCTGAGAAGTCAAAGCGCTATTCTGAACGACACAGAGGTCCGTACGTCCGCCAACACTGAATCCTGCTCACACGATTCATCCACCACCATGATATGCTGATGTTTGCTGCACTTAAGCGGGATTGTTCCGAGTTCCACGTTCTCTCCAGGTCAGGGAACGACGATCGACTGGCTGAACACAAAATCTCGACTCATCTGTGAACAGAACCCGGCGCCATTCCTTATGACTCCAATCCTGATGTTTCTCCACCCAGTTTCTGCGGGCGTTTGGTATCGTGGTTTATAGTCTTTATATTGTGACTAGGAACTCGTGAGAAAATTTAAAAAAATTAAGCATATACATTGTTGATTTTATTTACTTGAGCGCGTAGGATTCTTATACCTTTCTTTTTATCTGTTACTACTCCTTTGTTACAATCTCATGTACTCACTCATTCCATGACCATGGAGACTTCTTCGTCAATTAGGTGCTATAGAACATGATATATATAAATAAATAAAAGGAAAACTACCTTCTCGACTTATCTGCAGCGTGAAAAATATTTAAATCACACAATATTGACGTATTCGTTCTTTTACACGAGTTAACCGTAATTCCCCAGCGCAGTTAATTCTCGAGGGGGTACGCGTACATCTGTAATAGCAAGCTTTCTTGAGGGGAGATGCATGCACGCTAAACTCCAATGACATGTATACGTCGTACATTAGCAGAACATTATTGGATGACATTATGCCACTTGTGATGTTGTATGACATGACATGTATCACGTTACTTTACTTCACATAATGCATAATATAAATGAAATGCCATCACATAATTCATGACATGACATGCTGTACAAATGTTGAAATGTTTGTAGAGCTTATGGGACTTAACTACGGCGTCATCAGTCCCTAAACTTACAAACTACTTATGACATAGCTACTACTAAGGACAGCACAAATATCCATGCCCGAGGGGGGACTCGAACCCCCGACCGTAGTGGCCGTGCAGACTGTGACTGACGCGCCGCAGTACGCTCGGCTACCGCGGCCGGCCGACATGCTGTATTATGACTAACAGTGAGGCGTACTAATTAATTAAATATGGTGTGATATATCATTTTACATTATGCATTGAGTCTAGTCTAAGCGCTATGCATTATGTTACATCACATGACTCATAAGACGCATCACATGTCGCCAAGTGTCGCATCATAACACAAACTGTCAGGATATGGGATGTGTCACACAACATGACTAGCACGTATCACACGATATGAGATGTTACAAGGCAGATGATGTTTGTCGTGCCACAAGATAGAGGGACGTGCCGGCCGCGGTGGCCGATGGGACTAAGGCACTTCCAGAGCGACATTTAGCAGGTGTCGTAACAACCAACAGTTGCAATAGGACGCCGGCCGCGGTGGCCGAGGAGACTGAGGCGCTCCAGTCACGGTCTACACAGCCACTACGGTCGGGGGTTCGAATCCCCCCTCGGGCATGGATATTTGTGCCGTCCTAGTTCGTAAGTAGTTTGTAAGTTTAGGGACTGATGACCCCGTAGTTAAGTCCCATAAGCTTAACACACATTTGAACATTTTTAGACTGGTCAAAACAATTAGGGGATAGGTTGAGATATCTGGATTCTGAAGTATAGTCATTCGTGTCGGTTCTAGGAAGTGTAGACAACAACATTGCTGCAACCAAGATAGTGATAATAACAGAAAGTTGCTACAGAGGGGTTGGTGTTGACTTGTGTTTATCATGCCAAACGAATAACACCAGCAGTTGGGTTCAGGTAGTGCAGTGAGCACGTAGTGCAATGTAACAACAACGTGACTTACCCGCAACTATGGTATGGAGAGCCATAGGAAGGTTGGAAGCGGGACAAACACAGAGGGAGATGGGTGCAGCTATTGGAGTGTCCCAAAGTGTAATTTTCAAGACCTGGACGCGATTTCAGGCGACAGGAACTGTTAAAAGACGGAAATTCCAAGGTACTCCGCGGGCAACATCGGCCAGATATGAATGTTATCTCAGATTAACAGCCCGTCGAAACAGGAGGTTGAATGCAATTCATCTGCAACGCACCTTCCAGGCAGCAACAGAGCGCGCAGTATCAACACAAACAGTCGGAAATCGCCTTCAGGAATGTGGCCTCTAAGCACCGAGGTCTATGGCGTATGTCCAATTAAAACCTTCAGTTTAGAATTGAAAATGCTTGGATCTACAACTAAGATCTTTTAATTCTCATGGCAAGTTGTTATAAATGGATGCGACAGAATACTACACACTTTTCTGCACAAGAGGCAAGAGGGTATGGTCCAAATGCAGATTCGATTTCTGTTTTGTATTAACTGAGTGAAATCTGGTATGTAATGCGAATAACCAGATATTATTAACTGCGAAAACGTCTTAAAGAAAATTTATATTGCGAACTCCCATACTAGTAAACAAGGGTCGACAAGAGGTTCGCGAGCTTACATCACATATTGTTCGACCTCTTTCTGCGCCATAAATACACTTTTTGATTCAGAAAAATTACCCCAAAAAGATAATACTATATGATATAAATGAATGAAAATAAGTAAAGTAGACTACTTTTCGTGTTGACCCAGCACTTTCAGATACCATTCAAATGAGAAACAATGCAGCATTTAGTTTTTGAAGAAGATTCCACGACAGCTTTCTACCTGAATGCTCAGAAATTTGAACTGTTCAGCCTCATTTATCATCTGTCAATTATGTGTAATCAAAATGTCAGTTTTTATCGAACTGTGTGTTAGACACTGTAAAAGCCGAGTTTTACTGTGATTTAGTACCGTACAAATTTATTTTCTACAAATCGTGACTTTGTTTCTAGAACTGCATTATTTGATGTGTGAATTCTTCTCTAACAATGTGGTGTCATCAGCAAACAGAAATACCTGTTATACTAGAAGGCATATCATTTTTATAAATAAGAAACCTGAGTGGCTCTAGAACAGAACCCTGCGGCATCCCCCCCCTCACCTTTACTGTATCCTATTGTGAATGCATATGACAGACATTTTCAAGAATGAAGAGAATTGAAGTAATACTGATTTACTTCTCTTATTCCATAATGTTCCAACTTCTGCAGCAATATTTTGTAATGAAACACCTTAGTTAAAAAAACAAAATGCAGCCTTTTATTTAATTCACCTAGTGGCTCACAGAGAAAAGAGAATATAGTATTTTCAGTTGTTAAACCATTTCTAAAACTGAACTGTACGTTTGACAACAAATTATTTGAACTGAAATGGTCAATTAACTAGAATATACAGCCTTTTCAATAACTTCAGCAATTACTGATGGCATAGAAGTAAGTCTAAAGTTAATATAACACATAAATGAGCTGCATTGGTTTTAATCCTTGGTTTATTAATAACAAATCCATTTCAACAACAAAGTGACCATCATCAGCGCAGATCATCAAGCTGAATAAAAGATAGAAATATACAAAATCTGACCTGTGTACAAAGAAATAATGAAAAAAATCATAAATACATTTTAAATTATGGTTCATACATACCACTCATATGAAGTTGGTTACATATATTAGTACGTTGTAGGATGATATTTTACTGATTTAACAGTGTAAGTAAAAAGTTTAAACTGAGCTCGCGGTTTACAGATTTCACATAGCTGAGCTCGGCGTCTGGGTGTCATTAGGTATAAAGTACTCTAGATTAACCCTTTTCCTTTCTTATAATGTGATTTTACTACTGAGTACTTTAACCTGTCAGAAAATTGACGAACTTGAAAGGTAAAATTACAAATATGGCTAACCACTGGGCTAAACGATGCAGAACAGTACTTTAGTATTCTGGTATATAGTTCACATATCCATAAATGTCTTTAGTGATTTCAGTATCACGGAGAACTATTTCAGCTAATAGTCTGAGAATGCTACACTACTGGCCAATAAAATTGCTACGCCAAGAAGAAATGCAGATGATAAACGGGTATTCATTGGACAAATATATTATACTAGAACTGATATGTAATTACATTTTCACGCAATTTGGGTGCATAGATCCTGAGAAATCAATACCCAGAACAATCACCTCGGGCCGTAATAACGGCCTTGATACGCCAGGGCCAACAGAGCTTGGGCGGCGTGTACAGATACAGAGACCCATGCAGCTTCAACACGATACCACAGTTCATCAAGAGTAGTGACTGGCGTATTGTGAAGAGCCAGTTGCTCGACCCCATTGACCAGACGTTTTCAATTGGTGAGAGATCTGGAGAATGTGCTGGCCAGGGCAGCAGTCGAACATTTTGCGTATCCAGAAAGGCCCGTACAGGACCTGCAACATGCGGTCGTGCATTATCCTGCTGAAATGTAGGGTTTCGCAGGGATCAAATTCAAATGTTCAAATGTTTGTAGAGCTTATGGGACTTAATTGCGGAGTCATCAATCCCTAAACTTACAAACTACTTACTAACTAGCTAATACTAAGGACGGCACAAATATCCACGTTCGGGGGGGGAGTAATTTGCAGTTTGGTCGCATTGCTTAAAAAAATAAAGTGAATTCAGCTCGGAGTATGACGGAATGAGTAGATAATTGTACTAATTATACTTTATGAACCTGATAATATGTTAATTTTTACGTAACTTAATTCTGTGTCCCATTAAAGATACACAGAACTGATCAAATAAACTTTCACTGGGCCTCTCAACTTCTGTTATCAGATTCAGTCATATCAGAGTTCGACCCATTTTCTTTTCTCTCCAGAGGCAATCAGTTTGTTGAAAAAGTTTTGGAAGTAACGAGTCAAACAGGGAAAAACTGCCTTGAAATCTTCAGCTTTCGCCGTCTAGATATTCTTCTTTATGCCATTTTTCTTTCCCTCTTGATGATTCTGCTTTTTGGGCCACTGAAGACTGTCTTCGGAATTCATTACCGAACCACAGACACTGAACGGACACTTACCGAAGAGGAGGCTGAAGCAATCCAACAAAGAATTCGGAGGCGAGATTGCATTCACCTAAAAATAGCCCCTGTCAAATTAAAAAACTATGTTTTTTTTTTTTTTTTTTTAATTTTTGACCTGCATTTCGTCGGTACCAGAAAGGGTTGATTTGATTTTCTCAGGGAAGCCAAAACAGTTTTGGTCCAACCCGCCACTGCCCGCACCGAAACTAAGTTTATTGTGCGGTATCGCTCCCTGTATATCTAGTAAAGCCAACCAATGCCCTTGAACAGTGCAAGGAGTCCCTTTACCAGTTCTTTATTAGACACAATTTCTTCGGGTCTGGTTGTCCCAAATTTTCTGTGCCTTTTACTCTCCAATGCAATGGATTCGAAGATTAGATGTGATGCAGTTTCATCACCGTCGTCACAGATCCTACATTTAGGGTCCTCTTCTGTTATTCCCATTGTATGTAGATGTTTTTTGAAATTCCCATGGCCTGTCAGCAATCCAACCATGAGTCTAATCTCTCTCCTGTTCAGGCCCAGGATTGCAGAGCTTCTTTTAAAACATGGCTTTGTCATCATTACCTTGCCATGTTTTTGTTGATGGACTTTGGTCCAATATTCTATGTGCTGTCTTCTGAGCCAGTTACGTAGCTCCAATTTGATCATTGCCTTGGTGATTGTCAGGACAGGTTCCGGTCCAATAAATGAAGTCTCTGCCCCCATCGTGGCTAATCTGTCAGCATGTTCGTTGCCACTGACACCGAGTGGCCAGGGACCCTCAATAGGTTTACACGATTGCTTTCCCCTAGCTCCACCAGAACCCTGTGACATTCTGCAACAATTTTAGACCTTGTTGCAGGAGCTGCCAGAGATCTCAGGGCTGCCTGGCTGTCTGAATAGACATAGATGCTATACCAGAAATGTTACTGCCGTAAACAAAATAACAGAGAAAAAAGAACTGACAAGGTTTGTTTTTGTTTGTAGTCTTCAATTGTTCAACCAGCCAGGGGCCATGGGTGGGCGATGGTGCAGAAGGCACGTAAGTGCAGACTGCATACCAAGGACTTCCGGGTAGGTGCCCTGAAGTCTATTTAAGACATCCCAGTTCAGCTACCGGCAGCATCAGTCCTACAGCTAGTTGTAGTTGTGGCTGGATGACCCACAGCAAATCGACGATAGGCGAGGACTTCTTCTCATACTATGTAGTATGTCAAACATTGTACATCTGCAGCGGGTGGGCTTACGGCCGCTCGATCCATTCCAGCCGTGACAGAGCATTATTTTTGATCATGTAGGCCACAGAAGCGGCGCAGCGGCATTCCAGACATGGAGCATTGCAGGTCACCACTGTGATGGGCTGACCCTCTTATTGTACTGGGTCGACTATGTTGCATGTCCAGCAACAGACAGCGGTGCTAAGCGAATGGCAAAGAAATTAGCATTAGCAGCACGACGAAGGCTTCCATCACGTCAACTGGATGCCTTTTACATGTGCCAGATTTAATGCGGCGATAGCCTTTGATTGACCACCCGTTAGGGACGCCAGTTTTGGGAAGTAGTGGCGTAACACTTTCTTTTGTTTACGAAGCATAATAGGTGGCCTGTAATACTGACTTATGTATATATTACATGCGTTACAGAATGTTTCAGGTAGGTACTATAATACAATTATGTTCGTTACTTTTTTATTGTTAGATGAGAAACGGTCAGACAGAAAGAACAAAAATATTTAGAAAGTATTGAAATGTATCTATGGAGAAGAATGGAGAAAGTAAAATGGACCGAAAGAATTAGAAATGAGGTATTGAGCACGTTATGAGTGGAAAAGAACTTCATGAGGATTATACAGAAGAGGGAAACAACTTGGGTGGGACACATATTACGCGCGAACTGTCTGCTGCAGAGCTGCACAGGATAGTGGACAGAAAAGTAGAAGGAAAAAGAGAGACAGGAAGAAGAAGGTTTGGTATGTTAACAGATGTGAAGAAAGGAAGAAGCAAATTATGGACTTTCAGTTGATACCTGTGTGAGGGCAGATTTTCTGAAAGAAGGAGTTCAGGGATAACTTTTGTAAAGCTCCTGTTTGTAACTTCATCTTGCAAAACTTTTCAAAGAAGTTGTTTTGCACCCGACAGAAAGACAACAACGAGAAACTCTGTAATGTTGGAGCGCTAGTGTGTCTAAATGGAGTATTCGGCCGAAAAAAGAAATAAACAAATAAGAAGAAAACACGTGGTTGTGACGTCAGCCGCAGAGTTGTCAAACGTAGGTGTGAAATGATTCAAGACGATCTTCACAATCTGCAACATATCCACGACAGCGTTCGACAGGACTTTTGTGACGTCATTAACCCACCTTACACTTCAAGTGAAATTCTGAACTCTGGCCCTTTTTCGGTACGTCTGAAACTTGCTGTTTGAAGTGTCGCCGAAACCAACAGTGACGTCGTAGGGCGACAAGTTTTTGCCCCATTATAGAGCAACATTGTAGGCACCATTGACTCAAATTCCAAACTTCAGTATGGCAATGGAAATAATTAAATGTCTGGAAGATCTAAAAGTGTCCCACTATTTGGTTGACAGTATGAAGATGCTATATGGAACATGTAATGATAGTGCGCAAATAGGACATGGCAAAGAGACAAAGAGAGGAGTTCAGCATGGAAATGGCTCGTCACCACTTTTATCAATGTAATGGATAGAATTCTAAAATACGGAAGCTGTAGATGAGTCAAGAGCATTGGTATTTGCAGATGATGAAATATGGGGGGAACAGAAACAAAAGTACAGGAGAGACTAACTACTTGGGATAGTAAATTTAAGAAATTTATCGTTAAGGTCGGCAAGACCAAGACAGTTGGGATGAGCATAAACAGAGAGGAAACAAGTTCAAATATATATATTTAGAAACAACAAAAGTTGAATCAGTTTCTCACTTTCAGTACTCGGAAGTATGTTCTCCAAGGACAACTCCATCAAACAAGAAATCCTAAACCGGACACAGAAAGCATCAAATTTTTACAAAAAGTTATAAACTAAATTAGGAACAAGAAAATACCTCTGGCAGCGATCTTAACGTTGTATCCTACTTCCTTTGCCTCAGTCCTTATGTATGACATGGAAACATGTATATTGTTAAAATCAATTACTGCAGAGAATTCAAGCAAAAAAAAAATGAGATTTACCATGAGTATGAATCAAAGTAGCAGGAGAGACAGTATAAGAAATTAGATCCCTAGAGAAAAATTTGATATCAGGGTTTCTGTCGCCAACATCCTGGCCAAATGAAAAGTACATTGATACGGCCATGTAATGCACCAGAACAGCTAAAAAATATTTCAAACTAGACGTGGGAGGAAAAAGACAAAGAAGAGGGTCAAGAATACCATGGATAGAGACAGTACGATCAGAAGTGGAGAAGGACGGTTTTTACTCAGGTGACGTACAAGACCAAATGTTGTATCAAGATCGGAAAAGTTGGAGAGCGCTTGCTAGCCACACCAGGAAAATTGGATATGGTAAATTATTTTGATGATGCATAACAATGCCAGACAATTAGGGGTTTTGAAAAGAGACACGTTAGTTGTGTCACACAAAACTACTTTTAGGAAAAGAAAAAAATCCACTACAACTCAAACTCGATTTTTGCCCCTTTGCCGTTTTAAAGATAGCAACTGGGAAAGATCACGTTTTTCTTGCTCTACTTGATACCCGCCTGAATTTAGTGAAACTCTCTCTCTCTCTCTCTCTCTCTCTCTCTCTCTCTCTCTCTCTTGATAGCCATTTTCACCATCTTCGTTGTCATTACGAACTTCCTCGTCGTCGCAAAGATCTCGATCGTTGATGACACTGTCAGATACATTGCATGGCAAAGAAGTGATGCATTCACCAGAAAATTTGCTCTGATATCGATTTAATTCCTTCCAAGTAGCATGACGTTGATAGGTATGTTAAGTGACCAGAGTTGCAATTAGTGTATCAGACAGGCCACCAGACTCTTTGTGTTAGTCCTGTTTAGTCTTGTTACCAGGACTGGCAGGCTATATTATGGGCGCGAACAAGTGTTGTGTGATTGATGCCAACGACATGGAGATGCTACGTACTCTTGTGATATTGTTTCCAGACCATGACATAGTTTGAAATGTGCTTTGTTGTCAAAACTTCCTGGAAGATTAAAACTGTGTGCCAGACCAGGACTCAAACCAAGGACCTTTGCTTTTGTGGGCAAGGGCTATATAGAATGTTATATACGAAAACGGCCCATCCTCACAGCTTTGCTTCCGCCAGTACCTCGCCTCCTACCGTTCAAATTTCACAAAAGTTCTGAGAACCTTGCATGACTAGCACTCCTAAAAGAATGGTTATTCTGGACACGGAGCTTAGCCACAACATAGGGGATGTTTCCAGAATGAAATTTTTCTTCTCCATTGAGTGTTCGCTGATATGAAACTTTCGTGGCAGATTAAACCCGTGTCCTAGATTGGAACTGAAATGCAGGATCTTTCCCTTTCACGATCAAGCGCTCTACTAACTGAGCTACAGAGCACGCCCTATTGTCCGTTTCATATCTGCGCGCACTCTGCTGAAAAGTATGATTTCAGTCTGGAAACATCTCCTTGGCTGTGTCTAAGCCTTCACTCCACAATAACTTTTTTCTGGAGTGCTAGTCCTGCGAGGTTTGCAGAGGGAGGATTAGAAGGTAAGAGGCGAAACAATAGCCAAAGTAATGCTCTGCCGGGTAGAGAGTCGTGCTCGGGTAGCTCGTTATGCACATCACTTGCCCAAGAAAGGTAAAGGTCATGGGTGCGAATCCCAGAGGGGCACAAAAAGTTTCATATCAGCACGTACTCCAATTGTAAAGTAAATATTTCAATGTAGTCCTTATTGCCGTCCTGCTTTTGAACTACTGGTCGCACTGAACAGTTATCTATGTGCTACTCGGATGTGACTTGAGTCAGTGGTGGATTGCAGGGGCATGTGACAGTCGGTATACGAATCATAACTTTCCGCACATCTAGCATATCTGCGCTTGCCTTCTGTGGTTATAGTCTTCCTGAGAAGTTCTCTCATCATTAGTCCGAGACTACAGGCCGTTGGACTAGGAGGTACTGGTTCATGCTGCCATTAAACTCGCGACACAAATGACTGTCTTCAGAGACGTTCCGTGACCAGGAAGCATGGACTGCTAATAAATGGCTTTTTATTACATTCAGCCATGAGTAGTGGTTCTCCACTAACCCGGATTAACCATCGTCGGCGAGTGTTAGAGCGATATTGGAAAAGGGCCCAAAGTCTTGGAGAGGCAGAACCGTGTTTCTCCTGGCAGCATTGTGTAGGTGAGCCATCGCGTATGACAGCAGGTCATGGCTAGTGATCAGTAAAATAACTTTTACTGGCCAACGTTACATGATGTTATTGCTGTGGTCTTCAGTCCGCAGACTAGTTTGATGCAGCTCTCCACACAAACCTGTCCTGTGCACGCCTCTTCATCTGAGAATACGTACGACAACCTACATCCTTTTGAATCTGCCTACTGTATTCGTCCCTCGGTCTCCCTCTACGATTTTTGCCCAACACACTTCCTTCTAATGCTATGTTGATGATTCCTTGATGTCTTAGAATGTGACCCACCAACCTATCCCTTCTCTTACTCAGGATATGCCAGAACTCCTTTTCTGCTCAAGTCTGTTGAGCACCTCCTCATTAATTACGTGATCTACACAACGTATCTTAATCATTCGTCTATAGCACCACTTTTCGAAAGCTTCTATCATCTTTTTGTCTGAAGTCCTTATCGTCCACGTTTCACTACAATACAATGCTACACTCCAAACAAATGTTTTCAGAAAGGACTTCCTAATATTTAAACCAATATTGGATGTCAACAAATTTCGTGTCTTCAGAAACACTTTTCTTCCCATAGACATTCTGCATTTTACATCTTCTTTATTTCAGCCACCATAAATTATCTCGCTACCCAAATAACAAAACTCATCCACCACCCTTATCGTCTCATCACCCAATCTAATTCCTTCAGCATTCCCTGATTTTATGACGCTACATTCCATTACCCTCGTTTTACTCTTGTTAATGTTCATCTTATATCTTCCATTCAAGACACTTTCCATTCCATTTCACTGTTCTTCCAGGTCCTTTGCTGTCTCTGACAGAATTGCAATGTCATCAGCAAGCAGCAAGGTTTTTATTCCCTCTCTATGGACTTTAATTCCCTCTCCAAATTTCTCCTTACATTCCTTCACTGCCTGTTCAATGTACAGATTGAACAACATTGGGGAAAGGCTACAACCCTGTCTTACTCTCTTTCCAACCACTGCGACCCTTTCATGCCCTTTGACTCTAATAATTGCTGTCTGGTTTTTGTACAAGTTGAATATCTTCGCTCCCTATATTTTTTATCCCTGATATCTTCAGAATTTGAAAGAGTGTTTTCCAGTCAACATTGTCGAAAGCTTTCTCCAGATCCACAAATGCTAAAAACGTAGTTTTCACTTTCCTTAACCTATCTCCTTGGATAAGTCGTATTGTATTTGCTCACATGTTCCTACATTTCTCCTAAATCCCAACTGATCTTCCCCAACGTCGGATTTCACCAGTTTTCTCATTCGTCTGTAAATAATTCGTGTTAGTATTTTGCAACCATGACTTGTTAAACTGATAGCTCTGTAATTTTCACATTTGTTTGAACTTGCTTTCTTCGGAATTGGAATCACTATATTGTTATTGAAATCTGAGAGTATTTCCCCTGTCTCATACATCTTGCATACCGGGTGGAAGAATTTCTTCATGACTGGGTCTCCTAAGCGTAATAGCAGCTCAGACGGAACATCATCTACTCCAGGGGCCTTGTTTCTACCCAAATCTTTTAGTGCTCTATAAAATTCTTTACAGGGTATCTTCCTCTATGTCGTCCTCCATTTCTAGAATACTGCCTTCAAGTTTATTTCCTTTGTACAGGCATTCTATATATTCCTTACATCTTTTAGCTCTCCCTTCTTTGCTTAGTAGGGGAAGGTCGGGTAGCCCCGGACGGCGAGTAACCGCGGACGTTTCAATTTCTAAGAAACCAAGCACGTTTCGCTGGCAAGACTGCTTTTGAAATGCGCGCCCTGTGGAGTAAAAATACATGTAAGTCAGTTGTGGCGTAGGTTCCGAGCGAGCTACTCGCAACGGTGAATTTGGTTCGCGCAATAATTTTTCGTCGTTCCTGTTTAACTTCGTTGGCGGTTTTCACCCATAAGAAGAGTTTTTGAAATTAGCATTTGATCTTGCAGAAGCTCTGAAAATCCCTCATAGATTTAATAAGGAGAAGGGTCAACTCCATTTAAAAAAAGGTTTAGAAGAGAGACAGAAAAGGAAATGCAATAAAAAGAACAAGCCGAAAAAACAAAAAAACGCAAATGCACTAAAGAAACGTTTATGGCAAAGACAAATATTCAGTCTCTCCGAAGAGGATCAAGGAAAAGAGACAGAATGCATCACATGTGGAGAAATCTTCGAAGAAGACTGTATTCAGTGCTATAACTGCAAGGACTGGTACCGTGAAAACTTATTTTATGTAGATGCTTGAGATATTTATTACAATTGTATGTTTTCAAGGCCAAGAAACAAGTGGAGTACCACTGAATGCTGTGTCCGGGGCTACCCTCCAAATTTTTTAGTGCCAATAAACTGATTCAAAAGTTTAAGATAATTCATAAAAAATTATTATCTATGCTTAGTTCTTAGTGATATGACTAAAGATGTTACTGGTTTCATTTTACGATGAAAGTTAACACAGAAAAATTGTTTATTGTTGTTTTATTAGCAATTCATTTTTTTGTCCGTGGCTACCCGACCTTCCCCTACTGGTTTTCCATCTGAATTCTTGATACTCATACCGCTGCTTTTCTTGTCTCCAAATATCTCTTTTATTTTCCTGTAGGTGGTATCTATCTTTCCCCTAGTTATACATTATTCTACAGTCTTGCATTTCTACATGACGATGATTCTATTTTTCACGTATTACCTTACATGTGGCATTATCATGGTGCCCTTTTCAAAAGAACAGTGCTCGCCTACATAGTATATGTTTGTCTATGAACAGTGTTCGTGATAATTATGCAGAATATTACGGACAAATCACAACAGTTTAGGTCAGTGTACGTAAGGAGAGACAACGAGACATCAGATGTCCTGAAAGAGGGACGTAACATCATGTAAGGACTGCTCTGGTCCTGTAGACTGCAGTGAAACGCCGTGAAAGTGAGTCTAGAAGTCACTGGCACTCCTTAAGACGCAGGTGACACCAAATCGTTTGCAGAGCGGCAGCCAGTTCCGATCTGTTTGTGGTGCAGGATCTATCGCACAGAGCCTGCTTGAAGTGGTTAAAATCTGGTGGCCATCTCATTCGTTAGAAGTCTGCATGTTCCTGCTACCATCCCCTGGCGTCGTGGGAGCTATGTGGCGGTGCGTTATCGTCTTGAAACACCACAAACAGTCAGGGTGATGGAAGGTCAAACATAGGTGGAGATGGTGTGCAGTCTTATCATGTCGACTACACATCGACCAGCACAGCACTTCCAGAGCGACATTTAGCAGGTGTCGTAACACCCAAAAGTTGCAATAGGACGTGAGGTCAGACCCTATGGCCACCGCAAAGGCCAGTGACCTTTACAACACTGAAGTAACCAGCCACCTGAAAGCCACAGCACTCGAGAGCAGCAGTAAAAAGCATTGTTTGTTGTACTTGCGATACATATAATTGTTTAATAGCAGTTTTCCTTCTGTTCCTCTTCAAGTATGACGTTAAGTACCTTTTGTACTTCCAAATAAACTTGTACTATTAATTAGAATGTATGTTCTTCCTTCGCTTCCAAGTCCGCATCCTTATTGGTGTGCCAGAGGGTATGACATCCCCCAGTAGGTGACTCATCATATGGCCACGAGGATACACATCGGATGGACCAAAAGCAGCTCAACATACTGTGGACCATTCAAAATGCCGTTTGAGACCACAAGACACATACCACCGCCAGGATCCATCGAATCATGTGGTCTGCATGTGATCCTTCTGGCCTCATGGCTTTGTACCATTGTTACAGAGTCCATTCCCAATGACAAATACAAGTTGTTGTCTCCCAATGAGGTTGTGTCAATAGTAGCACCTGTGTGGACATTCGCTCATATACCACATGGAACTCACGTTCCCATGAATTGTACATTAAGAAATGTGCCTAGAATATGCTCTGTTGACTGGAGCCCTGATTTGTTGCACTGTTGGTCCTATATTACTATTGACGATCTACATTTACATCTATACTCTGCAAATCACATTTAAGTGCCTGGCAGAGGGTTCATTAACCACTATCATAACCTTTCTCTACTGGTAGAATTTACGACCTTAAGGTTTGACTGATTTATCGTGTAATTAAAGTTCAGCGTATTTATTTTAGTGGTCATGTGTACTACTTCGCACTTTTCATAATTTAGTGTTAATTGACAATTTTCGAAACCATGTAGAAATTTTGTCTAAATCGCTTTGCAGTTGCTTTTGATCCTTTGTTGACTTCACTAACCGATAAACGACAGCTTCATCAACGAACAGTCTAAGGGAGCTATTCAGATTGTCTCCTAAATTGTTTATAAACCCAAGGAAGAGTAGGAGACCTATAACACTTCTGTTTTACTCGATGAGGTACTGTCAATTACTACGAACTGTGTCCTTCCTGATAGGAAATAGTGAATCCAATCGCACAATTGGGGCGATATTCCATAAGCACGCAATTTCATTAGAAGCCGCTTGTGAGGTGCAGTGGCAAAGCCTTCCAGAAATATGGAATCGATTTGAGATCCCTTGTCGATGGCACTTATCACTTCACGTGAATAAAGGGCAATCTGTGTTTCACAAGAGCGATATTTTCTGAATCCATATTGACTATTGGTTAATTGTTACAGAGGTCAGGTAGTTCATAATATTCGTGAGTACGTGCGTACTTCTCGTGGCGAGCATGGGGCCCCGAGCTAAAGCAGTCTTCCTTCCTTCTTCATTTCCCAGACTGCATTTGCTTCCCCCTCCCCTCCTTTCCTATCCTCACTCCTTCCCCTCCCCACCGGGGGACTGATAACCTCAGTAGTTTAGCCCCCCTAGCCCAACCAAACAACCCCAACCCTTTATTGTCTTTACTGATAACCAGTGATGAATTGTAAATATTATTATTACCTGCTACATATTGCATCGGCGAGTTTTGGGGGCATTTTGTCCCTGTACGTGCTAACACCGTTCGTCGTTGCAATCGTGGCGTCCCCTGGCCTTTATATCTCTGGCACGTCGTCTGCTTCGCCAATGGCGCGACTATCGATGTCTCAACGCCACCGTATCCACGGCAACCATAGGACTCTCCAAGGAGGTTAGAATAAAGGGGGGTGGCATTATCTATGCAGAGCAAATACGTCAGTTGAAGCCTGTCCGCCACCTTGGTCAGTGCTGGATTGCTATTTGTCCGTTAAAACTATGCGTTAAGTTGACCCTCTTACTGTTAATGCACTGGACTGACAGTCACTGCGAAGTGTGTACTTTCTTGAATAAATAGTAATAAATACTCAGCATATTATATTTGAAAACTTAATTTTAACGTCTAATTTGCACTCGTTTAACACGTTGTACATCAAGGCAAAACCGTTGAACGGTTTATTTCTGTTTTAAATGACAAATAACATTAGCTCTACAATACGAACACTTCTCCAAAACTTAGCAATACGGCGGAGGCAGGCTTCACTTTTTCAGCCTAAGGGCGTCTCCCTGTATTCTAACCTCCTTGGGACTCGCTGTATTTTATCTTTGATTTAGACTCTGTCTACGATTTGAATTTTATCATTATTATTACTTACACAATTTCTTTTTATTATTTAATACTTTCAATTTATTTTTATTAATGACATGGCAACTAAGTTTTATAGTTAAAAATGCTATTTTTATATCTATTATGGGTTATTTATAATTTTTATCTCATCTTTTACTGTATGACGCACCTCACTGGTTCACGATGTGCCGATGCTGCAGGCGACGGGCGAGGCATATCCTTTATAACGCACAGCGTTCTCTCGCTAGTTAGCAGTCGCCGCACGCTCATCGCCTGAACATCTACAGCGAGGTATATTGTTTTACTTAATTTTTTGGTCATATATGTAATATGTCGGAGCTATTATACCGGGTGAACAAAAAGTCAGTATAAGTTTGAAAACTTAATAAATCACGGAATAATGAAGATAGGGAGATAAAAAGTTGACACATATGCTTGGAATGACAGGGGGTTTTATGCGGGATGGCGCTCCACCCCATATTGCTAGAAGCGTGAAAGATCTGTTGCGCGCGTCTTTTGGTGATGATCCGTGTGCTCAGCCGCTACTTTCGTCCTGCTTGGCCTCCCAGATCCCCAGACCTCAGACCCTGCGATTATTGGCTTTGGAGTTACCTGTCGCAATTGTATCGTGATCGACCGACGTCTCTAGGGATGCTGAAAGACGACATCCGACGCCAATGCCTCAACGTAACTCCGGACATGCTTTACAGTGCTGTTCACAACTACAGCTATTGTTGAGGAATAATGGTGAACATATTGAGCATTTCCTGTGATGAGCATCATCTTTGCTTTGTCTTAATTTGTTATGCTAATTATTTCTTTTCTGATCAGATGAAGCGCCATCTGTCGGATATTTTTTCAACCTTTTTTTTTATTTTTCTAATAAAACCCCATGGCATTCCAGGCATGTGTGTCAATTTTTACCTCTCTATCTTCATTATTCCGTGATTTATCGAGTTTTCAAATTTACACTGACTTTTTGATCACACGGTATGTTGTTCCTGTTTCCCTCTTTAGCATATTGACTTTTACTTTACAGACGAATCGGTCTGATGATGATCTCAGAATAGATCGCAACCGGTCACCCTGTTATCAAATAAATTATAACATTTTGCTGATGTGACTTATTTTCATTCTGAACATAATACCTCAAACGTGGCTCAGTTGCGGGCATTTCCAGACAGTGTGCTGGCCAGCGAAGTTGCTGCACGTCTTGCAGAGAACGCTGGGATTCACGCACAGTGTGTGGGCGGGCATTATCCTGTTGGAACAACACATCTTAATTTTCCAAGAATGGCAAAAGATCAGGTCTTGCAACATTCTGAATGAGGGTTTTATCTTATCACACCACAGACCATAAGCTTAGGGTTTGGGCCAGCGTGTCATGGACAAATGCACAGTACGAAACAGCATTCGCCATGTCTACATTGTACACGCAACCAATCATCACTTGCAAACAGGCACAATCTGCTTTCCTCGCTGAAGATCACGGTCCGCCATTCTATCTCCCAACTGATCGGCTGATGGCACCATTATAGCCGTGCACTTGGATGCTGTCGAGTGAGCTACGGGCCTGTAGTCTCACGGCTGTTAATTGGTTTACAAAAGACTGTGTTAACACTTCTGGCCTCACAAAGCCTCTTGTCTGAGATGTGAAAGCTGTAGGATCTGCCACTATTGCCCTTACAATATGAGAGTCTTATTAGACGTCTGTGTTGTGTGGATGTCGAGAACCTTATATCAGTGGCGGCTGGTGCTTCAGACGACTGGGGGTTCACTTTCACTTCTTTGAGTGCAGGATGTTGATAGTGGCGTGGCCCCCCTCCTCACTCGGCGTCCAACGAGACAATCTGGCGCATCTCTGGAAGTGGAGCCAGGCGAAAGCGTCTCGGTTTGCCCCCCCCCCCCCTTTTTCGATATATTTTCGTTAAAAGATCTGCAGAATGTCGTACCTCGCCTTGTCTGCAGTTGCTTCAACTCGAGCTGAGGCGTCGGCCTACCAAGCTTCTTTATTTCACACTTTTGTTCCAAGCTTAAATTTGAGTAATTTGGTTTTGAAAGATACTGAACATTGATAATGAACATGAACAACATATGAATATGCACATGAACACTAAAACACAGTAAGTAACTGATTACACTGTGACTGTAACAAAATTAATCTGTTACGATGAAAAGGCAAGCTACCTTCGGGTCACATGACTGTCAGCAGCATCCCCTCCCAATCTTTTGCATGCGCAAAGGCTGCTCTCCCGCATATCTTATTTGTTACAAAGAAGAGTATAAATCTCATTCACTCTCGAAATCGCGTTACATTTCCTAAAACATCCACAATATGTCCTAAGTAACAATAAAAAAAATATTTTTCCCGTATCCGTTAAAAAGAAGATTGGGTAAAAAAAAATATTTTTGCTGTCTGTCTCAAAACCACTACCTTCGACAGTGCAGTACGTTGTCGCTAACCACACGGCTATTCTTGCTAGATGGAGATTAGTGACATCATTATTATTCATGATACCATCTTTTGAAGGCTTTTACAGTTGGCCGGCCGCGGTGGCCGAGGTGACTGAGGCGCTCCAGTCACGGTCAGCACGGCCACTACGGTCGGGGGTTCGAATCCCCCCTCGGGCATGGATATTTGTGCCGTCCTAGTTCGTAAGTAGTTCGTAAGTAGTTCATAAGTAGTTTGTAAGTTTAGGGACTGCTGACCCCGTAGTTAAGTCCCATAAGCTTAACAAAGATTTGAACATTTTTACAGTTGATGCGTCTTTAATTTATAGTTATAAGACCAAATATGACGTGTTTTGTTTTGATGAATCTTCAATGAGCCAAAAGCAAATATGAAGGGGGATGCTGCCTTCATGGTGGATTTGTGCATGCGCAAGGCAAGGTGCGCAGTACAGTAGTTTAGTTGGCTTGCTTCGGGACCATTCGTGCGTAACCGCCAGTGCTCGAGTAGCCAGGACCTGGCGGCTCTACCAGCTTCAACGCCAATCTTAAAAGTGGCGTTTTCCCCTCGAACCTTCCTGCCGCGGGAGCGCCCATATGCTGCCTCCAGGGGGTTCAGAAGAGAATTATAAGCTCAGCCGCATGCGCATTGCAACGCTGTGGCCACTGCCGCCTATTTTAGGTGGCCGCGCTACGACTCGTATACGTTCTGTCTCCGCGACATAAAACGTTTCTCATGCGATAAAACTACTTTGACGTGATAGAAGAACGTGATAGAAGAACGTAACAAAGAATGATAGTTTAGAAACACTTTTTCTTTTACAACGATTTATTCTCTGGGGGTTTATTGAACCATTGAATACATAGGACGCGCCGCACTGCCTTATATGTGGTGTTAGAATGTTCATGTGACCATTGCAACCAGTATCAATGTACAACTGATGCAGCACATCCTAATTATGTCATGTGACAGTTCTCTGAAAGGACCTTTCCTGGACTCTCAGTTGGCTGTACAAAGCACGAATGCGTCTTTGTGACATAGTTCTTGTTTGCTTCAGTGTCGATATCACAGTGAGCCTTATGGCTGTAAACATTAAAGACGACAGACAGATGGCGCTCTGGCAGCTATGCCACTACGCTGTCTGTTGGCGGACGACATTGAAGCCATTATCAATACATCTACTATCCTCCAGGCGGCATCTGCCATTATCGGATCAAAAGCGACATAGTCTTCTTAGGTGTACTTTTTTCCCCTCAAGCAGTAATTTTCTTGTAGAATTCTTTAAATCCTGTACGTCTGTATTTCATGCCAGCCAGTTCGAATAAAAGAATTACTTGTTTGAAGGCTCTTCTGTTACAGAAAAATAACTCATGTTCACGATGACATCTCATGTCAAGGCGCCCCTAATGTAGTGCCCTGACAGTAGTCCAAGCATCTGCTAAGAATCACACGCCTTACTTTTAGCCAATTTATGCATTCAGTTGCTGAATTATTTTCTCCATTCTTTCCTGACTACTGCGATACGTAGCAGTGCATTTCTTTGATTACGTTTGAAGCACTCAGTGACGTACTAGCTTGTTAGTGACGAGACTGAAGAAAAGTTTGGAGGTAAAAATCATTCAGAAACCTAGCGTGTGTATTCGAGTGACATTACCAGATACGATGGCAGACATGTTTTATTTGTTTGTCAGGCACTCTTTTTTATCCTTAAAAACTAGGAATATATTTTTCTATTAATTTTTGATATAAGCTAGTTTTACTTTTTTTCTCTTACTTTGTTTCTGATGGATCTCGGGAGTTTTATCACAAATTAAGGAAGGGCCTCTTGTTCGTTCTGGGCTACGTACCAGCAAGGAAAAGGAACTACAGAGTCGAAAGAATTGTGTTCTTCAATTTCAGTGGTTTTTCTGCAATGTTCCACTTGATTGTAATGTACACTCGCAAATGTTGTAAAGGCATTAACATCCCTTTTATCAGCGAACTTTGTTGCTTTTCCACCTTTAGATTACATATCATCAACTCTGGAATTAATGTTCTTGTGGCATGATTCGACTCGAAACTGTCTAACTGATTTATACAGAACAGGACAGTTTGTGTATCAGGCCCTCCAATCCCTACTACATCCGGAATAAATTACTATTGACGCCACTGCTTAATCAAATGTTGTTTGTTCAAATGTTTGTAATTCTATCGAACCAAACTGCGTGGTCATCAGTCCGTAGCTTACAAACTACTTAAACCTAGGTAAACTAACCTAAGGACAACACACACACCCGTGCCCCAGGGAGGACTCGAACCTCCACGGCGAGCAACCGCGCGCTCCGCAGCGAGACGCTTTAGACCGCTCGGCTACTCCACCGCGGCACTGCTTAATCCACCAGCACCTAGCTTCAATTGGTCTATTACTTTAAATGTATTGAAAGTACTAAAATCAACGAGTTTACGTTTACACTTTGTGAAAGGCACAGCAGCATGATCTGTCACACGAAAATTACAGATGACGCCAACACAGACCGGTAAAAAAATAACGGGAATCGGCAGAACTGGCCATTGGAACGTCTGTTGTTGTTGTGGTCTTCAGTCCGGAGACTGGTTTGATGCAGCTCTCCACAATACCCTATCCTGAGCAAGCCTCTTCATCTCCACATAAGAACGGCAACCTACATCTGTCTGAATCTGCTTACTGTATCCATCTCTTGGTCTTCCTCTGCGATTTTTACCCCACACACTTCCCTCTAATGCTAAATTCACAATTCCTTGATGTCTAAGAATGTGTCCCACCAATTTATCCCTTCTTTTAGTCAAGGTATGCCAGAAATGTCTTTTCTCCCCAATTCTGTTCAGCACCTCCTCATTAGTTACGCGATCCACCCACCTAATCTTCAGCATTCTTCTGTAGCACCATATTTCAAAAGCCTCAATCCTCTTCCTGTCCGCACTGTTTATCGTCCATGTCTCACTCCCATACAAGGCAACACTTCATACAAATGCCCTCAGAAAGGACTTCCTTAGGCTTAAATCAATATTCGATGTTAACAAATTTCTCTTTTTCAAGAACGCTTTTCTACCCATTGCCATTCTGCATTTTATATCCTCTGTACTGCGACCATCATTTGTTATTTTACTGCCCAAGTAACAAAACTCATCTACCTCCTTTATTGCTTCGTTACCTAATCTAATTCCTTCAACATCACCTGATTTTCTTACACTGCACTCCATTACCCTAGTTTTGCTCTTGTTAATCTTCATCTTATATGCACCTTTCAGCACACTGTCCATTCCGTTCAATTGCTCTACCAGGTCCTTTGTTGTCTCTGACAGGACTACAATGTCGTCAGCAAAACGCAATGTTTTTAATTGTTCCCCCTGAACTTTTATTCCTTCACCAAATTTCTCCTTGCTTTCCTTTATAGCTTGTTCAATGTACAAATTGAATAACATTGGGGAAAGGCTACAACCCTGTCTCACTCCCTTCCCAACCACTGCATCCCTTTCCTGCCCTTCAACTCTGACAACCGCTGTCTGGTTTTTGTACAAGTTGTAAATAACCTTGCGCTCCCTATATTTTACTCCTGCTTGCTTCAGAACTTGAAAGAGTTTATTCCAATCAACATTGTCAAAAGCCTTCTCCAAATCTACGAAAGCTAGAAATGTAGGTTTGCCTTTTCTTAATCTATCTTCTAGGATAAGCCGTAAAGTGAGTATTGCCTCCCGAGTTCCTACATTTCTCCTGAACCCAAACTGATCTTCCCCGAGGTCGGCTTCTACCAGTTTTTCCATCCTTCTGTATATAATTCGTGTTAATATTTTGCAACCATGACTTATTAAACTGATGGTTCTGTAGTTTTCACACCTGTCTGCACCTGCTTTCTTTGGAATGGGGATTATAACATTTTTCTTAAAGTCTGAGGGTACTTCGCCTGTCTCATACATCTTACACACCAGGTGAAACAGGTTTGTCATGGCTGGTTCTGCCAGAGACTTCAGTAGCTCTGAGGGAATATCATCTACTCCAGGGGCCTTGTTTCGACTTAGGTCTTTCAGGGCTCTGTCAAATTCTTCTCTCAGTACAGTATCTCCTATTTCATCTTCATCTACATCCTCTTCCCTTCCTACAATATTGTCTCGAAGTTCATTTCCTTTGTAGAGCCCCTCTATATACTCTTTCCACCTTTCAGCTTTCCCTTCTTTGCTGAGAACTGGTTTTCCATCCGTGTCCTTGATATTCATAGAGCTGTTTTTCTTATCTCCAAATGTTTCTTTTATTTTCCTGTAGGCTGCATCTATTTTTCCCCTATTTATACATTCTTCTACATCCTTGCATTTGCCTTCTAGCCATTCCTGCTTAGCCATTTTGCACTTCCTGTCAATCTCATTTCTTAGTCGTCTGTACTCCATTTTGCCTGTTTCATTAACTGCATTTTTATACTTTCTCCTTTCATCGATTAAATTTAGTATCTCCTGTGATATCCAAGGATTCTTTGTAAGTCTTGCCTTCCTACCTATTTTGTCCTCTGCTGCCTTCACTATTTCATCTCTCAATTTTACCCATTCCTCCTCTACTGTTTTATTTTCTCTTGTTTCTGTCAATTGTTGCCTAAAGCTCCCTCTGAAATTCTTAAGAACCTCAGGTTCCTTCAATTTATCCAGGTCCCATCTCCTTATTTTCCTACCTTTTTGTAGTTTCTTCAGTTTCAGCCTACAGTTCATAACCAACAAGTTATGGTCGGAGTCTATATCTGCCCCTGGGTACGTCTTACACTGTAAAACCTGGTTCCGAAATCTATGTCTTACCATTATAAAATCTATCTGGTATCTCCCAGTGTCTCCTGGTCTCTTCCACGTATACAACCTTCTTTTGTGATTCTTGAACCAGGTGTTTGTTATAACTAAATTATGTTCCGTGCAAAATTCTACCAGGCGGCTTCCTCTTTCATTCCTTTTGCCCAGACCATATTCACCTACTATCTTCCCTTCCCTTCCTTGTCCCACTACCGAATTCCAGTCTCCCATAACAATTAAGTTTTCCTCTCCCTTAATTGTCTGAATAATTTCCTTTAGCTCCTCATATATTTCTTCGATTTCCTCATCATCGGCAGAGCTAGTTGGCATATAAACCTGTACTACTGTTGTCGGTGTTGGCTTCGTATCTATCTTGACAATGATAATGCGATCACTGTGCTGGTCATAGTAGTTTACCCGCATTCCTATTTTCTTATTCATTATCAATCCTACTCCTGTGATACCCCCAATTGATTTTGTATTTATAATCCTGTACTCACCTGACCAGAAATCCTGTTCATCCTGCCACCGAACTTCACTAATCCCCACTATATCTAACTTCAACCTATCCATTTCCCTTTTTAAATTTTCTAATTTTCCTACTCTATTAAGGGATCTAACATTCCACGCTCCGACCCGTAGAATGCCAGTACTGTCTTTCCTGATGATCACATCCTCCTGGGTAGTCCCCGCCCGGAGATCCGAATGGGGGACTATTTTACCTCCGGAATATTTTACCCGAGAGGATGCCATCATCATATGTTCATACAGTAGAGCTGCATGTCCTCGGGAAAGGTAACGGCTGTAGTTTCCCCTTGCTTTCAGTCGTTCGCAGTAGCTGTGTGGCAAAGCCACATTAGCTGATGTTACAAGGCCAGCTCAGTCAATCATCCAGACTGTTGCCCCTGTAACTACTGAAAAGGCTGCTGCCCCTCTTCAGGAACCACACGTTTGTCTGGCCTCTCCACAGATACCCCTCCGCTGTGGTTGCACCTACGGTACGGCTATCTGTATCGTTGAGGCACGCAAGCCACCCCACCTCGGCAATGTCTGTGGTTCATGGGAGTGGTGGAACGTCTACATGGTGCAAAAGCAAAAAGAAATTTGCAGATTGGGAAGTTTTCGGTTAAGCGAGATTTTCTTCAATCGATATTTACAATGTCGGTATTGTATTGGAACTAATAGATCACCTACACCCTTATAGGGAATGTTAGAGGATGATGTTTTAAAAATGTAACAGTTTTTAAAGGTTGCAGTTTAGAACATTCAACACTGCTCAAAACAATTAGAGAGTCCGGTGAGATATACACAATATACATATGGCAACGTGTTTTACTTAGATATTGGTTACAGTTGTAATTTATGTGTGACACAGTACGATATTTTGCTGTCTCAACTCTTTACTTGAGGTTTAAATGGCGTTTAATTACAGCGAGGCACCATGAGGCTACCATAATAGTGAAGAGTCGTTCTTGTTGCCTTACAATATGGTGTGTGATCACCTCGGACAGCCAGTACAGTTGCACACCTGTGAGGCATGGACACTATGAGCTTATCAATCTTGACGGATATTTGACCAATCTTTCAGAAGTACAATATCCAGCTCTGCAAGCGTTGTCGGAGGTGCTGGTCTGGCTGCAATGCGTCTGCTAAATGCGATCCCAGACACGGTTAATTCGGTTTAAGTCCAGTGAACAAGCTGACCACTCCACTCGTTGAGTGCCCTCAGCTTCAAGCATGTTGTCCACCAGTGCAGCTCTGTGGGAACGAGCGTTATCGTCCACCAGAAGGAACCCATCTCCTATGGCAACAGCGTAGGCTGCAACAAATGGTGAAAAGATCTAGTCTCGATAGCTCTGAGCGCCATTCTGATCGACATAGAGGTCCTTATTTCCGCCAATATTTCTGAACGACATAGAGGTCCGTACGTCCGCCAATACTGACTCCTGCCCACACGATTCATCCACCAGCATGATATGGTGATGTTACCTGCACGTAAGCAGTATTTCTCCAAGTTCCACATTCTCTCCAGATGAGTAAACCACTATCGTCTTGCTGGACACAAAATCTTGACTCATCTGTGAACAGAATCCAGCGCCATTCGTTACTTCTCCAATCCTGATGTTCCTCTGCCCAGTATCTACAGGCTAAACGGTGTTGTTTTAATGGGACACATATCATAGATCTCCATGCGTAAAGGCCACATTTCCAAAGGCGTTTTCGGACTGTTTGTGTTGATATTGTGCATACTGTTGCTACCTGGAGGGTATGTTGTAGCTGAGTTATATTCAGTCTCCTGTCTCGATGGGCTGGTAACAGGAGATAACGGACACCCATGGACTACGTTGGCCTTGCCTCTTTTTAACGGTTCCTCTTGTCTGAAATCACGTCCAGGTCATGAAAATTACACTTTGAACACTCCAGTAGCTGCAGTCACCTCCCTCTGTGTCTGTCGCGCTTCCAACCTTCTTATGGCTCTCTGTCATAGGTTCAGGAAGTCACATTGTTTTTGTATTGCACTACCTACTAACTACACTATGTGAACCGAACTGCTTGTGTAATTCGTTTGGTAAAGTAAACACAAGTCAACATCAATCCCTCTGCATCAACTTTCTATTATTAACACTATCTCGGTTGCCGTAATGTTATTGTCTCCACTCCAAAGAACTGACAGAAAGATGTCGCTCCATTTTAGTTCATTCTGCTGAAGACAATACTTCAGATCCTAGATACCTCAATTGTTTTGACCAGTGTACAATGAGTGTTATATATTAAATATCGCTTCTACAGCACAATACACTTTGTACACTTCGGAAATCTAAAAGAAACATCAAAATACTGTAAATGGAAAGCTTTTATTCACGGCACAGCAGAGTTGAATCAAGTACTATAAGCCACAGGGGGATGGCCACGTCTGAGGCACCATGGCACGGATTGCACGGCCTCTGCTGCCAGAGGTTCGAGTCATCCATCGGGCGTGTGTGTGTTCCTTACTGTAAGTTACTTTAAAGTAGTGTTTGTTCCATTACTGACGCAAACTCTGAATTTTATTTCAAATATTGTAAACCGAATCTTCGGCTTAATTATTTAAAGTACCATACGGTAAATGTTCAATATGAAGATTACCAACTTCGTTACAGATGTGCAACTCGCCTTTGAAGATATCAAAGCTGTTAAGTATGTGTCGAAAGATCTCATGTGCTGTTCATACTGCTACTGAGAGCACACTGGACTTTAGATAATCTCAGAGGAAGAAGTCAAAGCGGTGAGGCCTACGAAACACACATGCCAAAGGACTGTTCATCCTGTTCCACTTACTGCCTGCGTGAAATTGTCTGCCTGATCATCTTCTAACTGTGCAACTCTTGTCTGTCTCTGCACGTTCAATAACGCGTTATTCAAATTCAGGAGTTCATGATCTTTTTTGCACCTCTCTGATTTGTTGCAGCTGACATGTTCAAATGTTTGTAAATCTATGGGACTTCTTTGGTTATTAGTCCCTAGGTTTACAAACTACTTAAAGCAAGTTAAACTTCGCTAAAAACAACACACACACACACACACACACACACACACACACACACACACACACACACACACACACACACACACATATATATATATATATATATATATATATATATATATATATATATATATGTGTGTGTGTGTGTGTGTGTGTGTGTGTGTGTGTGTGTGTGTGTGTGTGTGTTGTTTTTAGCGTATGTGTATGCCCAGGAGGACTCGAACCTCCGACGGCGAGCATCCAAGCGCTCCGCAACAGCTGACATGGATGCCATAGAGCATAATTGAAATGCTAGGAAGGTATTTGTATGGGTACCTTCTTTCGTACAACCTACGAGTTTCACTTCACTATAACACAAATGCGCCAAACAAGTTTTCCAAGCGACAAAGTACCCTCCACATAGTAATAACAGCACAATAAGCAGCTAATTAAACACATTCTCGTATACTAGCTGTGTATCTACATCTACATCCATACTCCGCAAGCCACCCGACAGTGTGTAGCGGAAGGTACCTTGAGTACCACTGTCGGTTCTCCCTCCTATTCCAGTCATGTATTGTTCGGTATGCCTCTGTGTGGGCCCTAATCTCTCTGATTTTATCCTCATGATCTCTTCACGAGATATACGTAGGAGGGAGGAATATACTGCTAGACTCCTCGGTAAAGATATGTTCTCGAAATTTCGATAGAAGCCGTACCGAGCGACAGAGCGTCTCTCCTGCAGAGTCTTGCACTGGAGTTTATCGATCATCTCCGTAATGCTTTCATGATTACTAAATGATCCTGTAACGAACCGCGCAGCTCTCCGTTGGATCTTCTCTACTTTCTCTGTCAACCCCACCTGGTACGGATCCCACACTGGTGAGCAGGATTCAAGCAGTGGACGAACAAGTGTACTGTAACCTACTTCCTTTGTGTTCGGACTGCATTTACTTAGGATTCTTCCAATGGAGTCTGGCATCTGCTTTACCGACGATTGATATTATATGGTCGTTCCATTTTAAATTTCTCCTAATGCCTACTCCCAGATAGTTTATGGAATTAACTGCTTCCAGTTGCTGACCTGCTATAGTGTAGCTAAATGATACAGGATCTTTCTTTCTATGTATTCGTTGTTGTTGTTGTTTGTTAAGCTTATGGGACTTAACTACGGGGTCATCAGTCCCTAAACTTACAAACTACTTACGATCTACCTTATACTAAGGACGGCACAAATATCCATGCCCGAGGGGTGATTCGAACCCCCGACCGTAGTGGCCGTGCAGACCGTGACTGGAGCGCCTCAGTCCCCGCGGCCGGCTCTATGTATTCGCAGCGCATTACGCAACTTGACATTAGATTCAACTGCCATTTCCTGCACCATGCGTCAATTCGATGCAGATCCTCCTGCATTTCAATACAATTTCCCATTGTTACAACCCCTCTATATACTACAGTATCATCTGCAAAAAGCCTCAGTTAACATCCAATGTTATCCGCAAGGTCATATATATATATATATATATATATATATATATATATATATATATATATATATTGTGAACAGCAACGGACCCACGACACTCCCCTGTGGCACACCTGACATTACTCATACTTCGGAAGTCTTCTTTCCATAGAGAGTGACAAACTGCATTCTGCTATCTAGGAACTCCTGAATCCAATCACACAATTGGTCAGATAGACCATATGCTCTTACTTTGTTCTTTAATCGAACGCCTTGAGGAAGTCAAGAAACACTAGCGTGCGAAAGTGGTTAAGTGAAGGATGACAATCACGATGTAAACAACCTCTTGAACAAAGGCTCGGGTACACTATACAGCTGTGTGTTTACAATCTGCCATCTACAGCAAGAACTTACTATCAATCGATTGAACCGACTCATATCTCATTGGAGTATTGCTGTAGGAACTTTCACATTTTCCGTTATAGGTTGCTTATTGGAAAACTTTCCCCATTTAATTCTCTACAATCATCAACATTTTTAAAGCGTCATATGTAACACCCTGTATTGTAAAAAAAAAAAAAAAAAAAAAAAAGACTGTATGAATCTTCTAATTAGTGAATCAGTTAATATAGGATGCTAGATTGGCTAGCAACGTGATATTCTCAACAAACGTGTTATGCATTTTACGCGTGTTGAAACGAATCAGATAAACAACACAATAAAGTAAGTCAAATGATTACATTTACCAGTAACATGTATTTTTTTGATTGAACAGAGTTTCGGTGGTAGGATATACTTTTATTTATAACTTGGTTTACCTTCGTGAGGAATCTTCAGATAATTTTATGGAGTAATAACAAATAACAAAGTAAGAGTATGCTCATAATACCCACCAACTGAAAAACATGAAAGATTATTACTTACCTTCAAAACGTTTTGGTTCACATCACTGTAAAAACGTGAAAAGGACTCTGTGCTACAATGAAGCACGAGTCATAACAAAAATGGAGACTGACTCGGCAAAAAAATAAATAAATAAATAAATAAAAATAGCGTATAACAACTGCATAAAATACTAAACAAATCATGAAATTGGAAGGGAGGTTAGCTTAAATGGAATCATGTTAGCATGCCATAATGATGCAGTGGTAGGACCATACACCCAAACTTATATATAAACGACACATTATCACAATATAAGGCGCCTTGCTGCAAAGCGCGCGGATGCTCGCCGTCGGGGGTTCGAATCCTCCCTCGGGTATGAGTGTGTGTGTTGTCCTTAGTGTAAGTCTGGGGACTGATGACCATAGCAGTCTGGTCCAATAGGTTTACAAACATTTGAACATGTGATTACAATATAAACAAAGTTGTCACCGCAACTCTACGGCAAGACCGTCGAGAGGTGGCAGCCAAAGCAGATACATGAGTGTAAATATATCTTAGACGTGCTAAAATATGATGCAATAAAGAAGTTACAGTCACAAATTACATGTGTTCTAAGAGCGCAAGCTTGAGATGTTCAAAATATATACGAATAATCAACAAATATATTTAGGCCTATGTAAAACGTTTGATAAGCACAGATGATGCCCGTCATCCCAATATACGAGAATGAAAGGAAATTATAAAAGAGCAATCCACATTCGACTTGTAGAATATGTCTGAGAATAAAACAGTAACGGAAGGGTCTTAGGACCTCAAACAACAAGACCAAAAAATCACTCACTAAACAGTTTATTTTTTAAGGTGGAGTGGAGACCATTCCAGTTTTAAGTTAATACACTAGCGTTCAAAACTTAAGCATAATCACTTAACGAGGACGTACCTCCTTAAAAGAATGTCAAAAGGCTTGCTGAACAAACTGAAGCTTAATTACACACCAATTGTCACACAAGTGTTAGAGAGGTTCTGATAGCTAAGGTACACCTCATACAATTGTCATCCACAACAAAAGAAGCTGTTAACCTGGTGTGTGGTAATCCCTAACGGCTACACTTTACAGACGATCTACGGCTCTCTTGCCAATCGATCCCATCCCTTGGAGAGTCCTTGGTGGAGACTGAGTAGAAGAACATGTAATTGCAGTAGCTCATACCCCTATCTTTGAGCGATAACCCTCGGACCATCAAGGAAAATGTGCAGGTCCACAAGGCGGTTCCACATGATGCCTCCACACACCATGACGCCACCACCACCGTGCCAGTCCCTTTCCACGATGTTAATGTGGTCGTATCAGCTACCACGTTCTCTCCAGATTAAATGTGCGACATGACCATTATGCAAACTGAAGCATGATTCATCTGTGAAGAGTACATTCCTTCCTTCTTTCTTTCATGGTCCAGTTTCGATGTTGCTGACTCCACAGTAGACGAGCCCGTCTCTGCGCAGGAGTGGACGGGACGTATGGCAACAGGCCTGCCATTTTGAGCCTCTGGTACAGTTTAGCGAGAAATTGCAATCCCTGAGGCAGCTGCAAGACCTGCAGACAATTGTCGTGTAGGTGCATTTCGATTTCATCAAGGAGTGATATTGGTCCTGCAGAGTGTATCAGAATCGTTCTGAAAACCTGGAAATGACACTTTGTGGCAAATTCAAGGCTAATGAAACTTTGGTCTGTGTATGGCCCAAAGAGATAGACTACCATAGAGAGGCAACACCGCGACCAGAGTGAAGCAAACTGAACAACCGTCCGCCATGTTATCGGGAGTCTAGAGGGGCGTGTTACATGACAGTAGGTTAGAATATTATTAAAATATGAAGCCCCGTTTACACCGAAGCGAACACAAGCGAACGAGCAGCAGCTAACGAGCATTCACACTAGTGTAAACGCTATGCGCGCGCTGTTCGGTCACGCACGGCTCGCATTCGCAAGTGCTCGCTTGTGATCCGCTGGGTGTCGGTTCCAGGGCGAACCATCAAAGGAAGTTCGCGTCCTCTCCGCTTCAGCGCTAGCGTATGCGACAAACTGCGTATGCTCGCCTTGCGGCAGTGTTCTGTTTTCTCTTCCGTTCGCTCCGGTGTAAATAATTATTCGCAAGTACAAGCCAATGCGTGCGCGCAGAGGCGAATTCCTGGCGAATGCGGATTCGCCTGTGTTCGCTCGTGTTCGCTACGAGTAAACGGGGCTTAACTGTTTACGCCTTTCAGTTTTAGCCAGAACAATTTTGCCGCCGTGTATAGTGCGTAAACGCTTTATATACATCGTTTCTCGAAAGTTTCAGAAGCTTTATTTTAAGTACAGCACTCCCGACGATCAGCAGCATTTGCAACTGAACGATATGGCCTGCGAGACAAATTTACGTTTCTTTTTGTACATCGTTTCCAACAGAAAATTTTCGAAAACTGGTAGACGTTTCAGAGACTAACGTTTTACTGTAAGATTACGTTAATTTCATTTAATGTTAGAAGCAGGAACTATTGCATGGGCCAAGGAAATACAATCCCACACTGGAGCTTCATACATAAGCCAGTAGAATATGCAATGAAGTTTGTAGTTTGTCGTACGTTTAACGAAGTACTAGTCAGTTTTATGCTTGTCTTTCTCATGAATCAGATTTCGGTACTCTGAATCAAAATACAAGGAAACTACCATTAGCGAATGTCTTTATTTGGAATTTACCTTGCCGTTTCAAAACAAATGTTCAAATGTTTGTTAAGCTTAAGGGACTTAACTGCCGGGTCATCAGTCCCTAAACTTACAAACTTCTATGAACTACCTTACACTAAAGACGACACAAGCATCCATGGCCGAGGGAGGATTCGAACTCCTGACCGTAGCGGCCGTGCAGACTGTGAATCGCGCGCCGCAGACCGCTCGGCCACCGCGGCCGGCCTTGCCGTTTCAGCTTTTATGATGAAAAGTGCGTTAAATATTGTCGCGTTGAAATTGAAGCAGGCTTGACTTCGAAGGCAGGGTTGTCGAGTGAACACAGCGCTTATACTGAAAGCAGGTTTATTGCGAACTGAAATGTAAACGCACTGACTACCTCTCTGCTAATTATACACAGACAGAATGTACCAGAAATTAGGAGAATAGGTAACATAAGAAACACGTAGAAATTACAAGTGGACATAAGAAGCATGCAGAACATTCTGGAAATGTTAATTACAAAAAAATAATTTTTGGTCGGGAACGGGATTGAACCGGCGACATAGTCCGTGACGCTACCCCTTGCGCCACGCCGGCACTTGATTGACGTGGATCTCGCGACAATTTATTCAGCCTTACTTCCTTCACTTCATACATAAAACTTTATTTCAAGATTTGAAGGACAAATACGAGTGCTTCGTGTCGAAAACCAATTCTCTCTTCTCATTGCAACAACCCATTTCTTCTTCAGTAGCTTGTTTTCTACGGAAACCTTGGATAAAATCTGTTTAACTTTATCAACATTTAACTCAAATGTGCAAAACAATTAACACATTACTCTTTTGAAATAAGAGATATTCGCAGTATTTTTGCATCTGCTGGTACAGTAATACGTTACACAAACATTAGGCATGATTTCTTAAAGAACTACTCTACTCTCACTTGGTCGCACACGTACTACTGTCTCGATTTCAGAAAGCCACTGCCCGACTTCCGATAATATGGCGACTAGTAGTACAGCGTAGCACCACAGAAAGCGCTAAATATCGTGTCATCGCCCCTCTATGTTTATTCTATCTGCTTGGTCTGGCCTGCTTCAAGGCGGACCAGTATTCTGCCCTGCAGAACAGGGTCCAAATGGCATCGTTGTGGCATTATGCAGTTCCTTTACCATGAGACTACACTTCGCTCACAGTAACAGGACAGAAACGAGTGGAAAAATTAGCAGTCTAAGGCAAAGGCCTCGTTGACCCTGCAGTTAAGCCACTAACCCAATCATGGATACTCCCTTACTATACAGAGAACACAGGTATGGCTGGTAGGTAAATACGAGGCGCGTCCAGAAAGTAAGTTCCGTTTGGTTATATAAAACGAAAGGGTACAAAAAAAAAGTGTTTCTTCAGTTTCTCCCGGCGTATTTCATAATCAAAATATCCACGGGTGTACTGCCGGTCTATAGTGTCCAACGGGCACAATATTTTGGCGATCATACATGTCGCCATCATCAGGTGAACTGACGGATGAGCTACTAGCAACGCGCCGGCAAGGAAATCGGCACGCTACGGCCGCTCGAAGGGAACTGGGTTCTAGCCCGGTAGCGAGCCATTTAAATACCCTCGGCCTGCGGAGCGACTCCTCCGCGGTCCGCGCCCCGAGCCGCGGCCGCGCAGTGGAACCGATTGCGACGGCGTCTGAGATGACGGCGGTGTGAGGGCTCTGTCCGCCGTGGTCGTCACTTCGTTACGTTTGCTAGATTTACTCTTAATTAACCCAGTCGCTGGTTCCCAAGCTTTGCTAAGATTACAGCCATAGTCACGGTTTATGAAGTCGTCACTTGTGCGAATTTTCAACGACGTAGTCCCAGTAACTCGACGTCTGTACCAGAATCCTAGTGCGTTCATACTCCATCGCATGATTCTCCGACAAACAATGTTCAGCGACCGCCGACTTGCTCGGATACATCAATAGTGTGTGCTTCTGGTGTTCAACGCATCGATCCTCGACGGTACGCATCGTATGTCCAATATATGACTTTCCACACTGACACGGAATCTGGTACACGCCGGCCGTCCTCAAACCGAGATCATCTTTGGCGCTCCCCACCAGTGCACGAATTTTATTCGGCAGACAAAAAACAGTTCCAACCTGGTGTTACTTTCAAAATGCGGGCGACCTTCCCCGAGAGTGCGCCGGTATATGGAACGAACGCAGTGCCTAGATCCTCCCTCATGTTTTCATCCGTTTCAAAAAACAAGTTCAAATGTTTGTAGAACTTAAGGGACTTAACTACGGGGTCATCAGTCCCTAAGCTTACAAACTACTTATGAACTAGCTAAGACTAAGGACGGCACAAATATCCATGCCCAAGGGGGGATTGAGAACTCCCGATCGCAGTGGCCGTGCAGACCGTGACTGGAGCGCCTCAGTCTCCTCGGCCACCGCGGCCGGCGCATCCGTTTCCACAGGTTGTGATGTAGTGGTTGGGCGGATAGCCCGCTGAATCTGCCCCTCTGAGTACCCATTTTTTTTCTAAATACAGTTCTCAGGTGTTCTAATTCCTGGGGTAGACTCTCTGCGTCGGAGATAGTGCGCGTCCTATGTACTAGAGTTTTAAGTACCCCATTCCTCTGTGAAAGGTGGTGACAGCTGTCTGCGTGTAAATACAGATCAGTGTGCGTTGTCTTCCGATATACACTATGACCCAGGGTGCCGCCAGCTCTTCTCTTGACCAAGACGTCAAGGAACGGCAATTTACCCTCCGTTTCAGTCTCCATAGTGAATTTGATGTTGGGGTGTATGGAGTTCAGATGTGTAAGGAAATCAAGGAGTTTATCCATACCATGTGGCCAGATGACGAAAGTGTCGTCCACGTAACGGAAAAAGCAAGTAGTTTTCCATTCAGATGACTCCAGGGCTTCCTCCTCGAAATTCTCCATTTACAAATTTGCGACTACAGGGGAGAGTGGGCTACCCATGACCTACTTAAACTAACCTAAGGACATACAATGTTGGCTTTCACGGTAGGAGTTGTCATAACTTGAAACTTCCGGGCTGGGATGCTGTGGTCCATGCGTAAAACTTTCCCCTGACGTTTCGCTTTGGACTGCGGAAGGCATCCTCGGAGGTGAAGCAGCAAACTGACACAAAATGCCACTTTCAAAATCCAAAAGCTTTGTGGCGTTAGATGACGCCAGAGCTTCCTCCTCGAAATTCTCCATGTACAAATTTGCGACCATAGGGGAGAGTGGGCTACCCATGGCGACTCCCTCCGTTTGTTCGTAGTATTCGCCATTGAAAAGAAAATACGTGGAGGTCAAGACATACCTAAAAAGTTCGGTGGTCTTCTCGTCAAACTTCTGACCAATCAAATCTAGTGACTCTCGAAGGGGCACGCTCGTAAACAACGAAACGACGTCAAAACTCACCATGATATCTGACTCATCCAGCCTGAAGCTGTTAAGGCGTTTAACAAAATCCACGGAATTACGGATGTGATGAGGGCATTTACCCACATAAGGACTTAATATTCCCGTCAAGTATTTGGCCAACAAATATGTAGGTGCTCTGATGTTACTGACAATGTGTTACTGACAATGGGACGTAACGGCACCTCATCTTTGTGAACCTTAGGGAGTCCATAAAGTATTAACGGTACAGGACCTTGAGGTAGCAGTTTCTTGGCGACACCCTCCGGTAAATCCGCATCCTTGAGAAGCGCCCTCGTCTTGTTTTCCACCTTCTTTGTGGGGTCAACGCTGATCTTCCGGTAGGAATCGTCATTTAGCAGGCTCTGCATCTTTTCAGTGTAGTCCTTATGGGAGACAACAACCGTAGCATTGCCTTTGTCAGCCGGTAAGACAACAAATTCAGGGCGCTCCCTCAGGTCACGAATGGCCGCCCTCTCTTTACTAGTGATGTTCGACTTCATGGGCTTGGATTTCGTCAACGCACGACAAGTTTCACGACGTATTTCCTCAGCTGATTCATGCGGAAATCGAGCTGCAATCTGTTCAACAGCACTAATAATTTCTGCGACCGGTGTGAACTTGGGGGTAGGAGTAAAGTTGAGTCCTTTCTCCAAAACCGAGACCGCATCATCACGTAAGTCCATGCCACTGAGATTGATGACAGGGCGCTTCTCAAGGACACGGATTTACCAGAGGGTGTCACCAAAAACTGCTACCTCAAGATCCAGTACCGCCAAGACGTTACGGACTCCCTAAGGTTCACAAAGATGGAGTGCCATTACGCCCCATTGTCAGTATCATCGGAGCACCTATATATTTGTTGGCCAAATACTTGAGGGGAATATTAAGTCCCTATGTGGGTAAATGCCCTCATCACACCCGTAATTCCGTGGATTTTGTTGAACGCCTTGGCAGCTTCAGGCTGGATGAGTCCGATATCATAGTGAGTTTTAACGTAGTTTCGTTGTTTACGAGGATACCCCTTCTAGAGTCACTAGATTTGATTGGTCAGAAGTCTGACGAGAAGACCACGGAACTTTTTAGGCATGTCTTGACCTCCACATATTTTCTTTTTAATGGCGAATACTACAAACAAACGGAGGGAGTCGCAATGGGTAGTCCACTCTCCCCTGTGGTCGCAAATTTGTACATGGAGAACTTCGAGGAGGAAGCCTTGGCGTCATCTGAATGGAAACCTACTTGCTTTTTCCGTTACGTGGACGACACTTTCGTCATCTGGCCACATGGTATGGATACACTCCTTGACACATCTGAACTTCATACACCCCAACATCAAATTCACTATGGAGACAGAAACGGAGGGTGAATTGCCGTCCCTTGACGTCTTGGTCAAGAGAAGAGCTGATGGCACCCTGGATCATGGTGTGTAACGGAAGACAACGCACACTCATCTGTATCTACACGCAGACAGTTGTCACCACCCTTCACAGAAGAAAGAGGTACTTGAAACTCTAGTACATAGGGCGCACACTATCTCCGACGCAGAGAGTCTACCCCAGGAATTGGAACACCTGGGAACTGTATTCCGATAAAAATGGGTACTCAGAGTGGCAGATTCAGCAGGGCTCTCCGCCCAACCACTACAGCACAACCTGTGGAAACGGATGAAAACCGAGGGAGGAGGTAGACACTGCATTTATTCCATATACCGGCACACTCTGAGGCAAGGTCGCCCGCATTTTGAAGAAACACCAAGTTGGAACTGTCTTTTGTTTGAGGAAGGCCGGCGTGTACCAGATTCCTTGTCAGTGTGACAAGTCATATATTGGACAGACGATGCGTACCGTCGAGGATAGATGCATTGAACACCAGAAGCACACACGATTGATGTATCCGATCAAGTGGGCGGTCGCTGAACATTGTTTGTCGGAGAATCACGCGATGGAGTATGAACGCACTAGGATTCTGGTACAGACGTCGAGATACTGGGACTGCGTCAGTAGAGAGGCCATTGAAATTCGCACTAGTGACGACCTCATAAACCGCGACTGTGGCTATAATCTTAGCAAAGCATGGGAATCAGCGATTGGGTTAATTAAGAGTAAATCTAGCAAACGTAACGTAGTGACGACCCCGGCGGACAGAGCCCTCACATCGACGTCCTCTCAGACGCCGTCGCAATCGGTTCCATTGCGTGACCGCGGCGCGGGGCGCGGACCACGGAGGGGTCGCTCCGCGGGCCGAGGGTACTCAAATCGCCTGCCACCGGGTTAGAACCCAGTTCCTTTCGAGCCGCCGTATCGTTCGGATCTCCGTGCCGGCGCATTTCCAGGAGCTCATTCCGTCAGTTCACCTGATGATGGCGACACGTGTGATCGCTGAAATATTGTGCCCGTTGGACACTATAGACCGGCAGTACAACCGTGGATATTTTGATTATCAAATACGCAGGTAGAAACTCAAGAATCACAAAATATCGAATGTTTGTTAATCTGTTGTTGTTGTTGTGGTCTTCAGTCCGGAGACTGGTTTTAATGCAGCTCTCCACAATACCCTATCCTGAGCAAGCCTCTTCATCTCCACATAAGAACGGCAACCCACATCTGTCTGAATCTGCTTACTGTATCCATCTCTTGGTCTTCCTCTGCGATTTTTTCCCCATACACTTCCCTCCAACGCTAAATTCACAATTCCTTGATGTCTAAGAATGTGTCCCACCAATCTATCCCTTCTTTTAGTCAAGGTATGCCAGAAATTCCTTTTCTCCCCTATTCTGTTCAGTACCTCTCATTAGTTACGCGATCCACCCACCTAATCTTCAGCATTCTTCTGTAGCACCATATTTCAAAAGCCTCAATCCTCTTCCTGTCCGCACCGCTTATCGTCCATGTTTCACTTCCATACAAGGCAACACTCCATACAAATGCCTTCAGAAAGGACTTCCTTAGGTTTAAATCAATATTCGATGTTAACAAATTTCTCTTTTTCAAGAATGCTTTTCTACCCATTGCCATTCTGCATTTTATATCCTCTGTACTGCGACCATCATTTGTTATTTTACTGCCCAAGTAACAAAACTCATCTACCTCCTTTATCGCTTCGTTTCCCAATCTAATTCCTTCAGCATCACCTGATTTTCTTACACTGCACTCCATTACCCTAGTTTTGCTCTTGTTAATGTTCATCTTATATGCACCTTTCAGCACACTGTTCATTCCGTTCAACTGCTCTTCCAGATCCTTTGCTGTCTCTGCCAGAATTACTATGTCGTCGGCAAAACGGAATGTTTTTAATTCTTCCCCCTGAACTTTAATTCCTTCGCCAAATTTCTCCTTGCTTTCCTTTATAGCTTGCTCAATGTACAAATTGAACAACAATGGAGAAAGACTACAACCCTGTCTCACTCCCTTTCCAACCACTGCATCCCTTTCATGCCCTTCAACTCTGACAACCGCTGTCTGGTTTTTGTACAAGTTGTAAATAACCTTACGTTCCCTATATTTTACTCCTGCTTGCTTCAGAACTTTAAAGAGTTTATTCCAATCAACATTGTCAAAAGCCTTCTCCAAATCTACAAAAGCTAGAAATGTAGGTTTGCCTTTTCTTAATCTATCTTCTAGGATAAGCCGTAAAGTCAGTATTGCCTCCCGTGTTCCTACATTTCTCCTGAACCCAAACTGATCTTCCCCGAGGTCGGCTTCTACCAGCTTCTCCATCCTTCTGTATATAATTCGCGTTAATATTTTGCAACCATGACTTATTAAACTGATGGTTCTGTAGTTTTCACACCTGTCTGCACCTGCTTTCTTAGGGATGGGGATTATAACATTTTTCTTAAAGTCTGAGGGTATTTCACCTGTCTCATACATCTTACACACCAGGTGAAACAATTTTGTCATGGCTGGTTCTCCCAGAGACTTCAGTAGCTCTGAGGGAATATCATCTACTCCAGGCGCCTTGTTTCGACTTTGGTCTTTCAGGGCTCTGTCAAATTCTTCTCTCAGTACAGTATCTCCTATTTCATCTTCATCTACATCCTCTTCCCTTCCTACAATATTGTCTCGAAGTTCATTTCCTTTGTAGAGCCCCTCTATATACTCCTTCCACCTTTCAGCTTTCCCTTCTTTGCTGAGAACTGGTTTTCCATCAGAGTCCTTGATATTCATAGAGCTGTTTTTCTTATCTCCAAATGTTTCTTTTATTTTCCTGTAGGCTGTATCTATTTTTCCCCTATTTATACATTCTTCTACATCCTTGCATTTGCCTTCTAGCCACTCCTGCTTAGCCATTTTGCACTTCCTGTCAATCTCATTTCTTAGTCGTCTGTACTCCATTTTACCTGTTTCATTTACTGCTTTTTTATATTTTCTCCTTTCATCGATTAAATTTAGTATCTCCTGTGATATCCAAGGATTTTTTGTAGGTCTTTCCTTCCTACCTAGTTTGTCATCTGCTGCCTTCACTATTTCATCTCTCAATTGTACTCATTCCTCCTCTACTGTTTTATTTTCCCCTGTTTCTGTCAATTGTTGCCTAAAGCTCCCTCTGAAATTCTTAAGAACCTCAGTTTCCTTCAATTTATCCAGGTCCCATCTCCTTATTTTCCTACCTTTTTGTAGTTTCTTTAGTTTCAGCCTACAGTTCATAACCAACAAGTTATGGTCAGAGTCTATATCTGCCCCTGGGTATGTCTTACACTGTAGAACCTGGTTCCGAAATCTATGTCTTACCATTATAAAATCTATCTGGTATCTTCCGGTGTCTCCTGGTCTCTTCCACGTATACAACCTTCTTTTGTGATTCTTGAACCAGGTGTTTGTTATAACTAAATTATGTTCTGTGCAAAATTCTACCAGGCGGCTTCCTCTTTCATTCCTTTTGCCCAGACCATATTCACCTACTATCCTCCCTTCCCTTCCTTGTCCTACTACCGAATTCCAGTCTCCCATAACAATTAAGTTTTCCTCTCCCTTAATTGTCTGAATAATTTCCTTTAGCTCCACATATATTTCCTCATCATCGGCAGAGCTAGTTGGCATATAAACCTGTACTACTGTTGTCGGTGTTGGCTTCGTATCTATCTTGACAATGATAATTCGATCACTGTGCTGGTCATAGTAGTTTACCCGCATTCCTATTTTCTTATTAATTATCAATCCTACTCCTGTGATACCCCCAATTGATTTTGTATTTATAATCCTGTACTCACCTGACCAGAAATCCTGTTCATCCTGCCACCGAACTTCGCTAATCCTCACTATATCTAATTTCAACCTATCCATTTCCCTTTTTAAATGTTCTAATTTTCCTACTCGATTAAGGGATATAACATTCCACGCTCCGACCCGTAGAATGCCAGTATTGTCTTTCCTGATAATCACATCCTCCTGAGTAGTCCCCGCCCGGAGATCCGAATGGGGGACTATTTTACCTCCGGAATATTTTACCCGAGAGGATGCCATCATCATATGTTCATACAGTAGAGCTGCATGTCCTCGGGAAGGGTAACGGCTGTAGTTTCCCCTTGCTTTCAGCCGTTCGCAGTAGCTGTGTGGCAAAGCCACATTAGCTGATGTTACAAGGCCAGCTCAGTCAATCATCCAGACTGTTGCCCCTGTAACTACTGAAAAAGCTGCTGCCCCTCTTCAGGAACCACACGTTTGTCTGGCCTCTCCACAGATACCCCTCCGCTGTGGTTGCACCTACGGTACGGCTATCTGTATCGTTGAGGCACGCAAGTCACCCCACCTCGGCAATGTCTGTGGTTTATGGGCTATTGTACTAAATTATAGTCGTCATCATCCCTTGGACTACATACTTAAACTAATGAAGGACAAAATACACACACACACACACACACACACAGACACACACACACACACACACACACACACACAAACACACACAAACGTCAGAGGGAGGATTCGAATCTCCGGCGCTAGTGACTGTGCAGCCAGTGACAAGGTGTCCAGAATCGCGCGGCCATTTCCGCGCGGCTATGATAAATGCAGGATGTGGCTTATATGTTTCAAAAGTCAATTGAAGAATATGGTCTTTGGGGTTTGAAAGTTTTCAACTTTAACCTACTACTTGGAAGGAGAAAACGAGCAGTCGTCTTTCGTTGTTCAGCATTTGATGAGTTAGGATGCCGTTCTTTATTCGAGAATTGACTCTTTTAGAAGTAAGTGTGAGCAGTATGGCCTGTTTTTCTTTTTAAATTAACTCCTCTAGCTAATATTTAATCTTTTATAGGCCTACAAAGTTTCAATCATGATTCATCCCCTTATCCTACCTTATTTTAAAAATTATCGTTTTTCAGTGGTGCAATTCTTATCGTAGGAAAATGTTTGGCGCCATTACGATTCATTTTGCACTTTACGTAACAAGTAACCCCTATTGCCTAATTCTGAAACTTTTTTATTTCTTCGTGTCTCTAGTAACAAAACCAGCAGCCAACATTTTTTTTCCCCTGATGTCCTGTAGTACAAATATTCTCTATTGCGTGAAAAAAAATTTTGCATGGTTTGCCATATCGTTGTGTGATGCTTAACATATCCAGACCTTTATCTATGGTAAGAAATTATTATAAATTAAATAATGTGTTAAAGTTACAGGCATTTTCCAGCAAGTACAGGTGCCTGTGGGCCGATGAGCTATGTTGAGGTAACTTCTTTCTAATTTTTATAATGATATTTCGAACCTGTTCTCGCAACCTTGATTGTCATATCTGCCATTTCATCTCTATAGTCATTTACGTTGCCGTTTTAGCCATTTTCTTCATCAGAATTGATTTGTCTTAATTTTTTCACTCGTAATTTATCCACGTTTCATATACGTGATTTTGCGGATTTTATTTACAATTGACCTGTACAGACAACAGAACCGACGCATCAGTATTTGAGGATCAGAAATGTGAGTCAATATGAATATCAAGATTTATATTTCGTGAAGATGGAAGGCTGGAGGATGACATAAGGAAGAAGATACTGAAAGGGAAGATCGTAAGACTCTACATCCGATACTGTGGCATAACGACTAGTCTAATCAGACAGAGAAGGATTGTAAGAAGGAAATTGGTGGAAAAACTCGCTGTAACAATAATAATAATAATCCATATTAATAAAAATGTATGAAAGCGCATCCCTTGAGAATGATTTCACCGATTTGGCTAAACTCTTCTTTGTTCAGTTCTTAATTCTCAGGACAAAGTTTGTATGAAAGAAAGTATTTTGAAAATCTGTGGGAAAGTACCAGAATTTGAGAAAAACTGAAAGTACGCTTCCAGCTCTGATCATTTTCTAGATTCTCTAACAATCAATTAATTCATTCGCTACTCGTCTAGCGACCAAATAAGCTGTAACGGAGTGAACATATACGCCAAAGACATTAGAATAAACAGAGGTGGCGTTATCTATGCGGAGAACAGGCTTTGCTTGAAGTCTGGGAGCAATTGTAAAATCTACCAAAAAATATCAGAAATTGAGAAAAACTGAAAGTATGTTTCCAGACTGATGCATCGCATCGTAAAAAAGACCCGTCACCATTATAGTGAAAAATCCTTCCTAAAACTACTGACAAGCTTATGCACACAAGGTTAAAGCAGCCAGACAGATTTGAGATGAAACTTTGTTTCTTTAGAAGTCCCTTCACATTGTTCTTACCTCCATGATGTTATCGGTGCTGATCATATCTTTGGGGCGTTGCAGAGATACAACTGATGTCAGTTCGTAGTATTTTTGAGTGTTGCAAACAAACTGAGTACAGATCGTGGTTCATTTTTTTTAATGCCTCCATCGCGTTGTCGTAATATCGGTCGGCGGAAACGCAACGCAATCCTACTACTTGATCGTAGAGTCGATGAGACTGACGAAGATCTTACACAGCTCTTGGAGGTTTCTAAGCCTAAATTTATAATCATATCAGTTCGTACAATAAAACCATTAAAACTACGGCCACTAAAGTAGCTCGAAAGGTCTCTCTAATAACCCGTTTCTAGTTGATTTACCCATGCATTTTGAATTCCATTTCCATTCTGGCTCCCGATTTCAATAACAATAAATGAGAGAGGGAGGGGGGAGGAGGAGATAGACAATGGAGGAATGAAATTGATTTAAAAAGGGGGATGATAGGAGGGTGGAGGAGATGGATAATGCGATATGAGGGAGTGGTGTGAAGGTGACGGTAAAAGATAGGGGGATGAAACAATGAGGAAATAGAGGAGGGAGGAAGGGACAGACATAGGGAAAAGCAGAGAAGAGATTAGGGTCCAGGTCACGCACTTTTTCGTGGTCCCTCTGTGATCGGCGGAAGTCGGCTGAGTTCGTGTGTCTACGGAATGTTTATACTCTCTACCAACCTTACCTCGTAACAGCATTGAACACCGTAGACATCGTCAATGTATTGTTGATTTGTGCTCGGTATTGATTATTGTCTTCCACTTTGTTATTTGCTAAAATAAGTCGACATACCTCGACGATTTCTTTTAGAAATAGGTAGGCTGTCCTTGAAAGTGGTGTGAGGAATGTTAAGTCCGATTGTTATTCAGTTACAACAATAAAAAGAGGGAGAAAGCTTTGCTACACCCGCATGATAAATAACCTTAGAATTATAAATATTCCGTAGATATACATTCCAGTTTTATATTACTCAAACATTGAAGTGATACTTAATTTCGTGACCTATCTGTGACGCTTTAACCCCTTACATGTTGTTTCTGTAAGTTGTAGGCCGTAAGCTGGCGGCACCGGGAGAAATAGGCGGGGCTTATTGTTAAAAAATAATAAAATGTTTGTTAAGCTTAACCCATTTCTTCCCAGCGTTGCGTACACGCAACACGAAATTTAGCCTTACAAAATGCAGTGAAATGGACGTACTATAGAAAACTCACCATGCAAGTGTTAAAGCCCTTTTAATTAAAGCTTTTTAACACATGCATGGTGAGTTTTGTATAGTACGTCCATTTCGACTGCATTTTGTAAGGCTAAATTTCGCTTTGGTGTACCCAACGCTGGGAAGAAATGGGTTAAGGAACTGCGGGGTCATCAGTTACTAAACTTACAAACTACTCATGAACTACCTTACACTAAGACGACTGAAACATCCATGCCGGAGGGGGGATTCAAACCCCCGACGGCGGACGGCCTCGCGCACCGCAACACGGCGCTCCAGTACGCGCGGTTAATCCGCCGCGGCGCGGGGCTTATTCTAACAGCCAATGCGCTACGAGCTGAATGCGAGCTTCAGCTCCAAACATTCTCCGCTCAGGGGTCACGTTTAAGTGCGTGATCTGTATATATCCCATACACATTAGCTACTGCGAAGCGTTGCCGGGTTTGCTAGTAAATGATAAATCAATATGTCCTAAACTCGTTTACCAAAACACAATCAACAGAAGCATCACAATAATAACCATCCACATCAGAACGAAGACGTGTCTTGCCGTGCGGACTAAGGGGCCACGCTAAGGATCGAGGGGCCGCCCCCCTCCAGAAGTTCAAATCCTCTCTCGGGCATGTTTCTACATCATCTGCATAAATAGTTAAATACTCCGCAAATAACATTTAAATGCCTGGCAGAGGTTTCATTAACCATTTTAATAACCTTTCTCTACCGTTCAGTTCCCTAATGGCGCGCGGGAAGAAAGAACACGTAAATCGTTCCGTTTTCGATCTCATTTCTCCTATTTTATTGGGATGGTCATGTCTCCCTATGTAAGTGGGTGCTAGCAAAATACTTTCACATTCAGAAGTAAAAGTCGGTGATTGAATTTTCGCAAATAGATCTTGCTGAACGAATAACGTCTTTCTTTTAATGATTTCCATCTCAAATCGTGCAATATTTCCGTGACGCTTTCCCCCCTGTAACGTGAGAAAACAAAACGAGCTGCCCTTCTCTGAACCTTCTAAATGTCAACCGTCAGTCTCACCTGGTGAGGGTCTCACACTGGGCAACAGTACTCCAGAAGAGGACGCACAAGTGTGATGTAGGCATTCTCTATGGTGGAGCTGTTGCAACTTCGAAGCGTTCTGCCAATGAAACGTAACCTTTGGTTCGCCTTCCGCACAATATTTTCTATGTGATCTTTCCAGTCTAATTTCTTCGTAATTGTAACTCCCAAGTATTTGGTAGAATTTACGACCTTAACACTAGAACGGCGGAGTTTCTGACATTCCAAAAACGGCGGAAAGGGGTCATTTTGACCCACATATAAAATATTTTCATATTAGCCTTAAATAAGTGTTATTTGTTAATCCACACCTTTTCTCTAGCAGGGACAATAATTATTAAAAACCACAATTAATAAAAAATAATTATTTATTTCAACAGCGAAATATTTTACTAATTTACTACTGCTACTGCTAACAAGTTTCCTATTTGTATAAACTTGTAGACACATTTAGTATACGTGGTCCATATTACTCTCGTACATGGTCTACAAACACTTTTGTATCACTTTTCTCTCAAGTTACTGGAATCTGCTAGACGCACTTAGCACAAATGATTTCTGTTTTACATTTTCCGCACACAGCTTTGTGGCACTTTACACAGTTTTTCCCTGGTCTTGTTTTGTTGCCTTTGCAGAGGCTGATTTCGCACTTCCTCCACTTTATTGTTGATTTCGGTCCAGTATCCTCTTCCTTTGCCTGATGTTCTTGCTCTTTCATTCCCTTGAGTACATCAGCCAGCTGAAGATGAACTTCTTCCTTTCCATTTTCTTGTTTGTTACTATGTTGTAAATGACCCATGCATTTATTGCCACCATGTCCAAGATGTTGAAAAGACATGCATTGGCCATCTCCTACATGCATCCTTTGTAGTACATTTACGGGTCATTTGATCTACCACGTCCACCGCATACTTTGTTGCATTGTAAAATGTTACTGTTTCAGGTTTCTTCTTTTCTTCCTTGCTTGCTTATTGCTGCTTCAGAATGTAGTGTACTCAGAAGAATGACGTTTTTATTCTTCTTTCCTTGGTATACGGTCATTCTGGGTTGCCGCTATGGTGCAGGATGCTGGTGGAGTGTATTTCAACATTGGACTTCCTTACCTAATCAGGGATTTCACGATGGATCTTGTTCATTGTAACAACTAATGAAGTTTTCTTCTCTTTGAGTTTCTTAGCAGGTTGAAGAGATGTAAAGAATCTGTCTGTCTTCACATTTCTTCCTTGATTTACAAATGGTTCCATGAGACGCAGAACGACGTACTCTCCAAGTGGTTGCTTCTCTCTATGCATGTCCTCTTTGCCGAGGTATGGAAAAGCATTACATTTACACTTTGTCGTCACATCGACACCCAACCAGAATTTGAGGCCATATTTGTCTGGTTTGTTGGACATGAACTGAGTGAACCTGCATCTTGTTTTGCTTAGTAATAGTTGCTCATCTATAGTTATATTTTCTCCAGGACGGTAAGCACGAATACGGTTTTCAATTAAGTTTCCTCAATTTCAGATACAAGAGCGAATTTGTTGATTTTTCATCGAAACGGAGGAATCTGAGAAGCTCCTGAAATCTGTCCCTCGGCATAATGTCCTTGATAAAAGTAGCCCCCCAGAGTGCGACCAGATATCGTCCACAGACATACCTTTGGACAAATAACGCCCCGAGCATACATGATGGCTATCAGTTTCTCCAGTTCCTCAAGCGAAAGAGTCCAGTTATTGTTTTTCAGTACTTTTTGTGCATTTGACTGTATATTTGTTCATGAGACGTAGCATTGCTTCGTCAAAAATAAGACGGAAGGCACTGGTGACAGAGTCGTCTATTCGTTGACAAGCATAAGCAATGGATCCTCCTTTCTCCTTCAGAACGTTCACAGCCGACCTCCTTCCAGAAGATGAAAAATTGGTCGTCTCCCACATGGTTCCATCCCTAGCAACCATTTTTAGACGCTGCCAACTATACCTGCTGTGATGAAAGACGTGATGACTGATGTAGATCAGCACGTGAATCCTCTTCCACTAATCGCTCCTCATTCACTATGTCTTCATCTTCACTTGTCTCAGGTACATAATCATCATCTTCATCAGCCAAGTCCGTTTCGGATTCAACTTCGGAATTCTCTAAGAGCTGTAACACTTCTTCATCAGAAAGTCCCTGCTGACGATACATGTTCAAAAGCGTGTTTCGAGGACAAAAACTATCACCAGAATAACACGATATAAACTGTGGCAGACTGGAACGAACACGTGCCAAGTCGCAACAATGACAGGCAACTACTCTGCAATACTGCTGAATGTTGCCGCTACATTGTTGAATTACTTACATATATTCAGAAGGAAATTACATTGGGGTCAAATTGACCCCATCCGCCGTTCTAGGTATATCGATGCAAATGTCAAAGAAAATATAAATACTTTTTAAATTCTAATACAGCATCATAAAGAGGAGAAAAAATTAGGAAAAGTCATATGATTTCATTAGGAAAGTAAATAAACTGAAATGACAAAGAAGGAAAAAAGTATGGCAAGGGTCATTTTGACCCCTTCCGCCGTGCTAGTGTTAAGGTTGGATTGATTCATCGTGTAATTGAAGTTCAGAGGATTTATTTAGTGGTCATGTGTATCACTTCACACTTTTCATTATTTAGTGTTAATTGTCAATTTTTGCACCGTGAAGAAATTTTGTCTACATTGCTTTGCAGCTGCTTTCAATTCTCAGTTGACTTTACTAACCGATAAACGACAGCATCATCCGCGAACAGTCTAAGGGAGTGTGTGTGTGTCTGTGTGTCTGTGCTTTGTTATTAACGTAAGTTAAGTAGTTTGTAAGTCTTTGTGCCCTTGTCTTTGTTCCCGTAGATTTACAAACATTTGAAACGCTTTATTTGTACACGCCAGTGCTTCAGTTGGTATCAACAATGTTTTGAAACGAGTGTACCAGTAGTGCCCCCTTCTTACCCTCTAGCACCACTTCGCACAACACGCTTCTCATTTCCAAGTCAACAAACACGAGCACCCTTGCTGTCCAGCGCTCCAGAAACGCTACGCGTGTTTTCCTGCAGGGGTTGACAACCACGCGAGAGATTAATGCATCGTGAAACCCCGCTCTTGCCGTGTTCGGGTCTGGTCCGAGGGCGACGGCAAACAGACGGGAGCAGTGGCTGCTTAGCTTGCTGGCGGCGCGCGTCGTTAGTGAAAGGCGCGCCTCGCGTTTGTTCGCGAGCAGCAAGTCCTGCGCGCAAACAGGTCTTCCTGAAGACGGCGAGCTCGCGTTCTCGCACGTGACTTGGCAGAAACAGCAGGAGAACACAGGCTGCTCCTCCGCCTCCGCGAACCCGAATGCAACAGCATTATTCGCGGTGTTTCGGAAATTCCCGTTACATACTCGGATGACTTGAAGAGTGAGTGAGTACATAATATTTTAGTAAGGAACCCAGGTAAATATAGGAAAGGTTGGGGAAATGCCAGCCGACTATATCATAACCCCATACTGCTTCAACAAGCCTTTCAATATAACAATTGGAAGTAGGGAGCAGTGGGAGAAAATAGTTCGAGACCGTACGGGGGATATTGCCTGGTTCACTGACGGGTCAAAATCAGACCAAGGCGTTGGGCCCGGGGTATACGGGGTGCAGCCTAGACTGGAGGGCGTCATCTCTCTAGGAAAACTGGCCTCAGTATTCCAGGCCGAAATCACTGCTCTCACGATGTGTGTCGAGGAGAATTTGCGTAGGTGCTACAAAGATCGTAGCATCTATATCTATTCAGACAGCCAGGCAGCCCTGAGATCACTGGCAGCTCCTGCAACAAGGTCTAAAATTGTTGCAGAATGTCACAGGGTTCTGGTGGAGCTAGGGGAAAGCAATAGAGTAAACCTATTGTGGGTCCCTGGCCACTCGGGGATCAGTGGCAACGAACATGCCGACAGATTAGCCAGGATGGGGGCAGAGACTCCATTTATTGGACCGGAACCTGTCCTGACAATCACCAAGGCAATGATCAAATTGGAGCTACGTAACTGGCTCAGAAGACAGCACGTAGAATATTGGACCAAAGTCTATCTACAAAAACATGGCAAGGTAATGATGCCAAAGCCACGTTTTAAATGAAGCTCTGCAATCCTGGGTTTGAACAGGAGAGAAATTAGACTCATGGTTGGATTGCTGACAGGCCATGGGAATATCAAAAAACACCTACATACAATGGGAATAACAGAAGAGGACCCTAAATGTAGGATCTGTGATGAAACTGCATCACATCTAATCTTCGAATGCATTGCATTGGAGAGTAAAAGGCACAGAACATTTGGGACAACCAGACCCGAAGACATTGTGTCTAATAAAGAACTGGTAAAGGGACTCCTTGCACTGTTCAAGGTCATTGGTTGGCTTTACTAGATATACAGGGAGCGATACCGCACAATAAACTTAGTTTCGGTGCGGGCAGTGGCGGGTTGGATCAAGACTCTTTTGGCTTCCCTGTGAAAATCAATTCAAATCATCAAATCAAGGAACCCAGTCATCCAGTGATGGTATGGTCACTTCGTTATCTTTGGTTCTGCGAAACAACTCTCTTCTACTGTAACATCTTTGCATTCCACATTTGAAGACATAAAAAGGACTTTTGACACCTTGTTTTGGTACCTCCTCCAAAGTATGGAAAGCAAAGAGCTCGCAGCATAACACATTTCTTTTATAGATTCGAAATTGAATTCGTGCACATGGCGTCATTTGATGACATTTCCGGCCACATAAAACAAAGTCCCCTTTATGTTTCCTCGAAGTTTGTGGGTTATATTAATGTTCACCCAGAATACCACCAGAAATTGCTATGCAGCTCTTTTGTCCAATTGGTATGTTTTCAGTCAACAGTCTTACTATTGCAAGTACGTGTCTGTACGTGTCTGTACTATGGCAGTACGTGTCTGATTTCCATCCATTTCACAGTGTTTCAGGGATGCTCCTGTTATATGTACCACAACAGAACTGTTTCTACAGGAAACCCAGAACACGTAGTGTTCTTTCAGAATGCGCCATACCACAAAACTACAGTCCGATTTCACTTTTTCCAACATTTTCAAAAATTTTAGAGAAGGCAAAGCACAGGCAGCTTCTCAACTCCCTGACGACAAACAACATATTGTCTAGAACACAGATTGAATTTCTGAAGGGTTCCGATATTGAGATGGCTAATAACACCTAGAGTGAGAATGTATTTAATTCATAAGATGATAAATTACAGGCGGCAGGTATTTTCTGTGATTTGTCAAAGGCATTTGATTTTGTGAACCATAACATCCGTCTAATTAAAATTCTATGGTGTCACGGACATTGCTGCAAAATAATTCAAGTCATACTTCACTAACAGGAAACAAAGGGTGTCAGTGCAAGGGACTAGTAAATTAAAACACCAGTCAACATCACATTCAGAAGAAATTACATGTGGTGTCCCACAAGATCTTCAGGCCATAGCTTTTTTGTATACATTAACGACCTCTCATCAATTACACTGCTAGAAGCAGAGTTCGATTTATGGGCAAAAAATAGCATGTTGGACGTAATTCTAGGAAGGTCTGCTAATGATATTTTCATGAACATTAATAAATGATTTTAACCCAACTCATTGCCATTAAACTTTCAAAAGCCTAACTACACGCAGTTCAAAACATGCAAGAGGTTTCCATCCAGCATAAGTATAAAGTGCGAAGAAGAGCACATAGAGGAGATTAAATTCAACTGGGAGGTGCACACCACAAAGCTGCAACAACGCCTTAACACATTTGTATTTGCAATTCGAGTGTTAGCAGGCCCAGGAGACTACTCAGGAACACATATTTTCAATAATTCTCCAGCGACCATTAAACTTTAGTCAGAAATAAATATCAGTTTAAGAGGAGCCTTAAAGAATTACTAGTGGTCAACTCCTAATTCATTGACAAAATTTTGAGTAGAACCGAATGATTCATAGTAGATTTTTGTTGTTGTTGTTGTGGTCTTCAGTCCAGAGGCTGGTTTGATGCAACTCTCCACCCAACTCCGTCCTGAGAAAGCCTCTTCATCTCCTCATATGAACGGCAAAATACATCCATTTGAATATGCTTACTGTATTCATCTCTTGGTCTCCCTCAGCGATTTTTACCCCACACACTTCCCTCCAACGCTAAATTCACGATTCCTTGATGCCTAAGAATGTGTCCTATCAGTCGATCCTTTCTTAGAGTCAATGTATGCCAAAAATTCCTTTTCTCCCACAATTCTGTTCAGTACCTCTTCATTAGTTACGCGATCCACCCATCTAACCTTCAGCGTTCTTCTGTAACACCACATTTCAAAAGCCTCTATCCTCTTCCTGTTCGCACTGTTTATCGTTCATGTTTCACTCACATTCAAGGCAACGCTCCACACAAATGCCTTCAGAAAGGACTTCCTTACATTTAAATTAATATTCGATGTTAACAAAATTTCTCTTTTTCAAAAACGCTTTTCTTCCCATTGCCATTCTGTATTTTATATGCTCTGTACTGCAGCCATCTCACGTTATTTTACTGCCCAAGTAACAAAACTCATCTACCACCTTTATTGTTTTGTTACCTGATCCAACTCCTAATTTCTTAGACTGCACTCCATTACCCTTGTTTTTCTCTTGTTAATGTTCCTTTTATACGCACCTTTCAACACTCTGTCCATTCCGTTCAACTGCTCTTCCAGTTCTTTGGCTGTTTCTGACAGAATTACAATGCCATCAGCAAACACATTGTTTTTATTTCTTCACCCTGAACTCTAATTCCTTCTCCGAATTTCTCCTTGCATTCCTTCACAGCTTGCTCAATGTACAAATGGAATAGCATTGTAGAAAGGCTACAACCCTGTCTTACTCTCTTCCCAACCACTGCATCCCTTAGATGCCCTTCAACTCTTTGACAGCTTTTTGGTTAATGTACAAGTTGTAAATAACCTTCCGTTCCCTATATTTTAGTCCTGCTGATTTCAGAATTTGAAAGAGTGTATCCCAATCAACATTGCCAAAAGCTTTCTCCAAATCTACAAAAGCTAGAAATACAAGTTAGCCTTTCTTTAACACTCTCTGTACCAGGCCAATTTCATGTACCTGTCCTTATTAGAAAAAAAATCACCGAATGAAGATTACTATTAGGATTGTGGGAAATTTAGTAGTATTTTGCAGCTGCACTTTCTGCTTTAATTCCGTGCGAAAGAAACTACTTTAAAGTATATTGCTTTAAGATACAGGTATAGAAATTACTTAGATGTTTTGAGAATTTAGAAAAGTCATACAAATAAGATAATGCAATTGTGATTTATTTTTAACCAATAGTATGACGGTACATTACATCTTTCAATCAGTCTGCAGTAGCTGCGTACAAATTTCACGCGCAATCATATTGTTTTTTACTGTAGAAAATTTTCAAGCAAGGGTTCCAGACAGAGTGCAACGCCGCAGTGTTCACATTCGTGCCATCTATGGACGCATTTTGTTACTAAACACCTGTTGAAGATATAACGCTGGCCAAACCCGTAGAATTAACGTCGCAGTGTTTTGCATTAAATTAAATGTAGCGGCCCGTAAATTTCACGGCTCTGGTGATTTTCGCGCGATCCTAGGCCCGTAAATTTTACGGGTTTGGCGGTTTGAGTGTTAGTCTATCTTCTAAGATAAGCCGTAAGGGAGTATTGCCTTTTATGTTCCTACATTTCTCCTGAATCCAAACTGATCTTCCCCGAGGCCGGCTTCTACCAGCTGTTCGAGCCTTCTGTAAATAATTCATGTTAAAATTTTGCAACCATGACTAATTAAACTGGTGGTTCTATAATTTTCACACATGTCTGCACCTACTTCCTTTAAAATGGGAATTATTGCACTTTTCTTAAAGTCCGAAGGTATGTCGCCTGTCTCGTACTTCTTACGCACCAGGTGATACAGTTTTACACGGCAGGTTCTCTCAGAGACTTTAGTAGTTACGAGGGAATGTCATCTACTCCAGGGACCTTGTTTCGACTTAGGTCTTTCAGGGCTCTGTCAAATTCATCTCTCAGTATAGTATCTCCTATTTTATCTTCATCTATTTCCTCTTCCCTTACTACAATATTGTCTTTCAGTTCATTTCCTTTATAGAGCACATCTATATACTCTTTCCACCTTTCAGCTTTCCCTTCTTTGCTGCAATTAGTGGCAAAAATAGCATATACGAGGGTTGGAATTTAAATAGTGGCAACACTGCAATGGAATCTACTATTGTCGCCGTTAGGACACGTTGTTGACATACCTACCTTACCTCCGAGCAAATGGACTCGCCCGTCCCTCGTCACCTGCGTGAGCACTTTTCGAGGGAAACACAGTCAGTTGTGAGCGAACGGTCTAACGTAAAGATGTCACTATGTTTTCAAACAGGAATAACGGAGTTTGATCAAGATTGAATGTACCAGAGGTCGTACAACACGAAGTGTCATCAAGGTCTTCAAGAGGCATTGCCGAACTCAACAGTGGTACGGTAGATAAAAGCCTTCAACGAATGTCGGCAAACTGTGGCAGACATGCATCGGGCTTGTCGTCCTAGTGTCTCTGAAGAAGTACATACTGTTGCCGCGTTAGTGGACAGTGGTCGACGCCAGACGATTCGTGAGGTCGCCCACGAAACTGGATTAGCGCGTACAGGCAATAGAACGCTCCATTCGCACCATCAACGGAACAGGATCTGCTAACGGTAACTACGCCTTCCACATCGCTGGCAACGGGTACTACACACGCTGGTGACTACTTTGAAGGACAGTAACAGGTGCAAACATGTAACGCTTTTGTATCGGTTGTTAATAAATAGTTATCACTATTTAAGTTTCAACCCACGTATTTCCGGGGGGGGGGGGGGGGCAAGATTAATATAAAGTAATGTTTAGTAGACACCCCAAGACATTTTCTATCACTTTTTCTGCTCATATTGAGAGGATAATTGGCTCTGAAGCCTCTTTTACTTTAATCAGATCAAGCTTTTTTATTGTTGACATTAAATCATAAAATATTGGGACGAATTTAAAACGCCATTCCCGTCAGCAAAATAGAGAAGTATGACTACGATACTTATTTTTTTCTTTATATTCAATATATATACTACTGACAGCACAAGATATGTATACTATGTACACCCTATACACCCGATAATGCTCGTTTTAGTTCTCAAAATGCAGATGCGCGATGTCGATGACATGGTTAAAACAAAGTGGGAAAAGATACCGAACACACCTCACGGAAACCACGTTTTTACATTCAAAATCACTGTCGCAATCATACAGTTCAAAATCAAAAGCCACACTAATTACGTTTTCAAATGATGAAACAGTTGTAATTACTTCAAGGGGAGGATTTTTGCCAATGTTGATACACTGGCGCCATTGAATTACGTATAGTTTTTCTCGTTTGGTATTGAATCTTGTTCTTTCTTTCAATATATTAAAACGTCCCTTGCGGTATAATGCAATATTTTGCCTGGAAATGACACAGAACACTGTATTTTATGATCTAGAGTTATTGTAAGTATGGTTTCGTGTGTTCCGAGAGTTCAAGGCCACAGGATTCCCTTGTTAGTGTGGTCGACAGTTGTAACTTATTTTCTGAACTCACTATGGGCACTGACATTACTTTCTAAAATGTCACGTTTGTATCCCTCCTTATCAAGTGCGAACTTTCATGGTGATCGTACAAACGGTATGGGTGCAAAAGCAAAAAACAAATTTAAATTTACTTCAGTTTAAGCTGGAATGCGAATTTCCAGGTTTTTCTCTAGATCTTCCATTTTTTTAAAGTTAAAAACAGTCAACTGAGTTCTTTCCGTCCCGGAGGCGTAATGAACAAATTAAAGTGGAATGAATCGAACGTATCGTTCCTGAGGTCAAATTTACTCGAGATTGCATACAAAAATTATGGGTTTTGCAGTTCGACTGACTTTCCTTTGGAGTTTCACATGAATTTTTTTTTCCCTAAAAACTTTTCGAAGACAAACAAACAAACAAAAAATATCCACGCATATTCATCGATCGAATATAAACATGTTTATATTTTGTGAATGTGTTACGCTAAGTGTAGCAAAACTTTTGTCATGTGCAAAAAACGTCAGTGTCCAATGCACAACTTGGTTACACTTACACCAACAATAAAAACACAAACTACCATGACAGTGTAAACCTACACTTAGCGGAAGATAATAAATGTCCTTGTAAAGTATCCACTGAAGATGAGCCTGCAGTGGCTCGTAAAATAGTTCTGGAATCATATAAAACATTCATAAAGGCAGCTTGTTGCATTTGTTTTAACGAAAATAAACCGTTCTCAGTTAACTTCGTCAACGACATTTTACTTTGTTCTGGTATACGTTGTCGTTACCGAGGATACTGTCGATGGTGAAACATTAAATAGCACAGCTTTCCGAAATTCCTTCACTAAAGAAGGCGATGTAAATACTCCAGAATTCGTGTCAAGAACAGCTTCGAGCATGCGTAATTTAGAAGTAGATACCCCTGAAGTATTAAAACAACTTAAATCACTTAATAAAAGTAAGTCTCCTGGTCCCGACTGTATACCAGCTTCGAGCATGCGTAATTTAGAAGTAGATACCCCTGAAGTATTAAAACAACTTAAATCACTTAATAAAAGTAAGTCTCCTGGTCCCGACTGTATACCAATTACATTCCTTTCAGAGTATGCTGATGCAATATCCCCATACCTAGCTATCTCTCATATACAACCACTCGCTCTGCGAACATTCCGTACACAAAGACTGGAAAGTTGCACAGGACACTCCAATATTCAAGAAAGGTACTAGGCGTATAGCATTGGCGTAGCTTTGCAGCAGGACTTTTGAACATATACTTTCCTCAAATACACTCCTGGAAAATGAAAAAAGAACATCATGAATTCGTCAACCCAGCAGAGCGAAATTTTTTTGATTCATTCTTGAAGATGTATACAACACATGATCACGCAGTCAGAACCATATGCACGTCAGTACAGTTACCGGAACGTGCACAATGTCGACTCTAGCATTGTCTACACCTTCCTTTTGCACCAATGCAGGGTGCAACTTTCTCATGAAGACGATTGTACAAGTGCCGCATGAAGTGTTACGGTATGGCCTGCGATGCAATTCCCATCTGATGTCTCAGATGGAACAGATCTCGCGTCGGTCGTGTAGACCGCACCAAGATGACGTTTTATCCGGCCCCAGACATGTTCAATGGGGGACAGATCTGGGGACAATGATGGGCAGGGTAGTTGACGTACACCTAGAAGAGCACGTTGGGTTTTATGGGATACATGTGGATGTGCATTGTCCTGTTGAAAAAGTACATGTCCTTGTTGGTGCATGAACAGTGGCAAGATGGATTGAATGATGTTTTCAATGTACCGTGTACTTTTCAATTTTCCCACAATGAACACCAAAGGAGAACGGCCAATGTAGGATATGGCTCCCCACATCATGATGCCACGAGTCAGCCCCGTTTGCCTCTGTCACGTATACTCCAGATATTCGCGCTCCCCTGCACGACACCACACACACTTACGACCATCATTGGCACCAATGCAGCGACGGCTCTCATCTCTGAAGACGATACATCTCCATTCATCCCTTCATAAATGCCTACCATGACACACTCTACACTCGCCATTCTCCTCTAGTGCTCGTCTAGAGAACACTGAACTGTGCCCGGTACACTGAAAACATCATTTAACCCGTCTTGCTACCACTCATGCGCCAAGTTGATATGCTTCTCCAACAGGACAATGCAGATTCTCATGTATACAGTACCACCCAACTTGCTCTTCAAGGTGTATGTCAACTACCATGGCCAGCACGATACCCAGATCTCTCTCCCATTTAGCATGTTTGGGAGCGCATGAAACGTCATGTTGGGCGGTCTGCGTGAGCAGCATGAAATCTGGCCCATCTGAGGCACCAGGTGGAAACTGCATGGCAGGCCATTCCACATAACCACATTCGGAACCTCTACGATCGTTTCCATGAAAGAATTACAGCTTGTCTTGCTGCAAAAGGTGGGTGTACTAGAGATGGGCAATCTGCTCCTGAACTGATTCAAAGAGCCAGATCCTTCTAAGGAGTGAGTGATGGATGAATCCGAAAAAAAGAGTGGTAGTTCATCCGATCCTAAGAGTCCCTCTGGTGACAGCAATGAGCTGCATAACCACCCCTTGCCACATGCTCCAGAAGTTTCCTAAACCCCTTGCCACATGCTTCAGAAGTTTCCTAAGCTACAAAATAAATGTAGTATAGACCATGTGGAAGTATAAAACTGCAGAAAATGAGCGCCTCCGCGCTGCGAGTCGAGAATCGGTGAGTCGCGGAAGCACCGCGGTCCAGTGAGTGCGCCTCCCGACTCCCGCCGGCTCGCTGCTTCACACGACTCCAGCGATCGGGGCGATACGACCCCCAACTGAGTCGGTGAATCAGCTGGTTCACCGGTTCACCTCTCCTAACCAATCTCCCGACTCCGCTCGCGGAGCCGCCCTTGTGGCGCGTTGCTCATTATCCCCCCCCACTCCTCTGGCGAACCGCATGGTGCCGAACAAAGTGACTCCGCGCATCTCTCTGTTCTCTCAACTCCTGTGTTCCGAAAAGCTTGCAGTGCGCTTACCGAAATGATCATCCGAAGCAAGAGAAACCGTCATATAGGCAAATGTATTCCGAATAGTATTCGAAATGAAAAGTATTTATTTAATGTTATTCTTTTTCTTAATAACAGGAAATCTGCAGTCTTTCGCAAAAACGCGTTACAGTACAAAATTAAACTATATAAAATTTCCGCGAAAAAGATCGTACTCCATTTTTCTAGAAGACTTGTGGTTTGCATGAAGGGAGCAAGAGAGACAAAATCTTGTGCAATGTCCATTCTCTGTTGCTTAGATAGATTTTGTAAGTCCATATCACACAGTTTCCTGACTTGATAGACAAGTGTCCTGTATGAAATTATGCGTCTTTTATGCATCTACACTATTTTGGCACATTGAAAACAATGACTTTGTAATCGAATAACAAAGAAAATAACAATGTGCATTAATGTTTTCTATCTCTGAAACCATTCAGTTTCGGGAATGTGTCCATTTGAAATTTTTGCTGCTGGCGTCAAATCTTTGACAGTAACAACCAACTTGGTTCACAAGAGAGAGAGAGAGAGAGAGAGAGAGAGAGAGAGAGAGAGAGAACAATAGCATGTCAAACGATATGTGTCTAAAATTACGTTTCTGAGTAAAATATCTTGCTATAATAGTTCATTACGAATTTAATGTGTTTGGTACAGCGGGATGTGTGTCATTGCAATTAAAGATAAAATATATTATGAAGTACTTAAAAATAATTTGACTTGCTCTGTATAGAGACTATATAAAACTTTGCACAAGTAACAGGTGAAAGGGTTGTAGTTACAGGAATTAAAATATAACATCGAACGGAAATCGTAGGAGCAACTGCAAAACTTAGAACATAAGAGCCCAGAACGCTACCCCTGTACTACGCCGACTGTAAGAGTATCACCGCAGTTATTTACCTAATTATTTCTTTCGGTAAGACTCTCTCCGAACTTAATCAGTTGTTGGTGGTTTGTACTCACAAAAGAAAATCTCACTGACGACATAGTCGAAAGTATCTGTACTCGCCGTCATATTTTCGAAGAATTGACTAGAGATCTTCACATTCTTTTTTTCGTATTTGAAGTTATGAATGAAACAGTCCAAAACATTCCTCGCTTTGTAAATTTAATGGACATTACTCTTTTGACGCCTTATTTCGGAAATTAAATAACTTTATTGCTTACTCCGGAGCTATCATTATTTTACTGTTTATGGGTGCCAGACTTTAGTTTTTAGAAACAGGTGATGGGTTCTAGCGGCCATCTTGTAGCGAGAATCTGTCGCGCTCACGTAGGACCCCCGGCCGTGTCGCCGAATGTCGCTGCTTGTAGCTGCCGTGTCGTGTCGCGAATATCGCGCGCTGTCGCTCGCTTTTGTCGCTCAAGTAGTACGCGGCATCAATGCGCATGGCTATTTCGCTGCGGCAGTTGCCACCTCTCACGTTGCCACCTATCACGTTTCATTCAACTCGCTCAAGCTCGCAAACTACTCACTGTATAAATATGGAACTAGTATCATTTTATTCTGCAAAATATTCTATTTTTTGAATGAAAGTATAAAAATAATAATTTTTATTTTTCCAATTATTTCACCAGTAAAAATATTTAAATTCTGTTATGACATTTTTAATGTAGGCGTAACTAACAAATTTTAATTCTAGAAACTACTAAGGACTTACAATAAAATGATTACTCTTCTTTCTTCTTTCACAATTTGGCCAAATCAGATAAAGGTATAGTGACAAAAAAGCAATGTGCCATCGTTTTACGTTTTTTATCAGTTTGTGAGTCGGTGAGCCATGAAAAAGAACTAGTTCATGCCAGTGAGTGACTATTTCTGATCCGATCTATGAAAAGATCGGTTTTGCCCATCTCTAGGGTATACACGGTACTAACGCCAACATTGCGGACGCTCTGATCACTGTACTCAACGTGCGTACGGCTCTGCCTGTGTGATCGTGTGTTGTATACAACCTCAAGAATGTGTCAATATAATTTCCCTCTGCTGGATCGACGAATTCATGGTGTTCTTTTGTCATTTTCCAGGAGTGTATTACGAGCTATCTCGAAGAGAAAGACCTATTGACGTGTATGATGTGAAACACAGCTAACTCTTTACTCAAATGATGTGATGATTGTTATTGATTAGGGGTGTCAAATAGTTTCCGTATTACTAGATTTACGGAAGGCTTTTTACAGTGTACCTCACAAGCGTTTTTTAATGAACTTGTGTTCTTAAGGAATATCGCCACAATTGTCCAATTGGATTAGTGATTTCCTGCCAGAAAGGACACAGTACGTTGTAATTGACGGTCATCCAGTAGAACAGAAGTGATATCTGCAGTTCCACAAGGAAGTGTTATACGGCCCCTAATGTTTCTTATTTTTATAAACTATTTAGGAGACAATCTGAGTAGCTCTCTTAGACTATTCACGGATGTTGCTTTCACTTATCGGTTAGTAAAGTCACCAGAAGATCAAAAGCAGCTGCAAACTGATTTAGATAAGATATCTGCATGGTGCAAAAATTGGCAGTTGACCTTTAATAATGATAAGTGTGAGGTCATCCATATGACCACTAAAAGAAATCCGTATAAATCAGTCAAACCTACAGGCCGTCAATTGTACTGAATACCTAGGAGTAACTATTACAAACAAAGTGGATACAACACATGGAAAATGTAGGGAAGGTGAAGCAAAGACTACCGTTCAATGGAAGAACACTTAGAAGAAGCAACAATTTTGCTAAAGAAACTGCCTACACTACACTTGCGAGTCCTATTTTGCAGTATTGCTGCGCATTGTGGGATCCACACCAGGTGGGACTGACGGAAGATTTAGAGGAGATTCAGAAAAAGGGCAGCTTGTTTTGTATTATCGCGATATAGAGGAGAGATGTCACGGAAATGATGCACGAGTTGGTGTGGAAATCATTAAAAGAAAGGCATTATTCGTTGTGACGAGATCTATTTGCGAAATTTCTTTTACCAACTTTCTCTTCAAAATGCGAACATATGTTGTTACCATTCACCTACATAGGGAGACATGATCACCATACTAAAATAAGAGAACTCAGATCGAAAATAGAAAGATTTATTTGTTCGTTTTTCCCGCGAGCTATTAGAGAATGGAACTACAGAGAAATATCATGAAAGTGGTTCCATGAACCCTCTACCATGCACTTCAGTGTGACTCGCAGAGTATCGTTGTAGATGTAGATGTCACAGATGATCCCACAAACTGCTCAAATCAAATGTTCAAATGTTTGTTAAGCTAAAGGGACTTAACTACGGGGGCATCAGTCCCTAAACTTACAAACTACTTATGAACTACCTTACACTAAAGACGACGCAAACATCCATACCCGAGGGGGGATTCGAACCCCCAACGGGAACGGCCTCGCGCATCGTAGCATAGCGCCTCAATGCGCTCGGACGCACCGCCGCGGTCCACAAACTGCCCACCATCATCGATTCAACCTCTTTTGAAGTCTGAGAGATCACTCATTTCACCGATCATTTGTGTTGGCCGTCGTGGAATAAATCGTACTAGTATTGCCTGTGGTCGAAATTCGACCAGTTCTTTGCAAAGCCATGAAAATGAAAATAATAATATTAATGTAATTGGAATTTATTGTCTTTATAAATTGGAAAAGCATAACGCTGAGCACTGGGGATGTCTTGTTTATGCTTGAGCGAGTGCGTCGATTGTTTACATTTTTATTTATTTATTTATTTATTTATTTATTCCCTTTCACGAGAAGGCGCGTGAGGCACTCGTACACCACCTTCTATCATAAATTACAATTCCCTTACGAACCAGGTAAATATTTATATTCTGCAGTAACATTGATTGCTATGCTGCAGCACTACGAAATTGCCCTATGGCCTACGGGGTACTCACTACCCTAGCACGCCCGCTCGAGGGTTAAGTCTTCATACAAATTTCTTGCGATGTTTCCAACACTCACTCCATTTTTCAATAAAACTATGATCTATGGAATATCAACGGAGACATTTGAAATGTATAATTTAAAACAATTGCTCTTTAAACATTAATTGAAACTATTGTAATGAATCTGAATATATTAATACTGCGTTCATAAACTGAATTGTTTAATTATATTTAAAAACCATATTTAAAAGTTAAGAATTGAACATTAAGAAAATTGGAACTCTAAGCGTTATCTGACTGAGCTAATTTTACCTGTACCAATATCCCATCTACAACGGGTTATAATATAGTGGCAAAACGTAGAGAGAATTTGGAGTATCATTCTAAAATTTCCTTTTTCTTTTTACCACTCTTAACGGCTGCGTGCACACATTATTTTTATATTCCCAAGATCTATGACTAACCTTTCTAATTATGTTCGGTTTATTGGCCATCTTGTATGATTAATATTAAAATTCTGTACCCTCAGTTTCGTGTTAGCGTATTTATATAATGTTAATATACTGCAAGGTAAAGCCCAAAGCTTCACAAGTTACGTCAATTTTGCACTGCTGGCCGCGGTGGCCGAGGGGACTAAGTCGCTCCAGTCACGGTCTGCACGGCCACTACGGTCGGGGGTTCGAATCCCCGCTCGGGCATGGATATTTGTGCCGTTCTTAGTGTTAGCTAATTCATAAGTAGTTTGTAAGTTTAGGGACTAATGACCCCGTAGTTAAGTCCGATAAGCTATACAAACATTTGAACATTTGAATTCTAAAACCCGATACCCATGTGGTCTCCCTGTCAGTGCTAACGAACCTCCTTGGTGCTAACACGTACGCATTGATGTCAACTTGCAGTAAGATGTAGTCCACTGCACGGTGTTCATGTTACTTTGTGCACTCCCGACCTGATGTTTCGGCAGTGGAACCTGCCGCTGTCTTCAGACCATTCTCCTCGACGCTAGCGGCAGAGCAGTGCTCCAGATTATAGGTCTGACGTGTGGCTCAGTCGTCTAATAGAGCGCCTAGCTGTTCCACATAACGGCCGCTTCAGTCTTCTGTTGACTCGAGGCAGAAGCGGAAGGTAATTACTGTAATTTGGCCACCCACTGCCGCAGGCAAGGACGCTCCGCTAGCATCTGTTTGTCCCGAGGACGCGTCTGTGACGTGCGGACAAAAAATAGACTCGCAGGACGACTTCCAGTAGAAGAGTAGGAGGAGTCAGCGTTCAGTGGCCTCGTTTTCTGTGCGCACTCAATACTGCCGGAATGCAATAGACACAAAACATTTGCAAGTGTCTCCTGTACATTCGAACAACCAATCGCAGAAAACGTCAACAGTTCGCAACGCCATCAGCTCACAGCGACAATTTGTAAAGTGAACGGTTACTAACTAGGCTTACAAACTACTTAAAATAACTTAAAGTAACTTATGCTAAGAACAACACAATGGACGCCCCTGGGGTGGCCCAAAAGAAAACAACTTTAATGTTTAATATATAACGATGTATCTGTCGTAGATAAAAAGTATTCGCGTCTAAGTCGGTGTCAAAGTATACATATACTCTGGTGAATTAATAATTATCAATGGCTATATTGTTGATAAAGAAATACTCTGATCAATTACAAAAAAACACGTCTCTTGTTACCATTGTCTTTTTTACTTTCTGATCGTGTCGTTTGTGGTTGTCGGCATATGTTTTTTACAGATTGCATTTTTCCTCTTGTCCTGTGGCCGTTATTACTGATGTGTATGGTGCATAATGTAAATGTTAAGTTGTAATAATACATGATCATTCAGCATAAAAGTAAATATTTTGTTTTAATACGTAGTTATCTGATGTAACATTAGACCCGCAGTTGCCCTAGATGACCAATTTTTAATGAAACTAATATTTAATTGTTGGTAGCCATCTTGCCCCAAAAATTATTTTCGTAAATTACTGTGACAATTTTACCTTCTAAAGGTGACTTTCCTTTATTATGCATAAAACTTTTTGTCATTGACGAAATATTTTCAGCACTATTTAGCCGAAATAATAGCTTTTTTGCACACACCAGATTTGTGTAGGCTATGACGCCATAACATAACGATGTATTTTTTTCTCTCAAAATTAATAAAGATTACCAGCCTATTGTAGTAACAACAGCCATTAAGAAACCGCCTGAGATCGCCGTGCTCTATTAAAGTTAATTTGTGGCATTTTAAAAAATTTTCTGTGTGACGTTAAGATAACTAACTTAAATCAAAGAAGCTACATAACACTATTTCAGACGATAGCCCCAAGTCGTATTTATGAAAGTAATTCTCACATTAATTATTAAGTATGTAATTAACAGAAACATTTTTTTAAAATTTTTTTAACGTCACGACAAACGTCTATGCCCAAGGGAGGACTCGAACCCCAGACGGCGAGCAACCGCGCGCTCCGCAGCAAGGCGCCTTAGAACGATCGGCCACTCCACAGCGGCAAGCGTTTTGTTCTATCGCGATATAGGGGAGAGAATGACACGTAAATGTCGTACGATTTGGGTTGGAAATCATTATAAGAAAGGCGTTATTTAATTTTTTCGCAATAACGAGATATATTTGCGAAATTTCTTTCCCCCGAATGCGAACGTATTTTGTTAGCACCCACCTACTTAGGGAGATATGATCATCATAATAAAATAAGAGAAAAGAGATCGAAAATGGAAAGATTCAGGTATTCCTTCTTCCGCCGCGCTATTAGAAAACGATACGGTAGAGAAAGAAAATCGATTCAATGAACCCTCTGCCATGCGCTTCAATGTCATTTGCAGAGTAATTATGTAGATGTTCTTACGAACTTCGACAAAATCTACAGTTTTATTCCTATCTTGAAAATATTTCGCACACTTGACCATTAAAACAAGAGGAAGGACAGTGTGTACACAATTTTCGAACGCTGCATGGCAAAGCGTACCTTACAAAAGTCTTTGACGCCGCTTTATCAATTACCATGCAAATTGGCTTATGTATCTATATTTTCAACAAAGAGCTTGTAAAAATACTAGACACCCTAACGGCGCTGTTGTCGCAGAGATAATTTGAACCTTCAGACGGCCGCCATGATAGTGGCAAGAGTGTTGTTAGAAGATAAATCATGTATTATAGCTACTATGCTGTATATACATTTACACACAGTGAAGTTGGACCCTTGACGATTGTTGCTGCCTTTTGAGCAGTTTATGTTATGTAAGGTATTTAGCTTACAGCATTAAAAATCTTCTGGCCCACTGTGTCGTACATGTCATTTAGAGACATTGTACATTATTAATACCAAAGACGCTGCTTTTTAATAAATTATTTAATCCGACCCAGTTTAGGCGCGAATGCCATCGTCAGGTGTAGTACTGTAAAATACATAGGTGGGTATACTATTTAATTTAACAGGATAATTGTACTTTATACATACATTGACAGCTCTTCTTACCCTTGTAAGATCGCTGCTTCTCTCATATGTATAGGTTCTTATTTACATATGTAAATGAACTGTTGTTGTTAAAAATTAATTCTTATGTTGTTTATTTATTTATATTTATTTATTTGTTTTTTCTGCTCCATAGGACCCACCTCAGGAGTAAGACTCCATGGTCATGGAACAAGTCAATACATTAATTGTTACACAATAATGGTAATAGAAAAATTTTAAGTAGTCCTTTGCACACGACAATCTTAAGACAAAGTGAAAAGAATCAATAAAGAAAAAATAAATTAGCTTAATTGTTTAACTTTTCTAGGAGTTCCTCGACAGAATAAAAGGAGTGAGCCACGAGGTAACGCTTCAATTTAGATTTGAAAGCATGTGGATTAGTGCTAAGATTCTTAAGTTCTTGTGGCAGCTTATTGAAAATGGATGCCGCAGAATACTGCACCCCTTTCTGCACAAGTGTTAAGGTGGTGTGGTGCAAATGTAGATTAGACATCTGTCTAGTATTCACCGAGTGAAAGCTACTAACTCGTGGGAATAAGCTGATATTATTAACAACAAACGACATTAAAGAAAAAACGTATTGTGACGCCAGAGTCAAAATTCCCTGACTACTGAAAAGGGGTCGACATGACGTTCGCGAACTTACACCAGATATTGCTCGAACCGCCCGTTTTTGAGCCAGAAATATCCTTTTTGCATCAGGCGAGTTACCCCAAAAAAACAATGCCGTACGTCATAAGTGAGTGAAAGTAAGCGAAATAGACTACTTTTCGTGTTGAAAAATCACTTATCTCAGATATTGTTCTAATGGTAAATATAGCAGAATTTAGTTTTGGAACAAGATCCTGAACATGGGCTTTCCATGACAGCTTACTGTCTATATGAACACCTAGAAATTTGAACTGTTCAGTCTCACTTATCACATGCCCATTATGTGTAATCATAATGTCAGATTTCGTCAAATTATGTGTTAGAAATTGTAAAAACCGAGTTTTTCTGTGATTTAACATCAACTTGTTTTCTATTAGCCATGAACTTATCTCTTGAACTGCATTATTTGATACTGTGTCAATATTACGAGCAACATCCTTCACTACCAAGCTGCTATCATCAGCAAACAAAAATATTTTACAATCACCTGTTATACTCGAAGGCATATCATTTATATAAATAAGAAACAGCAATGGTCCCAAAACAGACCCCTGGGGCACCCCATACTTAATTGTGCCCCATTGGGATTGCACGTCATAGCCATTTTCTACACTGCGGAGAATTACCTTCTGTTGTCTATTATTAAAGTAAGAGGTGAACCAGTTGTGGGCTACTCCCCGTATTCCATAATGTTCCAACTTCTGCAACAATATGTTGTGATCAACACAATCAAACGCTTTTGTTAAATCAAAGAAGACGCCTAATGTCCGTAGCCTCTTATTTAACCCATCAAGTGCCTCACAGAGAAACGAAAATATAGCGTTTTCGGTCGTTAAACCACTTCTAAAACCAAACTGTACGTTTGACAGGAAATTATGTGAACTGAAATGATCAATTAATCTTGAATATACAGCCTTTTCAATAACTTTGGAAAAAACCGATGGCATAGAAATAGGTCTATAGTTGTCTACATTATCCCTTTCTCCTTTTTTATAAAGCGGTTTCACTACTGAGTACTTTAATCTGTTAGGAAACTGACCATTCTGAAAGGAAAAATTACAAATATGGCTTAGTACTGGGCTAACATATGGAGAACAGTACTTTAGAATTCTGCTAGATACCCCATCATATCCACAAGAGTCCTTAGTCTTTAGTGATTTAATTATTGACTCAATCTCACCTATGGAAGTATCATGAAGGATCATTTCAGGCAACAGCCTCGGAAACGCATTTTCTAAAAACGTTATATGATTACCTGTAGAAACTAGAGTTTTGTTTAGTTCCTCTACTATATTCAGAAAGTGATTATTGAATATTGCACATATATCTAACTTGTCAGTAACAGAAACATTCCTACTACGCACTGACGTTATATCTTCTACCTGCTGCTCCTGACCAGACACTTCCTTCACGACTGACCAGATAGTTTTAATTTTATCCCGAGAGTTTGCTATTCTTTTTGCGTACCACATACTTTTTGCATTCTTAATGACATTTTTCAGAACCTTACAGTACTGTTTGTAATGAGCTACTGCATCTTCATTCTGACTGCTTCTAACATTTTGATACAACTCCCGCTTAGTTCTACATGATACTCTTATCCCCTTTGTCATCCACCCTGGCTGTCTGTTACTGAAAGTACCCTGTTTTGAGCGTTCTAGCGGAAAGCAACTTTCAAACAGCATAATAAATGTGTTCAGAAAAGCATTATATTCATCATCTGCATTATCAGCACTATAAACATCCTGCCATTCTTGTTCCTTAATTAGGCTTAAAAAGGTCTCAATTGCAACTGGATTAACTTTTCTGAGTAGTTGATATTTATGTTTAACATTTGTTTGAGAACAAATACTTTTTAGAATTAAAAGTTGGGCATCGTGGTCTGATAGGCCATTTACTATTCTGCTGACAGAGTGCCCCTCTAATAATGAAGAATGAACAAAAATATTGTCAATGGTAAAACTGCTATTTCCTTGCACTCTCGTTGGAAGAAATACTGTTTGCATCATGTTATAGGAATTAAATAGATCTAACAGCTGACTTTTCCTTGAGCTATCACCTACACAATGTTGAAATCTCCACACACAATTAAATTTTTATACTTCCTATACAGTGAACCCAGAACCAATTCCAGCTTGGGCAGAAACATTTTAAAATCTGAGTCAGGGGATCTATAAATAACAACTATTACTAGTTTAGTTTCATTAACATTAACAACTCCTGCACAACATTCAAATATCTGTTCTGTGCAGTGTTTAGAAAAATCGATTGACTCCGATGAAAAATCGTTTTATACATACATGGCCACACCCCCACACTGCAAAGAACTCCTAGAGTAGAAGGCAGCTAACCTGTATCCTGGCAAAGGAAGTCTCTTAATTGTCACACCACTTAAAAAGTGCTCTGAAATTCCAATAATGTCAGAATCAGTATCAATAAGCATTTCATTAACTTAATCTCTGATACCCTGTATATTTTGATGAAAAACAGTAATTCCCTTATTACTTATATTCTTAGACTTTGTCAAAGGTGGTTCATTTCTTAGAGGGACTTCCTTTAAGCAGGAATATCTATCAGCTGTCTTCAGTCTAAAAAAGGTGCAGCCCTAACACCAACTACTACAGGAATTTTTCCATGAGTGAAACCCCCACCCCCTACTACACTGTCACCTATGAGCTTTCCCAACCTCCCCTTCCCATACCTATTGAGGTGCAGACCGTGCCTAGTAAAATCCGACCTTTGGATAGTTTCAACTGGCACCACTGCAATGTGATCCATGCCCTCCGTCATCAGCGCCTTCTCAAGCCCCATGTTAAGACGGCTGACAGCCGTATTAAGACAAGGCCTATCATGACGCTGAAACAGCTGCACGAAATGCACATTCGTGCCACCAGTTTCAGTTGCTATCCTTTCCAGATCACCACCTATATCATATTCCCCGTCCCTATCAAGACTGTTCCCGGCCCCACCCACTATAACTACCTGATCCTCTTTTGAAAAATTCCTACATAAGTCCCCTATGTTACAAGTGACCTGATCTAACCCTGCACTAGGCTTCACTATGCTGGTGACCTGGTACTCACTCCCAAGTACTTCCTGCAACTGTTGGCCAACACCTCTGCCATGAGAACTACCTAGCAGCAGAACCTTCTTCCTAAGAGACCTCTCTACAGATTTCGGCTTACCAAAAGCTGAGGTCTGCTGCGTACTTCCTACACCTACAGCTACAGGAGGTTCATCTCCACTCAACTCTGACAGTTGGTCAAACCTATTTGCAACTTGCAATGTAAAGCTATCTGAATACCTTCTCCTAGCTACCTTCTTGCCAACTGCCAGTTCCCATTCCCCAGCCCCCCTTCCCCTCCTCAGCCTACCTAGTTCCTCTTCAGCGTTTTTCAACTGCACCTGAAGGGCGCAGATCAAACGCTCCTGCTCCTCTATCAACTTATTCCTGCTGCAAATCCTACAGTTCCAGGAGAGAACCTCACCACAATGCCCACTGTCTTCCCCACTGCACTCCCCCCCATGAAAATACTTACTACAAATCCCACACTGCAGCCCACTACGCACGACCCTACGACAGAGCCCACACTTTTCACTCATGGTAAAATTTTACAATAATTTGTTAAGAAAAACTAGACGTCTACGTTATGAAGTTAAGTTTCTACAAAATAAGTAGGAAGTACCTCTTAACTACAGCAATCAACAAACCTCAGTCTCTACAAATCAAGTAACAACAACTAATAGTATCAGAAAAGAGCAAATAACACTACCACAGAAACTTTACACTGTTGCTTGTATAAACAAGTTCAAATTCAAGCGTCACTAATAAAACAACTAAACACTGTGAGAGTACAAGAGTTATCAAATACCGTAACTTAAAGTTTCCCAACCTCAACTACGTTAAAAACAGCAAGTCACCTGTTGAAAAGTACTAAAGTTAATAAACAACTAGCGCGATAACACCTCCTGAAATCTAAAACTTTAATAATTTAACTACAATTCACAAACACTTATTAGAACTTAGCTTTCGGAGACCGCTACGGCTGGAACCACTCGCCACCAGATGTAAACAAAGCAGTAAGACGTCGATGCCGGCGCACACGCGAAAACAAATCGATGCTTGACAGCTATTTTGACACAATTGTCAGCGATATTACCAGTTTACAATGAAATTACTTCTATGCTATTATTTAGAGCATATCTAATCTTATTGGTACGTCAATAGTATGTTTCATCAGTTGCATGTAATTGATTAAACATATATTAATTTGTGGAGTCAATTTTGGTGTAATTTTGTGGTGTTTAAGGATTGTAAAAATTTATGACGTTTTAGTCGTAATTAAATGCTTTCCAGATATTACTTTCAATTTCGTGATAATAAAATCTAAGACGAATTTGTAAATTCCGTTGTTTCTTTGGAAGATTGGTACTAATGAAATTTTCCAAGTAACGCTTGTGCTTCATCTCGATTTGATCATTTAAAATTTGTTCAGGGTAAATTTGCCTGTGTAAATAAATTTCAACCTCTTCAAGAACGTTCATTATTGTTCCCTTTTGCGTGATATGTAAAATTTCCATGGCCTGCTGTATATCGTCTGCTGTGTATTGTTCTTGCTTCAAGTGATGGAAGAAAGTCGACTGGTTGCTTTCGCTATTACGAATATGCTCTCGAAAACAAGCTATGAAGCTTCTTCCAGTCTGACCTAAATAAAATTTTTCGCATTGCTTACATTGTATTTTATAAATTCCGGGATTTAAATATATGGATGGTTTTACTTGTCCTAAGTGTAGTAGGGTTCTAAGATTATGCCGAGTATGATATGCGAATTTTATGTTAATATGTTTCAGTATTTTATTAATTTTGTGAGATATTGTTCCTAGATATGTGGTCGGAATATATATGTATTTTTCTTTTTTAGGTGTTTCTCTAGACAGTGTGATTTCTTGACGTGTGATTGGTTCTATGAGTTTAGTGTGTTTATTATATATGTAACTGACAATTTTAGGGTCAAAATTGTTTCATTGAAGGATTTGTATCTCTTTCCGAATAGCGTCTTGCTCACGGGGAAGGTTTATTAAACGGTTGATCAAAGCATGAAAATATGCTTTTGTTATCTAGGACGACTCGAATTTGAATTTATAACGTTAACTGTTGTTGTTGGCTTTCAGTAAATCTCGAATTGATGTGTGTAATTAACATTTTTTATGGTTAGGTATAAGTATTTCATGGCTTTATTGCTTTCTAATTCCATAGTGAATTTTATTTTAGGGTGTAGACTGTTGATGGCTTCATGTATTTGCAGAATGTCGTCATTATTTCCGTCAAAGTGTCAACAAAACGGTAATAGTATCTGATTTTAGAAGTTACTGGGTTTGCTATGTGAAAGAATTTTTCTTCTAAATTTTTTAAGAAAAAGTCAGCTATTAGCCCTGAAATGCTGCATCCCATTGCTACACCATCTGTTTGAGTACAAAATTTATCATTAAACTGAAAGTAATTTTGTTTTGGAATTTAATTTAAAAGGGTAATAATTTCATGTACATATGCTAAAACGGTTTTCTTAAGACATAGTAAATTGTCTACTATTCAACGGGAAGATATATCGTCAAGATGAGGGCTTGGCTATGGGCTGTAGCCTATCCGGAATTTTTGTAAACAATTTGGAAAGTAAATTCTTCTCCACTCACGTTGGTTTGGGAAGGCTTTCAGTGGGCTCCACCAGAATATGACGTTTACTATGGAAATTGAACAGGCTGGTAGTATTAATTTTTTGATTTGAAGATCAGTAGGTATGAGCAGAAATTACAGATTGACGTCTTTCGTATGCCGACTGCTACTGAACTCATTATTCCTAAAGATTCGTGTCATCCTATGATGCAAAAACGTGCATTTTCAATTCTATGTTTTATCGGGCAGCTAAATTCGGTGTCAAGGAGGAGATAATAAAGAAAGAGACTGATATTATTATCCAAGTTGGCATGGCAAACGGATGTTCTGAAGGGGAGATAAGAAAGATTGGGGAATCTGTCTTCAAAAAAGTTACTAATGCAACAGTACCTCAGGGCAAGACATGCACAGAAAAATACATTTCCTCAATTCTATGTTTTATCGGGTAGCTAAATTCGGTGTCAAGGAGGAGATAATAAAGAAAGAGACTGATATTATTATCCAAGTTGGCATGGCAAACGGATGTTCTGAAGGGGAGATAAGAAAGATTGGGGAATCTGTCTTCAAAAAAGTTACTAATGCAACAGTACCTCAGGGCAAGACATGCACAGAAAAATACATTTCCTCATCATACTACGGTTCTCTCTCTGACAGAATCACTTACGCTTTTCGCAAAATTAATGTCAAGGTAGGATTTCGAACGAACCATAAATTGGGGAAAATTTTACGGCGTAGCGTAGAACCAACACCTGATAATTTCTGTAAATCAGGTGTATACAAAATTGTATGTGGGCTTTGCCATAAATTTCATATTGGACAAACGGAAAGAGAGTTTTATACTAGATACCGGGAACGCGGTTATGTTACTAACAACAGTGCTTTAGGAGATCACCTAAGGGAAAGAAACCATAAGCTACGAAGTATAGAGGCAGATTTATCTATTTTGCACATTGGTACGAAGGGTATTACCTTAGATATCCTTGAAGAGTTAGAAATTTGGCCTAGTTATCATAATAATAAAGAATGGTTAATAAGTGACCAAATTTTTGGTTCCAGACAGTGGTATTTCGATCTGTTTCACAACTTAGATTTTCTTGAATGACCTATTCTTGTGCTCTCTTCCTGTGCTGAGTTTTCCCTAAGTTTATGCTGTTATTAGAAGTATAGATTCTAAATATGTTATTTTATTATTTGACAATTATTTTCCAGTATTAAAAATGTTTGTAACTAACTCGCTGTTGAGTTCTTTTTATCCTTGTAAATTATGGTAACTTCTGCGGCCATACATAGAGGGCACCTATGCAACACCTAAGTTGCTCAATAGCATACTTTCAATTCAGTGGTATTTGCATGTGATCCATCGAGCTAGCAACTTATGCTACAAGTTCAGCTGATGTTGACTATTAATGTATTAGGAGTATTTACATGCATCTTTTTCCGTTTTCCATTCAGGAGAGGTATGTACTTTATAATTGTAAATTCCAGATATTACTTTTTTTTTAAATTTTGGTCTTTGTAACTATTTTTACCAATATATACTGTATCCTATACTTTGTCACCAGGCGCTCGGATGATGGGCTGGGCCCGAAACTCATCAGCGTAAACAGAAAAATAAATGATTATACAACATCTGCAACTCCTTCATCACTGCAGCCAATCAGTTTTTTTAGAATCCTTTGTGTTGTCATACTATTCAAGCAATTGTTTTCTCTATTGGAGTGTTTGTGTGTAGTTTGTGATGTTGAATGAGACAAATTTGTCATTGTTTGGAATTTTGATGTCTTTTACTTCTTTTGTTAGCTCTTTTACCCTTGTAAGATAGGTGCTTCTCTTATATGTTCAGGATCTTATTTACATATGTAAAACAACTGTTGCTGTTGTTGTCGATGCTTGACAGCTATTTTGACACATATGTCAGCGACATTACAATTTTACAATGCAATTATTTATATGCTATTATTTAGAGCATATCTTATCTTATTGGTATGTCATTTTATGTAATTGATTAAACACTATTAGTTTGTGGAATTTATTTTGGTGTAATTTTGTGAACTTTAAGGAAAAATGTAAGGCATTTTTGTCGTATTATATGCTTTCCAGTGATTACTTTTAATTTCCCGGCAATACAATCTCTGACGTTTGTCTCTTTGGAAGAAAGCTGTTAATGAAATTTTTCAAGTAACGTTTGTGCTTCACCTGGATTTGTCCATTTAAAATTTGTTCAGGGTAAAATTGCGTGTGTAAATAAATTTCAAACTCTTCAACAACGTTCATTATCGCCCCCTTTTGCGTGATATGTAAAATTTCCATGGCCTGTTCTGTATCGTCTGCTATGTGTTGTTCTTGCTTCAAGTGATGAAAAAGGTCGACTGGTTGCATACCCTATTACGATCATGCGGTGATAAAAGGTAGAACGCTTGGGAATCGAATTCGGAACACTGTATATCGATCGAGCTGCCAGATCGATCTCACAGCTCGAGCTGCAGCCATATTCCGTTGTGAATTATTCCGGTGACGATTACAGTTAATTTACTGAGCGGACAAGGGTTCATCGAAAACCTGTCAACCACAGAGCAGGAACAGCATTAATTATTTATACTATGGTCTACACGAACAATTAATCCTGTAAAATTTTACAATTCGTGTCGCAGCATAGTGTCGAGTGTTCAGATATTGCAAACAGAATCGTATACCGTAACGGGATCAATTTTTCGTGCAGACCATGAACTAAATAATTAATGCTGACCTTGCTCTATGGTTGACAGGTTCTCGATGTATCCTAGTTCATTCAGCAACTTAACCGTAATCGTCAGTGGGACAGTTCTCATAAAAAAAAAAAAAAAAAAAACAAAAAAAAACACCAGACGCGCGACATACAACACTTACACCGGTAAATGTTAAACACCACTTACTTCAGTATAAAGATCATTTAGAAATAACTCACCTTGCTGACAAAATCTCCTCAGCACAAAACATGCACTATCTTCACACAGCGAACTGAAACGACGACATGTCAGGATCGCTCACATGTTTTATACATCGCGTGTCCGTCTATTTTTCGATATATCGATCTGGCAGCTTGATCGATATATAGCGTTCCGAATTCGATTCTCAAGCATTATACCAAATTACCCGAGCATGCTCTCGAAATAGAATTATGAAGCTTCTTTCAGTCTGACCGATATAAAATTTTTCGCATTTGCTTACATTGAATTTTATAAATTTTGAAATTTAAATATATGGATGGTTTTACTTGTCCTGAGTGCAGTAGGGTTCTAAGATTATGCCGAGTATGATATGCAAATTTTATGTTAATATGTTTCAGTATTTTATTAATTTTGTGAGACATTGTTCCTAGATATGTGGTCGGAATATATATGTATTTTTCTTTCTTAGGTGTTCTCCAGACAGTGTGATTTCTTTACGTGTGATTGGTTCTATGGGTTTAGTGTGTTTATTATATATGTAATTGACAATTTTAGGGTCAAAATCGTTTAGTTTTGCAAAATATTGAAGGATTTGTATCTCTTTCCGAATAGCGTCTTGTTTAAGAGGAAGGTTTATTAAACGGTTGATCATAGCGTGAAGGGTAAGAAGAGCTACCAATGTATGTATAAAATACAATTATCCTGTTAAATTAAGTAGTATACCCACCTATGTATCATACAGTACACCTGACGATGGAATTCACGTCGTTACATGCCTGTCGGATTAAATAATTTATTAAAAAGCAGCGTCTTTGGTATTAATAATGTACAATGTCTCTAGATAATATTCGTGTTAGATACCCTGATGATAATGTTACAAGCACTTAGTTCAGAAAATTTAGTCATACTTCGTGTTCTTAAATAATTTGGTAGTGATTGGTTTCTGTATTCACAAGGTAAGAAGCTATTTTACAGTTGTGTATCTGATGATCTATCTCATTTCCACGTTCGATTATTAACATTATCTGTTTAGCGCAGCCCTGTTTCATTTTTTTTATGCTATTAAATATCTAAATATTGGAGACTACAGCAGCCGCTGAAGCAAAGAGGTGGAGTGTTGTGAATCTCTTCTGAAATTAATGTTTGTACTAAAGCTTCACTATCGTAGAATATACTGAGAAACTGCCAAAACATCATTCCGTTAATTTGCTGCACTAAGAACACTAAGAAACTAAATGTTATAATTCGGATTAATTAGGAAGAAGAAACGCTGTTGACGGATTTATACACCGTGTGTGTAATAAATTTACAAACAACCGATAGTTGCTGTATATCCAAAGAATGTGAAGCTGTTTTCAAGTTGTATATTAAAAAAGACATCATTTTCGCGACGTAACTCAAATGAATACACACTCCAATCAAAAGAGTCTTACGCACATTTAACCCCTCGTGACGAATGTGGGTTCATTTGAAGCCACCAATGATATTTTGATTTTGTGGCAAGAGCACAGTTGCTACACTCGTAATCATTAACGACGCCTCTTTACATAGATGGTACTGCCATCTCGCAAGGAAAATATGAACTACGTCAATATTTATTTATTTATTTTTTGCAGTAGGCGATTCGAGTATAAGTGCCATTATTGTAAGTGGTATGCTGGCTCTCTTTTTCTCGACTTGTGATTGAATTTCTCTTTGAAATATAAGTTTCACACATAGAACAAATTCATAGCACTTTCTTGTAAAAGTACATGCTATATGTATTGCAATAATAATTAAAATCATGTATTTTTCCGTAATTACTGAGGTGGTTTCGTTTGAAACCACTGTGACTGAAGGGGTAGCATTAGAAGCTCGTCATATATATATATATATATATATATATATATATATATATATATATATATATATATATATATATATATATATATATATATATATATGACGAGCTTCTAATGCTACCCCTTCAATGATGTCTTTATATGGCAGAAAAAGGCCATTAGGTGTATTTTTGGCTTAAATAATCAAACTTTCTGCAGACAGCATTTCATAGACTATAAAATACTTACTGTTCCTAGCTTATCCATTTTAAAGTCATTGAATTATGTTAAACAAAACATACATTTATATGAAATGAGATCTGATGTGCACTCATATAACACTAGAAATAATAACTTATTGGACATGCCCTGGACCCGTCTTAGTAAGGTCCAAGAAAACTTTCTACATGCAGGTAGAGCATTTTTTAATAATATTCCGTACGAAATAAGGGTATTACCTGAGGTTAAATTTATAAGATGTATTGAAACTTGGTTGAAAGGAAAGGCATTTTATGATATAAATGAATTTTTTAATAATGACAAACTTGAACTTCCTCTGTAAATATATATATGAAATGTAAATTAATAAAACTAGTAATTTATGGTAAACTTGGGCGTACTCCTATAAATTGTATCTGTAAACTATGTTAAGTTGTTGTGATTAACTGTAAATTATTCATATCTATATTTGTTTGTAAAATGAAACGATATATGTAGTGACCATGCCTCATGCAATTTTGTAATTGTCTACGGGCAAATAAATTTCCCGCTGTTTGCAGTCGGCCGCTTACGGGATTATGGGGGCTTGGTTTTCAAGGAGAAGGTTTTTATAATCCACAAGCCAGCTTATGGTACATGGAAATGGGTACCTTGCAATAAACCTTGTCACGTTGACAGTGTTTCACTGATGATTTCGTGGGGCATTTTCGGCGTTAGATCCCCAACTGGGATCGTGTTTGGCCTGCCTGGGGCAAGTCTTTAAATGACGCCACCTGGGCGACTTCCGTGTCGATGATGATGAAATGATGATGATGACAGCACAACACCCAGTCCCCGTGTGGAGAAAATCTCCAGCCGGACTGGGAATCGAACCCGGACCGCCTGCGTGGCAATCTTCCATACTGTCCACTAGCCTACGTAGGCGGACAGTGTTCCACTGACCACCGCGAAACTTAAGAGATACGTGGAATGTTACACAGATAGGGGGAGGAAGAGATTAACTGAGGAGGCGAATTTGAACAGAGACAGGTCGATGAAGTAGAGGGAGGGAGAAAAGGACCGAAAGAGGGGGCGGGAGGAGATGAACAGAGGGAGGGGAGAGGAAGAGATGGACAGACAGAGAGGAGGAGGAGAAGAGGGTAGACAGGCTAACGAGAGTACGGTATAAATAAATAAATACCCGGGCAACATAGGGCTTTCAGCTACCATTCCGTAAATGTTTCAATAGTGCCTTCGAGATATAATAGGATAGTTTCGGAGCAGAATGGCCATCTGGAACTGCTTCTGGCTCACCAAACTGATTGTACTTTCCCAGCACTCGTCTGTTATGGAATTTACCGCGCAGTCAAGGTGTGGGTGGAGCTTACACTTGTGGACAGCGGTAGGCGGAACGTGTTTGGAAACAGAATAGGACACTCCCACTGCGGCTGCGGTAACGCCTAGTCTGGAAAGTGACAGCAACAGGCATTGTCGCTAGCGTAGCCGATATGAGTAAAGCAAACTAATTTAGGTAAACCGAACTAAATGGTAGCTTCCTTAATCGATAAACAAACGTTTTTAAAAGGTATGAGTTATAGAGATGCCAAATATTACGATCAGTCGTAATAATTACGAGTTCCTTAATTACGACTTTACGAACAACATGCCAAAAATTGCAATTTTTTGTTGATTTATAAAGGCAGTTTAACGAAGTTCTTAAAAGAATGCACAAGAGAAAACAAAAGTTTACGATTTGATTTCTCAAAAACATTTCTTTTCACATTTTTCGTAAACAATTGGTGTACTTGTCCTTTTCTGCCAAGATTTTCATTACACCATATACCATTTATGACATCACACATCGTAACGTAAAACTTAAGGCTTCTACAATCCGAGCTGAACTATCCGCCATTTTTGCCCCAATGTGCAGGACAGTTGTATGTGGGTATATACGAGTCGCGACAAGAAAGGGAGTTTATAATCGAATTTACTGAAGAATTTGTGGAAAATATGGGTGGCTGCTCAGATGTGAACTGCGCAAATCACTGCAGCAAAGGAGTGCGCATGTTCAAATTTCCCAGCGATACAGAACGAAGAAATATGGGCTATAAATTGTCGCAGAAGCAACTCGGAACCAGGACCTGGCGCTAAATTATGTATTGTAAGTATATGTAATAAATGTAGCTATAAACGTGTCAGTTATGTACAATTGCATTACTTCTCCCTGTCAACGACACTGGAGCAGTTTGTTGCAGAATGTTTGTGAGTTAATGAAGTTTTTCGCAGTTTTCAAAGTGGATAGGAATATTTATTGTGGTGCATTTATACGTAGTTTTCAACATACTGAATAATACTTTACAGAATTACTTATATATAAGGTCGAAGCATCTCTTACGGTCGCATAACACACTCCAAAATACGGCACTGGGTAAAATTTTACGACGCTTCTCGCCGGGCTCCAGTGCTTATGTTGGCAACAGATGAACAATGAAGTGTAGAATTGCGTTAATATTTCTCACGAGCTACAGAGTAAGTGTTATTGCTGCTCGTTTCACGCGCGGCAAAATTAATACTGTACCTGCTCTATGATTGTCAGGTTCTTGTAGGGTACCCTTGTCCGTTCAGAAAAAAATAATTTTCGTTTTAATTGAAGTTGTCACGAAAAAACATTTATTGGTCATCTGAGTCGCCGTGATTAACATTGGTGCCAACATAACCACTGCAACCCGATGAGAAGCTGTCTTATGTTACCGGTACGTTACGATTTTCTGTTATATTAAAAGCGCATTCTAAATCTTTATAGGCCCATACACAATACTGTTCGGTATAAATACATTTCATTAGAAATGTTGCTAAAAACTGCGTGAATAGGTCAACCATCGCCAATATAAACATTGTCAGATGCGCCCCTGTTGGGGCAAAAATGGCGGACGATTCAGCTCTAGTAAAACGAGATAAAAAGTGATGTATCTTGCACAGTAGTTATCTCTGCTAGCATGTCTCTTTCTGTTCCTGGGTATCTTCTGCACATGTGTGTTTGTTTTGTTGTGACTACGATTTGAAGTCTAGCACTCTTTAACAAATAATATGCGTGTTTTTTTATTTATTCCATACTAAGCGTGTATTGAGATAATAACTTAGAAACATCTTGAACTAAACAATGAAGCGATATCTGGTGCAGCAAAATGTTTGTGATGAGGACAGTGGGTCTAGTGACGCTGTTAAAAAACAAAAAATTACATTGGCGTATTTTACGGTCCGCTTAAGGTTTTAAAATTTCGGACGATACGATTACGACTTTACACTGACATATATTACTAGACTAGCAATTCCGTGTACGGAATCATTGGTGTCATTTGTATACTACAGTCGTGTGTGTTACCACGAAAAACAGTCGTAAAGATACGGATGAACTGACGTAACTACGCTGTCTTTAGAGTTTGATACATGGGAAATTCTTGTGTTGTATATGACTGTAATTTTTTCAGATGGTGTAAGCTTTGACAAATGCAGTAATGAGTTGCACTGATTTGCTGTTATTATTAATCTGTTAACAATTTCATTCAACTTCGGATTTTCTTTCAGCAGTATGGTCATTATAAAATGTTATTTATCGTGGATAAAGGTATCATTATTCTATGGAGCGTTGTTACGAAATTTACAGTCTGCCTTGACACATACGGTGCACTAAGTCGCGTCGAGCTTCCGGTATTTATTAATCGGAAACCAATTTTGATCAACTTTAGTTTTTTCTTTTAACAGTGTGTGCTATTTATCGTGGATAACACATATCTTTATTCTTCTGAGTGTTTTTCAGATAATTACGGTCTCTTTTAACAATACGTAACTAAAATATTTTACCTACCATCCCAACAAAAAACGGTAGAAAACCCTATGTTTATATTTTTAGAAATTGGTGTTTCATATACATGATGAGGTAAAAAAAATTGTTGTAGCTACTCTAAGGTTGACAGGTTCTTATGTCTCCCCTCGATTTATGCCTCTTTTTACTGTTGCCAACTAATAACAGTCGGAATTAACATTCTTCATATCACTTTCAAGAACAGCCTTCCCTTTTACAAAAGAAGTCGTCGGGGTATGTGGACTTATTTCCAAACAACGAAGTGAAAGACAATAATAATCAATACCAAACAGAAATCAACAAAACGATGACGATGTCTACGGTGCACAAGGTTGGTAGAGAACATAAACATTCCGTAGACACCTGGACTCAGCCGAATTCCGCCGATCACAGAGGGGCCACAAAAAAGTGCGTGACGTGTAAGTAAAACTTAACCTTATGTAACACGTTCTTCTCATAACACAATTCGACTTGTTGGGGTATGTGTTAAATTCAACTATTGCGGAAGTGTTAGCTCAAATGCAAATCATGTTTGTTAAGCTTAAGGGACTTAACTACGGGGTCATCAGTCCCTTGCAAATCATGTTCAAACCAACTAGTAAAGCTTATAACGTCATAACGTGTCAGAGGATCACAGTAGTACTGTACGGAAACTTTTTGACGTGCGGTGAGGCAAGATGGCGGCAACTGGCTTCAGACACAGAGACAAGTTTGCCAGCCTATAGTAATGTTCGTCTGTGCGCCTTTACTCTTGTAATAATATCTATGCACTCAACACAACATTCTCTCTGACCGTATTGTAACAAATAGCTAAAAGTACTTTTTATTTTGAGTTTATCTTTGACAAACATACTCTTTTTTTTAACTTTACCTCTTTAAACAATTATTTTAATATCTCTCCAATATTTCAATTTTTTTTCCTTTAAGATATCTTCTGAACAGCACGTTGCTTAGCTCCAGCAATTACTCACATCGTCTCATTTAGCAGTACATTTACCATTACATGTACGGACTGTTTAGCCACATCGATGCGCAGTATTCAGCAAATGTTCAAATGTTTGTTGAGCTTATGCGACTTAACAGCAGGGTCATCAGTCCCTAAACTTACAAACTACTTATAAACTACCAAAACTAAAGACATCACAAACATCCATGCCCGAGGGGGGATTCGAACCCCCGACTACATTCGTCCACCGCTATGATTTGGTGATGGTTGCTGCACATAAGTAGGATTGTTGAAAAGTTACATGTTATCGACAGATGAGGGACGACGATTGTTCAGGTGAACACAAAATCTTCGCTTATCTACGTGCAGAACCTGGCGTCATTTGACTGCAATCCTGGTGTGTCTCTGCCCAGTTTCTGCGAGCTAAACGGTATCGTGGTTTTTATTGGGCACACCCCATACGCCTCCGTGCGTAGAGGTCGCATTTCCGAAGGCGATTTCGGACTGTTTGTATTGATATCGCGCTCCCTGTTGCTGCCTGGCGGGTGCGTTGCAGCTGAGTTGCATTCAGGCTCCTGTTTCAACGGGCTGTGAACTGGAGATAACTGTCAAATCAAAAATGGTTCAAATGTTTGTAAGGCTTATGGAACTTAACTGCGGGGTCATCAGTCCCTAAACTTACAAACTACTTATGAACTAGCTAATACTAAAGACGGCACAAACATCCATGCCAGAGGGGGGATTCGAATCCCCGACGGGAAACGGCCTCGCGCATCGTAACATAGCGCCTCAATGCGTTCGGCCGCTCCACCGCGGCAGATAACTGTCATCTCTTGTTGATGTTACCCGTGGAAGACCTTGACCTTGCCTTCTTCTAACGGTACCCGTTTGAAACCGCGTCCAGGTCCTAGAAATTACACTGTGGGACAATCCAATCCGGCCACCTCCCTCTATGCCCCGCTTTCAATCTTCCTATGGCTATCGATGGCATAGTTTCGGGTAAGTCACGTTGTTGTTGCATTGCACTACCTGCTCCTACACTATCTGAAACCAACTGCTTGTGTAATTCGTTTGGTGGAGTAAAGTCAACGGCAACCCTCACTGTAGCAACTTTCTGTTATTACCACTATGTCGGTTTCCGTATTGTTGTTGTCTCCACTCCGTAGAACCGACGGAAAGACTTTTAACCATTTTAGTTCGTTCTGCCGATTACAATACTTCAGAAAGTAGAGACCTTAACTGATTCCTTAATTGTTTTGACCAGTAATTGACCAGTGTTGTTGTTGTCGTGGTCTTCAGACTGGTTTGATGCAGCTCTCCAAGCTACCCTGTCCTGTGCAAGTCTCTTCATCTGAGAATACGTTCGGCAATCTACATCCTTTTGAATCTGCTTACTATATTCGTTCCTCGGTCTCCCTCTACGATTTTTACCCCACACGCTTCCTTCTAATGCTAAGTTGACAATTCCTTGATGTCTCAGAATGTGTCCAACCAATCTATCCCTTCTCTTAGTCAGTATATGCCAGAAACTCGTTTTCTCCCCGATTCGGTTAAGCACCTCCTCATTAATTACGTGATCTACCCATCTCATTTTCATCATTCGTCTGTAGCATCACATTTCAACCGCTTCTATCATCTTTTTATCTGAACTCCTTATCGTCCACGTTTCACACTTGTCTGCACTTGCTTTCTTTGTGTAGTAATACATTAATGATTTTTTTTTTATAACTTGTGCGATGCTTGTCGCTGACTTCTGCTCTCTCTCTGACAGCGTATCGATAAACATATGACATTTGCCACGTTCACCTTTTTTGCAACAAGCTGAAGGGAGAGAGCGGAACTGTTCGTCACTTACTTTCTTCTCCTTGAGGTGTTAGGACGTATTCCAGGACTTTGTCTAATTATTGTAAGTGTGAGCTTCCTTTTTTATTAATTTCAATAAACCCCCATAGTTAATTTTAAATATCTTACTTACTTACAACCCCGTCTCCATTCTCACTAATTTTAAAGTTATTTATTTTCAGCAGATCTAGTACTTCATAAAGTGATGCTCGGGTATTGTTGCAATTTGTTTCGCGATTGTACTAGAACATTCTCTGTGTAACTTTTATTTATTTCGTGTCTATAAATGGTTTATTACACTTTAATGCCTGCAGAAAAATCTTCGTAATGTTTATGAATTCCGATAATTTTGCAATTTTTGGCGACTATCATGATTAATTTTCCACACGGTCATAGAACAATAGTAACCGAAACGCACAATCCCAGCATCAATTTATCGAAGTAATATTCCATTCATTACAGCTGGAATCACTACAGAACGTGACCGAAATATTTGTACCAGCTCTCAATGAGGTAAAATTTAGATTCCGCCGACTTCTTCTGTAATGTTGCTTTCTGGTGTTGTATTTGCCACCGAAATTACGACCGCTACCATTTAATGGCGGAATCCAATAATTTTGTTTAAATTGTCCCTTCCTTGTCAAAATTGCGTAGTAATCTCATTTAAAAATATTTCACTACCTGGTAAAATTTCATTTGCGGTCCCTAACCTTAACTTTAATAAGCAACACCCATTTTCATACGAAAGCAGCATTACATTTGGAATTGGAATTACAATATTCTTCTTGAAATCGGACCGTATTTCGCCTGTCTCATACATCTTGCATACCAGGTAATACAATTTTTTCATGACTGGCTCTCCTAACGACATCAGCAATTCAGACGGAAAATTATCTACTCTATGGGCCTTGTTTAGACTCAATCATTCAGCGCTCTGTCAAATTCTTCTCACAGTATCATATCTCCTACTTCGTCTTCCATTTCTAGAATACTGCTTTCCAGTTTATTTCGTTCGTATAGGCCCTCTATATATTCCTTCCACAGTTGAGCCTTTCCCTCTTTGCTTAGTACTGGTTTTCTGTCTGAGTTCTTGATATTCATACAGCTGCTTTTCTTATCTCCAAATATCTCTTTTCTTTTCCTGTAGGCGGTATCTATGTTTCCCCCAGTTATGCATTCTTCTACAGTTCTGCATTTGTCCTCTAGCCACTCCTGCTTAGCCAGTCTGCAGTTCCTGTCAATCTCATTTTTCAGACATTTGAACACCCTTTTTCCTGTTTCACTTGCTGAATTTTTATATTTTCTCGTCTCATCAAATAAGTTCAGTATATCCTGTGTTATCCAGGGATTTCTATTAGGCCTTGTCCTTCTGCCTATATGATCCTCTGCAGCCTTCACTACCCTATCTCTCAGAGATACCCATTCTTCTTCTACTGTTTTACTTTCCTCCGTTTCAGCCAATCCTTGCTTAATGCTTTTTCTGAAACTCTCAAACACCTCTGGTTCCTTCAATTTGTCCAGGTTCCATATCCTAACCTTTAGACTCTGACCATAACTTATTGGTTATGAACTGCAGATTAAAAATGGTTTGGATTTTCCGCCGTATGCAGGACACGTGATTTTTAATTTTTCCCAAACATGTTTCAGCACATTTTGTGCTATCATCAGTGGGATAGTGGGATGGTTTATTTTTGTTCTTTTGCATTAGGCTACATAAAACTCGTTAAGTAGCCTACCTATTTGTTGTTTTGGTACAAACTTGTCATGATTCTTTTCTTTCTCTATTAGAATCTGGTTGTTGCTGTTAATTGTAATGTGGATGTCACTCGTTTTACACGTTTCTTCGTGCTATGCATTACGCCAGTGGTAATATTCGGTGTATGAATATTACCACTGGCCTAATGCATAGCACGAAAAAACGTGTAAAACGAGTGACATCCACATTACAATTAACAGCAACAACCAGATTCTAATAGAGAAAGAAAAGAATCATGACAAGTTTGTACCAAAAAAACAAATAGGTAGGCTACTTAACGAGTTTTATGTAGCCTAATGTAAAAGAACAAAAATAAACCATCCCACTGATGATAGCACAAAATTTGCTGAAACATGTCTGGGAAAAATTAAAATCAGATGCCTTGCATACGGCGGAAAATCCAAACCATTTGTCCAAACAAGCATGGAAGAAAGAAGAACAGCAACATCAAAAGATGCAGATTAAAACTTAAGAGAATTGACCAGTGTATGTACTAGAAAAAACTAGGGCCCTAAGATGGAACCTTGGGGAACCCACATGTTATTAGTTCCTAACTGGACGGGGCCTGACGGTTCAGTATAGTCTCTTCGTTTCCTGTCAGAGATATACGATTTATTGTCAACTGGCATTTTTCGTCATTCAGATGAATGTAGGTGTAGTGATATTTTGTGGGTGTAGTGCGACGGCAGCCGCTGCGCGCGGCATTGGCAGTGTCGACGGCGGCGGTGGCGAGGGGAGGCGGTGGCGGGTGGGGCGCAGTTTGGCTGTGGGCGAAGTGGGTCGTGGGCCCGCCGGTACCGTAAGCCGCGCGCACCTGCCGCTCCACAGTCCACAGTCCTCCGCTACCCTGGCTGGCGCCCGCACCTCAGCCAAGCGCCTTCCTGCACTGCACGACCTAGCGCCGACACTCTGTGACACGCCGCACCCAGCACTCTGTAAGTACACCGCCAACGTACCGTGTTCAACACTCTTCCACCCTGACGGACTAGCTTTAAATGTGAATGAATGCGACGAAATGCCCGCAACAAATCGGGGATGGCAACTACAAACTTGGGAGGATGTCGGGGAACTGTGGAGCATCTGTGAATGGTATCGCAGTTAAAACGCTAGTGCGGCCCATTATGGGGAATGCTAAAGGGAATATTGTTCTTATCATCACTCATGAACAGTAGTAAAAGATTACTTATATCAAGGACGGTGGTTTCGTGACAGGCCTGTATCGGCGTGATTGGCAGCGTCAGGTTATTTATAAGTATACATTAAAATTAATTGGATAGTTTCAACACATAAATTTCAAATTCACCCAAGATCAATATTTTGATTTCTTCTGGGGCTGCAGCGTCATATACTTCATTTTAGAGACAACGTTAAAAGATTATTTATACCAAGGACGATGCTTTTAAACAAATTATTTAATACGACAAACCTGTTTCGGCCTGATTGCTATCGTCAGCTTAACACTGCAAAATACGTGGATAGCTATACGCCGGCCGCGGTGGCCGAGGGGACTGAGGCGCGCCAGTCACGTTCTGTATGGCCACTACGGTCGGGGATTCGAATCCCCCCTCGGGCATGGATATTTCTGCCGTCCTTAGTTAGTTCATAAGGAGTTTGTAAGCTTAGGGACTGATGACCCCGTAGTTAAGTCCCATAAGTTCTACAAACATTTGAACATTTTGAAAGATATACTGTTAAATTTAACTGAATAATTTTAACTCAGAAATACAGTCTTTATAAATACATTAGGTGATCTTCTTCTCCTTGTAATATCAGTTTCTCACGCTGTTTGTCTATTCTGTTGTTTTTTGTAGTTCGTTATGAATCTGTTCATTTATCAAGTTTATTTCACATTTTGACGTTATATGACAGAATAAAAAAAAAAAAAAAACTACGAAAACAACAGTTCTTAAATTTCTGTTAATCTAAGAGCTAAATTGGATAGACAAACAGCGTGATAAATCGATATTACAAGGAGGACAGGAGGAGGAGGCTTAGGGTTTAACGTCCCGTCGACAGCTTGGCCGTTAGAGACGGAGCTAACGCTCGGAGTTTGGGGTAAGGATGGGGAAGGGAATCGCCCGTGCCCTTTGAAAGGAACCATCCCGTCATTTGCCTGGAGTGATTTAGGGAAATCACGGAAAACCTAAATCTGGATGGCCGGAGGTGGATTTGAACCACCATCCTTCCGAATGCTTCGCTCGGTCAAGGAGAAGACCAACTAATGTAGTTATAAAGACTGTATTTCTGAGTTAAAATTATTCAGTTAAATCTATCAGTATATCTATCCACGTATTTTGCAGTGTTAACCTGATGATAGCAATCAGGCCGAAACAGGTTTGTCGTATTAAATAATTTGTTTAAAAGCATCGCCTTTGGTATAAATACTCTTTTAACATTGTCTCTAATGACGCAACAGTCACACAAGAAATCAAAATTTTTACTCTTGGGTAAATTTGAAAAAATCTGCAATCGAGGAAGACTGTGAGATATTTCTATTGCTACCATAGTATATCTAGCGGGGAAATAAGAGAGATCAGAGCGCGTATAGGACCTACAAACATGCGATCGGTGCTTTAGTTAGAAAAACACTGTCTTGACGGCCTCGTAGTGGACTTCGTTGAGCGTCTCACATTTTCGGAACGTTGTTTCTTCAGCCAACGTGCTTCCTGTTCTGAACCAAAATTGCACCCAAATAACTGGTAGATTTTTTTTATTTTATTTTTTTTTTTTTTTATTTTTATTTTTTTTTTTTAATCCAATAGCGGTCCATCACTTTCGTGCTACCAACAACTTGTTTCGTTGTTTTTTGTTTGTTTTCTTAATTATTATTATTATTTTCTCTGTGTGTGTGTGTGTGTGAATGTGCGTGAATGTTATTCATAGTCGTAAATACTCTTTTACATTCAAATGTGGAAATAGGAATCCTGCACCATGTTCGGGTTCCCAACCGTGCCTCATAACTTCATCACAATAACAACAACCAAGCTTTCTTTCAATTATCAGTCAGCTCTTTTTAGTTGTAGAGCAAGACTCCTACCAGAATTCTGGATTATCAGTAATCATTGAACTTACTTGACTGGAAGGAATCTTTGTACTCTAGAATAATCATTCTGTTCGATGGGCCTGGTTGGTCACATCCCTGTTCTCTTCAATGTCACTGTAACCATCTAGAATTTTTCGATTGTCACTATTCAACCAGTTAAGCAAGCCCATTATTACCTTCACATTTAGTTCTCTGATCTCAAACTTCAGCACACACACACACACACACTTCACATAAACCGTACCTAACAAAACATACTCAATTCAAACAGTGCCACACAGTGGTTCTGACAACACAGAAGGAATGGTTTACCGCGAAAAGAATCAAAGTTAACAATGTTGCCAACAGCAAAATTACACATTAGGCCACATGAAGACGTGTTACTTAAATTGTGCTATGAGATTAATGTTAAGAAGTAAATAATCATTTCAGATATTTCTGTCTGAAATCCATTCAACAGTACAGTATATAGTGGGCTATGTTTTGTAGATTTAAAAATGAACTTTTAACAGGTACGCTTGTAAAAAGTTTGGCCCAACCACAGCACTACAGTTAATACTTCGTCTCTGAACCCGCGAATGAAGTTGTCTAGACAGAATAGGTAATTTTGGTAAAAAATGCCATCCACCAAGCAGTGTACCGTGGCTTGTCGGGTTTATATGCACACATTTGCCACCAGCCCGCACGTAGCCCAGCCTGTTATGGGTTTCATTCACTGTTGTTGTATTGTAGCACACAACAATTTCGTAAACAGTCTTTGTTAAAACACAAACTGCAGTTTTAGAGTATGCTACAAATAATTCGGTGCATAACATTTGTCTGCAACCAAGCCTGTTTGACCGTTCGAAATGATAACACCAACATTGTCACTTTGAAATATCTGTTAATCGTGAGTGACTCCGGTAGTAAATCGAGCGAGGTAAGGCAGATGTTAGCACACTGGACTCGCACTCCGGACGATGCCGGTTCGAACCCGCTTTCAAACGTCTCGATTACGGTTTTCCGTGATTTCCCTAAATCGCTCCAGGCTAATGTTTGGCTGGTTACTTGCAAAGAGCACGGCGAATTTCCTTCCCACCCTTAACAAAAATCATATCGAAAAAACCGGCATGTACATCTCAAAATAACAACCCCGTTATTTAACTTAAGTGACTCAGGAAAACCGCAGAGAAAGTTAGTCTAGTTGTCCGGAGGGGGAACTGAACCGCCATTCCCTGGAGTGCGAGTCGTCTTACCACTGCCACATCTCATTCTACAGCCACTATACCGTGGCAACCTATGACACGTTTCTGCTGTACAATGCGAAATGGCTTTTGTCTCTGTGATCCCGTTCTACATTTGGCCTGTTAAAAAGACCTCAATTCATAACCAGGATGAAAATACATAACAAACTGATGACCTCTCCGGATTCGCATGAGCAGTAGTAAGTATATACGGCTCACGATTTGTCAAGTGCAACAATAATAAACTGTAAACACAAACCTTCCTGTTGAATCAATTTATCTGCTAGTGAAACCCGTATCAATAACTATACAGTAGTTCCTGGGAGTAGTCTTCACAGGCAGGCAGAAAAAACGCGGTGGGGAACTTCAGTTTATAACTCGTATAGATTGCACAGAGGAATAGGAAGTGTTCGATAAGAAACATCGGTAACATGTGGCAAAGGCATAAAGTGTACTTAACAAAACACAAGCACGTGCGGAAGTAACGGCATCGTACACAGGAAAGTACTTGGGCTCGAAAAAACACATATACATCAATATCGTGTGTGAGATAATGTAAATATCCCTTATTGCTCTAGCGATACTCCCGCATGTGCAAAACTGCAGTCGTCCGTTAGAGGCCTCTGCGTGTGCTGTGCCGCATTGCACTTTGACCTGTCGGTTTGCCAGTAGGGACGGTGCAGTGTGCCTCCAATGATGCGTCTTGTGACGTTATTTTTGTGGTGAAGCGTCAGATGGGGCGGCGATTAGTAATCAATCCTGCTAATGTATTGCGATTGGTTGAGATGAAGTTACGAAGAACCCTCCTACGTGAAGATGGTATTAGTGTAGAAGATGAATCATTCACATGCTTTCTCGTATCTGTTATGGTACAGAAATATGAGCATAAGTTAGATTCTGTTTTAACACTAACACATAATGATAATAACAGGGATGATAATGACGAACAACTCATTGCAAGCGATAGTGCTACGGTAAGTGCGGGAAGAGGCGATGGAAGCAGTGGCAGTGAATACCAAATGTTCAAATATTTGTATAGCTTATGAGACTTAACTACGGGGTCATCAGTCCCTAAACTTACAAACTACTTACGAACTACCTTATACTAAGGACGGCACAAATATCCATGCCCGAGGGGGATTCGAACCCCCGACCGTAGTGGCCGTGGAGACCGTGACTGGAACGCCTCAGTCCCGTCGGTCACCGCTGCCGGCGCAGTGAATACCAACAGTCATCCGAGAAGAAGGTTAAAGTTGCAACTATCATCACGGCTTTTGATGGCAATACGCTAAAGAACATGTACGAGGATTGTTAAATAAGTTATAGTTAAGATAACTGCATTGCGTATGGCGTCTACAATTACATCTACAGTGCTATCTAGAGCATGATTGCATAGTTTTGCATAAAAACGACACCCACCAGCACACTGAGGTGTACGTAGAGATACTGTAGCCAAACGTTCATAGAGATATGTTTATTCGAGCCCAAGTACTTTCCTTGGAAGTGTATACGGCGGACGACTTGTCAAGTGCAACAATAATAAACTATATATACAAACATTCCTGTTGAATCAACCTATTTGCTAGTGAAAACCGTATCAATAACTATACAGTAGTTCTTGGGAGTAGCCTTCACAGGTATACAGAAAAAAACTCGTCAGGAAACTTCAGTTTATAACTCGTGTAGATTGCACAGAGGAGTAGGAAGTGTCCGATAAGAAACATCGGTAACATGTGGCAAAGGCGTAACGTGTACTGAACAAAAGACAAGCACGTGCGGGAGTAAAGGCATAGCATGCGGCGCATCAAGCGAATCACAGTTGTAAAGGAGAAAAATTAACTTAAGAGACGAAGGGAACAAATGTACAAAGTTCTGCGTCATGGTTATAGATTTACTGCCTACTTATCCATTTCCTGTAAAAGCATCTGATGGTGCACTTCTACTGCAGATACGCCTGCTAGCTGTAAAGTGGCAGCACTTTCTCCAGTCTGCCACCGCACGCTCTTTTCTTCTCTGACGGAACCCCGCTTGTCGGCGAACAGTCGTTTAACTCTCGCGCCTGATCGGTGACAGACGACCACGCCGGTTTCCTGCTCGTTTCGCGGGCTATGTGGGTCGGCAGAGGCTCAATATCTCTTCGGCACGTTTCGCACCGCAGAAGCTGACAACTTGCCGGACGTGCGTGAGTTGTCGCGGAGAAAGCAGAGCCTACCGTTACCAGAGGATTCCGCGCCTGCGGGAAACCACGCCGCCGCCTCCCGAGAATTCTCAACAGACGAAAAAAAAAAAAAAAAAAAAAAAAAAAAAAAAATTAAACAAAAGTTGCGATGCGTCGCGTAATGTACGAGAGTAATTGGCTCCAGCAATCGCCGAGCACGTTTTCCATAGGCGATAAATCGGGAGAAGTGGCAGGACAAGAGAACAATGCAATCCGACGGGCGACGAAGAAAACACAGTGATGCGTATGGCCGCACTAGAGCTCCTACAAACACAGGCTGGCGCATCCGCCATTTTCATTGCGTGCGAATGCTAAACACAACACGTAGCTTATACGAAAAGTGTTGTTTTGTTCAAGTTTAATGAAATATTTTGGAAGTGCCGGCATACAGCCTTAGATCGTGCTACTTTGAGCTTGCATTCCGCTCTTGCTTACATCGATATGTGGATTAGACACAAAAATCTCGCGTTTTCTTTACTTATTGCTGTTTTTTTCTTTTCTGTCCAAATAATGAAAAAAAGCGCAAGAAACACATATATTTCTGTGACAAAAATCGCGTACTACGTTTAATCCTGCCTAAACTGATCATCTAGATATGAGTTTTAAGCTATCTTAGCTTGTATTTGAATAATGACTGTCAACATGCGAGGTTTGTTTACCGTCCTGCAGTAAGTGTTTGTTGTCCGCTGTGACAAATACACCACATCTGATTGTCGTACTCACATTGCTGAATGTACTTCTATTACGTTATTGAAAAAGTTACAAATACTAAAACGAAAAAAAAAATGTTAGTATACAGGATCTAAAGTTTACGGTCGTAGAGGCACACGGTGCCGATGTTGGCAACAACCGTTGAATGTTATTGGAAAACCTAATCGTGTATAATGAGGGGATAATCCTTTGTGTTGCCAATCAAATAAATAAATAATTCTATTCGTTCTCTAGATTGACAGGCTTTTATATGTGTTGTCAGTAATTTAATAATCCTTGTAAAGCAAACATTTCGTTGCCAAAATTAGCACACTACGCCGCCGCAGCCGTAAGTAAAATTTACACAGTATTCTTTGTCAGTTATGTTATTGCCTCTTATAGATAAGCGTCAATATTGGTATTTAAAAGACACACATATTGTGCTCTAAAAACAGTATGTTCTGGGATGTTTTGCTGTGTTATGATATTTTGCGGTTGCTAACTCCCTACAGGCAGCTTCCCTGTTAAGAGGTAGTACTTTCAAAAGAGCTAAGCAAAAACTTACTTTCGAATATCACAGACGATTTTTACTATTAAATATTGCTTCAAGTCATAATAATAAATATTTATTTATTATACATAACTGTGGACTAGATCCGGGTCCCCAGTTTTTGGGCCGACAGTTAATGATCCATTTTTTCTTCTCTCAGAATCTCTCGGGAAACTAAACATTTTGTAGGCACCTCTGGAATGATCTGAGCAATTTATGGCAACACAATCACCCATTATGTCGTGCTAAAGTGCAGTGACGCAAATCCTATAGCACCGCAGTATGTTTAAGTTAAGAGCTACCCGAATGAAAATGGCGGATGCGTCAGCTCGTACTTATAGGAGCCTTAGGCCGCACGTTATATTGTTGCAGGGTGACCAACTCCTGTATTATACGGGTTCTCCCATATTTTAGCACTTTTTTTTTTATTCTCCCGTCTCCCTTATTCTAAGTCTGTTTCTCCAGTATATATTTGGGTTTTCCGTTATTTACTCGAATCACTCCGGGCAAATGTCGAGATGGTTCCTTTCGAAGGCCACGGCCGCATTCCTTCCCCCAACCCGACAATATGCTCCGTCTCTAATGACGACGCTGTCGACGGGACACTAAACCCAAATCTTCCCTCTCTTCTTTCTAAAGCATAAAAATGCTTTTCCCAATTATTAATAAAAGACATTCTATTCTAGCAAATGTTTTTTATAGAAGTACTAGCTGTAAACCCGGCGTTGCTCGGGTATTTATTTATCCTACATTCTCGTAGCCCACCTCCCCTTCCCTCCTCTCTCTGCATCCACCTCTTATCCTCTCATCTCTCTGTTCGTTTCTATCTTTTCTTCTCTCGACAAAGTTTCTTTGCAAGGTACCCTCTGTCATGTACCATTCAAACATTTATGTACCCAGTGATCTTCCTCTTGGTTTAAAGGTCATGGGTGCAAAAATTCATAAAGTCGAAGTAAAACTTTGCATTTTGTCAAAGTCCGTAAGTTAAGTAACCCCCCCCCCCCCACCACCATGTACCGAAAGAACTGTAGATTTATATGCAATAGAAACACAGGGTCACATAGCAAAATGCACTTTCTTGTTACATTTTCCAGTTTTATTTCATATAACCCTTGTTCTGAGAAAAACGAAAACAACATAAAAAGGATATGTGAAATCGTTCGAGCCGTTCTCAAGTTATGGCGCTACCAAGGTATTTATTGATCCATTTTATGTTGCAGAGTCCCCTCCAGCATGCACCGTAAGAAACTTTAGGTAGACGGTAACCTCCTCCTTGTTTTGAAGGTCATCATGCAATATTTCGTGAAGACCGAAATGAAAATGTAGATTGCGTTAGTCTGTAGGAAAAATATTTTCCGCCATTAACCTTAATTCTGTCCTATCGCAGAATACTTTCTTAGCTATATGTATAATTTAGTCTTTTATTTCCTTATTCGTATGCTTATCCTTACAGAGAAAGATCTGAAGACATTGTAGCACGTATAGACCAAATATATGGTCTGTGGCATCACGTTTCGCTGTATGTAACCTCCTTGCTATAGAACACGTTATGTGAAAGAATCATTTTACTAGTCTCTGCAGACATCCTGTAGCACCAAGTGCATCGGCTGCTGTCTTGTTTTTCGATGCTTTGGGTCGATGTCGGCATACACTTGTTGCAACTTCCCTGAAACGGGTTCTTTGAACCTTCACTGGGAGCTCATGAATTATGCAAACTGGTTGTGGCTCTCTCGACTGCAATTCTCCCGATTCCTTATCCGCAGAAATGCCACCGCTTTAAACGGTGCTTTGAAAATGGTTAGAAAACTTTACGTAAACATTTAAAACTTTGAGGTTTTTCCTTTTTTGTGTGTCCTGTGATTATGTTGTTAGCTTGAGTTAGGTCAGTGCGTGGTAAAGAACTTTGGATGTACCGAGACTGCTTTCACCACAATAGAAGTGAGAGAAATGCAGGATGTGCCTGTTCAATAAACATAACGTTCGTGATTGAGTCCGCAGGCTTAAGAATCCTCTATAGCAATGGGAGCAGCGGCTTGAATGGCAAAACGAAGGAAAGTAGATTAGGGTTTAACGTCCCGCTGAATGCTAATCTGATTGCTTGTGGATGCACGTCTCCCACGTAAACAAATACGGTACCTTTACAGAATTGTTTCTCCAAGGTCAACTTTTGTCGTTGTATATTCATTGTGCCCGGGCCAAATACATTTACAGCAAAATGTTATTTACACAAAGTTTCACTTTTGAAACCGAATGCTGTAGTACAATAATAAGATGGAGGAATCGTACGTACTACAGTAGTGAATGATGTAAACTGTGGTTTCCCAATTCGTCTTCCTAATGAGGCAATAATATATCTCAAATTTTTTTTTTTAAAATCATTATTAAAGAGGGCGACCAGCTGTCTAACGCCAAACGCTCTGAACTATCGCGCAAGAAAACATACACATTCCATTCCACACACAACTCTGCCATTACCCTACAACAGTGGTTACCATTCTCTCTTTTTTTTTTTTTTTTTTTTTTTTTTTTTTTTTTTTTTTTTTTTTTTTTTTTTGGACCCATAATCTTCCTGTAAAAATTCTCGCGACCCTAAATATATACCGGGTGACAAATTCTAAAAATATCATATATCATATGAAAATTAAGATGTCATATATAAAATGCTTTGGTCAGTAAGAGAAAGGAACATTTATAGAAAAAAGAAACAATAGTTTATGTAGTAAAATTTTTATTCCATACAAGTTACATGTGAAACTCATTTAGATTTGTGGTAGTGTTCAATCTTAGTATTAATGACACTTTGTATTTCCGGGGTGAAAGTGGTTATTTTAGGCGTAAATAATTAATCACATAAAGTTTGTTTTCTTGGGGTCTTTACTTTTTTTTCTTTTTTTATCAAGAAACATACTAGAAATGCAGGCTCGCGTAACTAAATAGTTGTGGATCCCATTAATTCCTTCAAAGCTATATTTGTAAACAACCGACACACTCTCCACCCTCTAGAAATGGAAAGAACAAGTCTCCATCTCCCCGCATAGTGAAGTAAGAAGAAAACGGAAATGCAGTTTCAAATAAAACAAAGCGCCACTAATAAAAACAGATATACACACATAAGATCTCGTGTCAGGGAAATAATAAATCTATGGAAAGTTATACATATGTCACTTGTCCCTAATGGAAGGGGACGCAGCCTTGCTGTATCGTAATTACGAACAAATACTACGGCTGCGTAGTTCGCGTGTCACCGTATGTTTTTACCCACTTTTTTTTCTTTTGTATAGGGCCGGCCGCGGTGGCCGAGAGGGCTGAGGCGCTTCAGTCACGGTCTGCATGGCCACTAAGGTCGGGGGTTCGAATCCCCCCTCGGGCATGGATATTTGTGCTGTCCTTAGTTGTAGGTAGTTCATAAGTTGTTTGTAAGTTTAGGGACTGATGACCCCGTAGTTAAGTCCCTTAAGTTTAACAAACATTTGAACATTTTTTGTATAGGACGAATTTTTCCACATAGCTTTTTCAGATTGTAAAACTTCCCTTTTTCAGTTGATAAGATATTTACATATATTTTTTACAGTAGTCTGACGACCCACTCGAATATACCAGGCAACCCACTAAGTGGATCGGGACCCATACTTTGAGAACCACTGCCCTACAGTGTTAGCACAGTATCTGTTATTTCCGCACAGGCCGAAACATTTTATTTATTGTCACTGGACTTGCTTTGGCTTGAAATACTATGTGCAGCGTCAGTATTTTTTACGATTTATTCTTTGTAGTGTCCTTCGCATGTTATGTTTGTAATATCAGTTTATCGCTTAAGTATACATTACTCGGGCTCTCGTTTCACACATGGCTCTTCGAAGGACATCTCGGGTAGATGCCTGATAGTGCAAGACACAATTTGCTGCTGTTGTAAAACGGTATCTAAGGCGCCAGTATAGTCTCAAATATATTAATTATACCGTAGCATTAAAGATACCAAGACCGCAATTCGTAGCATTTCTCTGACTGGGGTCTCCTTACAAGTACAATTTACAGCGTTTACTGGATGTCTATAAGATGTGTAGAGAATTCGTGACGTCCGCACTATTGTAGCCAAATTCGACGACGACAGGTAGGAGTGTACAGTAAATTTGACGTGTAACGTGAAGTTGTATCGTATCTTTTGTTACAGTAGGCCTCAGATGAAATTTGAGCCCATTAGATGGAAAAGTAATCATAGAGTTTTCAAACTGTTTTGTAGAGATTAGAACAATACTTATTTAAGTAAGTGGCAACTCGTAAGCACATACTCGCGAGTAACTCGCAAACAGTTCGTCTGCGAAACCATGATTACCGCTACCTTTCTGCCTCTACTTTCACCTTTGACTGTTTTCACTCTTAGTGATAATACAATCTGCATAACAGCAGTCTGCGTCCGTGGTTGACCCTTATGGCGTGTTTCTCTCTCTCTCTCTCTCTCTCTCTCTCCTTCCCTCCTTTGCATGACGATTTTACAGCGAAATGACTTTTCTTGTATAACGATGATATTGGGAAATTTCATTTTAGTATGTCGATAACATTGCCAAATATGGCATTTTGAAGATGTTGTGCGTCAAGGAGAGTTCACTGATGAGAGTGAGCAGAAAGAACTTCTTCCTATTTGCTTTGATGTACTTCCTAGTGAATCTTGAACTTAGTGATGGAAATAAACGTGACAAGACAGTTGAACCGTAGCTGCGTGATTATTTTGTTGCCGATTGTGGTCTTGTGTCCCCACACTCTCCAACAACAGGCATTCTCGTTTCTGTAAACGCTCCAAGAACAACGAAACACTACTAGTTGCAGTTCTGAAGGTCACTCTTATTAAACTATGAGTACAAGGCATGTTTGTGAAGCAGAGAAAATACGTAAGGCGACTCCACTACCGAAACTGTCAGTGAGATACCTTGAAAGTTGTTTCGCACAACTTAATAATAAAATAAGATACATAAATACTAATCCTTGGTTTTCAGAGTAGCCCTTTTCTCTCATGACATCTTGCTTCTAATGGAAAAAGGGCAACAGGCAGACTGCATAGTTTTCAATTATCGACAGTCGTTCGATAGGGTGCCGCTCGGCAGACTGCTAACGACGGTACGAGCATGTGAAATAGGTATCCAAATATGTGGCTGGTTCGAAGACTACTTAAGTAATAGAACACAGTACGCTGCTCCCGATGGCGAGTGTTCACCAGAGTCTAGGGTATCGTCAGGATTGCTCCAGGAAAGTATGCTAGGACCATTATTATTTTCTATCTATATAAATTATATGACGGACAGAGGGAGTCGCAATCTGCGGCTGTTTGCTGATGATAATGATGTGGTGTACAGGAAGGTGTCGTCATTGAATGACTGTAGTAGGAGCAGAATGACGTGGACCAAATGTCTAGGTGGTGTGAGGAATGGCAACTAGCGCTAAATGTAGAAAAATGTAAAGTGACGCAGATGAGTAGGAGAAACAATCCCCCTTCTTGGGACCCTTACCAAATCGATTTAAAGGAAGACGTAGACGCAATTCAGAGGCGGACGGCTATGTTTGTTACTGCTAGGCCCGATCGATGCTCGAGTGTTACTGAAATGATTCGGGAACTCAAATGGGAGTCACCGGAGTGGAGGCGACGTTCTTTCCGAGAGACACTGTTGAATAAATTTACAGGCGTGGATTTCGAGGCGGAATACAGAAAGATTCTATTGCCGCCAACCAACATTTCTCGTAAAGATAAGATTATTGTGATTAGGACTCGTACAGATGCACATAAACATTCCCTCTCGTTCTATATGGGAGTGGAACAAGAAACGAAGTAACATGTAGTGGCAGTGGCGGACTAAGGTTGATAGAGGCCTGGGGTGGCGGCGACGGCAAATAATAATAATAGTAATAATAATAATAAAAAGGCCCCCGTCCACTTGTAAATACAAGTATTACTAGAAAACACTAACTTGTGCGTTTTAGAGGCTCTCCCAGGACGAGAGGTAGTCTACAAAAAATTGCTTTCGTTCGAGACTCGGAGGCCCCAGGAGGCGAAGGTAGCTCCAACTGAAAAAAAAAAAAAAAAAAAGAAAACAAAAAGGTCATTCTTTCTGGGCATTTGGAGGCTCCCCAAGACGAGAGGCCCGCGACGGACCGCCCCCTCCCCCCTTAGTCCGCCACTGTGTAGTGGTACTAGGTACCCTACGCCACGCACCTGCGGAGTATGTATGTGGACGTAGGTGATTACTTGTCGATGACTGCCTGCTCGTAACCCAATTCCTTAAGTCTGTTTTCTCTTTCTTAATTTTTCCCAACATTTTTCCATTATCTCATTTTTTTCCACGGAAAATAAATAGCAGCTGGCGAGAACGCTATTGCAAAGAAAGGAAAACAAATGTAGCGGACAGGGTTGGAGGAACGGCGTGAGCGGTGGCAGTGGGCTAGCAGGCTGTCAGGCTGGCAGAGCGGCCGGTGCGGCGCGTGGCCCGTTAGCTGACCAGCCGGAGAGTTGAACGCTCGGTAGGGACAGCAGCGGCAGCCTTGGCCCTGTGTCGGCAAGGCCGGCGCCAGCCGCGAGTCGTCCTTGGCCGCGAGCGCTCCTCACGTACCTACCAGCCGCCGACGCCGTCTCACCGCAGACACGCCTCCTGTGCCGCTCCATCACTCCCTAATCACGACGACGAGACTTTGTTTTCAACCGCTCTCAGTGACGACATTTTTGCTTTGTTTCTACAAGGCGCGTCCAGAAAGTAAGTTCCGTTTGGTTATATAAAACGAACGGGTACAGATATAGAAAAAAATATTGATTGTACAAAAATCTACAACAGTTAAACTACTTTTCCGAAATTTTGTAGGCAATTGTCATAGCATGGCGCAAGGTTTTGTGTGCCTTTTTCATAGAATGTTGCCGCCTGTGTATTCAACCATGTGGTAACATGTTCTTTCAGCTCCTCATATCGTTGAAGTGTTGTCCACCAAGGACAGATTTTAGGTGTAAGAAGAGGACTACCGTCAAAAGATTTTTTTCCCATAATGTCTGTGACCAAACAATTCTTACGGAAATTTCAATGGGACCTATTTGATCATTCTCCATACAGCTCTGACCTCTCTCCTAGCGACTTTCATCTTTTCTTACACCTAAAACCTGTCCTTGGTGGTCAACACTTCAACGATGACAAAGAGCTGTTACCACATGGTTGAATACACAGGCGGCAACCTTCTGTGAAGGATGCATGCAAAAACTTGTGGCACGCTGTGACAAGTGCCTACAAAATTTCGGCAGTTATGTGGAAAAGTAGTTTAAGAGTTGTACAATTTTGTGCAATAAAAATTTCTTCTGTATCTGTGTGTAATTTCATTTTATTACCAAACGGAACTTACTTTCTGGACGCGCGTCGTATATACAAGATGGTCCATTGATAGTGCCCGAGCCAAATATCTCACGAAATAAGCATCAAGTGAAAAAAAAAAAAAAAAAAAAAATACAAAGAACAAAACTTTTCTAGGTTGAAGGGGGAAAACAGATAGCGCTATAGTTGGCCCGCTACATGGCGCTGCCATAGGTCAAACGCATATCAACTGCATTTTTTTTAATAGGTACCCCATTTTTATTACATATTCGTTTAGTACGTAAATAAATATCAATGTTTTATTTGGAATACTTTTGCCGCTTTGTAATAGATGGAGCTGTAATAGTCACAAACGTATAACTACATGGTATGGCGTAACATTTCGCCAGTGCGGACGGTATTTGCTTCGTGATACTCGTAATGAGGCAATACTCAAATTTCGACTTATCTTAGAAGATAGGCTAAGGAAGGGCAAACCTACGTTTTTGGCGTTTGTTGATTTCGATAAGGCTATTGACAATGTCGACTGGAATACACTCTTCCAAACTCTGAAGGTAGCGAGGGTAAAATATAGGGACCGAAGAGTTATATTCAACCTATACAAAAACCAGACAGCGGTTATTAGAGTCGAGGAGCATGAAAGGGACGCAGAGGTGGGGAAGGGACTAAGACGGAGTTGAAGCCTTTCCCCAATGTTGTTCAATCTGTACATTGAGCAAGCAGTGAAGGAATGGAAGGAGAAATTTCGAGAGGGAATTAAAGTTCAGGGAGAAGAAATAAAAAGTTTGCTGTTTCCCGATGACATAGTAATTTTGTCAGAGACTGCAAAGGATCTGGAAGAGCAATTGAATGAAATGGACAGTGTCTTGAAAGGAAGATATAAGATGAACATTAACAAGAGTAAAATGAAGGTAATGGTATGTAATGTCAGAAAATCAGGCGATACTGAAGGAATTAGATCAGGTAATGAGACAATAAAAGTAGTAGATGAATTTTGTTATTTGAGTAGCAAGATAACGTCTGATGGCCGAAGTAAAGAAGATATAAAATGCGGAATGGCTATGGGGAGAAAAGCGTTTCTAAAGAAGCGAAACTTGTTAACATCCAATATTAATTTAAATGTTAGGAAGCCCTTTCTGAAAGCATTTGTCTGGAGTGTAGCACTGTATGGCAGTGAAACGTGGACGATAAGGAGATAAGACAAAAAGATTATAGAAGCTTTTGAAATGTGGTGCTACAGACGAATGATGAAGATTAGATGGATAGATCACGTTCACTAATGAGGAGGTGCTTAACCGAGAAAAGGAGTTTCTGGCGTATCCTGACTAAGAGAAGTGATAGATTGGTAGGACACATTCTGAGACATCAAGGAATTGTCAACTTAGCATTAGAAGGAAGCGTGTAGGGTAAAACTCGTAGAGCGAGACCGAGGGACCAATACAGTAAGAAGATTGAAAAAGATGTAGGTTGCCGAACATATTCTCAGATGAAGAGACTCGCACAGGACAGGGTAGCGTGGAGAGCTGCATATAACCAGTCTGCGGACCAAGACCACAACAACAACATTACTCGTGTTAAAATGGACTGTTTACCAATTGCAGAAAAGGTAGATATGGTATTTGTGATCAAAATGCCCAACGGGCCTGTGCTACGTATATTGATCGTTATCCTGGAAGACATGATCCAAGTGTCCGGACCTTTCGTCGGATAGTTACGTTATTTTAAGAGACAGGAAGTGTTCAGCCACAAGTGAAACGTCAACCACGACCTGCAACAAATGATGATGCCCAAGTAAGTGTTTTAGCTGCAGTTGCGGCTAATCCGCACATCAATAGCAGACAAGCTGACCGAAAATCGGGAATCTCAAAAACGTCGGTGGTGAGAAACTACCTCAACATAAATTTCACTCTTACCATATTTCTATGCACCAGGATTTGCACGGCGAAGACGTTGAACGTCGTGTACAGTTTGCCCTCTGGGCACAAAATAAATTACGGGACGATAACGGATTTTTTTTTCACGCGTTCAGTTTAGTGACGAAGCGTCATTCACAGAGGTAACGGAAACAGGCGTAATATGTATTACTGGGCAACGGGAAATCCACGATGGCTGCGACAAGTGGAACTTCAATGACGTTGGCGGGTTAGTGTATTGTGCGGCGTTATGGGAGGAAGGATAATTTGCCCCTATTTTATCGATGGCAATCTAAATGGTGCAATGTGTGCGATTTCTTACGTAATGTTGTACCGATTTTACTACAGGATGTTTCACTGCATGACAGAATTCGGCACATGGCTCGCGTGTAGTGGAAGCGGTCTTAAATGGAATATTTAATGACAGGTGGATTGGTCGAAGAAGACCATACCATGGCCCGCACGTTCACTTATCTTATGTCCCTGGATTTCTTTCTGTGGTGAAAATTGAAGGATACTTGCTATCGTGATTCACCGGCAACGCCTGAAAACATGCGTCAGCACATTGTCAATGCATGTGAGAACATAACTGAAGGCGAACTACTCGCATTGAGAGGAATTTCGTTACGCGTATTGCCAAATGCATTGAAGTTGAAGGGCATAATTTTGAGCATTTATTGAAGTCATGAGGTAATTACAGGTAATCACGCAGTAACAGAGTGCGTCCTCATAATGTATGATAATTTCACAAAAGTACATGTATCACATTGGAACAACCGAAATAAAGTTCAAACGTACCTACGTTCTGTGTTTTAATTTAAAAAACGTACCTGTTATCCACTGTTCGTCTAAAATTGTGAGCAATATGTTTGTGACTATTTCAGCGCCATCTATCACAAAGTGAAAAAAGTGTTCAAAGTAAAACATTCATATTTATTTACGTACTAGACGAATATGTAATAAAAATGGTAGTACCTAATCCAAAAATTCAGTTGATATCCGTTTGACCTATGGCAGCGCCATATAGCGGGGCAACCAAAGCGCCATCTGTTTTCCCCCTTCAAGCTAGAAAAGTGTTGTTCTTTGTAGTTTTTTCGTTTGATGCTTATTTTGTGAGATACTTGGCCCGGTCACTATCAATGGACCACCCCGTATATATCGCACGTCAAGATGTTTGTCCGCGATGAACTCTCAAACTACTTAACTGATCTTAATGAAATTGTGCACAGTCCATGTCAATTGGTCCAACTTAAAGTTGGGACAGTTTCTATCTCGATTAATAGCATCAATATAATTTTTATTGCAAATTAAATATTTTTGTGTATTCTGGGTAACTAGCTCCAATTTGAATGGTTTCATAGACAGCTTCTGTCGCAGGACTTTCGCCGGCCGCGGTGGCCGCGGGGACTGAGGCGCTTCAGTCACGGTCTGCACGGCCATTACGGTCGGGGGGTTCGAATCCCCCCTCGGGCATGGATATTTGTGCCGTCGTTAGGATTAAGTAGTTCATAAGTAGTTTGTAAGTTTAGGGACTAATAACCCCGTAGTTCAGTCCCATAAGCTTGACGAGCATTTTTTCGCAGGACTTTCCACACTGTCATTGGAGACATTTCGAGTTCACGGGATGCACGACGCACCGATTGCTTTGGACTCCTCATGAATGTCTCTCATACGGGCTCCACAATCACTTCACTCACACTGGGACGTCCACTTTTCTTTGCTGGGTACAAACAATCCGTCGAAACAAATTAGTTGTGCCAGTGATCCCTGGGACATCTACAGCACACTTGTTTTTGTCGAAGTCCAACACACAGAAAGCTCTCTCCGCACCTAAAACTCGACATGTTTGCGACTAGCACTATCGGTAAATTACCAAAGTACGCTGTAGCGGTATATGGTATATGTGAAAAAAATTTCATCGTTTCTCTTCAAAATGACATATGTATGACATTCGTTCAATGTTTGCTTATTGTGAAATAAATAATTGAAGTGTTCCCGGATTTTGTGTACACCTTGCATTTTAAATGCGAAGAACACGGCTGTGAATTTTAAGCAGCCATGCTAGCACCCACAAACCAAAGCAAACAGATCCGTAACAGCCGATATTAAGCAGTTGATAGGCCACATGGCCTTCACCGACGTCAGACTATTCTTTCGAAGCATACTGACGGGCAGTCAAATTTACGCTGACGTGACGTTACTCACCATGTTAACGATTCCGTTTGAAAGCATGGGAGAATATTTTGACGTCACGTGACCCGATGGCGTGAAGTTTATGCGGCAGCGGCTAGGTTAGGAACGGCAGAGCAGCCAATCAGGAGTCGCGATACCGCGGCCAATAAGAAAGAGCGTTACAATTGTACATTGTAAACAAATCGAAGTAGTGTATGCAAAAGCTTTTGACGATTTACAAGTTACAGTTGCTATCATATGGATGTCACTTGATCTCTGTTTAGAATATATTATAAAATAAATAAAACATGCTACACCAGCGCTATGGTTGACAGCTTCTTGTATGTACCCTTGTCCGGTCAGTAAAAGTAATTGCGATACTTTCCAATAATGCTTGTAATCGAGGTAGCTCGGAGTGAAATGATATATACAGGGTATTTCACTAAGTGTGTTTGCCTCTGTAACCTATAAAATAATAGGTGACGTGAAATTTATTTTAATGCGGTAGGTCAACACAAGAAATATTACACTTTCTGCGGAGCTATGAACATAGTTTATTGTATCATTTTCCAAAGACTTACAGCACAAAGATATAATTTTTTAAATGGAACAATAGTTTTTTTTTCTATCGTGCATTGGATTCGTTTAAACCAGCTGCGTCCAAATCAGTTTAAACTACATTCCTGTCACTGTTAGTTTGGGAGCTACAACCCTTCAAAGTTCCGGGGACGGAGGCTGCGATAGCGTAGCTGACTGGCGGAGTGGCTATCCCCTGGGACACGGCCCACTGTCTCATGACCACCAGCCAGTTAGCAACGCTGTCGTAGCCTCCGCCCCCCTAAACTTTGAAGGGTTGTAGCTCCCAAACTAACAGTGATAGGAATGTAGTTTAAATTTGGACGCAGCTGGTTTAAACGAATCCAATGCACGATAGAAAAAAACTATTGTTCCATTTTAAAAAATATATCTTTGTGCTGTAACTCTTTGGAAAATGATACAATAAACTATGTTCATAGCTCCATAGAAAGTGTAATATTTCTTGTGTTGACCTACCGGATTAAAATTTCCCGTCACCTATTATTTTATAGGTTACAGAGGCAAACACACTTAGTGAAACACCCTGTATATCGAGCGTACAACTGTAAACCGATTGAGTGTTTCTGAACCGGAGATTCGGGCGCTACGCGCCCTCACATACTAAAAAGAAAGAAACTTCTCGTTTAACCTACACCTAACTTAACTTTCACTTAAAATGATCACTGTTTCGTACTGGTCATAAAATAAATAAAACATGCCATAACTGCTCAATGTTTGACTGCTGTGGTGTATGAATAATAGGTCACTTATGTCCGTAATACGACAATTATCTAAAATTCTCTTATACATGGAAAATCAATTACAGTCACACAAACGCCGCACTGATATCCTCGAATAAACTTCGAAATTGACGCCAAATTTACTCGTCATGAAACACGCAATCTTGTTGGCCGGCCTAACTCGACTCCTGATTGGCTGCTCTGCCGTTCCTAACTTAGCGAGCGCGACGGCTAGCCGCTGCCGCATAAAATGCACTTTAACCGAAGTTGCCTACCGTGTGAATCGGGCCTTAGAGTTCCTCAGAGCCTTTGTGTGCTGCACTCAGCCCACTCCTTAGTACAACGGTTCCAAGAAAGCCTCCACGCGGTAACTGTCGGAGGAGGCAATGTGGCGTTCATGCGTGTCCTCGGTCACGTCTCTGTGCCTGGGAATGAGACTGTCGCTGCTGCACGCTCCTCCTCCCTCGGTCGGCCAGTTATTCTGTTGCCCTCGGATGATGACGTTGTCTGTCGCCACGTAGTATCACGGGAACAAACTCCGGGAAGTTCTCCCAATAGCTCGGTCAACCTGCTGTCAGCCTTTCGTCGTGACGTCATTATTGCTCGGCTGCGTGTAGGAGACTGTTTTTTTAGCCACCGCCATTTATCATTTCGCGACCCACCCCATTCTGTGACTACTCCTCTCCACCTCTAACAGTACGCCGTATTTTGATTCAGTGTCCATTTTCAACCGGCTACGTTTACTATGAGTTATGAAACGTCTGTTCGAATGGGACATTGATGATGGTCCGTAACTAGATGTAAACTGAAACTAGAAACTGATGTTAATTCGTATTTTGCGACAACTTTGACTTTCAGCTGCTCTAGTTCGGTGTTCTATCGTTTAATGACAAATGAAAGTGTGTGCCCGACCGGGACTGGAACCCGGGTCTCCCGCTTTAAAAAAAATGTTCAAATGTTTGTAAATCTATCGGACCAAACTGCGTGGTCATCAGTCCTTAGCTTACAAACTACTTAAACCTAGGTAAACTAACCTACGGATAAACACACACACCCATGCCCCAGGGAGGACTCGAACCTCCACGGCGAGCAACCGCGCGCTCCGCAGCGAGATGCTTTAGACCGCTCGGCTACTCCACCGTCCCGCTTTTCGCTTTTGTCTACGTTTATGTGTAGGTTTGTCATCTGAGTTGTCAATTGCTTTAGGAGATGTCACACGTTCAGCCGATCGTGTCTTTTACCAAAGTAACACGGCGAAGGAAATTTGATCTCGCCCACCCCCGTCCCGTGGGATCTCCGTCACCTCTGTGATGGTTTTCGAGACGTTTGACCATAAACTTCTGCTCTTGTGAAGACTGGGCTTAGCGTCTATTCGTTTCCGCCGCGGTGGAGTAGCCGAGCGGTCTAAGGCGCATCGCTGCGGAGCGCGCGGTTGCTCACCTTCGGAGGTTCGAGTCCTCCCTGGGGCATGGGTGTGTGTGTTTGTCCTTAGGTTAGTTTACCTAGGTTTAAGTAGTTTGTAAGCTATGGACTGATGACCACGCAGTTTGGTCCGATAGGTTTACAAACATTGTTTTTATTCATTTCCGTTTTTTCTTCGTACTTTACCTTATTATGTTCTCACACGGGCACTTATGACTAAACACAGATCTTTAGGGTTAAACATATTCCTCTCTTGAGTTCCTAGTTGCAAATAAACTTGTACTTACGCGTTACATGACTACTCCTACGTGAACAACTATTTTTGTCTATTTCAGATTTAAAATGCAAAAGGTCACCTGTTTATGCTATTTAAAAAAAAAAAAAAAAAAAAAAAAAAAAAAAAAAAAAAAAAAAAAAAAAAAATTTGTAAATCTATCGGACCAAACTGCGTGGTCATTAATCCGTAGTTTACAAACTACTTAAACTTAGGTAAACTAACCTAAGGACAAGACACACACCCTTGATCCAGGGATGACGCGAACCTCCACAGCCAGCAACCGCGCGCTCCGCGGCTACTCCACCACGGCCCTTTTCTATTTTCAAAAGATTTTACTTGCTTCGAAGAATGCATCAGGTTTCGAGTGATCGGAAGTCCAACTTAACGTAATACCTATATGGAGTGTCACATAAGGCCGGCAGCGGTGGCCGTGGGGACTGCGGCGCGCCAGTCACGGTCTGCACGGCCGCTGCGGTCGGGGTTTCGAATCCCCCCTCGGGCATGGATGTTTGTGTCGTCCTTAATAGTAGCTAGTGCATAAGTAGTTTGTAAGTTTAGGGACTGATGACCACGTAGTTAAGTCCCATAAGCTCTACAAACATTTTGAAATGTTGAAAGAAAATAAAAATTGAAGCAAACGTTGTTGATGAAGACATCTGATGAATGCTCCAAATCAATCAGTTATGCATTGACTTGTGCCATGCTATCGTGGAAGCAATCATACCTTTTCGAAAACTTGAGAAGGTAACTGGAAATCTACCGGAGGATGTCGCTTCTGTAACGGCAACGAAATTACTCAAAGATCCCCTCAGTCCAGGAAGTCTAGCTTATATTAGAGCCAACCAGTGGAGCAGTCATGATTCGGTTAAAAATAAAGCCTATTGAAGTTATTAATCTATGACTTAGTTTTACACTTTTTAGCCGCGGTGGAGTAGCCGAGCGGTCTAAAGCGTCTCGCTGGGAAGCGCGCGGTTGCGGGGATCGGCCTCGCGCATCGTAGCATGACGCCTCAATGCGCTCGACCGCTCCGCCGCGGCAGGCCCAGATGTATACAAAATAATAAGAAAGGTTTAGAAATTGTCTAAAATGGATGGAATTTAATTTTGATGTAAAATTACCGCCTTTTCAAACAGTAAGGAACGGCTAATGTATGCAATGTGATGATCAGTTTTTTTTTTCTTTTTTTTTTTTCTTTTATTTTTTTTTTTTTTTTTTTTAATAAAAACAATGTCTAGTGTTCGATGACAAGTAGAGTCTACTAAGGATGTGTCCTGAGTATGTAATCTTCTGGAACGATGTTCATTACATCACGATCTAGAACTGTTTCTTTACGTTTCAGGTTAAGTGTGAGGGAAATGGCAAATAAAACCTCTTGTCTTGTATGTGAGCAGCTTGGCAATAGCAGGAAGCAGAAACCATCCAAATTCATCAGTCGCAAACTGAATTTTCTGCCTTCATTATTTCGAAAATAATCGCCATTACAGTAGACAGATTTATCCCACTGCAAGGCAAGACAGTGCACCTCTTTGTCCGAAGCAAACCGACATCCGTGGATGTCTATTTTGACGTATGTTATTAATAGACCCACGCATGTATTTAATGATGTTCATTTGTTGAAAACCTCTCCCGAAATCAAATCCTGGCTACAACTATGATCCTGTATAGTAGTTTTAGGGCCTCTTTTAGATTTTATTTGGCCTAAATGAGATAGTGAAGCAGCTTATTCTACGCGTCCAAAATTATCTTTTTAAGGTAAAAAAAAAAAAAAAAAAAAAAAAAAAAATCAAAAATAATCTGCGGTCTACTTCATGCGAAACACAACTAGCTCTTTACTCACACGAAGTGATGAATGCTATCGACAAGGGTTCTGAAATTGATTCCGTATTTCTTGATTTCCAGAAGGCTTTTGATACCGTACCTCACAAACGGCTTTTAATCAAATCACGTGGTTATGGTATATCGCTCCAAATTTGCGACTGGGTAGGGGATTTCCTGTCAGAGAGGACACAGTCTGTAGTAATCGATGGTAAGGCATCGACTGAAACAGAGGTGATATTGGGCGTTCTACAGGGTAGTGTTATTGGTCCTCTGCTGTTCCTTATTTACATAAACGAGTAGCTCTCTTAGGTTGTTTGTAGATTAAGCCGTTATTTACTGTCTAGTAAAATCATCTGAAGATCAAAACCAACTGAAGAACGATCTGAATAAGATATGACTATGGTGTAAAAATTGGCAATTGACTCTAAATAATGAGAAGTGTGAAGTTGTCCACATGAATACGAAAAGAAATCCGTTAAAAGATAAATCAATCAAAAGTGAAGGCCTAAACTCCACAAAATACCTAGGAATCACTATTACTTCGGACTTAAATTGGAAAGAACACGTAGATAATGTCGTGGGAAAGGCGAATCAGAGACTGCGTTTTATTGGCAGAACCCTTAAAAGATGCAACAGAACTACAAAAGAAACTGGATACACTACGCTTGTCCGTCCATTTTTGGAGTATTGCTGCCCAGTGAGGGATCCTTATCAGGTGGGTTTGACGGATGACATCGAAAGAGTCCAAAGAAGGGCAGCTCGTTGTGTATTGACATGATACATGGGAGACAGCGTTACGGAAATGATACAGGATCTGGGATGGGAATGATTACAACAACGGCGCTTTTCGCTGAGGTGTGGGCTACTTACGAAACTCCAATCACCAACATTCTCCTCCGAATGCGAAAATCTATTGTTGAGTCCCACTTACATAGGTAGAAATGATCATCAGAATAAAATACGAGGAACAGAGCTCGAACGGAGAGAGTCAGATGTTCTTTCTTCCCGCGCGCTATTCGAGAGTGGAATGGGACATGAATAGTATAAAGGTGGTTCGATGAACCCTCTGCCAGGCACTTAAATGTGATTTTGCAGAGTATCCCGTGTAGATGTAGATGTAGACCGTAGCTTTGCGCTCCCCTCTTCCTGTGGCTAGCGCAAGCAGCGCGGCTACGGAGCGGCGGGCACGTGGTCGTGGAGTGTGGAGAGTCGGTCTTCCTTTTGGCCGCCCTCATTGCGTCTGGCGCTGACGGCCGCGGCTGCCTCTCCGCGGGGAGCCAATTGTTTCCAGCATATGGGTCAGCCGACGCGCCTTTGTCTGCGCGAGTTTCCGGGCCCTCGCCGTTACGTCAGGCAAGTGGAGCAAGCCGCCTCTTTCGACCATCGTGGCCCACAAAGCTCTGCTTCACGCGAGCGTATTTGAAGAAGCGAGCTGAGAAGTCATTCACTGAAAACAGAGCAATTTTTTCTGTTGTGTTTACTGTTTTTACGTTCAAACTTGCTGCCAGATTAAATCCGCGTGCCAAACCGTGATTGGAACGCAGGGCGTTTGCCTTCCTCGGGAAGTGCTCTACCGACTGAGCTACCATACCTTAGGGCCCGCTCCCACAGCCCTAGTCCAGTAGCGTCTCCATTTTGATTTGATTTGATTTTCTCAGGGAAGCCAAAACAGTCTTGATCCAACCCGCCACTGCCCGCACCGAAACTAAGTTTATTGTGTGGTATCGCTCCCTGTATATCTAGTAAAGCCAACCAATGCCCTTGAACAGTGCAAGGAGTCCCTTTACCAGTTCTTTATTAGACACAATTTTTTCGGGTCTAGTTGTCCCAAATGTTCTGTGCCTTTTCAGAAGCGTCTCCATAGTAGTTCGACACATATTGGATGGGGGTATGTCGGATTATAGAAATTGTGCTACTACTGGATTTTCGCAGATTTTTTTTTTAATATTAAAGCATCTGACTAAAAATAAATTAAAATTTTTTTTTAATATTAAAGCATCTGACTAAAAATAAATTAAAAAAAACTGTTTAAAACGCAAATCACACGTAAACAATTCGTTATGCACATATATACAGCATCAAACGTATTAATTGCGCAAAAAAAAAAAGTAGAAATCGTTTTTACTTTCTTCTTGTACAATCAGCCTTTTCTTTGATATGAAGTTCTCAGTCTTTGTTTTTGTTTTCGAGATCAAACAGATTTTTGAAGGTTTCTCTTGCAGCGTCCTTAAATCTAAAATATCAGCAACTTATGCGTCGTTTTCCGAAGTGCATATGACCACCACCACCTAGAGAGAAGGCCGCGGCGCTCTCGTGTGACGTCAGGCAGAGTAGGTTGCGCGCGCATAGCTGACTGGCTCGCTGCTTCGGCATAGTGGGCCGTGCCCCAGCGGCTACCCAGTCAGCTATGCGCGTGCAACCTACTGTGCCTGACGTCACACGAGAGCGCCGCGGCATTCTCTCTAGGTGGTGTTGGTATGACATGTGTTAAATGCAACTCACAGCATCGCTACGCCGCGGTGGAGCAGGCGAGCGGTCTAAGGCGCCTCGCTGCCGAGCGCGCGGTTGCTCGACGTCGGAGGTTCGAGTCCTCCCTGGGGCATGTGTGTGTGTGTGTGTGTGTGTGTGTGTGTGTGTGTGTGTGTGTGTGTGTGTGTGGTGTCCTTAGGTCAGTTTATCGTAGTTTAAGTAGTTTGTAAGTTACGGACTGGTGACCACGTAGTTTGATCCGATAGATTTATAAACATTTGAACATCTTTTGAGCGTCGCTATATCGTACGGTCTGTTCCTGAAGAAACAATGTCTACAAAGCGTTTTCATTTAATGGGTACTCGCCGGTTGCTGTCACTTTCCTGTAACTGCTTGTGCTGTTCAAGTTGAGCACCCCAATTTTATCACGATTTTTTGTGTTATAAATCATAGCAAACCCAAGGGCATAAAGTGAAGGAAAATAGATAATTTTTAATAATTTCGAATTTTTCAACCAAATTCAATATCTTCTGTTTATATTTTTCACTACCTTCTGCTAGAGACATATTGTAGGAAAGATACGAAAAACTCACACACAGTCAAGTCAATGGAAATAGTAACTCGATTACATAATGTACGACTAATGAACAATTAGTGGCCGATTACGGTAGGTATTGTTTACTAAACTGTTCACTTGATGTGACCCCACCCGTCCACGTCACGTGATCTCAGCTCCTTGTGTCGGACTACAGGACGTGTCAGGCTGGCGAAGCGTCGGATTAAAGACACTCTAACGTACCTCGACTCCTATCTTCACAACTTCTCAGAAGTTCTCCTGTCAATCTTGCCGAACTAGTACTCATAGAAGAAAGGATCTGGTGAAGACATGGATTAGCCACAGACTAGACCATGTTTTAGCTTTAAATCTGTGTGGCTGACCGAGATTCAAACACAGGACCATCGCCTGCCTCCACAGTAACCTTCCTTCTAGGAGTGGTAGTCCTGCATTGTTCGCAGGACTGCTTCTGTGAAGTTGGGAAGGTAGGAGAGGTACTGGTGCAACTAAGGCTGTGAGGGCGCGCGGTGAGACGTGCACAGGTATCTAAGTCGGTACAGCGCCTGCCCGCCCAAGGCAAACGTCCTCAGTTCGAAATGCTTTTTGGAACACATTTTTAATATGCCAGAAAGTATCATAACACCGCACTATCCTCTACAGAGTGAAAGTTTCATTACCGCTTTCTGTTGTTTCACCTCTGTTCGTCGTGATTACAATTCTCACCTTGTCAAGGAATGAGTAGTATTTCCGCTCTCTCAATGTGATATTAAACGTCATCCATATGTAGTACGATCATACGCAGTCTCAATATTGAACCTACTGGAACATCAGTAGTGATTTGTTTCTAGTCAGGAGAAGATTTATTTATGAAAACTGCATGACTTATGTATTCTTGTATGTGCATTTTAATCAGGACTTGAACTGAGAGATTAGAATTTAACATTCCGTCGATATTGTGGTCGTTAGAGAAGGGGCACACGGTCGGACTGATTTTTTTCCTAAGGATGGGGAAGGAAACCGGTCGTGTCCTTTTAAAGGAATCACCCCAGAATTTGTGGTTTTGAGAAATAACGTAAAACCTAAATCACGATGACCGGAGGCGAGTTTGAATCTCTGTCCTTCCGAATACGAGTCCAGTGTGTTACCACTGCGCCACCTCGGTCGGTATGGAGTAAGGGTAACAACTAGTCTTATTCTGATATACCAACGTAAGTTACGTCTTCTGGCCTTAGAGGGTCTGACCGAACGCCATGTCATCCTGTTCCAATTGCGTCATTTGATGCAATAGAGAGGCATGCGGTCAGGACACTACTGTTCCATTCGTTGTCGTGTTTCTTGAATCGGTCCAATTGCTCCTCAGTTGTCCTCACTAGGTTGAGTGCACCCCATCCCTATCCTCCCAGCAAGGAACCATCCTTCACAGTACCGGGAATCGAACCCGGGTCGTCTGTATGGCTGTCTTCCGTCGTGACCACTCTGGTACAGAGGTGAACCATTCGAATTTGGGAAAATGTTTAAAGAACTAGCCACTATAACAATAGCCTCACAATGCACAGTTGTGAAGATGAACTAACAATTTTACAATAATAGCAGGAGACATAAACATACAACAATAGCTGACACAAAAATAGGTGACACCAATGCATAAATTAACCTTCTACCGGTACATAAACGATCAAAGTGTTCAGCCATAAAAGTACTTGATCAACTGCCTCGTGAATTAAAGGAGATTTAGATAATTTTAGAGTCAAACGGAAGTCATTTAAAAATTAAAAAAAAAAGTGTTCAAATGTTTGTAAATCTGTTGGACGAAACTGCTATGGTCATTAGTCCTAGACTTACAAACTACTATGCCCAAGGGAGGACTCGAACCTCTGACGGGGAGCAACCACATGCTCCGCAGTAAGGTGCCTTAGAGCGCTCGGGCATTTCACCGCTGCCTTTTCTAATCAGGAAATGAATTTGTGAATTCATCGATCACTGATGATTCGCGTCCACGCCGACAGCCAACCACTGCGATGTTTGAGTATCCACCTAACAAACTAGAAATAAGGAAACCCAGTCGCTGGCGGCCAGGCGCTGGAGATGGCCACAGAAGGCATCACCCGACACAGGTCTCGTTGCCTTTCTCCCTGTTCATTGTACGGCCGCGTGTGCAGCTATTTACTCCTGAATAAAACATGGGCAGCTCCGCGTGCATGTGAGAACAGCCACGGTTGTCATGTTTTATTCACGAGAACACAGTGCCACGGAACGTTTGTAAGGAATGGAAACATTCGCCGACACTTGGGCGAATCCACTTCCTATCCCAGTCTTTTTTAAGCGAAAATACAGTTTCCTTCAAGTCGTAGAATAAAACTTATAGGCGCCGAACGTAAAGGTCCACTTAAAGATAAATGTTAAGTCTATGTGAACTGATGATGGTGTTGTCAGACTAAATCCTAATACTATAATGTCGGACCACCATTTGTCCGACGAAGTGCAGCATCTCGAGCTGTCTTCAGTGCAGTCCACTGTAGCCAAAGTGTTTGCGAACTAGATTACGTTCCATAAACGTTTGGTGGGATTCATGTCTAGCGTTCTGTGTGACGAAGTCATTGACGGGAAACCACGCACGAGCAATTGTGGCCCGAAGTCATGTCGAGGTTTCTCAACACAGGACGCTTAGCATGAGTAAAATATCGGGAATGAGGAAGAAAATGTTCAAATGTTTGTAAATCTATCGGACAAAACTGCGTGTTCATCAGTCCGTAGAATGAGGAAGAATAAGGAGAATAAAACTTGTAGTTATGGACACAATTAAGCACTCTTTCTTACCTGCACCTTATGATACATGCGCTATAGTTGGATCATCATCATCATTAGAGACTTTTAGTGTTCAGTCTGGAGCATAGTGCCCCTAATGAAATTCCTCCATAATCCCCTATTCAGTGCTCACATTGATGACTCGTCTAACGTCACACCTTTTACTTCAAAATCATTCTTCACCTAATCTAAGTACTTTCACCTTGGTCTACCTCGACTCCTCTTACCCTCCGGTGCCGAGCACATGAATTTCTTAGGTAACCTTGCTTCTCCCATGAGTCTAAAATGACCCTACCATCTCAGCCTGTTCTGACTGCTTCATTTATGGCGTTCATTCCAAATTTTTCTTTGATTTCCTCATTATGGACACCCTCCTGCCATTGTACCCATCTATGAGTACCAACAATCATTCTTGCTACTTTCATATCTGTAACCTCAACCATATGAATAAGGTAACCTGTATCCACCCAACTTTCACTTCCATACAACAAATTTGGTCGAAAGATAGAGCGGTGCACCACTAACTTAGTCTTGGTACTGACTTGCTTCTTGCAGAAGAGAGTACATCTTAGCTGAGCATTCACTGCATTAGCTTTGCTACACTTTGATTCAATTTCTTTCACTATGTTGCCATCTTGTGTGAAAATACATCCTAGGTACTTGAAGCTGTCTACCTGTTCTAACTTTGTTCCTCCTATTTGGCACTCAGTCTGTTTAAATCTCTTTCCCATAGACATTACTATCGTTTTGGAGATGCTGATCTTCATATCATAACCCTTACACCCCTAATCGAGCTCTGAAATATTATATTGCAACATTTCAATCGAATCTACCATCACAACTAAGTCATCTGCATAAACAAGACTGCTTATTTTGTTTTCACCTACTTTAATCCCGCCCTGCCAGTCTACTGTTTTCAACACATGATCCATGAATAGTATGAACAATGGTGGTGACTGGTTACCCCTGAAACGTAATTTGTCGTCTACTCTAACTGCTGCCTGACAGTCTACGTAAAGACCTTTCATTACCTGCAGAAGTTTGCCTCCTATTCCAGCAGGTTCCTCCTAAGAACACGGTCATAATCCTTTTCTAGATCTATAAAACATAGATACAATTCCCTGTTCCACTCATAGTACCTTTCCATTACCTGCCGTAAGCTAAAGATCTGGTCCTGGCAGCCTCTAAGAGGCATAAACCCGCACTGATTTTCATCTAACTTGTCCTCAATTAATACTCGCACTCTCCTTTCGACAATACCTGAGAATATTTTACCCACAACGCATGTTAAAGAGATACCTCGATAGTTGTTACAATCTTTTCTGTTTCCATGTTTGAAAATTGGCGTGATTACCGCTCTTGTCCAGTCAGAGGGAACCTGCCCTGACTCCCATGTCTTTTCAGTTATTCTGTGTAACCATCTGAGACCTAACTTTCCACTGTATTTGACGAGTTCTGGCTTAATTTCATCCACCCCAGCCGCTTTATTGCACTGCAATCTATTGACCTTTCTCTCGACTTCCTCAAATGTGACCCTGTTTCCATCATCATTCCTATCCCATTCTACCTCGAAATCAGAAACGTCATTGAACGTTTCACCTTCATTGAGCAGTTCTTCAAAATATTCCCGCCATCTGCCCAGGGCATCCACAAGATTCACTAGCAGCTTTCCTGACCTGTCCAAAACACTTGTTAATTCCTTCTTCACTCCCTTTCGAAGACTGCTAATTACGCACCGTAATGGTTTTCCCGCAGCTTGACCCAGAGTTTCTAGCTTAATTCCAAAGTCTTCCCACGATTTCTACTTCGATTCTGCAATTACCCGTTTGGCTTCGTTACTTTCTTTAACATAACTTTCTCTGTCTGCCTGATTTCTAGTATGGAGCCATTTTTTAAACGTCTTCTGTTTATTTTTACTGGCTGCCTTGACTATGTCATTCCACCAAGCTTCTTCCTGCCTTTACACAGTACTGTTCCAAGACATTCTCTAGACACTTCTAGTAATGTGTCCCTGTACCTTGTCCATTCCTCTTTCAACGACTGTAAATGACTACATTCAAGTAACTGATACCTTTCTGATATCATTATTATGTATTTGTGCCTAATTTCCTTGTCCTGAAACTTCTCCACTCTTATCCTTCTACATATGGATCTGACGTTTTGCACTTTTGGCCTCTCAAAACTAATTTCCCTGCAGATTAAATAATGATCAGTACCGTCAAAGAACCCTCTGAAAACACGCGTGTCCTTGACTTCCTTCCTGAATTCCTGATCAGTTATTATATAGTCAATGACAGATCTGATTCCCATCCTTCCCAAGTATAGTGGTGAATATCCTTATGCTAAAAAATGAGGTTGTGATAGCTAAGCCCATACTGGCACAGAAATCCAAAAACTTTTTACCGTTTCTATAGATGGATGAAAATACCAGCAGCTGTATTCAAAATCATTATTAAATTCTGTGCGACCTGTTTCGGTGTTACACTACACCATCTTCAGGCTCCCGTTGTGTGAGTATTATTAAAAGCACATTTGATTAGGTTGTCATTAAAACCAGTATCCGTGAATTTCTTGCTCTGTTCATGTTACACTCTCAACGACGACTGCTGAACTGACTCATGAACAGAGCAAGAAATTTACGGATACTGGTTTTAATGGCTACCTAATCAAATGTGCTTTTAATAATACTCACACAACGGGAGCCTGAAGATGGTGTAGTGTAACACCGAAACAGGTCGCACAGAATTTAATAAAGATTTTGAATACAGCTGCTGGTATTTTCATCCATCTATATAATCGAATCAGCTGCGTCCCAAATCCATCCACTATGAAGATATTTAGACTTAGTTTACCGTTTTTGTTGGCGTCCATATCCTCCCCAAACTTACCCATAACCTTTTCATACCATTCTGTTAGATTTTCTGTCCTGGCATTGAAGTCACCCATGAGCAAAACACTGTCCTTGACCTTCACTCTAACAACTACATCAGTGAGTGCGTTGTAAAATCTATCCACAGGGCGAATACACTGACACAATCCTAATTTTCTTGCCGGAGATGGCCAAATCTATCTACATTAGTCGTTCATTTACATACCTTATTGCAATTATGCTGGGTTGGATTTGAAGGAAAAATGTAACAGAGAAATAAAACTAAAAACAAGTAATATCATCGGACAAACTCTTCAGTTTTTGCCAGCACAAGCAGAGCAACCACCCTTTTGACGAGTCAGATACTACCATTGGCACTAATAACTGAACAATTTTCGCAATCTTCCAAACTGTTTTCGTACGCATTCAAATGTGGATTAGAATTACTAGTGCGCAGACTAAACACGTTATACTGAGGAGCCAAAGAAACTGGTACACCTGCCTAATATCGTGTAGGGCCCCGCGAGGAAGCAGAATGCCGAAACACGACGTGGCACGGACACGACTAATGTCTGAAGCAGTGCTGGACAGAACTGACACCACGCATCCTGCAGGGCTGTCTTCAAATCCATAGAGTATGAGGAGGCTGGAGATCTCTTATGAAAAGTGCGTTGCAAGGCATTCCAGATATGCTTAATAATGTGGATGTATGGGTACATCTGTATGGAGTTACTCTGTAGAAATTCTAGGCGTGCGGGGTGTTGCATTGAACTGCTGGTACTCCCCAAGCCCGTCGGAATGCACAATGGACAAGAATGGATGAAGCTGTTGTGCCAGGATGAGCACGTATGTGTCACCTGCCAGAGCTTAACTACATATATTGGGAGTCCCGTATCACTGCAACTGCACTATTAAAGAAACTCCACCAGCTTGCTGACATATGGGGTCCATGGATCGTGCAGTTGTCATCATACTCTTACACGCCCATGTGCTCCATACAATTAGAAATGAGACTCATCAGTCCAGGCCACATGTTACCAGTCATGGACAGTCGGCGTTGACAGGCCCAGGCGAGGCGTAAAGCTTCGTGTCAAGCAGTCAGCAAGATACACAAGTGGACCTTCGGCTCAGGAAGCTCATGTCGATGATGTTCCGGTGAATGGTTCACACGCTGACAGTTGTGGAAAGCCCAGCACTGAAATCCTCAGCAATTTGCTGAAGGGCTGCACTTCTGTCACGAGGGACGAGTCTCTTCACTCGTAGTTCGTCCCGTACTTTTCCTGCCGCAGTGATGTCGGAGATTTGAAGGTGTATCTGATTTCCAATATTCACGTTGCGCTCGTGAAATGGTCGGGCGGGAAGGTCATCGCTACCGCGGAGATGCTGTGCCCCATATCTCGTGTGCCACGCTGAAACTCACTCAAACCTGCCATTGTAGTAGCAGTAACAGATCTAACATCTACGCCAGTCACCTGTTCTCTTATATATGGTAAAGTCATAAATAACGAAACAAATTTCGTGCAAATTGTCACACACTGAGCTACAAAGATAAATTCGTTTTCCGTATGTTCCTGTGCCAATAAATGACAACGCAATTCAATGGTAAAAATCTGGAAATATGGAGTGGACTTTTGGGTGCTACTGTGTACTGACGTGGCCAAGGGGACCGATCAGCAACAGTACACAAGTTACTTTCCCTATGCCAACTAGCCACGATACATAATACTGTCCAGCAAAAGTGGTACGAGATAGATATGAGCTCTGCCATCGCTCGCAGTGTCACACAGACCGTCGCTTGACGCCGCATGCCTCGCCTTCTCGTGAGTGGCTAGACTACCTACAACACTCGCATGTTGTGCCCTGTTGCCGGTCTGTTGCCTTGGCCAATGTCGGCGCACAAAAACAGCCATAAGTCCACTTCATATTTCCAGATTTTTACCATTTAATTGCGTTGCCATTTATTGACATAGGGTCATGTGGAAAACGAATTTAAGTTTGTACCTCAGTGTGTGACAATTTGCACGAAATATTTTTCCTCATTTATGACTCACCCTGTATAGGCGCTGCGCAATGCGTCGTCGTCCTCTGAGTTTTTACCTAGTTCTAGGTCTGCATTCGCTTTATACTGGATTATTTGGCACTCTTTACATCTGTATAATTCAGTGTTCGGATAATTAACACTAGAAATTCATCAATGTCCAAGCAAACTGGGGTCGTTTTTTACTTCTACATCTAAATGGGATTCCCATCCCAGATCCCGTATCATTTCCGTGGCGCTGTCTCCCCTGTATCGTGACAATATAAAAACGAGCTGCCCTTCTTTGGATTCTTTCCATGTCATCTGTCGAACCCACCTGATAAGGATCCCATACTGGGCAGCAATAGGACGAACAAGCGTAGTGTATGCAGTCTCTTTAGTAGTCCTGTTGCATCTTTTAAGGGTTCTGCCAATTTATTTATTTGTCGTATGGCAACAAAAGCAATATTGAGCATTACATATGAGATAGTTATTTACTTTTACATTAGATACGAGTTTAATATATATGTTCAAATACTAAAAGTTACTAGTTTAATAAATACACTACTTTAATACATGAGATACGGTGACAACTTAAGTAAATACATATATACAGATGATCATAAATTAATATCAAGTAACTGAATCCAACAAGTTGCAGACGAGGTAGCCTTTATAAAGTCAATGAATGGTCCAGGATATTTCCTCAGGGGACAGTCTGTAACGATATGTTGGATCGTTTGTTCTTGGGCGCCACAATCACAGGCTGGAGAATCTTGGAGTCCCCACTTGCGCATCATAGCATTGCACCTGGCGTGGCCAGTTCTTATTCTGTTTAATTTTCTCCACACACTTCTCTGCAGATGGAACCCTGGTAGGCCGGCAGTTGGGTCTTCGACGCCATGATGTGCTTTTACATCGGCGTTCCACCTCTTGCACCACTCTTCTTTAATGTTGAAGTCGTTCCCACCTTTATGCCACAGCGGAGTGCGGGACATTAGGTGATCTGGAGGAGGATTGTTCAAGATCTTGTGAATTGGAAGATCTTGTGGGCAGATGGGATGTGAATTTTCCTCCATTCTCTATTCGTTGCTTCCTGGCGTCGCAATTGAGGTAGTGGGATGTTGCAGATAGTGTGCAGCCAGGGGATCGGTGTGGATTTTAGTGTACCTGTAATGACCCTCATTGAATCATTGGTTCTGCCAATAAAACGCAGTCTCTGGTTCGCCTTTCCCAGTGCCGCCCTGGGCCTGAGGCCCGCCTAGATGGCTTTTAATCAAATTGCGTGGTTATGGTATATCGCCCCAAATTTGCGATTGGATAGGGGATTTCTTGTCAGAGAGGACACAGTTCATAGTAATCGATTGTAAGACATCGACTAAAACAGAGGTGATATCGGGCGTTCCACAGGGTAGTGTCATTGGTGCTCTGCTGTTTCTTATTTACATAAACGAGTAGCTCTCTTAGGTTGTTTGCAGATGACGCCGTCATTTACCGTCTAGTAAAATGATCTGAAGAAAAAAGCAACTGTAGAACGATCTGAATAAGATATCAGTATGGTGTAAAAATTGGCAATTGACTCTAAATAATGAGAAGTGTGAAGTCGTCCACATGAGTACGAAAAGAAATCCGTTAAATTTTGTTTACAAGATAAATCAATCAACAGTGAAGGCCGTAAACTTCACAAAATACCTAGGAATTACTATTACTTCAAACTTAAATTGGAAAGAACACGTAGATAATGTCGTGGGATAGGCGAACCAGACTCCGTTTTATTGGCGAAACCCTTGAAACATGCAACAGAACTACTAAAGAAACTGCATACACTACGCTTGTCCGTCCATTTTTGGAGTATTGCCGCCCAGTGTGGGATCCTTATCAGGTGGGTTTGACGGAGGACATCGAAAGAGTCCAAATAAGGGCAGATCGTTTCGTATTGTCACGATACAGGGGAGACAGCGTTCCGGAAATGATACAGGATGTAGGATGGGAATCATTACAACAACGGCGCTTATCGCTGCGGCGTGGGCTACTTGCGAAACTCCAATCGCCAACATTCTCCTCCGAATGCGAAAATGTACTGTTGACTCCCACTTACGTAGGTAGAAATGATCATCAGAATAAAATACGAGAAATCAGAGCTCGAACAGAGAGATTCAGGTGTTCTTTCTTCCCGCGCGCTATTCGTTAATGGAATGGGAGATAAATAGTATAATTGTGGTTCCATGAACCCTCTGCCAGGCACTTAACTTTGATTTGCAGAGTATCCCATGTAGATGTAGATGTAGTCCGCCTCTGTGTGTAAGCAGCATCTACACTGATGGACCGCTGGAGACGGCCGGCGAGGTGAGGCGCGGTGAACCTTGACCCTGTCGCGGCCCCTCCCGCATTCCTGTTGCTGGAGGCAGACAGGGTCGATTGTGTCTTTTGGCGGAGAAAGCTGCCGCGCCCCGCCGCCCACGTGCTCGGCCCGTCTCTTCTCGGGGCGTGGGCCAGCGGCAGCCCGAGACGGTGCCAAAACCAGTCCGCCGTATAACTGTGCCCTCAGTGACGTCTTCCAGTCAGCCGCGCCACCGCGCATTCCAGAGGGCTGCCGCTGCCCTCACTATCACTAACTGTCAACATTCGCTTCTGTGTCCTCAGTCTGAGAGAACGACGATTGTCTGGCTGAAGACAAAATCTTGGCCCATATGTCAACAGAGCCCGGCGCCATTCGTTACTACTCCAATCCTGATGTTCCTCTACCCAGTTTCTGCGGTGTCCTGGCTTTAGTGAGAGACACACACACCATTGTCCTCTATGCGTAGAGGCCACATTCCCAAAGTTGATTTATGTTTATGTTGATACTGCGCGTCCTATTGCTGCCTGGAAGTCTCCTGTCTCGACGAACTGTTAACTGGAGATAACTGTCATCTCTTGCTGATTTCACCCGTCAACGACCTTGGCCTTGCCTCTTTTTTTTTTTTTTTTTTTTTTTTTTTTTTTTTTTTTTTTTTTTTTTAACGAATCCTGGTCCTGGAAATTACACTTTGGGACACTCGAACGGTCGCAACGTTGCAATGCGCATGCGCGGCTCAGGTTCAAATTCTCTTCTGAACCCCCTGGAGGCAGCATAAGGACACTCCCGTGGTAGGGAGGGGCGAGGGGAAACGCCGCTTTTAACATTGGCGTTGTAACTGGTGGAGATCTGGAGGTTACGCACGAATGGTCTCCTGGGAAGATAATGGAGTTACTGCGCACCTCCCCTTACGCATGCGCAAATCCCCCATGAAGGCAACAGCCGCCCTTCATATGTGTTTATGGCATTGAAGATTAATCAAAAACATGTCATATTCCTTAAAATATAACTATAATTAAAGACGCGTCAACTGTAGAAGCCTTCATAAGATCCGATCATGAATAATAATGAAGTCACTAATATCCTTCTAGCAAGAACAGCCGTTCGAGACCGACTACAAGCAATTTTTTTTCCAATCTTTTTAACAGATACGGGGACAACAATGACTTTTGTATTGTTACTTGCCACATATTTTTGGACGTTTTAGCAATTGTGTCGCGAGTTTGAGGGTGAAGGACATTTATACTCTTCATTGTAACAAATATTTGCCGGCCGCGGTGGCCGAGGAGACTGAGGCGCTTCAGTCACGGTCTGCACGGCCACTACGGTCGGGGGTTCGAATCCTCCCTCGGGCATGGATATTTGTGCCGTCCTAGTTCGTATGTAGTTCATAAGTAGTTTGTAAGTTTAGGGACTGATGACCCCGTAGTTAAGTACCATAAGCTTTACAAACATTTTTTGAACAAATATTTAACTGAAAACATGAAGAGAACAAAGTTAGGAGGGGCTGCTGCTTACAGTGTCACTTTACTCGAAGGTAGCTTGTCTCTTCATTGTAACAGATTCATTTTGTTAATGTCACTGAAAGTGTAATTATTTACTTACTGTGTTTTAGTGATGATGTGCATATTCATATGCTCTTGATGTTTATTGAGTGTCAGTCTAAGAGGGGCCGGGGGGGGAGGCTGACCGTCCCCAGCATCTAGTCTTGTGCGTCTTTGAAATACCTCGCAAGCACGTGGGGTTTTTTTCCGCCTCGGGCGTTCGACGAATTTAGTGCGTCACAGTGTTGATTATTAATGAAAAATGAACAACGTTCAGTGTCTTCTAGAAAAAAATTACTCACCTTTAAGGTTGGAACAGAGAGTGTGAAATAAAGAAGTTTGGTAGGCCGACGCCTCAGCTCGAGTTGTTGCAAGTGCAAACAAACCGAGGTAAGACATTCTGCAGACAGCCGGCCGCGGTGGCCGAGGAGACTGAGGCGCTTCAGTCACGGTCTGCACGGCCACTACGGTCGGGGGTTCGAATCCCCCCTAGGGCATGCATATTTGTGCCGTCTTTAGTTGTAGCTAGTTCATAAGTAGTTTGTAAGTTTAGGGACTGATGATCCCGTAGTTAAGTCCCATAAGCTTAACAAACATTTGAACATTCTGTAGATCTTATAACAAACATATATATAAAGGGGGAGGGGGGAGGCAAGCCATGGCACTTGCCAAATTGACTCTTTGGACGCCGAGCAGGTATAGGAGGTGGGAGGGGGGGGCGCCTCTATCAAGATCCGGTGACCAAAGAAGTGAAGCCTGAATCATCTGAAGCAGCACCCGCCACTGGGTATGTTATTGTATGTATAAGTGTTTATAAGGAGTACCTCAATCCTAAACTGATGTTCCCGTCGTGTTGTTTATAAAAGTTTCGACACTTTACAAAGTATTTATTTACTTAGCTACAAACAAAAGTTATTATTTTGGTATGACGCAAACACTTTATGTACTTAAACAAACGGTAATTTTAGACCCGTGGTCTGCTGTGTGGAGCGAGCAAGGCCAGATAGTCCAGTCAAATTAGGGTTTCACCTCGGAATGAGAGGTAACAAGCTGAATATTTGCATAAACCTTTGTTTTTGCATTCTAAATGATGTGTCAAAAGTCTCATAAAATCTCGTGTCCGCGTCTTAAGATATTAAAGGTCAAAGGTCACGAAAATCAGTTTTTCGCAAATATCTCGCTTCCTATGCGTTAAATGGTATTTGCATCTCAGATAAAAGTTGTAGAGCATGAAATTCTCTACAATTTTTGTCTTAAACATTTTTTTGTGCAATTCATCCTTTTTTAGATAGAGCGCGGAGAGTGCACAGGTCACACCGCTCAGACATATGACGTAATACGAGGTCAGCTGCGAATCACAGTCAATGGTACGTTGAATAAAACAATTATAATTGTAAATAAAATTTCATTATTTACGAATTAATACCCAATTTGAATAATAATTACTACTCTTCCAGAGAATAGCTGCAGGAAAAAGTTTGAAAGTAATCTTCAAGAATATCTTATATACGAACTAAGTCCGTATCCAACATCTTTATTTGATAATAATGGCATGAGGAAAACCACGAAAGCGACATTATATGACAAAATGAGACATATCGATATCGATCTTAATGAAAGTAATGCAACATATATTATCGATGGTGGATTTCTTCTGCATCCCGTCATATGGAGCAAAGACGATACTTTCACCGTTGTTTTAGATAAATATATAAAGTATTTACAAACACATTATGCCTCAAGACTGGTTGTTATATTTGACGGATACTCGGACTACAGTAGAAATACTAAAGCAATGGAACAACTAAGAACAACTTCTGTTCTTTCAGAATCGCATGAAGTTTGCTTTGAGGTAACAACGATTGTGCCAATCAGCCAAGAGAAATTTTTATCAAATCGATCTAATAAAAAAAACTATCAAAGAAAGACCTATTGGTCTTCAAGGAGTTTCTGCGATCGTTATATGAATAAAATTCTTGAATATCCGTCTCCAGATCGCTTTTATTTTCTAATACATGACCGGTTTCGGGACAGCTGCCCATCTTCAGATCAAATTTGGAAGTTACAGAGTAACCTGTCCTGTGATGAACGAATGTTGAGTAACGACTGTGAACATTCGTTCATCACAGGACAGGTTACTCTGTAACTTCAAAATTTGATCTGAAGATGGGCAGCTGTCCCGAAACCGGTCATGTTTTAGAAAATAAAAGCGATTTGGAGACGGATATTCAAGAATTAAAAAAAAAAAAGCTAATTGTATGCTTGTTGAGAAATTAAAACTGTTAATATCACTGCAAAACAAGCCAGAGATGATGCTGATGTTTGTATAAACGAAAGAGGTATTGAAGAATCAGAGCACCAAAGGATTACCGTCATCGTAGGAGAAGATATTGATTTGATTATCATTTTAATTGGACGTACTCAATCGCATCAACAAGTAATTTTGTTTAAAAAAGTTGGTAAAGGCAATGTTAAAACACAAATATACTCCTCCAAAAGTTTTGAACATTATCCCCGTTGTAAAAAACATATTTTACTTTTGCACGCATTGAGTGGCTGTGTCACGACATCTGCGTTGTTTAAAAAAGGCAAAAAAAAACTTTTGTTAAAATATTGGAGAAACTTCTGATTTGGATCAGCTAGCTCAAGCATTTCAACAAGAAAATTGCCCTAAGCAAACGTTACTTGAAAATGGAGTACGTATCTTGTTGGCAATATATAACACTCCAAAATCTGAAGACATCTTCGATACATGCAATTTGATAAATCGACAAAACTTAATAAACCTGTGCAACTATCAAATCTGCCACCAACTAGTGCAGCAGCTCATCAACATATCAATCGCGCTTACTACCAAGTACAAACGTGGTTAGGAAACTATATAGAACCCCAGGAATGGTGTTGGGTGCTGCAGAATTAACATTTGGAGCCAATACTAACGATATTACCACCTGCACCAGACGAGCTCATTAATAAAATATTTTGCAACTGCAAAAATGGTTGTGGTTCGCGCTGCGGGTGCAGGAAATCGGGGATGCAATGTTCTTCAGCCTGTGGCCAGTGTAATGGGCAAGCTTTCCTCAATGCGTCATCACACCAGAACGATATCTACGAAGAAAGTGCATATGACCCCGAAATCTTGGAAGGTTTAGAGACGAAGATCGTCGATTACGAGGATGATGATAATGAAATGGACGTTTTCGAGCGACCGGATGAAGACGACGATGATGATCAAGAAGATGAAAATTATGACCTATGTATGATTAATAATTAAAGTGAATAATAATCCTCCTCACGTTTGAACTTCTAATTGCAATAAATGAATCATACATGACTACTAAATAAAGATTTACATAAAACGTATTTCCTCGTTTTTTTATTTAATATATTTTTGCTTCAAATATAATTAAGTCTTAGTTATAGTTAATTTTATTCTTTTCTACATGAAAAATAATTAAGGTATATTAGAATATAATTAAAATATACTTGAAGTATTTGGCTTCATAACTTTATAATTTCATGAAATAAGTAAATATTATTAAACAAATCTTTTTGATTTATGAATAATATTACGAAATATTGAACATAATTCATAAAGAATGAAGGTTTCTTATTGTAATTGTTGCAATTATTTATTAACTTTAAGTAGCCTACCACTGACTTTGATTCGCAGCTGACCTCGTATTACGTCTTATATGTCTGAGCGCTGTGACCTGTGCACTCTCCGCTCTCTATCTAAAAAACCATGAATTGCACAAAAAATGTTTAAAACAAAAATTGTAGAGAATTTCATGCTCTACAACTTTTATCGGAGATGCAAATACCATTTAACGCATAGGAAGCGAGATATTTGCGAAAAACTGATTTTCGTGACCTTTGACCTTTAATATCTTAAGACGCGGACACGAGATTTTATGAGACTTTTGACACATCATTTAGAATGCAAAAACAAAGGTTTATGCAAATATTCAGCTTGTTACCTCTCATTCCGAGGTTGACGCCTTTTTTCGGCTTATTTGACTGGACTAAGAATGAAAGCAGCTACAACTATCGGCAGCTTCTGAATCTCGTAAGCGATTTGGTGGGTGGGGAGGGGGGGGAGGCGCGATAGTAAAGCGCGTTTGGACTTAGGTAACCTAAGTTGGCGTAAGTTGGCATCACGGTGTGCAAGTTTGGTGTTTCCATGCGTGTGTTGAGTTGCATCCTGTGGAAACGGTGCTTAATGCACCTTAATGCACGTGTGTGGGTCCGCGTGCTCCGGCTGCCCGGAAGAGTGTGTTTTGGTGTGGAGGCAGTGGTATATAACTGTGCGGCGGCTGCTCTGCATGTTTCCCCGAAACGCGGCGGCGGAAGGCGGTCTGCGGTGTGCGGTGCAGGACCGTTATTACGGCGTGGAGGCTGCCGGAGTGCCGGGGCAATCCGATGCCGGCTGCGGCTGCGGCCTGTGCGCTGGGTGTCGCGTCTGCGCTTCTCCAACCTGACCGCGTTCACCACGTGCCGCGGTGGAGTAGCCGAGTTTGCCGGGCGCCGTGGCTCAGCGCGCCCGGTCAGAGGGCTGAATGTTCTCTGTAATAAAAAAGCTGAGCCAAAGAACTCGTAGAACGAAAACGAACATACACGATCAGCGTCCGCAAGGACAAGAACTACCGTTAGAGCAAAAAAAAAAAAAAGCGGTCTAAGGCGTCTCGCTGCGGAGCGCGCGGTTGCTCGCCGTGGAGGTTCGAGTCCTCACAGGGGCATGTGTGTGTGTGTTGTCCTTAGGTTAGTTTACCTAGGTTTAAGTAGTTTGTAAGCTACGGACTGATGACCACGCAGTTTGGTCCGATAGATTTACAGACATTTGAATTTTTTGTTCACCGGGTGTAGCCAGCAGCAGGAAACATTGCTCACCAAAGTCTACGCTGAATAAACCATCCAGGTACCCCTATCTACTGTGCGATTAAGCACCAGATCAGGCTGGCCAGATTTCTAAATCAAAATACGGGACACAAAAGTCAAACCTTAAGGTCGTAAATTCTACCAAATACCTAGGAGTTACAATTACGAACAACTTTGGTTGGAGAGAACACATAGAAAATATTGTGGGGAAGGCGAACCAAAGGTTACGTTTCATCGGCAGAATGCTTCGAAGATACACCAGCTCCACCAAAGAGACTGCCTACATTACACTTGTGCGTCCTCTCCTGGAGTACTGTTGCCCAGTGTGGGACCCTCACCAGGTGGGTCTGACGGAAGATATTGAGAAGGTTCAGAGAAGGGCAACTCATTTCGTTTTATCGCGTTACGGGGGGGGGGGGGGGGGGGGAAAGCGTCACGGAAATATTGCACGATTTGAGGTGGAAATCATTAAAAGAAAGACGTTATTAATAGCGGCGTGATCTGCTTGCGAAGTTTCAATCACCGACTTCTACTTCTGAATGTGAAAATATTTTGCTAGCACCCAACTACTTAGGGTGACATGACCATCCCAGTAAAATAAGAGAAATGAGATCGAAAACGGAACGATTTAGGTGTTCTTTCTTTCCGCGCGCTATTAGAGAATGGAACGGTAGAGAAAGTTTATGAAAGTGGTTAACGAACCTTCTGCGAGGCACTTAAATGTGATTTGCAGAGTATCTATGTAGATGTACAAATGAAGCCACACTTCGTGAAAAGTTTCGTAAATGCTGTATCACTACACTAGATTTAAGTTCAAATATTTGGTCCGTACTATTTGGTCATTAGAGAGGGCGCACACGCCCGAGTACTTTGTCAGGAATTCGAAGGAAATCTACCGTGCCGTTTGAAAAGAACCATCCTGCAGTTCGCCTGAAGACATCAAGGGAAATCACGAAAAACCTAAATCAGGATAGCCGGAGACGAGTTGGAACCACTAACCTCCCAAATGCTCTGTAGTATAAAATAATGTGGTTAGTACTATGTTATCAGTAGATAAGTACGAAGGAATATTAAGAAGTTTTAATTATTAACATGAACTTTAAAAAAAACTACAACAGTCATTTCCAGTTAAATTAATGCTTGTTCCCTAGATCATGAATACTTCATAATGATATGGAACGTGTCAGGTTAATAAAAGGTGTCTGTACAAGATATTACATTACACAAAATATTACATGGCCGAAATATATTTTTATTATTTTTTATTTTATTTTATTTTTTTTTTTTTTTTCCTTTTTCCTCTTTTTATTTGGTATCTACAAATTCATCCAGTAGAGTAGAAGGAGTTGTCATTCAGATATTCTTTTCATTTATTTTTAAATGCTAGTTGGTTATCTGTCAGGCTTTTGGTGGTGTTTGGTAGGTGACCGAAGCCTTGAGACAGCGTAATTCACCCCTTTCTATGCCAAAGAGAGATTTAACCCTGCATAGTGAAGATCGTCCTTTCTCCTGGTATTACTTTTGGACTGCGTTGGATTAATAACAAATTTCATAACTGAATATATGTATACTGTGAAGTTACTGTCAGGATACCTAAATCCTTAAACAGATGTCTGCAGGATCATCTTGGGTGGGCTCCAGCAATTATTCTGACTACACGATATTTGTGCAACTTTTTTACTCATAGATGAATTACTCCAGAATATGATGCCATATGAAAGCAGTAAATGAAAATAGCCATAGTAAGCTAATTTACTGAGATTCTTATCGCCAAAATTTGCAATATCCGTAGTAGCATACGTAACTGAACTCAAACGTTTCAGCAGATCATCAATGTGTTGCTTCCAGTTTAATCTCTCATCAATGCGCATACCTAAAAATTTTGAAAATTCTACCTTAGTTACAGACTTCTGTTCAAAGTCTATATTTATTACTGTAGTTGTCCCATTTACTGTACGGAACTGTGTATACTGTGTTTTATCAAAATTTAATGAGAGTCCACTTAATGAGAACCACTTAACAATTTTGTGAAAAACTTTCTTCACAATTACATCACATAGTTCTTGTTTTTTGGATGTGATTACTATACTTGCATCATCAGCAAAAAGAACTAACTTTGCACCTTCAAATGGCAAGTCATTAATGTATATCAGGAACAGTAAAGGACCTAATACTGAACCCTGTTGGACCCCATTGTTGATAGCCCTCCATGAAGAGTCAGCTGATTTTCTTACTTTACATGAGCCACTTATTTCAACTTTCAGTGGTCAAAGTTAGTGCTTCTCCATATAATCTTCCTGCAGAGTCACACATATTTACCAACCTTTCTTCTGCGTGTCGAAGTCCTCAACTTCGCTCGAAATCCAGTGCTCCACTATCAAAATGGCATTCTCCTTGGAATGATATTTTCACTTTACAGTGGAGTGCGCACTGACAGGAAACTTCCTGACAGATGAAAACTGTGTGCCGGACCGGGTTTCGAATCGGGCACCATTTCCTTTCTTTTTTATTTAATCGGGTAGAGCGGTTCGTTACGATAGTTCATTCATGTTTGTTCTAGGTTGTGTCGTTGAGTTCTTGGCTCAGTACCGACTGAGCTACCACGCTTTACGCCCCGTCCTCAGAGCTTTTGACTGGCGGTAGTGAAGCTGCAAAGACGGGGCACGAATCGTGGCAGGGTAGCTCCTTCAGTAGAGTGTTTGCCCGTGAAAGGCAAAGGTCCCGGGCTTGGGTCTCGGATCGGCACACAGTTTTAATCTGCAAGGTAGTTTATCCTCTTTGTCGTCAAATCGCTGACCACGGAGTGGTTTCTACATTTCGAGAAAGAAGAAACAGCCGCTTAGCCCAAGATCAGGCGAATAAGAGGTGGATTCTGCAACCCGGTGATCATGATCCACAGTTAGGAGGGAGAACATGGATTTCATGGTCGAGCGGCTATCCATACGGCGATTGCATCTTTCAACACGATCGCGCATCTGTTCATAATGCACGGCCTCTGGTGGAGTGGTTACATGCCAATAACATCCCTGTAATGGACTGGCCTGCACAGAATCATGTCTTGAATGCTACAGAAAACCTTTGGGATGTTTTGGGACGCCTACTTCGAGCCAGGTCTCATCGACCTACATCGATACCTCTGTCCAGCAGTCCTTGGAGAATGGGCTGCCGTTCTCCAAGAAACCTTCCAGCGCCTCATTGACTTACGCCTTCGAGAGTGGAAGCACCCAGCTTGCACACAGCGCTCGGCACATCCGGACGTGACCCATCCATGAGGTAGTCAAGCCCAACAGTGCTTAACTTTAGGGATCAAGTGGGAACCGGTGTATGACAGTTCATATTGCCAAGTTTCTCGAATCATGTCATCGTAGGTCCAAGAGGAATGTAATGATCGAATGGCATTGTTGGCCGGGAGATCCCATACGGGATTGTTCGGCTGCCATTTTAGTTGACGCCGATTGGGCGTGTTGCGTGCCGATGATGAGATGATGATGATGATGTGTATGACAGTTCATAGGGCCAAGTTTCTCGAATCATGCCAACGTAGGTCCAGGAGGAATGTAATGATCGAATGACATTGTTGGCCGGGAGATCCCATACGGGATTGTTCGGCTGCCATTTTAGTTGACGCCGATTGGGCGTGTTGCGTGCCGATGATGAGATGATGATGATGATGTGTATGACAGTTCATAGGGCCAAGTTTCTCGAATCATGCCAACGTAGGTCCAGGAGGAATGTAATGATCGAATGGCATTGTTGGCCGGGAGATCCCATACGGGATTGTTCGGCTGCCATTTTAGTTGACGCCGATTGGGCGTGTTGCGTGCCGATGATGAGATGATGATGATGATGTGTATGACAGTTCATAGGGCCAAGTTTCTCGAATCATGCCAACGTAGGTCCAGGAGGAATGTAATGATCGAATGGCATTGTTGGCCGGGAGATCCCATACGGGATTGTTCGGCTGCCATTTTAGTTGACGCCGATTGGGCGTGTTGCGTGCCGATGATGAGATGATGATGATGATGTGTATGACAGTTCATAGGGCCAAGTTTCTCGAATCATGCCAACGTAGGTCCAGGAGGAATGTAATGATCGAATGACATTGTTGGCCGGGAGATCCCATACGGGATTGTTCGGCTGCCATTTTAGTTGACGCCGATTGGGCCTGTTGCGTGCCGATGATGAGATGATGATGATGATGTGTATGACAGTTCATAGGGCCAAGTTTCTCGAATCATGCCAACGTAGGTCCAGGAGGAATGTAATGATCGAATGACATTGTTGGCCGGGAGATCCCATACGGGATTGTTCGGCTGCAATTTTAGTTGACGCCGATTGGGCGTGTTGCGTGCCGATGATGAGATGATGATGATGATGACAACACACAACACCCAGTCCCCTGCCACAACACCGAGTCCCCTGCCGGAAACCGAACCCTGGCCCTTCTTCCATCGGCGGTCAGAAACGCTGCCACTGAGCAACGGAAGCGGACATGTGCCTATAGCATACACAGGTCATGCAAAACTTGTTGTGGTGTGTTCGTGTTGCCTCTAGAGTTTCGTGAACTACTGGCCTCCTGAACAAAATGCGTGTGTTGCGTGTGCAGTGAGGTCGGAATGCGGCTGTGATGTGGTGCGCGAAAGCAGCCGGCCGTTACGTTGGCGGCGGCCGCTCGTTTTGTTGCGGGCGGCAAAAACGTGACTGCCGAGCAGAGCGGGTTCCCCGAGACTGTCGCTTTCTGCACAGCGCCGCGCCTGCCGGCACCACCAACAACAGCGAAAACGGCTGCTAATGAATACAACAAGTGCTGCGGCGCGTACGGCTGCTCCCCATTGTTGTTGTTGTTGCGGTCTTCGGTCCGCACACTGGTTTGATACAGCTCCCCACGCTACCCTGTCCTGTGTAAGCGTCATCTGAGAATACGAAGCCGCGGCGGAGTGGCCGAGCGCATTGTGGCGCTAGCTCCTATGCGCAAGACCGTTTCCCGTCGGGGCTTCGAATCCTCCCTCGAGCATGGACACCACGGCGGATTAACTGTGCATACTGGAGCGCCATGCACTACGTTTACATGCAACACATCTTCCGGAAGACGAAAACCGATTTTCCTAAACCGTTTTTCGCTGTCGTGTTTAGATGGCATAGCCTGAGTTGGATTTCCTAACTCACTTAACATGGCGGCTGGAGAACAGCTGATTCAGTTTCTTATTTAGTCTGCTCAATCGCTATTGTACTTTATTTAAATATACTGATTTAAGTTCACTTTAATAATTATACTTTTATTTCACATTAGAAAATATCACTCTTTCCATATGTGCCGAATATTCTTAACAAGAAAACACAATCTCACAAGTCAAGAACGCTTCAAAAACTGTAGCGATTTCAGGGGCACGAAAATCGATTGTGGAAGTGGAAAACCGCTTTAGAGAGTTTACATGAGTTTTTAGAGTGTTTACATGACCAAGCAAAAGCAGAATTGTGAAATCGGTTTACGAAATCCGGTTTTGGGAGCCCATGTAAACGGGATGATGATGCTGTGCGCGCGGCTGTTCGCCATCGGGGTTTCGAGTCCCCCCTTCGGGCATGGGTGTTTGTGTTGTCCTTAGGTTAGTTTATCTTCGTTTAAGAAGTTTCTAAGCTACGGACTAATGACCAAGCAACTGACTCCGATAAATTTACAAACATTTGAACTTTTTTTTTGGGGGGGGGGGGTCATGGATGTTTGTGTTGCCTTTAGTATAAGTTAGTTTAAATAGTTTGTAAGTCTAGGGGCCGGCCGCGGTGGCCGAGGAGACTGAGGCGCTCCAGTCACGGTCTGCACGGCCACTGCTGTGGGGGGTTCGAATCCCCCCTCGGGCATGGATATTTGTGCCGTCCTAGTTCGTAAGTAGTTCATAAGTAGTTTGTAAGTTTAGGGACTGATGACCCCGTAGTTAAGTCCCATAGACTTTACAAACATTTGAACATTTTTTTTTTTTAAGTCTAGGGACTGATAGCCGCTGAAGTTTGGTCCCAAAGCTTTACAAACATTTGACATTTTAGACAAAACAGCTGCCAGTGACATTGAATTATAACCATGGGGAATGTTGAAAATTTGTACCGGACCGTGGTTCGAACCTAGGTTTACCGCCAAGGGTAGTCTTCTTATGACAAAAAATCATCCAAGCTCTTTGTCATAGTTACGTAGCACTGACTTTTATATCGACTATATGAGTAGGTATATCGAAATTTGTAGTCATATCTCTAACCTCAAAGCAAAATGTAAATACATAAATACATAAAATGACAGAAGATCTACATCGTATTATTATGTATTTCATGAACGAAAGGGAAGTTCGAAGCAAGCAACAATAACCAAAGTGAAGAACTTGTAGCTTCATTCCGAACGATAATAATGGCTGCCGAAATGCCAGGAAGCAACCAGTGGTTGTGATATTACCAGACCAAGCGCTTCACTGTAATATCATGCTTAATATACATATACAGTGGCGCAGCCACGGGGGAGGGGAGGCTAATGGGACTGAAGAACCTCCCCCCCTCTCAACACCATAAAACGATTTTTTAATTTTATTATTTTTTATTGTTTTCGTTTCTTTAATTTTTAAACACGTCCGCACCGGAAATTTGAAATAGTACACATGTAATAAATCACAACGTAACTATAATATGACAAACACAAGTGAACGTGACAATGGGTCGCCAACGTGTGCTGCTGTCACTGTGAGCGGTTTGAATGCCGCCGCGACCAGCTTTGACGCTGCCGCTATTGATACTGCTATGCTGAAGTTACGAGCCGATTGTTCGTATGCGGCGACCCGCTCCTTAGCAGGTCAGCGGCGCCACGACTGTAAAGACTTTTGTCTTTGACTGGTAACACAGAAGCAGCTTAATTATTCTACGAGCTGATTACATACACTCCACTTCCACCACATTGCTCCTCTTCCACTTTCAAATTAATGCGTCTACTCATTTCATATATTGTGCTATTGTTTTCGTACTATAATTGGTTAAATTATAGAAAGTTTAAAACTAAGTCATACATTAATAAATTCAATAGGCTTTATTTTTGAAAAATTAGCCCCCCGCCCCCAGAAACAATACGTGGCTGCGCCACTGTATATATAGCAACTTATTTTACTTAGATAGTGGTTATAGTTATAATTTGTGTGTGATAAAGTACGCTATTTTGTTCTCTCAACTCCTTACTTGACGTTCTCTCCAGATGAGGGAACAATAACTGTGCGGCTGAACACAAGATCTTGACTTCTTTGTGAACAGAACCCGGTGCCATTCGTTACGACTCGAATCCTAATGTTCCTCCGCCCAGTTTCTGCGGGCTAAACGGTGTCGTGGTTTTAATGGGACACACGCCATAGGCCTCCGTTCGTAGAGGCCACATTCACGAAAACGGACTCTTTGTTTTGGTATTGCGTCTCCTGTTCCTGCTTGGAGGATGCGTTGGGGCTGAGTTGCATTCAGCCTCCTCCTTTCTAAAATGTTCAAATGTTTGTACAGCTTATGAGACTTAACTATGGGGTCATCAGTCCCTAAGCTTACAAACTATTTATAAACTAGCTAATACTAAGGACGGCACAAATATCCATGTCCGAGGGGGGATTCCAACCCCCGACCTTAGTGGCCGTGCAGACCGTGACTGGAGCGCCTCAGTCCCCTCGGCCACTGCGACCGGCCCTCGTTTCTCGACGGGTGGTTAGCCGTAGATAATGGTCATCTCTTGCTGATGTTAGCCGAGCATGAAGTTGGGCTTTCCTTCTTTTAATGTTTCCTGTAGTCTGTAATTATGTCCAGGTCCTGGAAATTACACTTTGGGACACTCGAATAGCTGCAGCCTCCTCCCTCTGTGTCGGTCCCGATTCCAACCTCCGTCCCTATGGCTCTCCATGCCATAGCTTCTGGCAAGTCACGTTGTTGTTGCGTTGCACTATCTGTTCGCTACACTATTTGAACCCAACTGCTTGTGTAATTCGCTTGGTAAACACAAGTCAATACTAAACCGCTCTGCAGAATCTTTCTGATATTACTACAATCTCGGTTGTCGTAAAGTTGTTGTCTCCACTCCTCAGAACTGACAGAAAGACGTCGAACTATTTTAGTTCATTCTGCCGACTACAGTACTTCAGAAGCTAGATACCTGAACTAATTGTATATAATGAGAAGTGTGATATTGCCCACATGAGTACGAAAAGAAATCCGTTAAACTTTGTTTACAAGATAAATCAATCAAAAGTGAGGCACACTGTCGAAATATTGTGCAAGTTTGACACAAACATCCGGCAGAACACCCGACTACTCCAGAATGTCAACATTTCACCGGGAAAGCATGAAATCATACAGTATAACAGTGGTTCGTTGGGTTAAAGTGCAGTTTATGCGGCAGTGGCTAGCCGTCGCGCTTGCTAGGTTAGGAACGGCAGAGCAGCCAATCAGGAGTCGAGTTATGCCGGCCAATAAGATTGCGTGTTTCATGACGAGTAAATTTGACGTCAATTTCGAAGTTCATTCGAGGATTTCGTTGCGGCGTTTGTGTGATTGTAATTGATTTTCCATATATAAGAGATTTTTAGATAATTGTCGTATTACGCTTATGAGTGACCTACTGTTAATACACCACAACAGTCAACCATAGGGCAGGTATAGCATGTTTTGTTTATTTTATGATCTGTAAGAAACAGTGATCATCTTAAGTGAAAGTTAAGTTAGGTATAGGTTAAACGAGAAGGGTTTTTTAAGCATGTGAGGGCATGTAGCATTCGATCTCTGGTTCAGAAAAACCCAATCGATTTACAGTTGTAAGCTCCATATATATATAATCATTTCAGTCCGAGCTACCTCGATTGCAAGCATTGTTGGAAATTACCACAATTACTTTTACTGACTGGACAAGGGTACATACAATAACATGTCAACCATAGAGCAGGTATAGCTTGTTTTAATTATTTTAAGATATATTCGAAGCAGTGATCATGTGACATCTATACTGATAGCAACTGTAACTTGTTGATCGTCAGAATGTTTTGCATACACCGTTTCGATTTGTTTACATAGTACAATTGCAACACTCTTTCTTATTGACCGCTGTATCGCGACTCCTGATTGGCTACTCTGCCGTTCCTAACATAGCGAGCGCGACGGCTAGCCACATAAACTGCAGTTTTATCGGTTCGATGAACCCTCTGCCAGGCACTTAAATGTGATTTGCAGAGTATCCCATATAGATGCAGATGTAGATGCTCTAACTGTTTAGCGCAGTGTGTTTATGTAGGTAGGGGAGGAAATGTAAACAAAATAAAGTAACGGCACATCACAATCAGAAAAGGCTCGTGACTACAGACGACTATTATGCGCCATTGAGAGGTCGTCGGCAGCAAGAGTGAGGCCAGTTCCTGACGCTCTTCACGGCCACATCCGGCGCTGTGCGGCACGGAGCCGTGGCAGGCGTCCACGTAGGCCACGCCGGTCACGAGCTGAGGGAAACGCCGGCTCCCGCCTGTCACTGACCCACACGCTAGCGCGAAAGCCACCCGATAACGTCCCCCATTGCGGGAAAGCCAGCGGGCGCGCGTTGCTAATGTGTGTTCCTCCGTCCTACAAGCTTCCGCCTAAGGACAAAGTTCATACCAAAGAGGAATATAAGCAACATAGAAGGGCTACAGGCAAGTTACAGCGCTCTGGGTGGCAGCACTAAGCAACACTGGGCGCCATATTTGAGAACGTCAGTTTGAAGCAGCAGAGTGAGCAGACGCTTCTGTTTGTCATCACTAAAGGCTAGTTTACACGACGACACTACGTTTCATGAAACTGCGCTACTGGCCATTGCGCATGCGCGGGAGGTGTTCGCGCAACTCGTTGGCGAAACTAAACCAGTATTGTCCTTCACACCATACTGGTTTTATTTGTATGGAAAAAAATGCTAGTTTTTATTGTAATCGACTTGAGCAATGCTGCTCGTAATATTTTTGACGTCATGTGCATCATGTAACTGTTTTTATTCTTCTGATGAAGTTGTCCCAAGTGGCAACGACATATAGGTCAAGCACCTAAAAATTACGCAACCGGTTGGCTGATATTTTTTTTTAATGTTAAATAAAATAGTCTGTTTTAACAGTAGACTCTCATAAAATTGTAACTTTCGAAAGAATTCGAAACATAGAGAAGCCAACAACTGCACAATTTGCAGCGAATTAAGCTTTGAAATATTACCTGCATATGCATAAGAAATAATAATAAAAGACAATCATTGACTCCAGTTAAATTTGAACGCTCGTCCTTTACACTGGCAAACTGTCAGCCCAGCCACTCAGCCACGGAAACAGATGTGAAATGCTCGTCACTTTTTACCGAGGACATGCAGCACTGCATTATGAATAAATCACGAAGTTGTCCTCGAAAAAGTTCAACTGTTTGTAAACCTACGGGGCGAAATTGCTTAATTCATCACTACCTATACTTAAAAACTACTTAAACTAACTTATGCTATGGACCAGACACACACAAAGTCATGCCCGAAGGAGGACTCGAACCTTCAGCGGGAGCGGCCTCGCAATCCTTAATATGACGTTAAGAAATCCTCTTGGGAAATATATTCCGAAGGAAAAATAGTCCCCCATTCGAATCTCAAATGTTCAAATGTTTGTTAAGCTTATGGGACTTAACTATATGTTCATATGTCTGTAAATCTATGGGACCAAACTGCGTGGTCATCAGTCCGTAGCTTCAAAATGTTCAAATGTTTGTAGAACTTATGGGACTTAACTACGGGGTTAGCAGTCCCTAAGCTTACAAAATACTTATGAACTAGCTACGACTAATGACGGCACAAATATCCATGCCCGAGGGGGGATTCGAACCCCCGACCGCAGTGACGTGCAGATCGTGACTGGAGCGCCTCAGTCCCCTCGGCCACCAAGGTCGGCAGTTCGTAGCTTACAAACTACTTAAACCTAGGTAAACTAGCCTACGGACAAACACACACCTATGCCCCAGGGAGGACTCGAACCTCCACGGCGAACAACCGCGCGCTCCGCAACGAGGTGCTTTAGACCGCTCGGCTACTCCACCGCGGCGGAACTTAACTACGGGGTCATCAGTCCCTAAACTTACAAACTACTTATGAACTAGCTAATTCTAAGGACGGCACCAATATCCATGCCTGAGGGGGATTCGAACCCCCGACCGTAGTGGCTGTGCAGACCGTGACTGGAGCGCCGCAGTCCCCTCGGCCACCGCGACCAGCATTAGGATCTGCGGGCGGAGACTATTCAAGAGGATGTCGTCATAAGAAAAAAAACACAACCAGAATCAATGTATGCATTTTAAACATAAACTCAAAAAATAATGTTGATTGTCAGGTGATTTCCAGATGGTTTGCTGAGAAAGTGTTCTATAACAGGGAAGCAGGTCGCAAATGTTGTTGTGGGAGATGTCACTCAGGTAGCTCGCGGGCACTACTTGTCTACCAGAGTGCGACTAACGAACCTGCGGCCCTTGCGCGGCCGTATCTCGTGCTCCTCACTCTTGTCGAGTTCCGCTTTCTCCCTCGCCATTGACACCTGCCTGTTTCTAGCCGCTACGAAGCTAAACGTGTCTTCCCAGCATCTACCCGCAATGCTCTCGGGGTTCTCAGTGTCTGTTCCACTTTACAGACCTCGTTTCCTTCCACTGACGGCATTTTACGCAGCTGCGTAAATTGGTTTCCCACCGCTGTGGAACCGTTGAACATTTTCGGTAATAACTCGTTTCCTGGACAAAATGCTGGAAACTGAAAGGCACGAGAAATAAGACCTCGCATCATCTTCTGTGAAACGTCAAGAAACACACTTACAGGAGACGAAGCAACATGTTTCTTTCACACAGTGATCTACATCTACATGGGATACTCTGCAAATCACATTTAAGTGCCTGGCAGAGGGATCATCGAACCACCGTTATACTATTTTATCTCCCATTCCATTCACAAATAGCGCGCGGGAAGAATGAACACCTGCATCTCTCCTTTCGGGCTCTGATTTCTCGTATTTTATATTGTTGATCATTTCTACCTATGTAAGTGGGAGTCAACAATATATATTCGTATTCGGAGGAGAATGTTGGCGATTGTAGTTTCGTAAGTAGCCCACGCCGCAGCGATAAGCGCCGTTGTTGTAATGATTCCCATCCCAGATCCTGTATCATTTCCGTAACGCTGTCTCCCCTGTATCGTGATAATACGAAACGAGCTGCCCTTCTTTGGACTCTTTCGATGTCCTCCGTCAAACCCACCTGATAAGGATCCCATACTGGGCAGCAATACTCCATAAAAGGACGGACAAGCGTAATGTATGCAGTTTCTTTAGTAGTTCTGTTGCATCTTTTAAGGGTTCTACCAATAAAACGCAGTCTCTGGTTCGCTTTTCCCACGACATAATCTACATGTTCTTTTCAAATTAAGTCAGAAGTAATTGTAATTCCTAGGTATTTTGTGGAGTTTAATCATTATTTAGAGTCAACTGCCAACATTTACACCATACTGATATCTTATTCAAATCGTTCTGCAGTTGATTTTGATCTTCAGATGATTTTACTAGACGGTAAATGACGGCGTCATCTGCAAACAACCTAAGAGAACTACTACTTCTAAAATCGACATCGCTAATAAAATCTGCGAGTTTCAAATGCCATTTACCACAGTACACAGAACACTGAGTGAGTAGCTAAGAAGGGATATAAAAGTAATGTCTATGCCCATAGGGAGTTCAGAAAGTAAGGACATGTCGTCAAATAAATAAATAAAATATTCTGTACCATATCCGTGCAAAACGTTACATTCTACCAGAAGTTGTTGTTGTTGTGGTCTTCAGTCCGGAGACTGGTTTGATGCAGCTCTCCACAATACCCTATCCTGAGCAAGCCTCTTCATCTCCACATAAGAACGGCAACCTACATCTGTCTGGATCTGCTTACTGTAACCATCTCTTGGTCTTCCTCTGCGATTTTTACCCCACACACTTCCCTCCAACGCTAAATTCACAATTCCTTGATGTCCTACCAATCTATCCCAATCTATCCCTTCTTTTAGTCAAGGTATGCCAGAAATTTCTTTTCTCCCCAATTCTGTTCAGTACCTCCTCATTAGTTACGCGATCCACCCACCTAATCTTCAGCATTCTTCTGTAGCATCATATTTCAAAAGCCTCAATCCTCTTCCTGTCCGCACTGTTTATCGTCCATGTCTCACTCCCATACAAGGCAACACTCCACACAAATGCCTTCAGAAAGGACTTCCTTAGGCTTACATCAATATTCAATGTTAACAAATTTCTCTTTTTAAAGAACGCTTTTCTACCCATTGCCATTCTGCATTTTATATCCTCTGTACTGCGACCATCATTTGTTATTTTACTGCCCAAGTAACAAAACTCATCTACCTCCTTTATTGCTTCGTTTCCCAATTTAATTCCTTCAGCATCACATGATTTTCTTACACTGCACTCCATTACCCTAATTTTGCTCTTGTTAATGTTCATCTTATATGCCTCTTTCAGGCCACTGTCCATTCCGTTCAATTGCTCTTCCAGGTCCTTTGCTGTATCTGACAGAATTACTATGTCATCGGCAAAACGCAATGTTTTTAATTCTTCACCCTGAACTTTAATTCCATCTCCATATTTCTCCTTGCTTTCCTTTATAGCTTGTTCAATGTACAAATTGAATAACAATGGTGAAAGACTACAACCCTGTCTTACTCCCTTTCCAACCACTGCATCCCTTTCATGCCCTTCAACCGCTGTCTGGTTTTTGTACAAGTTGTAAATAACATTACTCTCCCTATATTTTACTCCTGCTTGCTTCAGAACTTGAAAGAGCATATTCCAATCAACATTGTCAAAAGCCTTCTCCAAATCTACAAAAGCTAGAAATGTAGGTTTGCCTTTTCTTAATCTATCTTCTAGGATAAGTCGTAAAGCGAGTATTGCCTCCCGTGTTCCTACATTTCTCCTGAACCCAAACTGATCTTCCCCGAACTCGGCTTCTACCAGCTTTTCCATCCTTCTGTATATAATTCGTGTTAATATTTTGCAACCATGACTTATTAAACTGATGTTTCTGTAGTTTCCACACCTGTCTGCACCTGATTTCTTTGGAATGGGGATTATAACATTTTTCTTAAAATCAGAGGGTACTTCGCCTGTCTCATACATCTTACACACCAGGTGAAATAGGTTTGTACCAGAAGTAACATTTTTATAAAGATAAACAAAATTAAAAGATATACTATAGGAGAAAAATTATACGTATTTCAATGACGTCAGTGTATCATTACATTTTAAATAAACAGTGCCAGAAACCCTCTGCTTATATTAATTGTAATAGCGCAAAACCCATATATCTTTATACCTCATAGTTCTTATATTAGTCCTCGAGTTGCAGTTACGGGGTTCCGATGAAGTGGTTAAAATAGAACATTGAGATACTTAACCGTTATATCATCATCAAACTTCACTCTGTGTTTTAGAATGAATTTTTCTACAGTAGAATGCTGTAAATGAAAATATTGCAAGTTCCTTGACACTGACGCAACCTACTTCATGAATTAACGTTTCAATTGCTACCTCAAGCACCCTTTTCGCCAGATTTAGCCCCCTAGGATTATTCTCTGTTCCCAAACTTGAAAAAATGGCTCGATTATCGAATATTTTCAAAAAATGACACATGATTTCGGCCGTCAATAGCTGTTCTGAGGAGTTAGACATTTCTCATTATAAAAAGGATATCTAACTTAATGAACATCGCTGGGAAAAGTGTATTGGACTGAAAGGAGATTATTTTGAGAAATAGATACATTTTTCATTTTTTTTTTTCTGTGTCGGGTATTTATGGGACCACCTCGTTTATTCTCATTTGAAAATGTAATTATTTTTGGCTTTTGGTATTGGTCTGTTTGAATGCGAAAATGACTTTCAATGTAAAATGTGGCTTCAGTGAGATGTGCTCATTGTTTCCTCCCACTTCGTGTCAACAACTTCACAAAAGTCCCGCATCTTCAAGTATAAGAGCAACCAAGTGAGTAGGATGTATGTGTTTTGCGTTATTATAGCTACTTTAAGCCGAGGACTTTTGCCACTATTGATTGAAAATGTAATAACACAGTGAGGCTGTTGAATCACGTACAATTTCCCTCGAAAGTTATTGATATCCTGTTACTTTGTTCCTCTCTATTAAAACTTTACTTGTGGCAGAATGCAACGATTTCCATAGGTATGACATAGACTACTGTTCTCTTCTTATTTTTCAGTGTTACTCTAAGCATGGTTTCGTGTCCCTTATGGGACCATTACCCTGTAGTGGCGCGATTTGAGAAGGCAGTACTTGTTCCGGGATTTCAGTACGCGCATTTCTCTTGCGGTACGGATAACATGTGAATCACTGAGAGAGAGTGAAATGCACAGCGACCGGAAACGTACTGGAAACTCCGTGTACGTGCAACTAACCACAGATCTGAGGGGGGAGGGGGAGGGGGGGAAACCGGAATTCCTACCCCGGGCGGCACTTACAGAGGGGCGTGAAATGGTTTCCAAGACAAGGCTACATGTCCCAGACGAACGGGGATAGCGGGGGGACGCGAGCATCAAGTTTCTGTCCCTGTTTGCACACAATAGCTTCAGCGTGAATTTATGGTGGTATACAGGGTGAAAATAAATGAAACCGACAAACTTCAAGGGGATGAAGAGGGAATTTAGTACATCAAATTTTACTTACGAACCCATGTTCGGAAATGTCATCTAATTACCTATGTGCACTAATTCAACTTTGATAGAGTTCTACTTTTGCGGTAGCAGTAAATCCCTTACGTAATCAAATAAGTCGCTTAACAGTTGCTGGGTACGCGGTGGTATAGTGTTTAATTGCACACATCACGCACCTGGTTTCGGGATCTCGAATTTCATCATCAGGCGTAGATCCTAAAATAAAATGAAAAATAAATAAAACTAGGGAAACACCCTTTCAAAGCTATGACACGGATGACAAATGTAGGCTACCAACTAACACTAATCTATCAGTAAAAATGAAAACCATAAATTACACGCGTAATGTCTTCCTCCTCCGCCAATGCCATGAAATAATAGTGTCAAAGATCTAAAAAGGGGGCTATTTCCAAGAGATATTGTCATGTGAACACTATGACAGGAATGACAAACGCATTTAAACGCAAAAATGAAAAGGAACACTGAATGTTATATAACAGTAGTTCCATGTCCCGAAATATGAAGGGGAACCTAGGAAATTTCCGGGATATTGCCACGTGAATACTATTTCAGGAATCACATACGCAATAGAAAGGGAGAAAAAAGGAATATTTCTATGGAACAATAGTTCTGTGTCCGTGATATAACAGATAAAAATAAAAAGGAGGAGTCTCGAAAATTTCCAATGCATTACCATGTGACACTAAGCGAACTTTCCCAGAAGATCTAAAACGCAGTAAAAGTAAAAAAAATTGATAGAAGGCACGTACATGAGTTTCATTAACAGTCTTTATATATGTGTTTTTTTATTGTAAAGGTAGATGTAGGAAGACAGAGAAATAGATCGGCGAAGACGGAACAGGTAACAGGGTATAATTACCGCCACCTAGAGAGAAGGCCGCGGAGCTCTCGTGTGACGTCAGGCAGAGTAGGTTGCGCGCGCACAGCTGACTGGCTCGCTGCTTGGGCATAGTGGGCCGTGCCCCAGCGGCTACCCAGTCAGCTATGCGCGCGCAACCTACTCTGCCTGACGTCACACGAGAGCGCCGCGGCCTTCTCTCTAGGTGGTGTTGGTATAATACAACTCCATTAAAGGAGGAAGAAACTCCATTTCTCTCTCTCACTCTCTCTCTCTCTCTCTCTCTCTCTCTCACACACACACACACACACACACACACACACACACACACACGGGGAGAGAGAGAGAGAGAGAGAGAGAGACAGAGACAGAGATACAGGTGCGCGCGCTCTTTCTTCCTCCTGTCTCAATGATGCGTCAATTCCAACTGTTCAACATATATGCAGGAACACACGGGACTGATATTAGGTCACATTTACCCAATAGTTCATATTGCACCAACATTAGACAAATTTGTGACACTAGGCATTAGTCCGTTGTCATTCTGGTAATAAATTTATACAAAGCAAACTTGCTTAAAACTTTACTGAAGCGGGCCGGAGTGGCCGAGTGGTCTGAGGCGCGCCTGTCACAGTCTGCACGGTTGCTATGGTCGGGTGTTCGAATCCCCCCTCGGGCATGGATGTTTGTGTCGTATTTAGTGTAAGTAGTTCATAAGTAGTTTAAGTTTAGGGACTGATGACCCCACAGTTAAGTCCCTTAAAAATGTTCAAATGTTTGTAGAGCTTATGGGACTTAACTACAGTGTCATCAGTCCCTAAACTTAGAAACTACTTAAGAACTACCTTATACTGAATACGGTACAAACATCCATGCCCGAGGGGGATTCGAACCCCCGACCGCAGCGGCCGTGCAGACCGTGACTGGCACGCCGCAGACCGCTCGGCCACTGAGGCCGGCTAAGTACCTTAAGTTTAACGAACATTTGAACTTTACTGAAACCGACTATGAATGTTTCGGAGGACATGGTGGTAGTAAAGAAGACAAACCAAGTGAGAGAACACGTTAAAAGCTGTGTCCATGTAGTTTGATGTTGAACCTATCGTTTAATCAGACAAGAAATTGTTCATGAACACAGCAATTTGGTTTAATTATGGCCCTGATATTGATGTATATACTGTTAAATAAGAAACAGTGCATTAAACTGATTACGTGTGCAACGGATCTTTTAACAAAACAACTGTGACAAGTAACCTGCATGGAACACACACTGACTGTACTCAAAAAAATTGACTGCGAGAAAGATATTAAAAACACAAACCACTTTCTTAAGGTTTGACTGCTAGTATTTCATGCAGATTAGTACCTTATTATCAAAATTCAGTATCATAATCAATTAACTGCAGTGTTGCATAACAATCATTTGCTATGGCACAACTAACGAAATCTGTTTAACTAGATTACCAAAATCAATACTGCACTTTAAATCCACAAACAACTAATCATCAAATAAATGAAGTAGGTTAATATTCTAACTACGTAAATGAAACAGGAAAGAAAGGTCAACTTTGTTACTTATTATTAATAATCACCATTACATTACCTACATAATAAACCTTTTCATAATGACATGAAATTAAATTACCTTCATTCCAGAGGTAGTACAACGTTTTCGTAGTAATAAAAAATACAATATATATTCCAAATACAATCAAATCAACTTGCTGACACAGCAGCCTCTGCCCTACATCAGAGACATACACACAACTCAACTGCTCTCTAAGCGAGCTAAACCACAAGTCTCACTCATTCTCTGCGCGAGCTACAATGCTATGCGATACATAATCTTTGCCAAAGATGAAACTTCACAGATTTATGTACACATATCGATACACACAGTAGAAGCAATATTATACATTTTCTTGCAAGCAAGTTACTCGACACAAAACAGAAGGCACAATATTAGACATTTTCTCTACAGACACGTTTCAACGCTAGTAACATTGCAGACTCGCATTCGGGAGGATGGTGCCTTAAACGCCTGCACAACCGTCGACCTTCCTTCGAAAGGAGTCATCCAATTTCTTTGCCCGGTCTGAGCTTGTGCTCTAACGACCTTCTTATTTAAAAGAAGTGCAGTGCTGAGTCAGCAACGAGCAGTGTTGTTTTATAGTGTCTCGCGTCGCGGGCGTGCAGTGCGCCGTGATACTGACCTTGTTGGCCGAGAAGTTAGTATTTGCCGAGGGAGAACGGGGTCGAGGCGGAAGCTGGTCTCGAGAGAAACAACGGGCTGTTGTGGGCGGAACGGGTGGCGAATCGCCGCGACGCGGTAGGATGGCGTGCCACTTGCAAACGCCGAGCTTCCCACGCACCGTCTTCGACCTCTCCAACTGTGCACCAGCCTCACCCACAGGGCTTTCAGCAAACCAACTGCGTGCCTCTAGAGTATCGATTCAGTACTGTGACTGGATCCGTGATTCCCTTTCAGAAAGGTCACAGTTGGTAGTAACAGATGGAGATCGAGTAGGCCTGACCTTATTAACGACGTCAGTACAGAGGCTGGAGTTAGTGATCAAGATATCGTCATAGCGTCAATGGCAGCCGAAGTTAATAAACCAATCAAGAAGGGCAGGAGCGTGTTCTTGTGAGAAAGAGCTGATAATCAACTGATAGTATCGCACTTAGAACATGAATGTGTAGAGCTAAAACTTTTCCCAGACCAGCACAAAGGTGTCACGAACCACATGGCCAGCCTTTAGGACAAAGAGAGTGGGCATAAATAAAATAATTCTTAAATTTCTGAGGACGGATTCCAAAATAATGAAAAATGACGATCCGTTTGAAGTATTACAAAATTATGTCTGATTAATATTCAAGGAGTTGGTAAAATTAATCGCCAATAAAATCATATAAAGCTCATTTTCCCCGACAATGTAAAATCACCGTTTGCTTGACTGACCAGAGGACCGTCGTCTCGTGGGGGCGAAATAATTTTCCGTGTCTTGTAATAATTAATGTATTAAATTGGCAAGATGGCGATCAGCCACAAAGGCTACCGGAGCCGTTAAGTTCAAATCTGGAGAGCCAACATATTCGCGGAAGGACACTTCTGTTCCCGCCGTCTTTGACGAGTTGCCCCCAAGACAGGCCGCCATCCTATGAGTCGTGAAACCGGGCCTTGCGGGCCAGAACGAACTTTAACTGTACTCTGGGTCAGGTTGGTAACACGGCTCTAGTTTTGCCGGCGGAATGTTCAGTGGTGCGAAACTCGCGTTAAAAAAAAAACTGGCGTGAGCGACGTGGCCGCTCTCAGTTCGGCAGTTGCTTCAGATGCTTGCAGTTCTTAGGAGGACAGGTCCGCGATCGCCTATTGTGCAGAAGCCGCCATGCTGTCTTGGTGATATTTCGTTGACCGACAGGAACTTCACAGTTCCACCGAACTGGTATTCGCGATTAAAGTGAAGTAATTGCATTCGGTCGCGAGTTTAATAAATATGCAACGGTCTGCGTATCTGGCGATAGGCGCGATGATTACTAATATGCTTTTCCTTTAGTTTCGTGCCGCCCCTTAGTTTTGTGTTTCGGGCTCAGTCTACTGCTCTTTATGACCAACATAAAATTTTATGAAACACAATACGCTCTCTTTCTCTCTCGTTAAAGGGTGGTCGAACTATTTGAATGTGCTTTATTTTCGATGTTTGTCATCTATTGTATGTCTTGTCCAGCAGCAAGAATCAGTAACCGTTTAATAAAATGTAATTATATATGCTACTATCAGAATACAAAGATTATTTCAGTGAACTGTCCGACTTCTTGTCTGTAGCCTTTCCCTGTTGCAATCATTTTTATTCATTTACAAAACAATAGAAACCCCTGTTAGAAGAGAGGATGTCCGATGCTGGCAACGGTCACAGCAACAATAGATTAACAGGTAAGTCACCTGTTAATTGGGAAGCGGAAGTCGGGCAGATTGATTTAAGTCATAATGTCGTTTTTTTCTTCCCACAACCAACCGTAGGAAGAGACTGGCGCTACAAATGGACATCGTTTAGTTCTGTTATAATGAATGTAGAGGAATTGTAGACTAAATTTAAATGCATTCTGAATACGGCGTTAAAGAAATATGTGACTATAAAGTCGATTAAGGATGAAAAAGATCCACCGTGGTATAATAATAATATTAGAAAACTTTTGAGGAAGCAAAGGCTTTTGCACTCTCGTTTCCAAAAAGAACACGCAAATCAAGACAGGCAAAAATTGGTAGAGATTCGTGCGTCTATAAAAAGATCGATGCGAGAAGCATACAATAATTATCACAGCCATACCTTAGCAAAAGATCTTTCAGAGACCCCGAAAAAATTCTGGTCCTATGTAAAATATATAAGCGGGTTAAAGCCCACTATCCAGTCACTCGTAGATCATTCCGGGGCAGTAATAAAAGAAAGCAAACGGAAAGCTGAAGTTCTAAATTTAAACTTTAAGAAATCTTTCACGCCGCAGGACCGCGCAAATGTACCATCATTTGATCAACGCACTAACTCCGAAATGGAGGACATAGAAATAGGTATTCCCTGTGTAGAGAAGCAGCTGAGAGAGCTAAATACGAAAACATCTCCTGGTTCGGATGGAATACCAGTTCGGTTTTACGAAGAGTATTCTGCGGCATTGGCCCTTTACTTAGCTTACATTTAACGCGAATCTTTAATTCAGAGCAAAGTTTCTAGTGATTGGAGAAAAACGCAGGTGACTCCCGTTTATAAGAAAGGAAAGAGATTACACAATTACAGGCCAATATCGTTGACATCAGTTTCCTGTAGAATTTTGGAGCATATTATCAGTTCGAATATAGTAAATTTCCTTGAGACGGAATAGCTTCTTTCTATGAATCAGCACGGGTTTAGGAAACATAGTTCATGTGAATTCAGCTTGCCCTTTTCTCACATGACATCTTGCGAGCCATGGATGAAGGGCAACAGGCGGTGTGTGTATTTTCGATTTCAGAAAGGCATTCGACGCGGTGCCACACTGCAGGCTGCTAATGAAGATATGTAATAGTCGGTCTCAGTGGCCAAGTGGTCTGCGGCGCGCCAGTCAGTTTGCACGGTCGCTACGGTCGGGGATTCGAATCTCCCCCTCGGGCATGGATGTTTGTGTCATCTTTAGTATAAGGTAGTTCATAAGTAGTTTGTAAGTTACGGGACTGATGACCCCGCAGTTAAGTCCCTCAAGCTTAACAAACATTTGAACATCTTTTTGATTGTCGTAGCATACAGAATGATTTCGACAAAATTTCTAATTGATGTGAAAATGGCAGTTAGCTCTAAATGTAGAATAATGTAAGGTGATGCGCATGAGTAGGAAAAACATCCCATAATGTTCTAATACAGCATTAGCAGCTTCTTGATGCAGTCGCGTAGTTCAAATATCTAAGCGTAACATTTCAGAGAGATATGAAATGGAGCGAACATGTAAGGACAGTTGTAAGTAAGGTGGCCAGCCGACTTCGGTTTATTTTGAAATTTTGGGAAGATGTACTTCGTCTATAAAGGAGACCGCGTATAAAACGCTTGTACGGCCACGTCTTTAGTATTGCTCAAGTGTTGGAACCCGCAGCAGATCAGTTTAAAGGAAGACATGGAAGCAGTTCAGAGACGATCAGCTAGGTTCGTTACTGGTAGGTTCGAAAATGCGCGAGTGTCATGGAAATGCTCCGGGAACTCGAATGGGGATCGCTGGAAGGAAGACGACGCTCTATTCGTGAAATTCTGTTCAGAAAATTTAGGGATCGGATATTTGAAGCAGACTGTAGATCGATCTTCCTGTCGCCTACTTACATTTCGCGTAAAGATCACAAAGACAAGATAAGAGAAATTAGGGCTCTTACAAAGGCATATAGATATTCTTTTTTCCGTCGTTCTATTTGGGAGTGGAATGGGAAAGGAAATGTCTAGTATTGGTACAGCCTACCCTCCGCCACGCACTTCACGGTGGATTGCGGAGTATATATGTAGATATGTAGCTGTAGAACAGAAGTGGCATCTAATGTTCCCCAAGAAAGTTTCATAGTCTCTCTGCTGTTTCTAATTATATAATCGTTATATAAATATGCAAATGTGAAAAATGAAGTACCGATTTGTAATATTTATTATTTATTGTAGAAGGGGGCTCATTAAACTTATATCATTCGAAAGGGGGCTTTGCCATACGTGTGCACAAAACATAAATCATGCGTCTAAGTAGACGTTAACAGTGGTTAAAGAAAGTAAAGAGAACAGTGTCTATCAAGCATTAAAGCCTTCCACTGTCATAATAAGTGAACATCGAAATTTGAAGTGCTACCAACTAAGGGTATACTCTACGAATCGAATAGGTGTTACAAAATGTCACACGAAAGTAACAACGTTTACTAAAATCACATTCAAAGGACGTTCATATTTAAATGGTTCGTTTACAACAACGCATGGCTGTCTGGCTGCTTCCGTACCATAGCTGCTGTTTCGACGAAGTTATCAGCAGTGGAACTCAAAACATCTTAGTAATGAAATCTGTAAATAACGTTGTCGTTATTTCGTTCAATTTGCTGTAAGAGCAATTTTGTGGCTACTTTCAGCCTGTACTACAGAATTTGAAATAATTTAGTGATTTTTAATTTCTTGATTTTGAATAGCCTCGACAGGGAAAGAGCAAATGAATTCAGGGATTAAGAAGGAGATGTATAGAGGAAGGAGGAGGAGATTTGAAGACAGAAGATAATAAGGGGGAGGAGGACAGAGACGGGGAATGGGCCGTGGGGGAAGAGGAGGAGAAGGAAGTATATACAAGGGGAGGAGGCAATGAACAAAGAATGAGGTTGGAAAGTAGAAGTACGGGCCGCAGAAAACGACTGCTTTCCTCAACGGAAATTGTGCGTCGCTCCCTCGATAGTCGGCGTCCGAACTGTATCTTTATGCAGAATACGGACAACTGTAATTTAAGTCCGTCCACCAGGTCTACAATAAAGAGTGATTTTTAGGAGAAAAAATATTTTCTTCTAACTTTCTATCCATTCCACATAACCAAAGGAACGCAAAGCAGTGTAAATATTGATTTGATAATTTTCATATTTAGTTTCCCGTTAAATTCATCACGCTAAGCCACAGCAAGGCGTGGCCGGCTTTAGCTAGTACAGGGTGGCGCAGGGAAACGGGAAATTTCGAAATAACGTCATACCATGAATAAATCCATAAAACTAGTAATTTATTAACGAAGGTGAATGTATTCAGTATGCCATTATTCAGTGTGTCTTTGAAATCAAAATGTCCAAAAGTGTCTCTTTACTTTTTAAAGATTACATTGGAAAGATATGCTCCCATTCGGCGTTCACACTCTAACAGCCTGTTATGAAAACTCTGGAATGCGCGGTGTAGCAAATCTTGGGGAATGGCAGTGATATAGTTTTCAATGTTCTCCTTCAGTTCATGGATTGTTGCAGGACGTGTACGGTACACCTTGACTTTAAGATATCCCCACAGGAAGAAGTCGCACACACTAAGATCAGAGGATCTCGCAGGCCATGCAATGTCACCGTTACGTGAAATAATGCGTCTCCCAAACAATTGACGAACTGTTGCCATCAATTGTCGAGCAGTGTGTGACGTGGCTCCGTCCTGCTGAAATCACATGTTTTCGACGTTAAGATTAAGCTCGTACAGTCTCGGTGTAAAGAATGTTTGAAGCATTTCAACATAACGAGCGGATGTTACTGTCACTGCACTACCGTCCTCACGTTCAAAAAAATAAGGGCCGGTAACGCCATGATATGATACAGCACACCATATTGTGACCTTGGCGCTATGTAGTGGTCGCTGGTGCAACTCACAAGGATTGTCCTGTGCCCAATAACGAAAATTCTGTTTGTTCACGAGTCCGTTCGGGTGGAAATGGGCTTCGTCTGATATCCATAAGTTACCAAAGAAATTCGCGTCCTCGTTGATTTTAGCCAATATCTGGCTACTAAACTCCATACGTGACGCTGGGTCTCGTTCATGTAAGTGTTGCACAATCTGCAACTTATAGGGATGGAAGTCTAATTCGTGCAGTATTCTTTGTAAGCTTCGTCGCTTGATTCCTAGAGTAGATGCATCCTGTCGAACGGAGCGGCGAGGACTTCTCTCGATTGCAGCTCTAGCAGCATCAATGTTCTCTGAGGTACGTACCGTTGGAATGCCACCTGAAGGTTTCTTTTTCAAGGCAGATCCTGTTTCTTCAAAATTACGCAACCACGTTGTAATCGCATACGCAGATGGGACACCTCCATGACGTTCAAGCCGGTAATGCTGTCGAAATGTTCTCTGCGCGGCAGTCGCACTATCACCATTTTAGTAAAACGCTCTCACAGCTACTGCACGTTGCGCACCAGTCCAATTCTCCATGATTACTAAATGGCAATGCGTTCACATCAATTGTGCAAAGTTTCGAACATCTGCCGGCGTTACAGTGCTGCCAACTGTAACGTTTGAAATTTCCGTTCCCCTGCGCCACGCTGTATATACGGTATAAATGGTCTAAAGAGATCATTTGAGCAGCGGTCTTAGGCTGTTTATTCAACTAAATACCTAGGAATTGGAATTACGAAAAACTGTGAATGGAAACAGGCATGCCCACAATTTGCTTTATCTAAATACACTTTATCCCAATTGCGACACCATCTAAGGGTGCCTTCATCAGAAATTGTGACCCAGAAATGAATTACAAATACTACAGTACAGAATGTTACATTAAATATTTTATTTGTAAAGAAAATTAATGTGATAACGGTCATATTACATACTCACATGAAACGTAAAAAATTAGAGCTTCTTGTGCTCAAGTCGTTTAAAGTAAAATCAAATTTGTTCATAACAAAAATTACATGCCAGATGAAAACTAGCAGGGTGTATAAAAATTGAAGCAATGTAGCTTGCCGTTACGGGCTGCGATAGTACCAAGCACTAGATGGTGTCGAAATCTGAATAAAATGTAACTGGTAGAAAATAGCTTATGTGGCTGTTTGTTTCCATTTACAGTAAATAAACTGTTACGGTTGCAGCTTTTAAGACAAGCTATGTTCAAAATCATCACGAAAATCTTTTATTAGAAAGACCACATAGACAATACTACAGGGAAGCGAACCAGAGACTGCTCTTTGTTTTGAAGTTCACTAAAGACGTTTTCTACACTACGTTTGTCCGCCCTCTGCTACACTAGTGCTTCGCGGAATGGAATCCTTACCTGATGGGACGGACGGAAGAGATAGAATAAGTCAAAGGAGGAATGCTCTTTTTATATTACCGCGATATTGGGGAGAGAGTGGTACGCAAATGATACACCAGTTGGGATGGCAATCATTAAAAGAAAGGCGTTATTTCTTGCAGAGACCTATTTATGAAATTTCAGTCACCAATTTTCTCCTCCGAAAGTGAAAGTATTTTATTGACTCCACCTGCAAGATGTAGGTATTTGTTTTTCCCGTGCGCTATTCGAGAATGGAACGTTAGAGAAATAGTCTAAAAGTGGTACGATGAACTTTCTGCTAGGCTCAAAAATGTTCAAATGTTTGTTAAGCTTATGGGACTTAACTACGGGGTCATCAGTCCCTAAACTTACAAACTACCTATGAACTACTTACGAACTAGGACGGCACAAATATCCATGCCCGAGGGAGGATTCGAACCCCCGACCGTAGTGGCCGTGCAGACCGTGACTGAAGCGCCTCAGTCCCCGCAGCCACCGCGGCCGGCTTTCTGCTAGGCACTTAAGTTGGATTATAGAGCATTCATAAGATTTAGATGTAGATTATGGGTTCTGGTACATGGTCGTACTTCTGGGCAAGCTCGTGACAAGAGCATTATCTCCAGTGGTTTTTGTACGGGAAGTAAAGATTGCCCAGAGAACCGTACTAGAACTGGCTACAGCGGAATGAGCCCTGATGAGAAACTCCATGACAGGTCAGTGCTGCGCCGCACAGGTAGCTGAACCCGGATCCTTCTTGCCTTTCGCGAGCACTGGACTTACCGGCTGAGCTGTCAGAACTCGACTCACAATCCGACCTCACAGTTTCACTTATCTCCCACCCATTTTCCAGTCTTCGGAGTTGCTCTCCTACATATCACATGACTAGAACAGCGCTTCTCAACGCGACCCCTTTCGAGGCAAAAATATTTTGGTGACCCCTCCCCAGCTTTCACCCAAGGACTGCAGAAATAACTGTCTGTGATTTTCATTCTATTGATAAACCTTTCTTCTAAAAAGAATATACGATCTTATTTTTATCTGTCACTTTTCACAGTATTGCTCATGTGAAAAATACCGAGTAGCACCGTGGTTCGGAACCCACGTTAAGCTGTAGGTCCCCCTATAACTGGCTGGGTAAGTCAGTTCGAAGGTCGGAGGAAGGCAACGGCATACCACCTCCAAACAGGACCATGCCTAGTAAAGCACTGTGGTGTTCAAACCAATCTCTGGACTGTTGACTGCTTTACCTTTATATTATAAAACAATCTTTGTATGACTGTCCACATCAACATACATTACGATATAAATAGCAATATCGTGTACTGATCATTTCTTAACTTGTATCTTAAATATGATCATACAGATTATCTATTTTTATTGTGTCCCACAATATAAAAGTGGACTTAATTTAATATTTTTTTTTTTTTTGATAGCTCAATATAAATGTTCAAATGTTTGTATAGCTTATGGGACGTAACTACGGGCTCATAAGTCCCTAACCTTACAAACTATTTATGAACTACCTTATACTAAGGACGGCACAAATATCCATGCCTGAGGGGGGATTCGAACCCCCAACCGTAGTGGCCGTGCAGACCGTGACTGGAGCGCCTCAGTCCCCTTGGCCACCGCGGCCGGCTAGCTCAATATAATTACGACTTCTATGTGCAATTTTAAATAAGAGAATGTAATCAGAATCATACAGAGGGTTGTCTGTATTTTTCACTTAGACTGTCAGTTAAGATGGCTCTATACCTACAGAGCAGTATTATGGATGTTTTTCAACTTATTGTTGTTCTTGTCGGTATCAGTATGTGATGTCTTTCCGACCACGAATGTATATATTTTTTTCATTCATCACGTTCGTATTGTGTGACTTCATGTTCAAACAATGTGTGATGTCTTTGCAAATGCCACTTGTAAGAACGTCTGTGAAGTTTATCGGTTAACCCTCGCATGGTATCAGCTCAAGAAAAACATATTGTATGCCTGGGGTCTTTTTTGACCCCAAAGTGATACAGGCGACTTTATGGAGATAAAATTTGAAATATGTCCATAAAAAGTAAATATAATTTATTGAGAAACATATGCACAAAGTTGATGCTACAACTTCAAAATTTCTTTATATAATCAAGTCACATATAAGTAGTAATTACTTACTACACTTGTTTCAAACATGGAAACATTTTTTGTTTAGTTTGTTCGGTTCCAAAAATTATTTTAACACAAAAGATTCATAACCCACAGACTATGTACTAATACTGTAATTTATTAGTATTATGTGTAATATCATTTACATGGAATTTTATTAGGAAAACACTCCTACTCGCTCTCGGTGTCAACACACTTCAATCCAGCGTACAAGAGTTTGGTACATGATTTTATTATCTTTTGCATGATTATTAGTATGCATTACTATTACACTCTGCACGTGATTGGTGATAAAAAGTATGAAACAGTCTGCCCTCGTCTGTAATTGTGGTCTAAGGTGACACGGAATATGCGCAGTTTCACGTAGGCGTGTTACATTCCTCGAAACCTGCTTGCGCACATCAGATCGTACTGTTATCTGCCCACTTGTAGACACCAAAGTACATGCACTAGTTACCTGAATGCCATTATCTTCTTCACAGTCGCACATATCCATTTCACCTCCGAGCTGTACATCTTCCTTTATCATATCCCCACCAGAATCTCTATCATCCTCGTTTCCAAAAATTTATTTTTTATCATTGTCAGTCTTCTGTAAATCTGCAAAGCCTGTTTGAGACTGTAGCCCCTTGCAAATCCATCCATTACGAATAACTATAACACCACGTCTTCTTTGCACAAAGCTCAATTCCAAACTGTGAATTTGTCGCTACAATGCACGAAATTGGATTTTCTATTCATTGTTTACAACAATGTGCAAATTAAAGACGGTTTATAAGGTACATTGTTGCCAAGATTTATTTTCGTAACAAAACTTATATATGACACTGAAAAAAATGTTCAAATGTTTGTTAAGCTTATGGGACTTAACTACGGGGTCATCAGTCCCTAAACTTACAAACTACTTAGGAGCTAGCTAATACTAAGGACGGCACAAATATCCATGCCCGAGGGGGGATTCGAACCCCCGACCGTAGTGGCCGTGCAGACCGTGACTGGAGCGCCTCAGTCCCCGCGGCCACCGCGGCCGGCGACACTGAAAATCATGTATTGTATACCTGGGGTATTTTCTGACCCCACTGCAAAAATTTCAAATTGTAGTACTGCAAAATGAGATGTAACCATAAATATTTAATCCAGTTATAATAAAAAGTCCGAGGATAGCATATCTGAAGGATGAGTTGTCTACGCCCACATTAAAATCGTTTATTTATAGTTAAATAGGCCTTGGGGTCTAAAAAGACCCCAGGCATCATGCGAGGGTTAATTCTGTAAAAATATAGTTTTTTCTCTAGATTATAGAATTAACCTAGAGAAAAAACTATATTTTTCTTGATATCAAGTGCAGTCACTTTGTGTGCATGTCGTTTCAATTTGTTAAAATGCAAGCTTTACATTTTTTATTTTTCTTTAATTTTCAGCATTGCGATACGTTATTGTACCATCTTTTTATGCTCTGCTTATGAAAATGGTCAAGGACTGAAATCGGCAGCATTGGGAAAACATAATATACAGCTTTTTGTCAACCACAGTGACGTCTTATAACTGAGAGAAGTGATTCTTCTTATAAGAACATTATGTTGAAAAATAAATTGAAAGAAAACATTTTTTTTTTTTTTTTTTTTCTTTCTTTTTTAATGGAGACTTTTCAGAGTTTGCTTGTAAATCGGCAGAAGTCGTCCACTTCCGGGAAGTCTCGCGTCCACTGATGCCTTAAGTGTAGTTGTCTTAGGTGCCTCCTCGCGAAGTAAAGTGTATGACACTTGTCTGGTGATACGTCCTTTAGGGACGTTAAAGGTAACGGCGCACGCGGTGCTTCTTGATAGTAATTGCTACCTACACCGGACCCCACACACCAGCCTGTCCCGCTTCCGCCGTAAACAACTTAACTTTACGTGCGGTCATCGGCACTGAACAGCTACACCCGACACGGTGCTCGTAGCTCCTGCAGGCAGTGTCGGTGAACGAGTAAAGGAAATCCCTGTATGCCATGGCGGCGGTACTGCTGGCCAGTGACTACTAGCTTTATTTTCTGAATTAGTGAATTAACATTTTGTGTTGGTGTTGTCGTCTTCAGTCCGCAGACTGGTTTGATGCAGCACTCCACGCTACAGTGTCCTGTGCAAGCCTCTTCATCTGAGAATACGAACGGCAACCGGCAACCTACATCCTCTTGAATCTGCTCACTGTATTGATCCCTGAAATACTCATCCCTGCGAGATTTGAATTTTAGTCACACACACACAGATAGTGGAGAAATATAAATAAGAAAATGTTTAGCGCCTGAGAATTATGTTCTGCGAAATAATGAAAATAAATAATAAATGCAAATGAAATTACGGCGCTGAAATCACAACAGGGAGAAATATTTCAACATGGGTTACGCCGAACATTTGCAACATGAAAGTAGTGCCTAAAGAATTGAATAATCTAAAAAGGAATTTCCTTAAAAAAAAAAAAAAAAAAAAAAAAACCCTCGTCAGAGAATATTTATTATACTGTTTCAGGTTGGTATTCAGCGCACCACGAACCTCTACACAAAAATTAACTGTTTGACTGCACATTGACAATGCCGATTTATCGTATTACCACGGCTAGCCAAATGAAAGAAATTGAAAATTAATAAACCGGCAGAAATCTCAGGGACGCTTTTGCGGAACATACAATTCTGAAAACTATTAGTTATAGTATCGTAGAATCGTTAGTTGTCCAACAATTAATTTTATGTAGGCCGTGTAATGGCGGCTGTTGATATCTGAAAAAAGAGATTTGGACATATAAAATACTTTTATATTATAAGGTAGGAATGACCTGGCTATTAATGATTAAATGCATGATTACGAGATAATTATCTATATTCTGAAATGGAGTATTCACTTACACTGACTTAACAAAGATCCAATTGAAATCAAATGTTCAATTAAAATCATACAATTTACGGCCGTTCAGGTCAAGAGCTAACAGTAGAAGATAAAATCGAAGTCTGGCGCTCCTTCTTGCTTAATTAAAAAAATGAAGAGCGTAATTACGTTATTGTTTTTGTAGAGTGCATAAAGTTCGTTTTTGCATATCTGTGGATTCTTAAAATATTTCTTTGAAGAAACTTCTCATAAATTAATCTAAACACAGGAATGTTCATTAAAAGACAACTGTTAAATTATGAAACCGAGTACATCAGATAATAAATATTTCCTGGGCGGTCCACGTAACATTACATCTGTCTCCCTCTATCATTTTTACCCCACATACTTCCTTCTAATGCTAAGTTGACGATTCCTTGATGCCCTAAAATGTGTCCCACCAATCTATCCCTTCTCTTAGACAGGATATGCCAGAAACTCCTTTTCTCCCCAATTCTGTTTAGCACCTCCCCCTTAGTCACATGATATACCAATCTAATACTCATCATTGGTCTGTGGCACCACATTTCGAAAGCTTCTGTCAATTTTTGTCTGAACTCCTTATTGTCCACGTTTCACTCCCATACAATGCTACACACCAGACAAATGCTTTCAGAAAGGACTTCCTAACATTTGAACTAATATTCGATGTCAACAAATTTCGCTTATGCAGAACCTTATTTTTCCCATAGCCAGTCTGCAAAATATCTTCTTTACTTCGGTCATCAGAACTTATCTTGCTACCCAAATAACAAAACTCATCTACTACTTTTATTGTCTCATTGCCTAATTTAATTCCTTCGGCATCGCCTGATTTTCTGATACTACATTCCTTTACCTTTCTTTTTCCTTTGTTAATGTTCACCTTATACCTTCCTTTCGAGACACTGTCCATTCCGTTTAAATGCTCTTGCGTTTTTTTATTTTTATTTATTTATTTATTTATTTATTTATTTTTTTTTTTGCTGTCTTTGACAGAACTACTATATCGTCAGCAAACCGCGAGGTTAATTCCCTCTTCCTGGACTTTAAGTCCCTCTCCAAATTTCTCCTTGCATTCCTTCACAGCTTGCTCATTGTACAGATTTAACAACATTGGGGAAAGGCTACAACCCTCTCTTACTCCCTTCCCAACCACTACGAGCCTTACATGCCCTTCGACTCTAATACTTGCTGTCTGCTTTTGTACAAGTTGAATAAAGCTCTTCGCTCCATATATTTTACCCCTGCTACCTTCGGAATCTGAAAACGTGTATTCCAGTCAACCATGTCAAAAAGCTTTCTCCAGATCCACAAATGCTAAAAATGTGGGTTTCCCTTTCCTTAATCTATCTTCTAAGATAAGTCGTAATGTGAGTTTTACCTCGCGTGTTCCTACATTTCTCCAAAATTCAAACTAATCTTTTCCAAGATCTGATTCCACCACTTTTTCCATTTGTCTGTAAGTAAATCGTGTTAGTATTTTGCAACCATGACTTATTATACTGATAGTTTTGTAATTTTCACATTTGTCTGCACTTGCTTTCTTAGGAATTGGTATCCCTATATTCTTCTTGAAGTCTGAGGGTGCTTCCCCCGCCTCATACATCTTGCATACCGAGTGGAACAATTTGTCCATGACTGGCTCTTCTAACGATAATAGTAGTTCAGACAGGACATCATCTACACATCATCTACTCTAGCGGCCTTGTTTCTGCTCTAATCTTTTAGTGCACTATCACATTCCACTCGCAGTATAGTATCTCCTATCTCATCTTCCTCTATTTCGTCTTCCACTTGTGGAATACTGCCTTCACGTTTTTGTGTTATTGATCATAAAACATTGAAAGTAGTATTAAATCAAGCACGGCACATTTCTTAGAAAGCTGAAATGTTTGGGTAATAAATCATGTTAACATTAAACGTTCGTCAAACGTTATTTAACAGGGATTTTTGTGTGTGTAGTGAATGGCAACAATCAGAGGTTAGAAAAACTGAAGTATTTCGCATAAAGGAATGAATGTCTGCTACCAGTCATTTCTATGACTGTTCTGATAATTCGTAATGTATAACTTATTTTTTCACGTCTTGTAATTCAGATTATTATTCAGGCGCTCTGACTATGCCATGATGACTGTTCTGAAAACCGTACGGAATAACTGCGACAGTGACTCGCCTTAACCCCGCAAGTAACGAGAGAGTGACTTTTGCATATTCGCAAGTTCTGGCATGGAAGTCTACCCAGAGCCGAAGCTACAACCAGTTGTCACCGAAACATACTTTTCAACGTTGCTGTACCTGCTCTACGTATTTTCCGTTAGCGGAGCAAAACACTCCTGCGGGGAAGGCACCAGATAGGTGACACCGAATAGCGGTTCTACGGGAACTGGTGAAATAAAAATAAGAGCTGGGGCAACTCTGCTTCTCTCTCTCTCTCTCTCTCTCTCTCTCTCTCTCTCTCTCTCTCAGTGTGTCTCTCCTCGTGCAGCGTAGAGACTCGGTCTGTTTATTGCAGCAGGGCACGGCACAAAATGCACGCGAAGCCCGCGTTTTGCATCTACAGTGGGGGCGTGCTGTGGCCCACGACAGAATAACGGCAGCCTTCTCGCTTGAAAAACTGGCATCGCCAGCATTCTGTTCCACTGCGCACTTCAACGACTGTCACGCAAGATTTAAACCATCTTGACTGGATAAGATACCTGTCAGTTTCTACGGAAATTATGCTAAAGACCTTGCTTCCCTTCTAGCACTCGATCATCGTGGGTCGCCTGGATAAATTGGTGTGGCTCATATTTTAAAACAATCTGTTCCTGTTACTATCTGCTCCTTCTCCGTCCATAAAAATTCCTTCTCTCTCTTAATAAGAGAAATTGCGAAGTTACTGTTAGCCCTACGTCTACATCTACATCCATACTCCGCAAGCCACCCGACGGTGTATGGCGGAGGGTACCTTGAGTACCACTATCGGTTCTGTCTCCTATTGCAGTCACGTATTGTTCGTGGGAACAAAGATTGTCGGTATGCCTCTGTGTGGGCTCTAATCTCTCTGATTTTATCCTCATGATCTCTTCGCGACATATACGAAAGAGGGAGCTATATACTGCTAGACTCCTCGGTAAAGGTTAAGTTCCCGAAAATTCGACAAAAGCCCGAACCGAGTTACAGAGAGTCTCTCTTGCAGAGTCCTCCACTGGAGTTTATCGATTATCTCCGTAACGCTTTCACGATTACTAAATGATCCTGTAACGAAGCGCGCTGCTCTCCGTTGGATCTTCTCTACTTCCTCTATCAATCTCACCTGGTACGGATCACACGCCGTTGAGTAGTATTCAAGCAGTGGGCGAACAAGTGTACTTCCTTTATTTTCGGATTGCATTTCCTTCGGATTCTTCCAATGAACCTAAATATGGCATCTGCTTTCCCGACGACTGATTTTATATGGTCGTTCCATTTTAAATCACTCCTAATACCTACTCCCAGATAATTTATGGACTTAACTGCTTCCAGTTGCTGATCTGCCATAGTGTAGCTAAATGATACAGGATCGTTCTTTCTATGTAATCGTAGCACATTACACTTGTCTACATTGAGATTCAATTCCCATTCCCGGCACCATGGGTCAATTCGATGCAGATCCTCCTGCATTTCAAAACAATTTTCCATTGTTACAACCTCCCTATATACTACAGCATCATCCGAAAAAAGCCTCAGTGAACTTCCGATGTTATCCGCAAGGTCATTTATATATACTGCGAACAGCAACGGACCCACGACACTCCCCTGTGGCACACCTGACATCACTCTTACTTCTGAAGACTTCTCTCCATTGAGAATGACATGCTGCTTTCTGTCATCTAGGAACTCCCCAATCCAATCACACAATTGGTCTGATAGAGCATATGCTCTCACTTTGTTCACTAAACGACTGTCAGTAACGGTATCAAACGCCTTGCGAAAGTCAAGAAACACGGCATCTACCTGAGAACCCGTGTCTATCGCCCTCAGAGTCTCGCGAGCGGGGTTTCACACGATGCCTTTTTCGAAACCCCCCCTGATTCCTACAGAGCAAAGTGATGACAAAACTGGAATAGCAGACTTATGTACGTACACCATTCGTGTAAAACGCCGATGTTTAGTCGAGCTAGCAAAATCGATTAAAAATTAAAGGTAAATTAGACTTAAATATTAGTTTCCACGCTTCGTTTCTGGTATTTAACTATTTGTGTTGTTTGTAATAGGACAATGTGGTACAACTGCGATTATGTCGGACAAATGTTATTGTGACTGGAAATATATTGAAAAAAGAAAGAAATTTTAACTATGTCACTTGTTCCTGGATGTTTAATGAATATCTAACACAAATATTAGACAAAATTGGTATAAACACAAAGAAAGGTTACAGAATTGAGAAAGATCTATCGAAAATGTACCACACTAGGTACAATTGTGATCACTTCCTGGTACAATTTTGATCACTGGCAACTGCACTTTTTCCCTCGTGCATCAATGCATACTTCGTGGTACCAAACATTGCATTTTTGGCAGCGAATCCAGTCACCCTTAACTAGAAAATTTATAAGAACACGTTAGACTAAGTAGCTTCACGTACCTCTTAAAAGGAAAAGATTTATATCTCCTTAGCATAAAGCGGTGTATTCTTGGAAAAGACAGGAGGAGCTTTAGAAACTTGCTACATTACAACGCCACAGAACGTCAAGTGCTACCAACACTGACATATGGCGCGAAACCTTATGTTGATCGGAATTGTACCAATATTGAATTTGTAGTACCTTACCCTGGTAGGAAATAAAAAATAATTACAAAAAGTGATCTGGTAATGATTTTGTGTTCTAAGCTGTATTTATATCAGAATGAATACTTCGCAAGCCACCGTAAAGAGTTGGTAGTAACTATGTAATAAATTAAAAATTACAATAAGCTTCGTAGAGGTTTGAAATCACGCTCTTTATGCACTCGACAATTAATGCAGAATGGTATGACGAAGGCTGAAGTGGAACCGATTAATACGACGTTCCGTGTGTTACGACAGGTATGCGAGGCATCATTTGAGTGCTTCCGATCAATGGATGAACAGCTACACGTCTCGAAGCCAGTCAGAGTATCACTACTGTAACGTACAGTAATTGGTGTGACCAATAGTATCGTCTACTACACTACTACTCCCCGCCGTCTCTGCCCCTCTTAACCCCGATCCCTGAGTTACATTACAACATGGAGTAAACACGCAACTCCAGTGTCTAGAGCTTTTACATGACCAACTAGAAACAGTCCCTGGAAATGGTTTTAGGAGTCGCATGTAAACGTAGTGATTACACGTTATGTTGCGTCCGACACAACTTCACCAACACGAAAGACTAAATCTTGTAAGTTATATTCGCTGCCATGTTAACATAGCCCAATTAACTAGCGGTATTCAGGTAGCCACAATAAAACAATACTAGTTGACTCGTGCGAATAATTCGCACTCCATCCTGATCTATCACAAATAGGTAATATAATAATTGAGAAAAGTTAGATGCAATATATATATATATATATATATATATATATATATATATATATATATATATATGATAATAAACTGTGAATAGTAGTAACAAATATTAGTCTCATTGTAAGGAAATTTATATAATTAAGAACAATATGATTAATTATGAAACGCATAAAAATCAGATATTGACCCCCCCCCCATGTTTTTAATACAAACTTCTTTGAAAACATTGTTAGTACTTACAGTGTGATCATCATTTACTTTTTGGCTGTATGTGTCTTTAGCAGAAACATAAATATTACTGAATGAGCGAACTCGTGAAAAAGCCACGTATAACTGTCGATGCGAAAAACACGTTCTGGTAAATAGAATCCTTCCCACTGAAGCGTCTGACCTTGAGCTTTATTACTGGTCACAGCGAACGCTACTTTTGTTGGGAACTGTCTTCTTATCATTTGGCTCAATCAGAAGGTGTGAGGTTAATGTGGGGTATTAGTACACTTTTATCGGAGTCAATGAATTTAGCAGGGATGATGTACTCGTCTACGTGAGTCGCCATTAATCATGCACCATTAATTAATGCCTGATTACTGTTAAGATTTCTATCATAACTGTAGCATTTTTCTGGGAGCAACCATAAATACATGTTTCCATTTACGACTGTTCTCCGGATATCATCAACTTAGAATTATGAACAGTACTTTTTTTTTTTTTTTTTTAAATAAAGTTTTTTTGTGAAAACAATAACTTTAAACTGTCTATTTTTCGTCATCAGTGGAGAACGAAACCTTGAAAATGATACCTCAAACATTACTCTTAGATAAGTAATACGGAAGACATGCCGTAACCGTGATAGGTTAAGAGGAGTCGAAAGTACAAAGTTCGCTAATATATTATGAGTGAAAGCTGCGTAAATGGATAACTTGCAATATTTGCATATGACAGCACCGTCACGATTTCCTGTCTAATAAATATTGTGGTAGCGCGACATGACGGCCCGTTGATGGTCTGCTTGAATGCAGCCAAATGAAATGCATTGTCGAATGTTTTGACGTAGCGAGACGCTACGTGACGGACAGTGTGAATTGGTCTTTAGTCAGCAAGCAGCTGCCTGCAACCCAGTCACGACTAGGATGCGATTCGTTTGCCAGACACGCATTTCCTCAATCTATATTGGAGTATTTAGATGAGCAACCAACGCCGAAGTTGGGAAACCGGTCTAAGGAAAATCTAATTCACCACGTTTAGAGAGGGTTCCCAAAACCATTTCTCAATTCCGCTTTTGGTTGGGCGCGTAAAACCTTCAAGTCGATTCGGAAAATCTGTTTCTATAAAGCAGGTCTCTACTTCCACAATCGATTTTCGAGCCCATGTAAACGGAACCTCTTTTTGAATCGTGCTTGGGTCGTGAGGTTGTCTCTTGGGGTTACGAATTTTCGACTAAATCGGAATGAAGGACTTTCTCTAAGGTGAAGAAGAAGTATAAATTGGAGCATGAATCACCTTGGCGTGATTCGAAGTGCGGCAGCCGGAGATGAGGGTTGACTGACTTGTGAGCCTGTATGAGTGCGTGAATGTTCTAAAAATTGTTCAAATGTTCGTAATTCTATGGGACCAAACTACTTTGGTCATAAGTCCCTCGACTTACAAACTACTTAAACTAAGTTAAACTAGACTAAGGACAATACAAACGTCCATGCCCGAGGAGGTTTCGCACCTCTGACGCGGGAGGCCGCGCGATCCGTAACGTGGCGCTCCAGACCGCTCGGCTACTCCCGTGCGGCTGTGAATGTTCTATTTTCTGAAGAAGGCCATGACCGATAGCTGAAAGAGTTGTATATGTGTATCTTTTTTGTGTGCCTGTCGCGGCTCGTCGTCACGTCTTTGCGGTGAATCGTAAACTGTCCTATTATACAAGGCGTGATTTTTAAGTAAGTAATAATTTCCATCAATATTGACGCACTTTTCTTAATGTTGTACCAGTTTTTGAATACCCTCCTCATAGAAGTCTGCCGCCTGACTTGTTAACCACTGCATCGCAACTGTTTTGAATTTGTCATCGTCTTGCTCGATCACAATGCCATACAAAACACTACGAGAAACATTAAGAAACTCATCTCGCAAGGAGGAAATCGAAAAGCGTCTATCACTTTATTGTCCACTTCCTACACCAAACTTTCGTTAACGACCGGAGGACGTTCATCATGCACATTTGTGCGGCCATCTTTAAATGCTCTCACCCACTTTCTTACCATTCCATCACTCATAATGTTTACTCTGTAAACTGTACAGATCTCACCATGAATATCGATCGCTTTTAGGCCTTTAGCACTAAGAAATCTTATAATTTTTTTTTTATTTCAAAACGGCACCCACTTAAAAAACACTCCTCGTATATTGTTAATTCCAATTTGGAATCTTCATTTTTTTGTAATATGAATAAAACCGTCTATATAGATTGCTAAAACTGTCTTCATTTATTTCGACGATTCGGAATCTGTCATTATCAATCTAAAAATCTTTGAACTTGAATTTAAAAGTTTAGTGTCAGCGATAAAAACCTTAGTTGGTACAGAAATTATCACTGACACTGAACTTCTTTGGTTCGCAACTTCAGACGTTTTTAGATCTCACAACGGCAGATGCCGAAACGCCGATATAAATACAATTTTAGCTATGTAGGCGGATTTATTCAAATTGACAAAATATGGACGGAAAACGGAAGAAGGAAAAGTAGGGTGTCACCACGTTCCGTCGACAGTTTGATGATTAGACACGGAGCACATATTCGGAATCCCCCCCCCCCCCAGAAAAAAGTATCCATTTTGGATTAAGAACTGCAACTGTGGTATAAGCTGGCAATATACATTGTTAAAACATGAAACCAGCTGCTTTTATGTTTTTTATTTGTATATAACTAGTGACTGCAGGGTCATCATCAATGTAGATGTTAAAGGAGCATTATATTTTCTTGCATCAAGTGTAGGTAGACGCTGTGCTGGTGTTTTGTGTTTTTACTGCTTGGTGAGGAAAGCCGGCCGCGGTGGCCGAGGTGACTAAGGCGCTCCAGTCAGGGTCAGCACGGCCACTACGGTCGGGGGTTCGAATCCCCCCTCGGGCATGGATATTTGTGCCGTCCTAGTTAGTAAGTAGTTCATAAGTAGTTTGTAAGTTTTAGGGACTGATGACCCCATAGTTAAGTCCCATAAGCTTAACAAACATTTGAACATTTGGTGAGGAAATCCGCCTTATGCAAGACACCTTGTTTTATTTTTATCCCCCGGACATGTTTCGTCACTTATTGTGCCATCTTCGTGGGTTTTTGCCTTTAATTTCTAAAATTCTTTTACATGTTATAGTGTTTTTGGTAGTGTAGACATTTAGATAAACTGTTTAATTTGAGAATTACGTTGGTTATTAGGCCTACGTTTGTTTACAATAGCTACACGGTGTTATTGACAGGATTTACATGCTGCAATTATTCAACAATGACGAGTTTTTGCAGCATGTCATCTGCAACAACAAAATGCTTTTATATCCAAAACTAATTGATTTATTGTACTTTCGCCTTTATATTATGGTGAAATATAGTGACTGTTTAGCGAGATGCTTACTTTCGAGATGTGTTGTTGGTCCTTCTTGTTTGTGGCGTGTAATTCTGTTTCGCGATGTTCTTTTTCCGTTTCTTGCTCTTTTTGTTGGGAACTAGTACTGTTTATGTCATCACTCTATTATAGCAAGCAAGGAAGAAACAAAAGCTGCACCATCACAAGATGATCACATATTTTTACTCTTCAAAGTGCGTTTCTATACTGTACCTTGAGTCTTGGTAATAATCACACATCACAGTATGTTACTACTCCTGGCGTTACAATGTACATCCAAGTGTAAAAATACAAACCACTATCACAACGTCTACCGACAGTTGGTGCAAGAAAATATAATGCTCCTGTAACATCCACACTGCTGATCAGCCTGCAGTGGCTCGAAAACTAGTTAGGGGCGAATAAAAATACACCCATAAATGAAGCTGGTTGCATAGTTTTACCAAAATAAATAGGATTGTTTAGTTAGGATTGTTTAGTTACAAAGATAGGGGTGGAAATTTACAGTGCAATTAAAAAAAAAAAAAAAAAAAAAAAAAAAAAAAAAAAAAAAAAAAAAAGAGAGAGAGAGAGAGATCCATCCCGGCATTCGCCTAGAGCGATATAGAAAAATCACGGAAAATCTAAATTTCGAATTCGAATGCAGTGTTATAGCTACAGCGCTCGGTAAATTAACTTCAGGTCTTAACATGCAGACAAGAAGGTAAGTCGCGTTTAAAAGCAGTGTTCTGCGAGCCTGGATAAAAGTGGTGACGGTCGCGTAGCATGCACTCCCCGCATGTGTGGATCGGCAGGCGCGTGGAGCGGGTCTGGGCCGAGCAAAAGTGTCCCGGATGGGTGGGACGTTTTAACGGTCGGGTCGACGTCCGGCGGCTGACCTTGAACCCGACCCTCGCTTAGTGGGGCGCACCTTTGTGCCGTGGCGGCCTGCCCCACATTCCAAAGCAGTCAGCTGCGCGCGGCCCACGCGCCGCTCGGCTATGCAGCACGGATGTGAAATTACCGCGCGCGCACACAACTATCGCGTGGTGCCTGATGGGAACGGACGATTTCGCATCCCTTTTACGCGATCGAGTATCGACTTTCTTGCCTCGATTGACTACTTGAGAGGAGCGAGTCTACACCAGCGCCCCTGGCGTGTTATTTAGAGCTGGGTTTGAACATGACTCGAACTGTTCGAACAATTTACGTCACAGTTCGGGAAATCTCGGGAAATGTTCGAACATTCTATCACGACGCTATCTAGCAATGTCAGGAGGTACTATCTCTACGATTTACAACGATGGTATTCATAAATCATTTTTGTGCCGTTCAGTATCCGATTTATAACGAAGATAGGGGATTAATAAGTGTGAAATTCCGACTATAGTAGCTTCTGGGGTGCAGGTCATAAATAAAAACAGTAACTAATATAAGCTATAAGTAAACGATAGCAATCGCGATTAAAAATTATAGTGCTGCGATCTAGCGACGCCTGTTGATACTACGTACACAGCAGCTCGTGCATCGTTTATTGCGAGGTTTCAATTACAGTTTATTTTTATATGACTTATTTCCGTTATTGGGCATTAACTTTCTAATGTTTTCCCGATTTCATTTCTTTTAATCTGATTTTCAAGGTGATTAAAAGGTGGTAACATTTTTCGCTGTTATTGTATCGTATGAACAGGGAATGGAATGGTCGATTGTCGTCTCTTACAATCACATTAAATGTAATTTCTACTTATGAAGGTTCACATTTTTTTCCTTTGGATGTTAGCCTTCAGTAAAGTGTTGCAGTAGTTCTGTTACAGTAGCAGATATTTTGTTTATCAATGGATCATATCTTGCAGTGATACCAGACAGGTCACGTATGCACTGTTAAAAAATATACAGTTTTTCATAGTTATGCCCTAGTTTTATATTACATATACTTGTACTTCCTATGAAATTAGTTCTGAGCAAAGCGATAGCCCAGTAACTTCTAAATTTCCCGCGTATCGCTTGCAGATATGCAGCGCGACTCATTTATTAGCTGAGTGTTCGAACAGTTCGATACTGTATCGAGTTCTCTGCTGTATCGGGAAATCCCGAACATGTTCGAACGCGAGTATCATTTGCCCAGCCCTAGTGTTATTCCCGTACTCAGTGACTCGCGTCTGTCTCCAGCAACGAGCTTGAATTTCAAGCTCGTTGGTCTCCAGTTTAGACGTTTAGCTAGGGCTGGGCAAAAGATACACGCGGTCGAACATGTTCGGGATTTACCGATAAAGCAGAGAACTCAATAAGTATCGAACTGTTCGAACACTCACTGGCGCTGCTTATCTGCCAACGATACGCGGGAAATGTGGAAGTAAGCGGGCTATCGCTTTGCTCAGAACTAATTTCATAGAAAGTACAAGTACATCTAAAGTAAAAGGGGAGCAACACTATGAAAAACCGTACGTTTTGTTTAGAACAGTGCATACGTGACGTGTCTGGTGTCACTGCAAGATATGATCCATTGATAAACAAAATATTTGTTGCTAGAACAGAATTACTGCACCTCATTACTGAAGGCTAAAATTCAAAGGAAAAAATGTGAATCCTTCATAAGTAGAATTGACCTTTAATGTGATTATAAGAGACAGGTTGCAAATGACCACTCCATTCCCTGTTTACACGGTACAGTAACAGATAAAAATTTTACCACCTTTTAATCGCCTTGAAAACAAGATTAAATAGATGAAATTGGGGAAACATTAGAAATTTAATACGCAATAACGGAAATAAGGCGTATAAAAATAAACTGTAGTTGCAACCTCGGAATAAACGGTGCACGAACTGCTCTATACGTAGTATCAACAGGCGTCGCTAGATCGCAGCACTATAATTTTTAATCGCGATTGCTATCGTTTACTAATAGCCTATATTCGCTACTGTTTTTACTTACGACCTGCATCCTAGAAGCTACTATAGTCGGAATTTCACACTTATTAATCCCCATAGTACTTTAATGGCACCCTACCTTCGTTATTAATCGTATACTGCACAGCTCAGAAAAGATTTATTAATATCGTCGCTGTAAATCGTAGAGATAGTACCTCCTGACATTGCTAGATAGCGTCGTGATCGAAAGTTCGAACATTTCCCGAGATTTTCCGAACCGTGACGTAAGTTGTTCGAACAGTTAGAGTCATGTTCAAACCCAGCTCTACGTTTAGCCCCTTTTGCTCGCGCGACTTTTTGGACAAAATTGACTACTCTAGTGCGTGAGGCATACGTGCTTGCGCGTAAATTTATTGCCAACCACATCGCGAGTTCGTCAACGTTTTTATGCAACAGCGAATACATTATTGTTTATACTGTACGTTCTGAGTGCTTTCCCCGTTGTTGCATATTTAATCGACGTTTAATGTATAAAGTAACTCTCTGTGATAATTCTTAACTGCACAGTTGCCTGAAATAGCATATAATAGGGCCTAGTCATTTATTTGTGTGCGACATATATGCGATCTCCTAAGATATTGCCGTATTTTACAATTTATTAATGTGATGAACGTGACTAAAGGACATTGGCACTATTTTTATTCTTCTTACTTAGGTCTTTTGCTGTGTTGGGTCGCATAGCTGTAAAATACGTATCACTGACTTCTCTCTGTAACACAGCACTCAAAAGAACACTCATGTTGCAAAGAAGCCTTAAGGCCTGAGAATGGTTATCACCTGATCACAGGTTTACATTCAACACTAATGGTGTGGGCGACTGAAGATGAGAGAGAATGTTATGTAGTTAGAACGAAAATAAGGGCATAGATAAAAGGTAAAAGCTTTTCCGTTGAGACACGAACAGAAAGACTAGGACAGACAAGAGAACATTAAAATAGAATAGCTCCCGTATCTTCTGTGTTGATAACGGAAGTGCCGTTTTCTGAAAGTGAGAATGACCTTAGCACCGTTTAAGAAGGAAACAGCGAAGATACTGCAGACTTATACAATGTTCAAATTCCTAAGAATCCCATATTGTATTGACACCCACATAATAATACTGTCAGCTGGAAATGCAATTTCACAAAGTTAACATGATCACCTAAAAGAAAAAGTTTGCCACAATTATACTAACTTTAACTGGCCAGAAGCGATAATGAATACCGAAAAAGAGGAAATGGTTCTTAATGCTTGAAAAAGAGGAATAACATTTCCCATATTACTGGCTGAAAAGAGAACATTGGACTAGAATAATAAACTAACTTTACGCACGGTAACACACACGAATAAAATATCAGTCTTATCTAGATTCACCTCTTAAGTAATAAATAGGATGAAATCATATGATATAAAACTAGTGCTTAGTGCCCATGTCAGTAAAATGACGGCGTACTGATTCATTATTCAAATGCACCGCAACGGATCCTGGGCAGTAAACAGAAAGTTCCTTGAAGAATATATCTCCCCTGCGTGAAACAACTTCTGGAATATTAATGTATCAAGTTATATAATGAAGATAGTTTGCAAGTCACCGCAAAGGCGATGGCCGAGTGGCAGGGGGCACATAGAAACGACAGTCATGCTATTATGTGTGTGGTTATCTTCTCTGCGTGACTATCTGTAGTTCAGCGATCGTCTTTGAGGTGACTTGCAAACTCGAAACTAATCCTCATTACAATACTGAATCTCAAGCTGAACTTTCCCTTGTTCAATGTGGTATATATTTAATGTTAAGCATGTAACGGAAAATGTTTAGAAAATATTGGTGTGGTGTCTCTTCCGTCGAACATGTTCGACACCAATTACGCGAGGGTCGTTCCGAAAGTAATGTAACGATGGGCATAATAACACCGTGAAAACGTATCGGAGGCCTTTCAAATTATGTACTTCATTGGAGTAACTCTTCCTATACTCAGTGGTACTATTCAACCTAGTCTCCGTTGCAAGACACACATTTCCGTCGCCGATGAATCGAAATCTCGAATCCTCTTTAACCCTTTATGGACTAAATTTTTATCTTTTCACTCTGATATTTCGAAATTTTTCTGTAATATTTTAGTTGTTGGGAAATATGTTTAGTCTAAAGAAAAACCAAATCAAATTATATTATATAGGTCTGTCGAGGCTTACAATTACCAAATTATATTTTCAAATTTAGTCTGGGGATTTATAATATATTTCGCTCCTAACCAATCATTATCACAAACTGACTTACCGAGTAACAGGAAAAAAATTATGAAGATCGCTTTCCCACAGGAAATGCACATAACACAAAGTGAACAATCACCCGTATACAACTAAATAACCGAAAGTCTGCGTGCTGAAATTCAAATTGCTTTGGCGCCACAGATATGAAAGCAATGAAAGAACTGCGATGCTAACAATGTACCAAAACCACAGACATACATAACTAGACTGGCAAACGTGCCTCTGTGACTGAAGCCGGAAGCCGCCATCTTGCCTCACCTCACGTCAAAACGTTTCTGTACGGTATTACCACAGTCTAATATATTATTAGACTGTGGTTTTACAAAGACCATTTCTCTTACAGAGTGAATGAGGGTACATACAAGAACCTGTCAACCATAGAGTAGGAACAGCGTTATTTATTTACTTCTTCATCTGTACAAAACGCTAATCAAGTACACTGTGGTGATTTCTAAGAATATCAACATCTTAGTGAGGGCTTTCTGCCAACATATTCATACGAGGCTGTCGGGAGGTAAGTAAAATTCTACGGTTATGTATCGGTACATTTAAAGCAGACTGTAGTTATCGAAAAAAAAGAAGAATAACGATTGTGTTATCCATGACAAAAAGCACATTTATAACAGTCATACTATTAAAAGAAAAGCCGAAATTGATCGAATCTGATAGCAGATTAGGCCTAATAAAAACAGAAAACGCGACGCGATTTATTAGTGTATGTGTCAAATATTTCGCAAGGGTCTCAAAATAATAAGTATACGGGTTACCCACGATAAACAACACTTTTCTAATGACCACACTACTGAAATAAAATCCGAAGTTGAATGAAATTGGCAGCAGATTAATAATAACAGCAAATCAATGCAACTCATTACTGTATGTATCGAAGCTTACTGCAGCTGAAAAATTTACAGCCATATACAACACACGAATTCCCACATGCCAAAACTCTAAAGACAGCGTAGTTAAGTCGGTTCATTCATATTTGTACGACTGTTTCCAGTAATAACACACACGTCTGCTGACACGTTTGTAATATAGAAATATGGCGGCGAGACTTCACTGACACCAATGATATTGTATACGGCATTGCCAGTCTAGTAATGTATGTCTGTGACCAAAACAAGAATAAGTGGTACGCTACATTTCCGCGGCAGTTCAAATGACGACGAATGTTTTACACTCATTTTTATGAAGTGGTACTTTGAAGTCCCGTTAGATCGTAAAGGGTGGTTTCCACTGACGAACCAGCTGCTTCACTGCCACTGGATCTGTGCCCTGAAAGTGTCACACCAGAAGACTGTCCTTCATTGTGCCAAACAAGTAGAAGTCAGAAGTGTGTAAATATGAACTGTACGGTGATTGAAGGGCCACTTACCAGTCCATCTCCTGACTTGGGGCCAAAGTTGTGCCTTCGCCTACTCACAATGAATCTGGATCGGTTTCAAAATCTTGTTTGGTCTCTTCTTCCTCATGGCTTCTCGGAAATTCCTGAGTGTTGTAATGTAGCTGTTGCTGGTCACAGTAAAACCATATCCCAGAAAATCAACGATGCTGACTCTCTTGTCATCACAAAAAACTGTCGCTAAGAGTTTGTTTGGTGATTGTTGACTTTTGAACTTCTTAGATCTTGGAGAAGTGGTTTGCTGTCTTTCCTTCGGCTGATTATTTGTTTCTGGATCATATGCATGTGCCCATGTTTCATAACCTGTGAGCAAATCAGAGCAAAACGTATCTCCGCTAGCTTCAAATTGCAACATTCTGTTCTTAAAGTAACGTCTCGCTGTCTTTCTCCATTTCATTTACGGCATTGTGGTCACAGTCCAGATGTACAGCTAGCTCACCAACTGTGATCCGTCTTCCCGTCAGTGATCGCAGTTAAGATCTTCCCAATGCGTAGTTATTCAGTTATTTAAACTTCTTCATCCATCTCTGCACATTGCTCTTGTCAGTCTTGCTGACCCCGTAGATATTTTTAGTCTCCTGTGAATGTTAGAAAGGCCACACGCTTCCATTGACAAGAATGGAGCCGGCCGCAGTGGCCGAGGGGACTGAGGCGCTTCAGTCACGGTCTGCACGGCCACTACGGTCGGGGGTTCGAATCCCCCCTCGGGCATGGATATTTGTGCCGTCCTTAGTTGTAGGTAGTTCATAAGTAGTTTGTAAGTTTAGGGACTGATGACCCCGTAGTTAAGTCCCTTAAGCTTAACAAACATTTGAACATTTGAACAAGAATGGAATGACTGCACGCTGTTTCAGCTTCGAATTCATCTCAATTTCGCAAGGAAAAAGAAATTAAGGATTATGAGTATCCAGGAAGAGCTACCGTACTAACATGTGAAATTTGAGCTGCACGCGTCAATTCATAAACATGTTACGCCCAACGTAGAATCACTTTCGCAATGGCCCTCGTATATGTGTACCGACGTGATGACGGCGTCAGTTTGATTCCTTCACTGCAGATGCGCTAACGTGCTCCACCTCGTGTGGGAATCCCGTAAGGCGAGCATAAGAGGACTGAACGAAAGGGGAGCTACTTCCGCAGCGTATGACTTGTAGGAATCTGGGGCGGAAGGAACGCGTGCTCGGATAGCCAAGTGGATGCCGGCGCGGTAGTTGAGAGCGTTCGGTCAGAGGGTTGGCCGCCCTCTGTAATAAGAATAAACCAATAAATACACAGTTTCACTTGTCACCGTTGAATTATTTCAATGACTTAACGCAACTAAAGACAATGCTTTCATCCTTCTTTCCCGTTTCCTTCATCCCATTGGAAGCCATACGTTTGTAAGTGCAATTTATTTTTGTCACCATACTAAAGTCATATTTGGGGCCCCATGCATAACTGAATATAAAACTGGTATCCTTGAGTTCACTTTATTCGCCCACGAGGTCTAGAAAAAGTAACAGTATACAAAGGCTCCCAGTAATTTTCATATGCCTTGACGTCCATCGCTGTGGAGTGGCCGAGCGCTCCAAGCTGCCTTTCTGCGGATCACGAGGACGATCGCCGTCGGAGGTTCGAGTTCTCCCTGCAGCACGTGTGTGTGTGTGTGTGTGTGTGTGTGTCTGTGTGTTGTCCTTAAGTCAGGTTAGGTAGTTTGTAAGTCCAGTTTCCGCTCTGGGCGATTTCGGACTTTGGCTGTAACATGTATAAAAATGAATGTTTGTCTGTATGTCCTCATGTGTTCATTAACCATTCATTCGATTGCAATGAAACTTTGGAGAACTGTTCACCGTACGCTAACGAAGGTTCCTGACCCAAAAACAAAAGAACACGACATATAGCTCAGGAGTTGTGACGTCATAAATAATGAGAGGCCACCGCGTGAGAATAGCCAGATTTATGCGTCAATTATTGGAAAATGGGAGTAGTTAGGGCCCTGCAACAAAATTTGCATGTAATTTCAGTCGTTTATGAAGCGTTTAGGAACGGAACTCCCCCCTCCCCCCCCCCCACACACAAAATGATGAAATGAAAAGAAGACTACCGCTCACAACAGTTTCGCTGTAGATGCCGTAAAACTGTCGCATCAGGCATGAACTTGTATCAATTAAAGTTAGCATTACAGATTTGCATGTTACTATTTATTTTTGTCTGCGAGTCTACCTTAATTCCATTGCATCCAAAATTAAGCAATCTGTTTTCTTAATCTCTATTTATATAAAAGTGAAAGGACACTCACTCACTCACTGACTAAACACAAAAGCTCGAAAACTACTTCACCTATGAACCTGAAATTTGGCAGGAATATAGTTTATAGGTAGAAAACGTCAGCTAAGAAGGTATTTCGTGATAGGTGCATGGCGGAGTATACTTCTTCTACAGACACAAAATCTACAGTTTCATTCCGATTTCCAAGAAATTTGGCACGCTTGACTTTCAAAACAAGAGGAACGTCACCGTCTACCTTCAGTTTCATACGCTTCATGGATTTAACTGAAGTTTTGCTCCAATCTTCATGAATTTTTGCACCCATGACCTTTAAAACAAGAGGAAGATGAACGAGTGCATAAATGTTTGTATGGTACATGACGGAGGGTACTTGTAGAAAACGGAGAGATGGAAAGGTGGAAACGAACAGAGAGATGGGAGGGAAAGCAGTGAAATAGTTTTGTCATGGCTGGCTCTCCCAGAGGCTTCAGTAGTTCTGCGGGAATATCGTCCATTCCAGGGGCCTTGTTTCGACTTAGGTCTTTCAGTGGTCTGTCAAATTCTTCTCTCAGTATAGTATCTCCTATTTCATCTTACTCTACATCCTCTTCCCTTCCTACAATATTGTCTCTAAGTTCCTTTCCTTCGTATAGTCCCTCTATATATTCTTTCCACCTTTCAGCTTTCCCTTCTTTGCTGAGAACTGGTTTTCCATCTGATTTCTTTATGTTCATACAGCTGATTTCCTCGTCTCCAAATGTTTCTTTTATTTTCCTGTAGGCGGTATCTATTCCTCCCCTATTTATACATTCTTCCACTGACTTGCATATGTCATCTAGCCACTCCTGCTTAGCTATTTTACACTTCCTGTGAATCTCATTTCTTAGTCGCCTGTACTCCGTTTTGCCTGTTTCATTTACTGCATTTTTATATTTTCTCCTTTCATCAATTAAATTTAGTATTTCCTGTGATATCCAAGGAGTTTTGGCATGTCTTGCCTTTCTACCTATTTTGTCCTTTGCTGCCTACACTATTTCGTTTCTCAATGCTACCCATTCTTCTTCTACTGTTTTATTTTCCCCAGTTTCTGTCAATTGTTGCCTAAAGCTCCCTCTGAAATTGTCAAGAAGTTCAGGTTCCTTCAGTTTATTCAGGTCCCATCTCCTTATTTTCCTCCCTTTCTGCAGTTTTTTCAGTTTCAGCCTGCAATTCCTGACCAATAAGTTATGGTCAGAGTTTGTATCTGCCCCTGGGTATGTCTTACAGTTTAAAACCTGGTTCCGAAATCTATGTCTTACCATTATAAAATCTATCTGGTATCTTCCGGTGTCCTGGTCTCTTCCACGTATACAATCTTCTTTCGTGATTCTCAAACCAGGTATTTGTTATAACTAAATTATGTTCCGTGCAAAATTCTACCACGCGGCTTCCTCTTTCATTCCTTTTGCCCAGACCATATTCACCTACTATCTTCCCTTCCTTTCCTTGTCCTACTACCGAATTCCAGTCTCCCATAACAATTAAGTTTTTCTCTCCCTTAATTGTCTGAATAATTTTCTTTAGCTCCTCATATATTTCTTCGATCTCCTCATCATCGGCAGAGCTAGTTGGCATATGAACCTGTACTACTGTGGTCGGTGTTGGCTTCGTATCTAAAAACTTCAGGTTCCTTCAATTTATCCAGGTCCCATCTCCTTGTTTTCCTACCTTTTTGGAGTTTTTTTTTCAGTTTCAGCCTACAGTTTATGACCAACAAGTTATGCGCCGTGGAGGTTCAAGTCCTCCCTGGGGCATGGGTGTGTGTGTTTGTCTGTAGGGTAGTTTACCTAGGTTTAAGTAGTTTGTAAGCTACGGACTGATGACCACGCAGTTTGGTCCGATAGATTTACAAACATTTAACATTTTGAACGAGTTATGGTCAAATGTACGATTTGAATTATTGATATGTAAACATAGCATGTAAGTGGGTGAAATTTCCTGCCGCCTTAAGGCCAATTCACACTGTCCGTCACGTCAACGTCACGTCACGGCACCGTCACGTCAAGTTGTATTCACACTGTCCGTCACGTCAATTCACCCATCTCAATACGCGATGTTGAAAGTGAGGTTATGAGTGACGATCTGTTATGTAGAAAGTCATAGTTTAATACTAGAATTGAAGGAACAACAACGCTAAATGTTATTGACAGCCAAATAAAACTTTACAGTGTATGTTTTTGGCCAACTTACTGGGAACTGAAACAATATTTCAAAACATCTACATCTATTTTCAAGCGAAAAAATAAACATATGAATACATCAAACAACACTCTATAAGAGCGCCGGCCGCGGTGGCCGAGGAGACTGAGGTGCTCTAGTCACGGTCTGCACGGCCACTACGGTCGGGGGTTCGAATCCCCCCTCGGGCATGGATATTTGTGCCGTCCTAGTTCGTAAGTAGTTCATAAGTAGTTTGTAAGTTTAGGGACTGATGACCCCATAGTTAAGTCCCATAGACTATACAAATATTTTCCTATAAGAGCATAAATAGCGCCTGTTTACTTTATCCATTACAATTTTGTCGTTGACATTGTTAATACCGTCGTAAACAACTGAATTTTTGTCTTTCGTTAGAAGTGACTTTTTCATTTAAAATGTTATTTAATGAGAAATGCGTAATCAAATTACAATCTTATTCTAATAAACAGTTTGCTTCAGTCTTTTCTGCTACAATGTTAAGTAACATTAACCATTTTTTGGTTTCAGATATCCGACCTCGATTTTAGGGGGACACTCAATTGACAAAAACATTTAAGTCGTCATGAAACATTTGAGATTTAGCCCTAAAACGAAGTATAACAATAAAATACAACCGAATAAGGCTTATTTGCATATAAACAGTGCAATCGTCGACTGCAACAGTTAATTCGCGTGACGAAAATAGGTTAACTTCCGTGTTAGCAGACGACCGTTCCGTCAAAACATTCTTCGTAAGAAAGCTTGACGTGACGTGACGGTCCGTGACGGACAGTGTGAATGCCGCCATTAGAAATACTTTGCGGAATGAAACTTCCTGGCAGATTAAAATTGTGTGCCGGAACCGGGACTCGAACCTGGGACCTTAGCCTTTCGCGGGCAAGTGCACTACCGACTGTGCTATCCCGACACGACTCACGATGTCCGCGAATGGCAAAGGTCCCAGGTTCGTGTCCCGGTTCCGGCACACAATTGTAATCTGCCAGGAAGTTTCATATCAGCGCACACTCCGCTGCAGAGTGAAAGTTTCATTCTGGAAACATTGCGGAATGTTCTGACGGACGGTGACGTGACGGACAGTGTGAATTGGCCTTTACGTCTCTATTCCATTTTTATGAGCCTCTAGGATCATGATGAGGCAACAGTTTGTGTTGATGTTGCGTGTTGTCCGCAGGCAGAGGATGAGGTGGGCGACGGCGCTGCTATGCGTGGCGTCCCTGTCGGCTGCGGCCGCGGCCGGCTCCAGCGCGACCTCAGCTGCAGACGCCGGCGACCAGGAGGAGCCCGCTGCTGCGCCGACGGCAGCGCCCCTGGTGGCGGATGGCGCGGCGCACCAGGGCTACCGCATGCCCGGCCTCTTCGGCTTCAACGGCGGCCGGCCCTTCTTCGCCGAGCGCGACCCGCTCACCGGCTCTCTAGACTTCGGCACGCGCGCCGTCGCTGACACCGGCGACGCCGCTGCCACCCACGGCGAAGGCGACTACTTCTACGAGGACGAGGAGGTACACACGGCAAACTTCATTCCCAGCCTTAAGGCGGGTTGGCACTAGCCACTAAAATGGCGCCACTGCACTTACGTCACGGAAGTTGCGTGTGTCAATACCAAATATTATGTGGCGTCACTAAACTGTCGCCACTTTTCGCCTTGCCGCAAAGTTAAAGTCATTTGAAATTTGTGAAGCCACTTTTCTCAGAATCAAAACAAACAGCCGTCATCTTTAGTGCATAGGATTCCGACCCTAAAGCCATATTTAGTACTTTCGTGTATTTGTTGTTGTTGTGGTCTTCAGTCTGCAGACTGGTTTGATGCAGCTCTCCACGCTACCCTGTCATGTGCAAGTCTCTTCATCTGAGAATACGTTCGGCAACCTACATCATTTTGAATCTGCTTACTGTATTCGTCCCTCGGTCCACTTTAATGATCACGCTGTCGATAGCACATTACATCCTAATCTTCCTTCCTTCTTCCTTACAACACCAGCAGCAGCTGAGACAAAAACGTCAAAACGGAATCGATATTTTTGTTGTTGTATTCTTCAGTCAGCAGACTGGTTTAATGCAGCTCTGCTCGCTACTCTGTCCTGTGCAAGCCTCTTTCTCTGAGAATAAGAACGGCATCCTACATCCTTCTGAACCTGGTTGTTGTATTCGTCCTTAGGTCTCCCTCTACGATTCTTATTCCGTAAACTTCTAATACTAAGCTGACGATTCCTTGGTGTCTCAGAATGTGTCCAACCAATCTATCCCCTCTCTTAGTCAGGATATGCCAGAAACTCCTTTTACCCCAAATTCGGTTAAGAACCTCCTCATTAGTTACGTGATCTACCCATCTAGTATTCATCATTCGTCTGTAGCACCACATTTCAAAAGCTTCTATCATCTTTTTATCTGAATTCCTTATCGTCCGCGTTTCACTCCCATATAATGCTACACTCCAGACAAATGGTTTCAGAAAGGACTTCCTAACATATAAATTAATATTGGATGTTAAAATGTTTTGCTTCTTTAGAAACGCTTTTCTTCCCAAAGCTATTCTGCATTTTATATTTTCTTTACTTTAGCCATCAGAATTTATCTTACTACCCAAATAACAAAATTCATCTGCTCCTTTTATTGTCTCATTACTAAATCTAATTCCTTCAGCATCGCCTGATTTTCTGACATTGCATTCCATTACCTTCGTTTTACTGTTGTTAATGTTCATGTTATATCTTCCTTTCAAGACACTGTCCATCCCATTGAATTGCTCTTCCAGATCTTTTGCGGTCTCTGACAGAATTACTATGTCATCAGCAAACCACAATCTTTTTATTTCTTCTCCCTGTACTTTAATGCCCTCTCCAAATTTCTCCTTCCATTCCTTCACTGCCTGCTCAATGTACAGATTGAACAACTTCGACTCTAATAACCGCTGTCTGCTTTTTGTATAGGCCGAATATAACTCTTCGCTCCCTATATTTTACCCTTGATACCTTCAGAATTTGGAAGAGTGTATTCCAGTCGACATTGTCAAAAGCTTTCTCCAAATCGACAAACGCTAAAAACGTAGGTTTGCCTTTCCTTAGTCTATCTTCTAAGTCGTAATGTGAGTATTGCCTCCTGTGTCCCCACATTTCTCTTAAACCCAAACTGATCTTCCCCGAGGTCGGATTCCACAAGTTTATCTATTCGTCTGTAAATAATTCGTGTTCGTATTTTGCACCCATGACTTATTAAACTGATAGTTCTGTAATTTTTACACTTGTCTGCACTTGCTTTCTGTGGAATTGGAATTACAATATTCTTCTTGAAGTCGTGTGTTTATGCCTACATATTATGTACAACATGTATTATAATTGCACACCAAATTAAAGAGTTTGTTGGGCTAGAGCGATAATGAGACATCGGAATTCAGGACAAAATATTCATCAGCATAGTATGGTTGGCAGCGGCGGATTAGCCACGCGTACAGGGGCGCGGTATTGTGGCGCACGGCTGTCTGCCGTCGGGGGTTCGAATCCCCGCTCGGGCATGGATATTTGTGACGTCCTTAGTGTTAGTTAGTTCATAAGTAGTTCGTAAGTTTAGGGACATGACCCCGCAGGTAAGTCCATGAAGCTTTACAAACATTTTGAACATAATATGGTTAATTTGCATATTTTATTAATTTCTATTATAATGTATACTTTAAGATTTGTGTGTGACTAAAGAAGTTTTCTTGAGTGATTACTGAACGGTCATCTTTAGTGACACAACAGTCTATTTAATTCTACAAATAGTGAAAATAAATGTGGTTTTGGCGGTATATTCAGATTCTGGAATTGGTGTTCTCATTGCTGTTAAACATCTCCCAAATGGATTCCAGAAAGGAAGTGACACAGTTTCTGTTATAATTTCAGATTAAGTGTATCTGCTAATTAAGGGAATGAACTATATTACAGAAACTTTCAGTGCAGTTATATGAAACATAACCTCATAATTTGCTATAGATTAAAATGTCGTATTTAACTGTTTGAAAACTCCGTGCAAAATCCGAGACATGGCACCACCAGCGTGTATAAGGTCATGTTTAGTACGTACACCAAGTTTCAGCCATATTGGCCTATTTCTTTGTGCTTGGCATTCGTTTGAATCAAGGAAGTCGAGTGATTATCAAGGAATGGACGATAAAGAATTTCGTGTGGTGATTAAACATTACTTTATGAAAGACAAAACGTCTCAAGAGACTAAAGAGAAGGTTGATAAACATTATGGTGACTCTGCACCTACGATTAGAACAATTTATAAGTGGTTTCAAAATTTTCGGTTTGGTCATATGCGCACAAGTGACAGTGAACGTTCTGGACGCTTTGTGGAGGTTACGACTCCAGAAATCATTGATACAATTGAATTAAAGGATGACATAAGAGTTAAGTGAGAGTGAGATTACTAGTGCTGTGGGCATCTGGAATGAACGGGTACATAGTATTTTGTATAAACATTTGGACACGAGAAAGCTATTCGCAAGATGGGTGCCGCGATTGCTCACGCTTGACCAAAAACGGAAACGTGTGAAGTGTTGCAAGGAAGGTTTGCAGCTGTTCAGGAAAAATCCGCAGGACTTTAAGCGTCGTTTCATCACTGTGGATGAAATATGGATACATTACTATACTCCTGAGACCAAAGAACAATCTAAACAATAGGTTACCAAGGTAGAATCTGCACAAAAAAGGCGAAGACCGCTCCTTCGTCCGGAAATGTTATGGCGACTATCTGGAACAGGGTAAAACTATTACAGGAGCATATCATACATAGTTGTTGGATTCTTTGAAAAACGAAATTGCAAGAAAAACGGCGGCGATTGGGCCACAAAAAAGTTCTTTTCCATCACGACAATGCACCAACACACACCTCAGCAGTTGTGGTCGCAAAATTATTGGAAATAGGATTCCAACTCGTTTCACATTTCCCCAATTCTCAAGACTTGGCTCCCTCGGACTACTATTTGTTCACCAATTTGAAGAAATGGCGGAAGGAGGAAGATTTCATTCAAACGAGGAGGTGATTGCAGAAACTAATAGCTATTTTGCAGGCTTGGACAATTCCTATTATTCGGAAGTGATCAACAAATTATGACAGCGTTGGACGGAGTGTATAAGTCCAAAAGAAGACTATGTCGACAAATAAAAATTGTTTTCCTGAAACATGTTAGTAGTTTTTATTTTTGCACGGACTTTGCAAACGTCCTTCGTAACATCCATCAGCTAACTTACAGAACACTGAACGTCTTTTGATGACTAGATGTCAAGTTTGGAGAGAATATAGACAATGGACAGGTGTCAAATATCACAATGATACTTGTAGTATCACTTCAGCAAGTACTGCATTGCTAATATTGATATCGGACTTTTAGCAGAGCATGATAAACAGATCTTACTCGAAATTTACTTTTGTTATTCGTAATTGGTTCAATAATGGATTTTCGTTTACATCTGCTACTTGGTTTATACCCGTTTTCAGTTGAAGTCTGACTGTTGTTTCCACGCAAAACCCATACCCAAATGCAACATTTTCTTTTAATTTTATTGAAGTTTTATCTCATTTTAATACTGAAATCTAAATGACAACACCAATGCCTGAACGAAAAATCTCAGCTGACGCCATATTGTCTTCCATGCAACTTGGATTCTGACAGGAGTGAGTAGAAACGGCTGCCCACTTCTGTATAAGATGTAATGCCACATGCTGTGACGCCATTTTTGTGGACAGTGTAAGCCGGCCTAAACATAAAGAGACACGAAAGTGCAACTCACAGCTGCAGCACCGCAAGCGGCTGCATCGTATAAACATACTGCGAAACGATCGTATACTGAATGTGTATTTGGAGTCGAGCAGTACATTCTCGTTGTTTGGAGGTTATGATGGCGCTATAAATTGTAGCAGCTATCAAAGATATAACCCAGAAATCCCTCATTTAAATTTGCAAGGGATACTGAGAAGTGTGTTACGAATGGGACGTGTTTATTTACGATGGTTTGTTATACTTTTGAGAATGGAAGAAAATTTTTAACAATTGATACACTTCGAAACTTTGGCTTTAAATGAGAATCGCAAAACCGTAACCAGTACTTCATAATATTACTGCTATGTAAAAGTATTGTTTGAACGTTCTGAGCCGGCCGCGGTGGCCGAGTGGACTGCGGCGCGCCAGTCGCGGTCTGCACGGCCACTACGGTCGGGGGTTCGAATCCCCCCTCGGGCATGGATGTGCCGTCCTTAGTGTTAGCTGGTTCATAAGTAGTTCGTAAGTTTAGGGACTGATGACCCCATAGTTAAGTCCCATAAACTATACAAACATTTGAACATTTTTTAATTTGAACGTCCTGATTGCAATTAATCAACTATTTCAGTTGAACCTGCTTAGTTTCAATTTTACAAAATTATATGCCTATATATCGACCACCGGCCATTTCCGAGTTGCTTTTGAAGAAACATTTGGTAAAACCGAATATTAAGTTCAGTGTTAGGAAGTCTTTTTTGAAGACATTTGTCCAGAGAAGTGGTTCCTAATATTTTATGTAGTGGGACCCACGATATGTGTGGAATGGTATATATTGCATGACAGTTAATAGTGAATTCAATGTGAAACTGATTATTAAATGCTTTGCTTTGTAAGACTTTTGAAACTGATGAAGGGAACATTTATGTGAAGAAAAAAGAAAACATATTTTCTCATTTTTTTATTATTTATTATTATTATTATTATTATTTATTTTTATTTATTTATTTATTTATTTATTTATTATTTTTTTTTTGTTAATTCACTAAGAATTGTTGTAGTATTTAGTCTTGAAACTTGTAGTTTTAGGCGTAAATCGTTTACCATGTAAAGTTTTTTTTAATCAGACTAGAAAGTGCATACTCGAATAACTAAATGTGAATACCATTAATTTCCGCAAAGCTAAGGTTGTAAACACTCCTCCACACTCTCTCCCCACTCTATATGGGACGATGCAGTTTCAGTCAACATGTCCATAGTGAAATAAACCCAAAATAAAAAATCCATAAAAGCTGCAGTAGTTTGAAAACTAGTTATGAAGTAAAAAACATCCATAAAAGCAGCTGGTTGCTTTTATTTTAACGAAAATAAACCGCCAATTTATGGTACAGCTGCAGTTCGTATCCGTTCTTATTCCCAGACGAAGAGCCGTGAGCAGGATAGAGTAGCGTGCAGACCTGCATCAAACCAGTCTCCTGGACTGAAGACCACAGAACAACAACACGGAAGGAATTTCAAAGAAAGCATCCCGTCATTTACCTGAAGTGATATAGGGAAATCACGGAAAACCTAAATATGGATTGCAGGAGGCCGATTTGTACCTGAGTCCTCCCGGATGCGAGTCCCGTGTGTTAACCACTGCGCCACCTCACGCGGTGTTCTAGTTTCATGCAATTCTCTGTCATTATCCTGTCTAACTCTCGTCATCTATGTGTAACTAGTCAGCTCCAATCCCCCCCCTTCCCCCCCCCCCCCCCGTCCCTAGCATAAGCACACACGCACACACATACACACACACGCTTTCGTCCATTGCAAAAGAGACGTCTTGTACGTGTATATCTACATCTACATAAATACTCTGCAAACCGCGTTGCAGTGCATGGCAGAAGGTTCATACAACCGCTCTTATGATATTTCTCTACCGTTCCATTCTTTAGTACCACGCGCGAAAAAGGAAAACCTAAATCTTTCCGTTTTCGATCTGGTTTCTCTTATTTTATTACGATTATCATGTCTTCCTAGGCAGATGGGTGCTAATAAATTATCTTCGCATTCGTAGGAGAAAAATTCGCAAATAGATGTCGCCGCAACGAATAACGCTTTTAATGATTTCCACCCCAACTCGTGCACCATCTCCGTGACTGTCTTTTCCCTATATCGCGCTAATACAAAATGAGCTCTCCTTTGAACCTTCTCTATATCCTCAGTTATCCCACTTGGTGAGGATCCCACAATGCGCGACATACTCGAAATCAAGACGCAAAAGTGTGGTGTAGGCAGTTTTTTCAGTAGAAATATTGCGTCTGTTAAGTGTTCTCACAATGAAACGTAGACTTTGGTTCGCCCTCCCTACAATATTTTCTATGTGCTCTTTTCAATTTATACAAGTGAATAAAGATTGTTTGCGGATACTGGAAGTGATATATATATATATATATATATATATATATATATATATATATATATATTGTTAGCGTGTGTTATGTCTCAGCTGTTGCTGATGGGGAGGAGAAAATTGACACACGTGCTTGGAACGACATGGAGTTTTATTAGAACCACATCTGCCGTTATTGGGCCGTTTTTCTTCGAGGACCTGCGTGATTCTGGTTTTGTAACTGCTACCGTGACGGGTGACAGGGCCGGCCGCGGTGGCTGAGGGGACTGAGGCGCTTCAGTCACGGTCTGCACGGCCACTGCGGTCGGGGGTTCGAATCCCCCCTCGGGCATGGATATTTGTGCCGTCCTTAGTCTTAGCTAGTTCATAAGTAGTTTGTAAGCTTAGGGACTGATGACCCCGTAGTTAAGTCCCATAAGTTCTACAAACATTTGAACATTTGAACGGGTGACAGGTACGCCGATATGTTACAGAATCGTATCATCCCCAGCCTGGCTGATAAACACCTGCTGGAACGTACTATTTTTATGCAGGATGGCGCTTCAGCCCATATTGCTAGACGCGTGAAAGATCTCTTGCGCGCGTCGTTTGGTGATGATCGTGTGCTCAGCATCCACTTCCGTCGTGCTTGGCCTCTCAGGTCCCCAGATCTCAGTCCGTGCGCCGGACGCGGTGGCCGAGGGGACTGAAGCGCTCCAGTCACGGTCTGCACGGCCACTACGGTCGGGGGTTCGAATTCCCCCTCGGGCATGGATATTTGTGCCGTCCTTAGTCTTATCTCGTTTATAAGTAGTTTGTAAGTTTAGGGACTGATGACCCCGTAGTTAAGTCCCATAAGCTCTACAAACATTTAAACATCAGTCCGTGCGATTATTGGCTTTGGGGTTACCTGAAGTCGCAAGTGTATCGTGATCGACCGACATCTCTAGGGATGCTGAAAGACAACATCCGACGCCAAAGCCTCACCTGCTTTGTCTTAATTTGTTATGCTAATTATTGCTTTTCTGATCAGATGAAGCGCCATCTGTCGGACAATTTTTGAACTTATTTTTAAAATAAAACCCCACGTCATTCCAAGCACGTGTGTCAATTTTTACCTGTCTATCTACATTATTCCGTGATTTATTAAGTTTTCAAATTTATACTGACTTTTTGATCACCCGGTAGTATATAGACATTTCCTGCATTCTGATTGCACAACATTGCCAAGAAAACGCCAAATAAACAGATAATAGGAGAGAATTAAGAACAAGAAAGAAGCCGTGGCCTTGTGCAAGGTATTACAAATTATTATTGTTTTTCGCATTTAGAAGCGGAATTGTAACGTAATATTTGGTAATTTAAATTTCAATACCATGTAGTAAATGAAGAACCATTAAAAAAAAGTCACAATTTTGGTCATTTTCATGTACGTCCCCCCTCAACCTACCTTCTAAGATAAAACGTAATGTTTTGCCTCACGTGTTCCTACATTTCTCCTAAATCCAAAGTGATCTTCCCCAAGGTCCGATTCCACCAGTTTTTCCATTCGTCCGTAAATGACTCGTGTTAGTATTTTGCAACCATGATCTTATTGTAAATTACCGATACCAAAGACGCGGCATTTTATTAAATTATTTAATACGACAGATCTGTTTCGGCGGGAATGCCATCGTCAGCTGTACCTTATAAGATCGCTGCTTCACTTATATGTATAGGTTTTTATTTACATATGTAAAAGAACTGTGGTTGTTATAGCTCTTATATAGCTGTATGTGTACTTTTTGGCCCACTTTAGGTTACGGTAGTAACACTAAAAGTGGGTCTTTGCGATCGTCTTTCGACAGCTCGAAATTTAAATGAAAATAACGGCTTAACTATTCATCTGACACGAAAATTGAATAACGGATTTTGTAGAGGAGAAAATTCTCTACAACTTTGCTCTCTTATGTTTCGTAACATTTCAAAGATATTTGCAAAAATAACGGCGATTTTGGGATGTAGGTCTGTCTGTCTGTCCGTAACGTGTTCCCTGTTTTTAAGACGAACCGTTCAACCAATCAGCACCAAATTTTACAGACATGATTGTAGGCCGCCAGAGATCAGAACCTACCCTTCTCAAATTTTTCGGACAAGAAATACGGTAGTAATACCAAAAAAAGCCGTTTGTAATATAATTGTTATTGCAAACGAACCGTTCATCTGACACGAAAATTGAATAACCTAATTGGTAGAGGAGAAAATTCTCTAAAACTTAGCTCTCTTATGTTCTTTTCATAACTAGTATCGTTTGAGACATATTTGCAAAAATAACGGAGTTAACGAAAACCAACCGTTCGGAGATGTCACGCGACATTCCGTAGTTGATGGTTTTCTTATTGTAACTTACACGTTGTCATTTCAAAGCAATGGCGCACTGAAGAATTAACAGAAACACATCGTTCTTCGTACGATAAATGATAATCTAGTGTCTACAAATACCATATTAGTATCAGTTAACAACGGCCATCAATAGTATGAGATTAAAGGACTCATTTTTTTATTGATAACCGTAGCGTAGTGGACAATGCATTGGACTATGACGCTAAAGGCCGGTGCTTCGGAACCCGCCACTACCTACATTTTTTCCCCTAAAAGGGTTTCAGAGACACTTATTAATTAATTTGTTATTATTTAGATTATTATTTGGTCCAAAATGTTTGCAAAATTATAAATCTAAAGAAGGCCGTAGAACGTCAGTGTAATTTTTTTTCCAAGAAGAATGTCACATCCCCTTCTTCCACCCCATACAACAACCACAGTTTCACAAGAATTAAGGACTGGAGATGCCGACTCAGATTTCCATGAAAGATGGGATGAAAGTGGTTTGACAGGTGCACTAAATATCCCATCCCCATCCCTTAAACAAGAAAAACTGTCGGGAAAAAGTCAACACTGTTTGTTTACACAATTAGATTTTTAATTACATACAGTCTTTTACACGTCTGACCATGGGATAGTTTCAAAAATGTTCAAATGTTTGTTAAGCTTATGGGACTTAACTAAGGGGTCATCAGTCCCTAAACTTACGAACTACTTATGAACTACTTACGAACTAGGACGGCACAAATATCCATGCCCGAGGGGGGATTCGAACCCCCGACCGTAGTGGCCGTGCTGACCGTGACTGAAGCGCCTCAGTCCCCTCGGCCACCGCGGCCGACTGGGATAGTTTCTGTGGCTGCTGTATAGTGTTGATATGAGCTGATGGGAACTGGTGGTCTGTTGTTTTGGCAGGTGAAGACGAGCACAATCAGGTTCAGCAGAACATCAAAGCACTTCCTCCAAGTAGACAACTGCATTGCGGTTTTTACGAGAACAGATCACAAGCACCTTTGATTAGAAAAATAACCAAAATCGACACCAGCAAAATGTCAGCGTGACATTCACGCCGAAACAGGTCTGTCCTATTAAATAATTTAATAAAAAGCAGCGTCTTTGGAATCAATAATTTACAATGTCTCTAAATGACATATATGACGCAGTGGGCCCATAAACTATACATAATATTATTCGTACTGAATCCTGATTATCTCTGATGTACCGACTTACCTTTGCAGGTGGAGGGTGATTCGGAAGCGGACGCGTGGGACGGCGTGGACCGGCGCGACGGGCCCATCCGCGGCGGCGGCGGCGTCAGCGCCTCCACGGCGCACAACGAGGTGGCGGGCGTGCGCATCGTGCACGGCTACAGCAACCACAAGTACACCGACGAGGACCTCAAGTACCCGCTCATCTCCAGCTCGTACGCCAACACCAAGGTGCAGGGCACGGGCGGCAGCCACCGCGTCGTGCGCCCGCAGCCCACCAGCTCGACGCCCACGCCCTCCTACTATACCGTCAGGCCGCACCACGCCACCTCCGCGACCTCCACGACCACCAGGCGGCCGAGTCCCACCACGTCTGCCCCCACTACCTCCACCACAACTACCAGAACCACAACCACCAGCACGACCAGGAGACCTCCGACGACAACCACCACCACCACCGAACCACCGCTGGACGAGAATTACGACTACGAGTTCTACGACACGGCGCCGGAGGGGCCCAGTGCGCCCGGCCACGCGAGACCGGTCGAGAACGGCGTGCCCTCGTACGATATAAGCCACGGCTACATCTACCCCACTGGTAATCAGGAAGTGAAGCCCGTCTCGACAGCAGCAACTAGTACGACATCTACGACTACCACTACCACCACCACTGTCAGGACCACCACGAAGGATAACCGCCGGGAAGATGCACCCTCTTCCACGGCCAGTACCGCAGCTGCTACCACCTCTACGACGTCGACCACGAGCAAGCCTGCTGTGACGTACGTTACTTCCGAAAACAAGGAGCCTACATCTGCGCCGTTCATCGTCACTTCGATGCCTCTGGACGCCAACGGACCTTCAAAGCCTCAGGGAAGACCTTCGTCTCCGACCAGTAATGTCATCTTGACTCCCAATCAGCGCCCACCACCGTCATCCTCGCGCCCTCCTCTTGTCCCGTCTGTCGAACTTCAGACCGAATCCTCGTACCTGAACAATGCAGACAGGCTTAATCCGTACGGTGCCTACGCCGAGGAACCTTTCCGACCGATTTTTGGACCGGGGGAAGGCGTCGAGCAGACTCGTCCACCCAGTGGCACCCCTGCCACTAGGCCACAACCGCCTACTCCTGCGGTGCCACAGCCGACGCCGAGGCCCAGCTACGCCCCGAATGCTACCGTCTTCTTCTCCTACGGTGCCAACAGGCCGGCTCCGACTCCCTCTCACACACACAGAGTGCCAGCAGACTCACTGACCGGCCATAACCGCCCCACTGCTGGACCAGTAGTTGTACAGCCCAAACCTCTGCCGACTCTGCTAGCCTCTTCCGGTGCCTTAGCTCTCCAGACGCAGCCCGCTCCTCGACCGAGTGCTCCTACTCCCCAACCGGCACAAGACGGCAACAGGTGGACTGCGGCATCGGCCAAACCTACTACCGCCGGCGGAGGTGTCGTGAAGTTTCCCGAAGATGCGCACCCCTCTCGCCCAGTTCTCGACACTTCGACTCCGGCAGCGGGCAACAAGATCGACGGCAGTGGCAGCTTTGTCAGTTCTGTCCAGAACGTCCCACTGCCACCACCGCCCCCGGGTGGGATCCCGCCCCGGCCTCAAGTCCGCCCGCCGGCCACGGAGCTGCAGCCACCGGCAGAAGTGTCTCGCCCGCCGCCCTTCGCGTGGGATGCGCGTCCTAAGCAGCCTCCCCTGAGATACCCTCTGCCTCCTCCTCCTCCACCTCCTCCTCCTCACCCCATTTCGCCCCAAAATAATCAAGTCGCACGACCCAAGGTGGACACCGTCCCGTCGCCGACGTACGTGGTGGGTTCGCCGGCAGCGACCGGAAGCTACAACCGCGGCAAGCCCTCGGTGGCCCAACCTCACGGTGGGCGACCTCGAGTACCGCCACCCCCGCCTCCGTCGGCCCACTCGCCGGCAGGAGCGTCGGCCCTCCCTAACATCTTGCCACAGTTCCGCCCGACGGCGGGACACGGCGACGGTCGATTCCCGTACCGCCAGCAGCCACTGGTGCAGCGTCTGCAGCCGCCGCCGATGCAGCCGACGACGCACTACCGCCGCCGAAGTGACCGCCCCGACGAAGAACCGCTGCCGCCGCCGGCACCGCTGGTGCACCGACGCGCGGGCCCCGACAACCGACGCATCACCACGCTGCAGATGATGCAGGGGGCAGGAGGCGGTTCCGGCCCCTCCTCCGCATTCCTCCCGCCGCCTGTGGCCGCCGCCGCCAGGAACGAATTCACCGTCTCGCCGTCTGCCTCCGAAAACAGACCAGTGTACGTCGTCTATCCGGTGAAGCCCAGCGAAGAGCATATCGCCGACACGGGCGTGGTCGTCGGCTCGCACGGCCCGCAGCGACCGCTGCCCCCGGCGGACCTGGAGGCCGAGCGAGAGGCAGCCGCCGCCTCCGAGGAGTTGCCTCTACTGCAGCCGGTCAGGGACCGCGCCGACACGCCGCTCCTCAAGCCGCACCGTGCAGAACCCGCAGCTCCGGTTACAGCCGACGACTTCCCCTACCGCATGGAGAGACCGCACCTCGCAGAAGACAGGCCTCTGGCAGAAGCCCTCGACGCAGAGATACACGACGACCACTTCGGTGGCAGGACGAACCACGACGGAGACGAACGTGACACCGAGGACAACGTCGTCATTCCCTACCTGCAGGACTACCAGCCGTTCGCCACCAAGAAGCCTCCTCACTCGTCTTCCACCGCCGGGAACATCGACAGGTGGGCGTCCGTCAGCAAGGACGAGAGTACGACGACGACAGCGTCTGCAGCGACCCAACAGAAAAAGTACCCTTCGAGGCAGGAGACGGTGGTGGAACCCGGTGCTGGCGGCTCGGAATTCACCGTGTCGGCTGTGATGCACACACGGCCGCAACTGGGAGGAGTCAGCAGCAGTCACCGCTCCAACCACCGCGAGCGACCGGAGGAGCAACCGGCGTCGTCCACTCCTCCAGCTCTCAATTTCCAGGCGCCGTTCCAGGCGAGCGCTAACGTGGATGCGGCTCCCTCCAACCAGGGCTGGAGTGTGGTACCTGACACTCGCTTCCCACCTGCTGCTGAAGACAGGATGGACGGTGCAGCGTCTACGCCGGCGAACTCCAAAGATGACGACGTTTCCGAACCCGCCCCCTCCAAATTCGACTTTGAAAACTTCAAACCTCAGCTGTTTGGCGGTTTCAAACCCATCTACAACGTCCCCGTAACCAACGGCACTTCCGCAACAGGGCAACAACTTCTTGCGACGGAAAGAGAAGAGAGGCAGCTCTGAAAGCTTCTTCTTTGGTGGTCCATTTGAGGTGTATGCTTCACCTCTCCCTCATTATCAAAGGACTCTGCCGATTCCTGCCTGTGGATGACGACTGCTTAAATACTTCCCACGTAACGATGTTCTATGGTTCGCAGGAGGACAATCTCGTGGCACCTTTCACTGTGCCTCGAGAAACTGCATGAATGTCGAAACGTTAGAAGTATTGGTGGAAATGGGCACGGTGACACTCACGAGCGTGTGGCAAATAACCCACTGACATTACTGATCCTAACGTTATTTATGCTCGAATTACGTGTTAGCAAAACGAGCGCTAGCAAAATACACCTTCTTCACTTCATTACATACGTAATGCCCTTCTCAATAGGTAATTACTTTTAATTGATAATTTATACATTGGCTACTTCTTTAAGTTTGCTACAGTACTTGATAAAGTTGATCGCCTTTACCTGCAGAACTGTAACTTATCTTTTGGCTAGGTTTTCTTGTGTTCTGTCTCATTGTTAAAGGATGTAAAACTTTCGATGAAATGTAGGCCACAGCCTTCCCTTAAGGCAATATGGTCTGCCTGTTACATGTTAACTTCTTAAATTTTATATTTGGGAGAATATTACGCTATTGTTGTCCCCTATATAACGTGGTATTGTTTTCACAATCTAGATACTAAATCCCAGATACACAGTCAAATATTACAGAATTGAAAATTTTCTTCTAACCATTTTACTTTAAATCAATCAACATGTAATTTCATTCCATAAATGGAGAAAGAACTACACATTTTTTTCCTAGAATCATTGTACATACCATATTTATACACATTTTTTGTGCTATGTCATATTCTGTAGGGGATTGGGAAATGCTACAACTGCACTATTTGTTGGCTGTGTTTCTTCCTCAAAAATAGCTGCTAGCTACAGTAGAGAGAGAGAGGCACCGATCAACGCCATGGGAACGTCAACGTCTTTTATCTTACTGTTCTCGTTTTCACTAACTGTAGGTACATCAGAATTGGTAAGACACGAATGCCACATACAAATGAAAATGTCACTCTTGTAACATGAACACTCTTTCGTCATTGTTACATGATTGTTCTGACGCTCGTTGTCTTGTTATGGAACAGAAATTGCAAGGTAGACGATTTATGGAACTTTTTATTTCCCAAATTTTAATTTATTATTTATTTATTTATTTTATTTATTATTTCTAAGTTATTATCAGTTTCCAGCAATTATCATTATAAATTTTCAAATGTTATTCACGAAGAAAGTTTTCATTGTCCATCAAGTAAATACCTGTAGCACTGTTCCTGGAAATATGCGTTTTGTGTGATTGTGGTGAGTTTTATACGAACAAATGACTAATGTCAAGACAAAGTTTCACGAAACTGTTATTCAAATCTGAAGACGCCTCATCATCGTCATCAAAGCCGTCACTTTTGGAAAAAAAAGGGATGTTATAATATTCTGTGTCTTTTTGTAGCGGCCAGTTATTAGCTTATCATCGATATTGCACTAGAAGAGGATCAACAGTCGATAAATTTTTTGTCTACCTAAGAGCCTGAGGAATAGACAAATGTTATTTATGTACAGGATTCATATGTTAAAATTTCGAGTAAAATATCTGTATTTTATAAACATCCCTTTGGTTCTTTTATACAATATAATTTCTAGCAATTTTTTGTAGAGTAATTTTCACTTTGTACATTCAATACGATATAAAAAGCACCCGTGAGAAATAATCTTTGCGCTGCTTGACTTGGCCAGTAGATGAGGCCTTCCATTGTTTGTTGTTGTGCAGCCTGTATGTTATTTATTTTGTGTATGTATAGGAGTTGCACTTATGTCATGACTTCCTAGTCATAAACTTTGTAATTAAAATACAAAACACAAAAATAAATATATTGTTTTGTAATTTGTACCAATCAATTCTCCAATAAATCCTTACCTTTCTGTAGTGACGATTTATTTAGAAAAATGAAGCAGCAACCTCTGCATCTACTCATATCGTGTTAAAATACACAGCTATTGCAGTTAGTGTATTCCTCTCTTCTCTTATGACTATTGTTAATGCTAGAAATTATCAGATACTTAGAAAAATAATATTAATTAATGGCTCTTGTTGTTATTACTCTAATCTTTGGTCCAAAGACTGGTTTGATGCAACTCTCCACGTAACTCTATCATGTGCCAGCCTTTTCATCTCCGAATAAAACGGCAACATACATCCACTTGAACCTGCTCACTGTACTCGCCTCGCGATCTCCCTGAGTAATTTTTAACCCCCTCCACCCATTCCGACTATTATCCTACGTAAACAATTTTTTTCTTCATATATGTCGTATTTATGATCCATGGAACAACTATTAATCTAATCGAATCTACAAAATTCGGGAATTAGACGAATACATCAGTACTGTGTAATGGGATTAAAACATAATATTTTAACAACGCAAAAAAGAAAATTTAGCCAACATCGCAGTTTTACATTCATTTATTATCTGATGACCGGTCTCGATGATCTATGTCGCCGTCTTCTGCTCAGTATTATTTGCAATTATTGGTCACCCGTTTGAACATAAAGAAAAGTTAAAATGTTTACGTGCAAACATACGGTGGCTTACAGTTTGTGCAGTAACGTGTAAATTTTAATGTACTATAATCAAATTTTAATGAGTTCGTATAATGTTTGCCCATAAACACTTTAACTTCAAGTGGGTGACCACTAATTGTAAATAATACTGATCATCAGATGGTGATTTAGATCATCGAAACCGGTCATCAGTGAATGAATGACTGTAAAACTGCGATCTTGGCTACATTTCCTTTTGGGAGTTCGTATAATGTTTGCCCATAAACACTTTAACTTCAAGTGGGTGACCACTAATTGTAAATAATACTGATCATCAGATGGTGATTTAGATCATCGAAACCGGTCATCAGTGAATGAATGACTGTAAAACTGCGATCTTGGCTACATTTCCTTTTGGGAGTTGTTAAACTCAATCAGATCGCCTCCTTCCTGCTATGTCAGGTAATGGAAAAATACAATATATTAATAACATTACTGGGCCTACAATTCAGAACTAACACAAGTTTTAGAAGTTCTGAAATGAGGTTGATATTTAAGAATTAAGGCTCTGAAACTTGTCAAACTAGATAATGAGGCAATAGTTTCTCAAAGAGGGAGTTGAAGCATTTACCTCTGGGCAGTAGCATGCAGGAGTTTAAAAGTGCAGACAGATGACATTGCATTGGATGGATATCTTAGGGGAGACCGGGGCAAGTTGATGATGTTAATGGCTAACCGGTTAAATATTTATAACAAACTAGCTTAACGCCTGCTGCTTCGCATGCATAGGCTGGTTGGTCTACACCAGTTGTTTCTCCCTCTCAATGCAAATTTTCATAGATGTAGCTTAAGAACTATCATAATGAAATGTTGTGATACTACTTGCAGCCGCGGCAGAATGGCAGTGCATATTCAGGCGCCATGCTGCGGTGCGCGCTGCTGTTTGCCGTCGGGGGTTCGATTCGCCCCTCCGGCATGAGTGTTTGTGTTGTCCTTAGCATAAGTTAGTCTAACTTAGTTTAATTTGTTTGTAAGCCTTAGGGACTGATGACCTCGTAGTTAAGTCTCTTAAGATTTACAGACATTTGAACATTTGATTTTACTACTTGTAACCCCCTATGGCACAGTGTAATAGTCGAATTTCGAAAAATACCCCAACATGTGTCTTTTAAATTCCAACCATGTATGCAAATATCATTTTTTGTAATTCTGGGTTCAAAATTGGCTAAGTTGCAACGTATTTACAAAAAATGTTTCATCCCCTATTTCCCCCCCTAAATGATTAATTTTCTGAAAATACCGAAACACGTATCTTTCTAATTCTGACCAAGAAACATATATTAATTTATTATTCAAAATTACCTTAATAGCAAAAGATTTTCGCAACATCTCCTCGCCAATTTAACCCCCTTGATGGTTGAATTTCCAAAAATAGCGAAACACGTATTTTTCAAATTCTAACTAACAATACAAATACCAATTTTTGCAGCTCTAGCTTCATAATCGTCTTGACAACAATGTGTTTTCGAAGAGTTTTTGATCTCCTATTTTACCCCCTAAGTTGTTGAATTTCCAGAAATACCGAAACTCGTGTCTTTTTAATCTAATCCAAAGTCCACATCTTAAGTTTCGTAGTTATAGCTTGAAATTTGAGTTAACAGCAACATATTTCTGAAAATCAATGTTTACATCCCGTATTTCACCCTCCTATTGGTCGAATTTCCAAAGATACCGAAACACGTGTCTTTTTAATTCGAACCCTGAATCCAAATCCGAAAATTTGTAGTTCTAACTTCAAAATTGCCTAAATAGCAACAGATTTTCTCCAATTTAACCCCCTTTATGCTTGAATTTCCAAAAATACCGAAACATGTACTTTTTAAATTCTAACGAACAATGCAAATATCAATTTTTGCAGATGTAGCTTCAAAATTGTCTTATAGCAACGTGTTTCCAAAAAGAATTTTTCATCCCTTATTTTACCCTCTTACTTGTTTAATTTCCAAAACTACTGAAACTCGTGTTTTTTTAATCCTGACCAAGATTCCATATAATACGTTTCGTAGGAGTAGCTTAAAATTTGAGTGAACAGCAACATATTTTTGAAAATCAATTTTTTGCGTCCCCTGTTTTACCCCCTTATTGGTTGAATTTCAAAAAGTACCGAAACACGTGTCTTTTAAATTCGAAACCTGAATTAAATTCCGGAATGTTGTAGTTTTAGCTTCAAAATAGCCTAAATAGTAACGCATTTTCAAAAAACTTTTCATCCCCTGTTTCACCCCCTAACGGGCGGAATATCGAAAAATCGCTTCTTAAATGACGCCTACAAAGTAAGCTTAACACCTTCCACAAATTTCAAGTTTCTATCTTCATTGGTTTGGGCTGGGCGATGATGAGTCAGTCAATCAGTCAGTTGGGACATAGCTTTTATATATAGAGATTTACTTTTGGAAATAAAATGTAATTCTTGCATTTATAGTATGTTGTTCAGAAATCCGTTTTCGACATTCCCTAAGTTTATTAACAGGTTCGTGACGATCCACCGATGATTTATTTTTGACCGGGCCCGACTCTTTTAACTTACACTGAACCTTAATGCGCAACAATCTACTGTGATCGAAGACGCAACAACATACTATGAAACAGAAATTAATATCACCACGTCAGTGTAATTTTCAAGCCACATCACAGTGGCGTACGCAGATCGCCGGGATGACAATGACGTTCTCTGTTAGGCTAACCCGAATAACGAACAGCCATTAGGGACTCTCCGTCTGTACCAACAACTGGTGCTGCTCATTTTCAGGCACATGTTGAACATTATATTTCATATTTTGATCTATAATTTTACTCACTTATATTAACGTTTCTTTTCATTTTATAAAAACGTAAAAAAGGTCTATTTTTACATTTCTCTACTCAAATTTAGACACACAAAATATTTTGCCCAAATATGCTTGTATTTCTTCGGCAGTGGCATCATTCCAAGATACCTTAGCACGCTCGTTTTCATTGTCAAAAATCGTTTCTAAGGCAACAGAAATTGTCTCTTTCACTATTCGTTCCAAGAATTTCTGGATGAATAACAAGAAAAAAATGATATTGGTGTAACAGGGGAGGGGATCTCTTAAAGCCTTGGAGAATCAGAAAAAGATATCTCCTGTTACCTGGTCGTTCAAATGTTCGTAAGTCTGTGGGATTTAACTACTGTGGTTACCAGTCCATAGGTTTACAAACTACTTAAAACAGCTTAAACTAACCTAAAGACAACACACACACAAACAAACCATACACATGCCCGAGGGAGGACACGAACCTCCGACGGAAAGCAACAGCGCGCTTCGCAGCAAGGCGCTTTAGAGCACTTGGCCATTCCACCGGGGCACCTGGTGGTTAGTAATTCGTCTTCAGCAATATAAAAAGAAGATATGAGGCATAGTTGGACTGAAAAACTAGGCCTGATTCTGAAGCCTTATTTCTGGGAACTGGCATTGTTATGTCAGCTGTAGGTGCTGTTTCCTGAGTGGTGTTGAATTCTTCTGTAAAACCAGGTATACCTCGAATGTTTGCGGACTCCTCTTCATCGTTACCTGAACTCGATGCATCCGACAAAAATTCTAACTCATCACACGTTCCTTTTTAACAATCTAAGCGGCTAGAAAGTTCGTCTACAGTGTAGATTACAATGCTACCTGCTTGAATACGCGTATTACAGCAATTGTTGAGTTTGCCGTTATCACTAACAGTAGTTGTGTATTCTAAACGGAATGGTGGCAATGAAAGGATAAAATTTTTTCTTAAGTATATTCTCAATAAACTGCAAAGGAGAATGGTAAGGTACAAATGAAATATTCAAATGTTTGTAGAGCTAAAGGGACTTAACTACGGGGTCATCAGTCCCTAAACTTACATATTACTTATGAAATACCTTATACTAAAGACGGCACAAACATCCATACCCGAGGGGGGATTCGAATCCCCGACTGGGAACGGTCTCGCGCATCGTATCATAGCGTCTCAATGCGCTCGGCCGCTCCGCCGCGGCGGTAAGCTTCATAACACTCTAATTCTTGAGCTCTAATTTGCTTATTGTGCGATATTGTAGTTGGAGATTCTCATTCTGGGAAACTGCAAAATAAGTATAATGTTATGCCGATATGATGTTTGGATACCAGATTGCGAAACAGAAACGGTGTTGCTTAGTGCTTTTGTCCGTGATTTGTCATGACAGTAATTTTGAAATGAGTTACGTAAATCTTGAAAATCAGATGCAAAACTGTACTTCGTAAAATTGATGAGAAAAAATAATACAAGTTCTGAAACTAAGTATGAAAGTCGACTAGTTAAAAAATGAGTTTTGAATATAAAACTTAATGACGGCATTAAGCGAAACCATAAAAACGGCGACCAAACCCCAACTGTAGCTTTTCTACGAAATTACTGAACTTTTATGCGCGAAAGGGTGAACTAACCACCAAATTAGAACGATAGGCTGGAATTAAATTATTTAATTGACAAATTGCAGTCATGCGAAACTCATTTGAAACTAATAAAATCCATGGCAATCCGGAGCCGTATCTTGCTGATGCTGCTCGGAGAAAGAATGAAACAGAGTGATGAGAAGAAATCTACTCTCTCCCTCTGGCCTACGGTAACGAAAAGAAACGAAAATAAAAAAAAATACGTTTTGGCCAGAGAGACTTAGAAAATGAATTTCGATATGACAGAAGCGACCGTACTTTTTTCCTTCCTTTTTCTTTTTTTCCTTTCTACATGCAGATGGCCCCATAATTGGACTCTCCGATATCCAAGAAACGCGAAAGAATGAAAAAACAGGAAATATTGCGTCTTGGAAATATTTATAAAGAGTATACGGTTGGTATTTCGTTGTAGTGGAAAAAGTAATCCCATTAATCACCATTTGTTGGCTGATGGAAGAAATGAGAGTTTTTGATTTTGACAAATTTTTACTTCGATAAGAGACAATGCCCAAAAAACTAACTTATTCTCTGTTGAAAATATCCATAAAGCTGAAACGAAGGATATGAAATGACACTATGTGTTACGAAATACCCAGAACAAAGAAGGATGTAGCCAGATATGTTTCGACCCCTCTCTCTCTCGCCTTCACCAGTTTCGTCAAAAGGCACAGAATACCTCAATTAAACTCTTGGATATGTCCCCGAGAAATTAGTTTTATGAAATAAATTAAATTATTATCTTACAAAACAAGAAATATCCAGATGGTTGTGTAATATTCACTGAGTTGGTTGAAATCACCTTATACTGCAAGTTTACGGATGAACCAGCCTAAATACGTGGCCTAGTATAAAAAATTGCTACGACCAATTTTTAAAAAATGAGTTTACGCTGATTTTGAATATATTGGTAGCCATGATTATCCTACCATACAGCAGTTGTCAGAGTTGAAGGGCATGACAGGGATGCAGAGGTTGGGGATGGGGGAAAGACAGGGTTGTAGTCTTTCTCCAATGTTATTCAATTTGCACATTGAGCAAGCTATAAAGGAAAGCAAGGAGAAATTTGGAATAGGGATTACACTTCAGGGTGAAGAAATAAAAACATTGCATTTCGCTGATGACATTGTAATTCTGTCAGAGACAGCAAAGCACCTGGAGGAGCAGTTGAACGGAATGGACAGTGTGTTGAAAGGAGCATATAAGATGAACATTAACAAGAGCAAAACAAGGGTAATGGAATGCAATCATAGAAAATCAGGCGATGCTGAAGAAATTAAATTAGGTAACGAATCAGTAATGGTCGTAAATCAGTTTTGTTACTTGGGCAGTAAAATAACATATGATGGTTGCAGTACAGAGGATATAAAATGCAGAATGGCAACGGATAGAAAAGCGTTCTTGAAACAGAGAAATTTCTTAACATCGAATATTAATTTAAGCATAAGGAAGTCCTTTCTGAAGGCATTTGTGTGGAGTGTTGCCTTGTATGAGAGTGAAACTTGGACGGTAAACAGTGCGGACAGGATGGGATAGAGGCTTTTGAAATGTGGTGTTACAGAAGAATGCTGAAGATTAGGTGGGTGGAGCGTGTAAATAATGAGGAGGTACTGAACAGAATTGGGGAGAAGAGGAATTTCTAGCATACCTTGACTAAAAGAAGGGATCGATTGATAGGACACATTCTTAGACATCAAGGAATCGTGAATTTAGCATTGGAGGGAAGTGTTTGGGGTAAAAACCGCAGAGGAAGACCAAGAGATGAATATAGTAAGCAAATTGAAATGGATGTAGGTTGCCGTTCTTATGAGGAGATGAAGAGGCTTGCTCAGGATAGAGTAGGGTGGAGAGCTGAATCAAACCAGTCACCGGACTGAAGACCACAACAGAAACAACTTTTCATGTAACAAAATAGATCATAAACCCCTTAACAGCAGCCTTGAAATTGGACATTATTAACAAAACTGTCCAGGTCCACATGAATCATGCTAGAAACCTAAGTGACTATGTCCAACTCGTATCAAAACTAGTTATGTCCTATATAAAATATAAGATTAGCTGCAGGTTATATATCAAAACTGACCACTAATGTTTTAAAACTATCACACTTACGTTTGTACAAAGTACATTAAAATCATGGTGACTGAAGATGTGAATAGTATAGAGACGGGTACTCTGTGGTACCTTTTTAAAAAAGTTGCAGAGGCGGAATTCTGTTAGCAAGCGTTGGCAAATTTGTATTAGATGTAGGCTGCATGCATTGGTGTGTAAATATAATCTCTGACCATAAAGTTGGGTGAATGAAGTCAGAACGGTCGATCGGGAAACACAGGCGAATCACGACGTAACATGACAATCCCAGTAGCGGACAAGCGATGACCGCCGTCAGTGACGAAATGATTGAGAAATTGAAGACATTAATCACGAACGATCGTCGATTAACTGTGTACATGATAGCGGATGAATTGCAGAATAACCGTAAATCCGTGCGACAACTCCTTACCCAGAAGTTAGGGAAGAGGAAAACGTGTTGTCTAAAAAATGTTCAAATGTTTGTATAGCTTATGGGACTTAACTAAGGGGTCATCAGTCCCTAAGCTTACAAACTACTTATCAACTAACTAAGACTAATTACGGCACAAATATCCATGCCCGAGGGGGATTCGAACCCCCGATCGTAGTGACCGTGCAGACCGTGACTGGAGCGCCTTAGTCTCCTCGACCACCGCGGCCGGCAACGTGTTGTCTCGTACCACATCACTTGACCAACGATCAGAAGCAGGCAAGTTTAGAAGCTCCACAGAATTTTTTCAAACCCGTGGATGCGACTCACAGTTTCACCAGTTCTGTCACTGAGGATGAAACCTGGTGTTTCCGGTACGTCTCTGAAACGAAACGGCAAACCATGGATGAGCATTCTCCGACATCAAGACGTCGAGAATGGGTCAGAGTCGAAAAATCACATCGGCGTACCTCTATACTCTGATATGGTGTTTTAAGTACTTCAGTACGCCACCTTATATCGCTGATTTGCAATCTCTACATTTACATGTAACATATCTTTCGGAAGACGAAAACCGATTTTCGTAAATAGTTTTTCGCTGTCGTGTTTACATGGCACAGCCTGAATCGGATTTCCTAATCCACTTAAGATGGCGGCTGAAAAACAGCTGATTCAGTCCCTGATTTAGTCAGCATAATCGCTATTTTTCTTTACTTAACTACACAGATTCATGCTCACTCTAATATTAATACTTTTATTTCACATTAGAAAATATCACTCCGTCCATATGTGCCGAAAAGTCTTAAAAAAAATGACAAGCCAAGAACGCTTCAAAAACGTTTGCGTTTACATGGGCACGAAAATCGATTGTGGGACTGGAAAACCGCTTTAGAGAAGTGGATTTCCAGAATCGATTTTGGAGTGTTTACATGACCAACCAAAAGCGGAATTGGGAAATCGGTTTACGAAATCCGGTTTTGGAAGCCCATGTAAACGGGGTGAATATGTGTTTGTGCGTTCGTGTTATTGCCAAGACCTACATCCTTCTATTGCCTGTTCTTATTTATTTACTGTCGTGTAATCATTTTGCCAGTGCGCTAAAAACCTTGCTGTTGTGCGCCCTAAACATCCTATCCTATCGAAAAATCACGTATCAAAACGATAGTATGAACTTTTTCGATAGTCAAGGCATTGTCCACAAGGAATTTCTACTGAGGATGTTGAACACTGCAAGGTATGTTGAAATTTTAACCAGCTTCATGCAACGTCTACGCAGGGTACGACCACAATACGCAAACGGTTCTTGGTATTTTTGTTCACGACAGCGCTCACCCAGACACACACAGCCAGTATCGTCAAACAGTTCCTGGCAAAAAAAGGGGGTGGTGCAACCTAAACATCCACCATCTCAATCCTCCTGACTTATTCCTATTGCCTCCCCTCGATTCAAGCTCTCTTTGAAAGGAGAGAGGTTTGACGATATTCCTGACAATCAACGAAACGTGACGAGACTTTTGAACACCACCTCAAAGAAAGACTTCGTGCAAAGTTTCGAAAACATGTATCACAGAGCTCAGCGGTGCATCGTTATGGGAGATGACTATTTCAAAGGACAATTAGGTAAGTGTAGTTCATAATTCATCTACGTTAATGTTACAGGACTATTAACCGAACTTTATTGCCAGAGGTTGTAGATGTCATGGTTGTCAGTTTAGTAGCTTTTACAATTGTAATCCCGTGGAAGGAATTCAGTTTTGGTTAATAAACGGGTTTCTTGAAATACATAAAATATTGAGCTTCTTTACTTGCTGTTTAGTAGAAATCGGTAACAAAACTGGTTATGTGCAACTATGAAAGAAAGAGAACTGGTTATGTCCAGTAGGTCAGAAACAAAACCTGTTACGTCTCAAACGTATTGCGCCATACCATAAATTACTTATATTTTCTTACTTCCTTTTGTCCTAATTTAATCAGAATGTCCCCGTTAACTGGCAAGCCGGGCCAGTAGACCGCTCCATTCGCACCACCAACAGAACAGGCTCTGCTATCTGTATATTGCGCCTTCCACATCGCTGGCAACGGGTTCTGTACAACGCTGGTGACTACTTTGAAGGACAGTAACAACTACAAATATGTAACGCTATTTTATCGGCAATGAATAAATAGTTACCACTATTTAAGTGCCAACCCTGCACACGATCAAAAGTGTGTTGGATGAAACTTGTGACATAGCGCAAACTGAGCAAGTCTTTATTTGCCTCAGAGTCGTTTCTGAAGATCTGAGAGCCAATAAAAATTTTATTCGATTTTATTCTACAAGTAGTACTTTACTAGAAAGTTTGTTCGATCTCGTAAAAATAGATTTTAGCCTTAGACAAGTTACCACATTCAGAACTCAGAGGTCAGTGTTACGATGGGGCATCAAATGTTTCTGGGAAAGTCTCAGAATTGCAGTCACGAATACACAGAGAAGAACCTCGAGCACTGTTCGTGCATGTTCACATCGGCGGATCCAGGACGGCCTGCTTGAGGGGGGAAGGGGGGGGGGGGAGGGGCGGGGGCGTTGAAAGAATTTTTCATCGTCAGCTAAACTCTGGTTCAGTAGAAAGACTCTAGTACCGGCCACCCCTTTTTATCCTACGCCCAATTAAACAAAAGTCTCAGAGCTTTGAAGACTCAGTGCAGTGATAGCACGCTAGCTTCGCATTCCTTTTTTTATTTTATTTTACTTTTGAGGAGCTGCTTGGGAGGTATATATACACATATTTAAATTATTGAATTGTTTTTTATATTTATATACATTTTTATTTTGCAGATGGATCTTACGAGCAAAATCTGTTTTGTTTGTATAGTCTATTGTGCTGTTACCAGGAATGGAGTGTTGGGGTATCAGAACAGTAAGAAGCGAATTTCTATTTTAATTTAATTTAATTTTCTATTATTATTAAAAAAAGGAGAGAGAAAAATATTACTAATAATAACAATAATTGACAATTATTAATTAATGTTGTGAAAAACAAATCATCTGTGGAACTAAAAGAAAAAAGGTGGAAGAGCAGTATCTTTGCTTTTTAATTAGCAGTGTCTTGTCTTGTTTTCTCGAGCAGATAGAAGTGATGAGCTGTCTCATTTTTTTCTTCTGTATAAATTTTCAGTTAAGATGTAAATGTTTTTTACAAAAATACAAATCCTTTACAAGAGTGAAAGGTTTCGTCTTAGTTCATTACTTCGGCCTTAAAGTGAACCACTTAATGACCCTGAGATGTGATGAAGCAATCAACAATAAGAAGACATTTTGAAAACTGTCGGTATTTTTTACATGAGTTTATTCTACGGTTTCTCTGAAGTTTATTAATATTGACTGCAGTTCTTCTTTGCTAAGTTTCATTAACATTTAAAAATATATATATAATTATATTTCACAATATAAAGATGTTCCACAAAGATGTTCCGATATTATTTAACAATATAAAGATGTTCCACAATGGCGCCCAACGGGGTGGCCAAGTATGGTATTAATTACTAATCGATGTAAATTTTTTTACTTTTCCATGTATCGTACTTTATGGAGCCAGAAAAAAAGGATATAAGGATGAGATCGACTCAGGTAACGGGAAAGGAATGCACAAATAACAACGCAAAGCGGTATTAAGAAGACAACAAAAGGTAGGAGAAGATAATCTATTATATATATATACTGGTGCTTCCATGGTGGAAGAGGTGTCCTATCTATACTCCAACTCGAAAGAAATTTTCATTAACACTCTTTCTGGTAGTAAAAAAAAAAAAAAACACCCTGACAATTTTTTGAAATTTCTCTTTCCACCTAGCTTCAATAGTTACTCAGAATTAACGTAGTTTGATGGTGTAACATCACGTAGTTGCTGATGTAGCTTGAGTGTTAATCTAAATTTATCCTAAAATTAACTTCTTGTGGGATATAAGGCATGAAATTGGTTTTAATTGTTCAATTGTGATTGTTGAAGCGTTTTTTTAATAGTGTTTTGAGGAAGGGAATGGTCATTGTTGCCGAGGCCTTAAGTGAAAGTTTGCCAAAATGTCCGATAAACGTGAACAGTGTGAACTATCAGGAAAATCTTCTAGCAGTGATGGCGAAGTTAGTTTTGATAATCAGTTAGTCCAAAATCCCGAATTACAGATCCCAGCCTTAAATTATGAATCCAATGGTGATAACAATACCCCTTTCATATCAAACAATGACCCAATGATGAATCCTCTGTTAGATTCAAATATATCGATAAGTATAGAATCTTCTGGAGTATCCGAGCAATTGTGTGGGGCTGATGATGAAGCTTCACAAAACGCCCACACAATTGAATTTAATAACTGGCAGACCCCCACTTCTTCAAAGGCACATACCGTGCACCCGGCAGGAATAAAAAGTTTAGATAACACCCGAGTAGAGACGGAAAATAAATCTTCGTTAGAAATGCACACTCTTTTTAACCGAATAATGGAACTAATAGACAAACAGTCACAAAGTTTGCAAATGAAAATGGACAAACAATTAGAACAAATGCAACATTTGCGAACTAAAGTACAGGCTACCAGGGAGTCTGTTAAAAATTTACAAACACATGTCACGCAAATGCGAGCTGACATACAACAGGAAGTAAATGAAATCAATGTTAAATTTGAGGCTTTAAATGTTAGGCAAACCCGTTTGAGCACTCAAGTAGATCACATTGCCAAGGATTGTGAAAGTTTAAAAGCAGCAAAACAAATGGTCGAAGGATCCATAATTGCTCAATTGAGCAAAGAGTAGACGAGCTGAGCGAGGGTTACAATCCGTTAGCCGATAAAATGGAACAGCTAACACGTGAAGTAGGATCTTTAAAGGTAGAACAAAAGAATTCCAACATGGAATTACAAGAGATAAAAAAGCGAATGCAAGACGATGAATGCGACAGTACCACTTCAGGGCATCGGAATTGTAGAGAGGAAGTGGAAAAATGGGTAAGTGAAAAAGGGGAACAAATACTGCGGGAAATAAAAAGGGAAGTTGGCAGTATGACCCGTCAGATTTACGGAGAAAACACACCGGCTCAATCATCCACATTAGCAAGTAATACCGTGCCACCGGGACATAATTTAGTAAACGAGCATAGGGAGTCTGTATCGTTTACAAGGTCGCAAACGACGCCGCCAATTTTCCAACACATTAATATGCAGCAAAGTCATGGATCGCCTCTGGAACATTTAACTATCCCAACACAATCAAATGGGCCGCGTACAAATACGGTACCCGGTTTGTCCACAGTTGTAACCCACACCCAATCAGCAAAAAACGGGGACCAGGTTATCAATATTGTTATTGAAGACGGTTTAGGTGGATCGAGAAAATTTCCCACATTTTCGGAAGAAAACAAAAAGAGTCATCCAATCATATTTTTGCAAACATTTCGGAATGTATTGCCACATTCTTGGTCGGATGCTCGGAAAATTCAAGAAATAGTTAGTCACATCGAAGGCAATGCTTCTGCTTGGGCTGCAAGCGCCATAAATAGGTGCCAAACCTATGCTCAATTTGAGCAGGAGTTCATTGCAAGATTTTGGTCACAGTCTGTACAAGAACGTCTACGACGGCAAGTTTTTAGTCCGGAGCCGTATAACAGACGCTCGGGCAGCCTACGTAAATATTTCGAAACATATCTGAATAAAACCTTGTACTGGACGACACCAATGTCACACGTGGATGTAATTAGGATACTCAAATCAAAATTACCCGCTGATATTGCTGAAAAAATTATGTGGGTGCCTGAGTATAATTTGCCAAAATTTTTGGATGCTTTAGACGATTACGACCTGATCCATGAAGGGGAGAGAAGTTTTGTTCGCAATTCTAACAGGGATAATTATGGTGACAATGTGAACCATGGGAATTCTGATCGGAACTCACCGCCTAGGCAAAATGGAACGAGTTGTAGCCGAAACGGTAATTACAACGGAGGTAGTAACAATAATAATAACAGTCACCGAATGCGGAACGACAATAGGAGGAGGAATGATAATAGGTATAACCCGGTCTACCAGAATGGGCAACAGCGTAATAATTTTCGCAATGGACAAAACCAGAATGTATTGAATGAGGAGGCACAGAGAAGAAAGCGTGGATATGGCAACAAGCTAGGTCGTATTCACAAATTTGAAGAGGGAAATCTGGTAGCTATCTGTTAGCATATCCCGGATCGGGAAAAATAAAAGGACTGCATCCGCATAAGGATCTAAAACCATATATCCAATAACACTCAGACAAGATACATTCACATAATTTGATAAAGATGTTTATATGACGGTGTTAAGTATGCGTACGCCCACCGCTATGCACGCGAAAAATTCGTGCCACTAAGTTGAATTCTACTCTACGTGGCTACCATAAACACTGGCGAATAGCGCTGAGACAGCTGATGATCAACGCCCGCCAGCTGTCAAAGTTGATTTGTACGGGGGAGTGTCAAACAGATGTAGGGGCGTGCTCAGTTTGAACCGATTCATATAAACAGGATAAACACCGAGATAGATATAAAGATATATTTACACGGAAATAAAACATGCTATGTACACGAGAGAAAACGAACTATGCACACGCGAAATTAAATACAAATATATATATATATACAAACGAAATTTAAAACTGTTTAAAAACAACGATACCTTACAGCTAGCCGGATATATACAAATCTAAACTACACTACTAACTACTGTTTTAAATACTCTAACTACACTCACGGCAGCCTAATTCCTCTAACTAAAATTTAACTAAATCAGAAAAAAAAAGAATCAACTATACTGCTTACTAACAATTAAAACCTCTGCGGAAATTTTCTAAAGGTAATAAGGAAAGCTGCAATAAGTATTAAAGTATATGTAAATGAGAAATTCAATAGGCATAGGTTACATTTTACGCGCTTCATGTCTATAATAATAATAATGAGAATGTATTTGTGGAAGGCGTATTGCCTGACAAAAAATTGTGTATACATTGTATAGGATAGGGATTATTGAATGGTTTTGTGCCAAGGCACGTGGCGCTTATTTGCGCTTTCGGTCGGATATTTGCGCGATGGTATCTAAAATGAATAATTGTGGCCTCCGCAACTCCGATTTTTCTTTTCTTTTAACCCTATGCTACGAAGACGAATGTGGAAGAATGAATGTCATGATCAATGAATGCGAAGTGTCTTAAAACGAACTTCATGCCTATTAATTTACATTATGCTGAATTATTAAATATTGATTGAGAAAAACAAGAAATAACTGAGTGACATATTGAAGCAGGGGTTACAATGATACAGATGGCAGGGAACACACTGGCAATTCTGATTCATCAAACTTAATGGTTAACAGGTCAAACCATCCATATATAAATCAGTACCGGTAGGTAAATGAATTTTGGGTTCCGTTTATACAAGAAAGTGGAGATTAATATTGCTATAAAGTTCTTCCGAACACGGACTTAGCCTCACACGGTTAGTGTTAATGAACAGGATGAATATTTTATGGCAGTTCAGTCAATTGAAGTCTAGAAAGTCTATATACTATATAAACAGAGAATTCTTTCCCAATTATGATCTATGCATATAGTAATTGCTTATCCATTGAAACACGAGTAGACATAGTTCTCACAGCTATTCTCTACTACACAACTAACCACATTACACACAGAAACCTGGCCTGATCTCATATTTATATCCGAATAAATAGGTCTGAACACAAATAGATTAAGTAAATCCATGGATGGCGTATAAATGTATAAGGAAAGATTTTTTACCAGAGGTATTAAAAAAAGTTAGAATACTATAGGTAGTAAAAGAGTGGAATGTATGTTTTCTTCTGGTTATGTATAATTTCTGATGAAAAAAAAAAAAGAGTAATATTATAGTTGTTTTAAGGATGAAATATATGTAAAATTCATAATTTAACAATTGTGAACAAAAAAAAAACCATGAAGACTATTAAATGTAGGAAGTATAAACCAAGGTCGACAGGACGATATGTATTGTTGAACAAATGTCTTGGTAAAATACTAACAACGAAAACTATAGTGCCAAGATGACAAAACAAGCAGACGAGGATTTAAATTCATTAGTGAAAAATGGGTGATTCGTGTGACTGTGAGGGGATAGCAGATCGATGTTGTGCCGCGTGTGCTGTCGAAGAGGTGAAGTGATTCAATATAAAGTACTTACCGCAAATCAGCAGCACGGCGTACACGGGCGGTGGTCGTGATGATATCCCAATAGACGCTTTAGCATAAACGGCGAGAGCGGGATGTAACAACGACGCCAGCAGCATTTGGATCCTCCCTCACACAAGAGCACGAACTACAATATGCTCTCAACAGTGCAAGCTACTGAACTGAGCGCCAAGCTATCGAGCAAGATAACAAAGACTAAGGTACAGGTATTGTTAACTGCCGAGCAGAGAAATAACTGATCGCATACTCTTTGCATGACAAAGCAATATCGCTGGACACTTGTTGTGCGTAGCGGGACATTTGAGTGGAAAAAATGGACGATCACAAGTGACGATAAATAATTTAAACATACAATGGACCTGAAAAGGAAAAGAAAGAGACTAAAAGGTTACAACGCCCCGTGGCGAGGGAAATTTGTAATTTTTTTGCTTGTAAACAATTCTTTGTATAGGTATTGATCTATGTAATTTATGTGTAGATGTATATTTCTGTGTAAATTTCTTATATGTGTGCTTTGATGATTTTTTTCTTACCAGATTCTAAAATATGTCAATGAAAAGGTAGATAAGCCGCCTCTCAATTAGATTAGCAGCTAGTGAGCCAATCCATGGACAAATATTTCTTATTCAAGGTTAATCTTTTGCCAACAAGGAAAGCTATCTTACTGTTCTGATATATAACATACTTCTGCCTCATGTAACAGAGTACATTCGCCAAAAGTATGGGGGCGGATGTGCTATTACCAGGAATGGAGTGTTGGGGTATCAGAACAGTAAGAAGCGAATTTCTATTTTATTTTAATTTAATTTAATTTTCTATTATTATTGAAAAAAGGAGAGAGAAAAATATTACTAATAATAACAATAATTGACAATTATTAATTAATGTTGTGAAAAACAAATCATCTGTGGAACTAAAAGAAAAAAGGTGGAAGAGCAGTATCTTTGCTTTTTAATTAGCAGTGTCTTGTCTTGTTTTCTCGAGCAGTTAGAAGTGATGAGCTGTCTCATTTTTTTCTTCTATGTAAATTTTCAGTTAAGATGTAAATGTTTTTTACAAAAATACAAATCCTTTACAAGAGTGAAACGTTTCGTCTTAGTTCATTACTTCGGCCTTAAAGTGAACCACTTAATGACCCTGAGATGTGATGAAGCAATCAACAATAAGAAGACTTTTGAAAACTGTCGGTATTTTTTTACATGAGTTTATTCTACGGTTTCTCTGAAGTTTATTAATATTGACTGCAGTTCTTCTTTGCTAAGTTTCATTAACATTTAAAAAAATATATATAATTATATTTCACAATATAAAGATGTTCCACAAAGATGTTCCGATATTATTTAACAATATAAAGATGTTCCACACTATGGGACTTAACTACGGGGTTATCAGTCCCTAAACTTACAAACTACTTATGAACTACTTACGAACTAGGACGGCACAAATATCCATGCCCGAGGGGGGATTCGAACCCCCGACCGTAGTGGCCGTGCAGACCGTGACTGGAGCGCCTTAGTCCCCTCGGCCACCGCTGCCGGCGAGCAAAATCTCTCAACGCTGTAAAAGAAAATTATAAACAACTTATTCAGTTTTGGTATGACCGTCATGCAGAGAAGTGAACGAATAATCAGATATCGACCAGAGCATCAGGATCCTGTGATTATTTGCAAAGGTTTGAGTGCTATTTTACTTTAACAATGCCTATTGAAGTTTTGCACTGAGTGGAAATTTCAGACACAGAACTGCAGAAGTCTAATCTGTGTGTCCTTGAATCTTATACCGAGCGAGGTGGCGCAGTGGTTAACACACTGGACTCACAATCGGAAGGATTGTGGTTCAAATTTTCCTCCGGCCATCCAGATTTAGGTTTTCCGTGATTTCCCTAAATCACTCTAGGCAAATGCCGGGATAGTTCCTTTGAAAGGGCACAGCCGATTTCCTTCCACATCCTCAGCCAAACATTCCAAGCGTAAGCCCCGTCTCTAATGACCACGCTGACAACGAGATGTTAAACCCCAAGCTTCCTTCTTCCTTGAATCTTATGAAAAAATAGCAGTAGTTACTGATACTATAAATGATTCTAGTTATGTTAAATTTGAGGAAATATGGCGTTAAAATATTCAAGCTGTTGCTGATCTTGATTTAGACGAACCAGAACTTCCACGTCAGTACTAAACTCCAAAACGTCTCGATGAAGGTAGTAGCGACAACATCAAATTGAAAACGCCTGAAGAATATTTCAGGAAAAGTCAAAGTTTTCGATCAACTGACTGCATCACTCAAGAGCCGATTCAACCTAGGGGAAAACAATACATTTCAGTTACTCGAACCTCTGACGGGAAGCAACCACGCGCTTCTCAGCAAGGCGTCCTAGAGCGCTCGGCCATTCCACTGGGGCACCTGGTGGTTTTTAATTCGTCTTCAGCAGTATAAAAGGAAGATATGAGGCTTGGTAGGACTGAGAAACTAGGCCTGATTCTGAAGCCTTATTTCTGGGCACTGCCACTGTTATGTCAGTTGTAGGTGCTGTTTCCTGAGTGGTGTCGAATTCTTCTGTAAAACCAGGTACACCTCGAATGTTTGCGGACTCCTCTTCATCGTTACCTGAACTCGATGCATCAGACAAAAATTCACCCCCATTTGTGCGATTATACAGGTTTAAAACAAAGATACCTTAAAGACTTCCCACTGACGCACAGTTAGTACGCGATGAATTCAAGTAATACTGAATGACACCACAAGGAAAGGATGGATGGCAAAACAGATATCAATAGTATCATACCATGTTCTTCAATGTATATGTATGGAATTATATAAATGAACTCAAAGTTCAAACGTTTTAGTTGTTTTGATCCTACAAACGTATTTTTATTGTATGCTGCAGTATGCAAACCATTTCCGTTCCGTGTCTGGTGCTGAGCTGCCTTTTCTTATTCATCACTAGCTGTAAACCCAGCGTTGCCCGGGTGTTTGTTTATCCTACACTCTCGTAGTCCACATCAGTGTTGCCAACCCTGAAGCTCAGTTTTCCCCTAAATCGTATGTGAATTCCCCCTAAAAAAACCCTAAATGGTGCTCAGGCCGGAACTAAATAAATAAATAAATAAGAAACACCATCACTTATTGGGTACCCCCCTCCCCTCCCCATTCGACGTCATATCTGTCAGTTCAATACCACATCGGAGTTAAATAACTAAAGCACAGCTCAGTGATACAGCAGACGGCAAAACAGACAACAATGCAGTCAACACCGACTGCGACTGATAGTTGCCTAATCTGCACTTTTGGCAACGAACCTCAGTAAACCACTAGGCCTACATTAATGATGTTTCCAGACTGTTACAGAATTCAATTAGGAAGAGAGGGCGGAATGGTGCTCGGAACCAATTAAATAACCTTTTAAAACGTATTTTATATTTAAAAATTGTAACAGTTTATTTATTCATCTGAGTGTTTAAATCATTACAAAGAACTTGCAGTTAAATGAAGAACATGCAAGTAATTTCCTCTCGCAAATTTTGATGCTTCCAATAAAGTATTCAATCAAATTGATGTTTCTGCTGGAACTTCGGAATTTAACGCTTTTAAGTAAGCATATGCTCGTTCCGACGAGATGGAAATAATACCTGTGATAATCAGTGGCGTAGCTAAGTTGTTTGGCACCCAGTGCGGTGATCCAACTTGTCACCCCCCCCTTCCAACACCACCCCACTCTCGCCAACCTTAGAAAGAATGGAAAAAAATTTCAACGAGAGAGGAATAAATTTTTGATACACATTATGAAATGAGCAAAATAGAAAGTTAATTAGTTTGTAAACAGTATGTATGAAAGGAAATAAATAAAACTAGTTTTTATAATTAACATAGTTTAATCGATTGTTAATCAATCAGAACAAATAGCAAAGGACTGTCTTAATGACTGGTGACATTCACATGCAGTTTACAATCTCACCCGGCTAACTTTCTCTGCAGAAAATTTTGAAATTGCATGGTCAAAGTCAGTAGCTTTAGCCACACTATTTTCAGTTGACAAAATTGCCAAATTAGAGAGTCTTGCATGGCTCATAGTAGAGCTAAGGTAATTCTTAATGAGTCTCAGCTTTGAGAAACTTCTATCACAGGTCACTACCGAAACACACAAAGTTAAGAAAAATCTTAAAGCCAAAGTGAGGTTCGGAACAGATTCAGAAATTTCATATTCAACAACAAACTGTAAAACTCTTAAAGATGTGCATCCAAGAGATTCTTCTTTTGGGACATTAGCAGCCTGCAAAAATCTTCGCAGCCGTAGAATTTCTGTGAGGATATGTTCAAAAATCTCATCGTAATTGTCAATTAAACATTTTACAATCATGGGAAGTTCCTTTTCTGAATCGGATTTCTGGGCTCTAAAACAGCAAAATGTTCTGATATACACTCCATGTTACTGCAACGTGTAATCAATTTCTTGTTGTAACTGTCGATGCACTCTTAACAGTTCCTGGTGCAAAGTCAGCGTCTCGTCTGCAGCCTTTTCCCCAGGCATCATTTTCTTCTTCCTATTTCTTATTTTTTCGACAGGAATACCCATCTCGTCACGTGTGTCCTTCGCAAATCGAAAGGCTTCGTCCACAAGCAAATAGAAATGTCCATATTGATTTATAGCAAACACTTCTAAGTTGTCTTTAGATTTTTAGCCAAATATTGCTTAAAAGAGAAATCTTCCTGAAATGCAACAAGTTAGTAATCAGTTGTCTGTTGTTGTATAGGAGAAAATGCTTTTATGCATTTTTACGGAGGTCAGATATTCATGAACAGCAAACAGAAAGGAGATTTGTTCTAGCCGGACGCAGAGGCTGGTCGGTCTGCGGCGCGCCAGTCACGTTCTGCACGGCCACTGCGGTCGGGAGTTCGAATCCCCCCTCGGGCATGTATATTTGTGTCGTCCTTAGTATTAGCTAGTTCATAAGTAGTTTGTAAGTTTAGGGACTGATGACCCCGTAGTTAAGTCCCATAAGCTCTACAAACATTTGAACATTTTGTTCTGTTTGACGTCACAGTTGCATCAAATAATAAACCCATGGGGATTTCTTTTGCAATTTTCTATGATTTTTCTTACACACTATATCAGAGCTTTCCAAACTCTTCCTAGTCGCGACAACATTTCGAATATATAAAGTTGTACAAGAAACACTTACACTGATTTTAATTAGAAAGATTTACCTATATAAATGACACTTTGAAGGAATATTAATTTTCATGATTCACTTGTACTTAAAGTGCACACTGAACGAACTGAAGGATGTTTAATATATTTTCCACAATGTTCTGTCTTATTTTAAGATTTTGCTGTTGTTGCGACACCGTTAGTGGCACTACGCGACACCCCTGGGTGTCGTGACATCCAGTTCGGAAAGCTCTGCACTGAACATTATAACGTACCGCATTGATAGCCACGGCGGAAAACAGTTCTGGTTTTATGCTAGACTAGTTCATGCACGTTTGACCACTTGAACACCCTAGCACAAAGTAAATTCGTGATATATAATTAATACGGCTGGTTTGGCTAAATGGCCGTTTATTTTAACGTTCAAATCACGAAAAAGGAACACAGTGCCCGTTTATACTCTAAAAGTGGCAGCAACATCTGAATAAGTATCGTAATCACTTTTAAAGCTGGGAGAAACATCTGATTGTCAAAAAATCATTAAAAATTTCAGTCATTTGGCATCAGCAGAAAAGAAACCCCTTGTTATCTTTCTTACAACTATGGGAAGAAAAAGTTGTATTAAAAAAATCCATAAACAATTCCATTTACTTACGTGCAAATGAATAAATATTTCATTCGATCTTCTGAATATTGCGGAAGAAAACCTGGCGTCCGGTCACTCACGATAATAGACGAAGAATAACAGCCCCATGGGTTCAGACCATTAACAATTAGAAAAAAAAAACCTCTGGCAAGTTTTGTCACCCCCTTGGAGTTTGTACCCGGTGCGGACCGCAACCCCCGCACCCTCCTAGCTGCGCTACTGGTGATAATACCCAAGATATATAATACATTTACGTAAATTTCCTTATTACTATTCCAAAGCACGCATGTAATATTCATGCAACAACGATTTTAAGAACATTTCAATTTACTTACATGGCATTTTCTTTTAACGTAGCTTACAAACAATGCTGGCAACCTCTTGAAGTCCTCAAGGTCATCCAGAACTTCTTCTGCGCTTAATTCTGTTTGTTTGCCGTACATAGATATGTTGAATTTCTTCAGCATTTTGGATGATGGTTCAAAACGAGTACAGAAAATCTTTTCCCTTTTTAAATAATACCTGGTGGTTAGCACAGCATTTACTAACTCTATAGAGAGCCTATTCCTTTTTGGTGCAATATATATAAAGATATCTTTCCTAGACTATTCATTTTCGTTGGTAAAACATTCCAATAAAGCTCTGCATGACGTATTAGTGCATTCGTTCTAAATGTCACTTAACGAAAACCTCATTACTAATATTCTACTCTTTAGTGATCACTAAAAGAAAAAGCAGTAGTTTCTGCATGACATTCTAAGATGTAAGCCATAGTATATAGGCTGCAGGGAAAAGTTAGGCTATATAAACGTTCCTATTCAGCTATGCCAATAAAATGTAACAAACTGGGAAGAAACGTATCTTTCAACAAGGGATCTGATTCCCACGCTTTTGTGTATCTCTGGGAATATTTTTTCTCTCTTGAAGCCATAGCCACTTGAATACACACACATACACTTCAAGCGTATTCAACTTCAGTTCACGATCGCCAATACAACAGTAGTACGGTACAGTAGACGTCGCAGAAGCGCCTTTAAACGTGGGCAGTGCCAACGAAAACACAACAATGAAATATTTCATTGTAAGGTAGGGCTAAACAAATTTTGATAGGAATGCGTTATTCATGTCTGAGAAGCCCCTAAAAATTCCCCTCAAAGCACACTTCCTCCTAAATTTCCCCCTGATGTACAAATCACTCCAAATTCCCCCCAAAAAAGCAGAGTCCCCCAAAATGTATGGGGAAAACCTACACGTTGGTACAGTGGTCCACATCCCCTTTCCCCACCCCTCTTTGAATCCACTTCTTTCTTTCCCATCTCTGTTCGTTTCTACCTTTCCCTCATCTCAGCAAAGTTTTCTATGAAATCGGTCGAGCCGTTCTCAAGTTAAGGCGTGACCAAGGTATTTACGGATCCATTTTTATGTTGCAAAGTACCCTCCACCATGCACTGTATGAAACTTAAGGTAGACGGTGACCTTCCTCTTGTTTTGAAGGTCAAGCGTGCAAAATTTCGTGAAAATCGGAATGAAACTGTAGATTTCGTGAGTCTGTAGGAAACGTAGCCTATGCTCCGCCATGCACCTATCGCAAAATACTTTCTTAGCTGTCGTTTTCTACCTATAAACTATATTTCTGCCATATTTCAGCTTCATAGGTGATGTGGTTTTCGAGGTTTCGTGTTTAGTCAGTGACTTGTTGAGTGAGTGAGAGTCCTTTCGCTCTAGATTAAGAAAACAGATTGGTTAATTTTGGATGCAAGAGAATTAAGAGAGACTTGCAGACAAAAATAAATAGAAACATGCAAATCTGTAATACTAACTTTATTTGATACAAGTCATGCCTGATGTGACAGTTTTAAGTGAAACTGTTGTGTGCGATAAGTTCTTTTCGTTTCAATTTTGTGTGTGTGTGTGGGGGGGGGGGGGGGGAGGGGGGGAGGGGAATCAGTTATAAAACGCTTCATAAACGTCCGAAATTACTGCAAACTTTGTAGCAGGTTTGTAACTACTCCCATTTTTCCATAATTGACGCATAAATCTTGTAACTACCCCCATTTTTCCATAATTGACTCATAAATCTGGGTATTCTCACGCAGTGGCCTCTCATTATTTATGACGTCATATCTCCTGAGCTACATGTCCCGCTCTTTTGTTTTTGAGTCAGAAACCTTCGTGGGCGTACAGTGAAGAGTTCACCAAAGTTTCATTGCACTATAATTAATGGTTCATTAACACATAGAGGACATACGGACAAACATTCATTTTTATATATGTCTGCCTAGGTGTGTTTGTGTATATGTGTGGGTGGGTGTGTATTTCTTTACCCTCCTTTTTTTCCCCAAGGTAAGTCTTTCCTCTCCCGGGATTGGAATGGCTCCTTACCCACTCACTTGAAACCGTCACCATTTCCTTTTCCCTCTCCTTCCCTTCTGCCTTCTGCCTGAAGAAGCAGCTAGGCTACGAAAGCTGGCGTTTGTGTGTGTGTTTTATTTATTTGCGCTGCTATCACTACCTGTGCTCCTTCACCTGGTAAGTAATCTTCATCTACTTTTTTATATATATTTTTCCTGCTAGGAATTTTCCTCTATAATATTTGTAGCAGTGCATAAGTAATATACTGACTCACTTTCTAGTGTAATTTGAAATCTGATCTAGGAAAATTACAGCCATTATTCAGTAATAATTTTCTTTTTTCTCTCTCTGTCTGTATTTTGCAACAAATTACCTATTAAAATTATGGTACATGCCGAAATGCCAGTATCTCATTACTAATTCTGGAAATTTAATTGGCAACCAGATATGAAGAATACCAATTCAGGATCTTCACAGGGACTGAGTACATAAGAGAGAGAGGGAGTAAGTGATTGTATCACCATCCAGATATTTTTTGCTATTAGCTTAACACTCCATACCAATACGAAAAAAAAAAAAAAAAAAAAAAAAAAAATGCATTTCAGCCATTAGCAGCCAGCCAGGCTCATAGTGGAAACTGAAAGGGGAAAAGGGGAGGGAGTGATACACTCCAGGCGCCTCATGGCACATGTTACTGGACATTTTCCATAACCATCTGCTTCCACTGGAGCATTTATTTCGAACAAGCAAAAGGAAGAATATAGAGGAACGGAGACATGGAGACTGGCCCAGCACAACATGTCTTATCTCAATCTGGTAGAAGCCATCAGATGGTATCTCAAGGATGACACCCAAGACTGACATCGAATCTCCTCTTTCTCTCGCTCTGCATCCATTTCCCACTGGTGGCAAACGATAATCTGAGCACTGCTGCATTCTTTGTGCTTGTTCTTCTAAGCACTTGTACGCTTCAGTTCTCTGTTTTTAATAGCACAAATTGATCTGTCTAAATCAGTCAGGCAGAATTCATTATGGTCTGGAACAGTTCTCATCCACTATTGTGCAACTATAAAGTGCTGTAATAAGTGAATTTTATTTGAGACGACTTTTTCCAAATTGCAGTTCATGAAATGCAACTTTCAAAATATGACTAATGTTTTTGCAATAGTATTAATTTTATATGATATGACTGTATTTTCAAACTGCAGCTCCTAAAATACAACTTTCATAATACATTTTGGATGGCACCCAGGCCAGGCTCGGTCAGCGGTAGTTAGACCAGCTGACAGTGTCCGAGTCTGACTCGTGCAACACTAAAAAAATTTCATAAAATGCATTTTTATAAAAACCATCAGCTGTTTATTAAAAACCTTATTCATCTACTAGTTTCGGTCATGGACCATCTTCAAGGATAAAAAGGTGTTAACAGAGAATGGTAAAATACATCAAACAAAATAATACAACTGAGATAAACAGGAGTCAGTACTGACTCCTGTTTATCTCAGTTGTATTATTTCGTTTGATGTATTTTACCATTCTCTGTTAACACCTTTTTATCCTTGAAGATGGTCCATGACCGAAACTAGTAGATGAATAAGGTTTTTAATAAACAGCTGATGGTTTTTATAAAAATGCATTTTATGAAATATATTACGGCTGTTGACTCTCGCCTCACCAAAGCATTCACTAAAAAAATTGTAGCTGCCATCACATAACCTGCCCTTTATTGATCAGGGGCGTATACCGGTATTCTGTGTGTGCTAGGCGTGTGCCACATGCTCTGTCAAATCCTCTCCATTTTACGAGCACTTCTGGTTTTCTTATGTAATCTTTGGAAAATAATTAGCGAGGGAACAGCAATGTTTTTTGTTCTTTTACTGGACAAGAGTATGAGAACTACAGTCAATGGCAGAAAATGAGAGGTAATGTGCACCTTATGTACTGCAGTGGGACATGCCGACAGCCGATAGCCTTCTCGTTGCAGGCCAGCAGCTGAGCAGAGCCTTGTGGAGGGGGGAGCGTTCTGTGGCACAGCCGCAGAAAGCGTTGAGGAAATGCCACGGGGGCTGAGGCAGGAGGGTGCGCGCACACGCAGTTATTAGGAGAGAGCTGCTATAGGGCACCTGGATATAGACGGGCATGAGCATCCACCATTTTTGTTACTTCGGTTTGAAGCGTGATTGTAGAATATGGCAGTCAGTACACTTTCAGCACAGTAATCTGTCAGCTACGAATTGTTCTAGTCATTCAGAAAATTGTTTTCATGTTTTTTCGTTTGCAATGGATCCTGAAGGGCGTAAAATATGGTTAATAAACTGTCGTCGTGACAAGGTCTTAAAAACTATGCGAGGTGGCTTAATTCATTTGTAGTTATGCACAATTTCTACACATTGTAAATGACAGGTTTCAATACGTATCCTTTTTAGTGAAGGTTCCAAAGCTATGAACTACTGTTACAGACTTTTATTTATATATGCATTGGCGATAATAAACAGTATCCTCATTTAGACAATAACAATACTAATTACTTTTAAATGATGTGCACTGTTTCTTACGAGTTATAATGGCTACTACGATGTTAATTTTAGTTACAGCTACTGTGATGCTAATTTTAGTTACTGCATCGGCAGCATAGTTTCCTAATGTTTGCAACAAAATGTTCACTTTACGAGGATAATTAATTTACTGACTGAACAAGGGTACATACAAGAAGTTGGTAAACATGAAAAACTATTCGATGGTGTTGGACTGCAACCTCGTATGTCAGTTTGTTCATGTAAGAACATCGTTGACAATTTTTATTTAATTTATGGCTTGAAAATTATTTTCCAGTATTATTTCATGGGATATTTTATTAATGAAACTATTTATAGTGATAATAATTGTTTTTTATTTATTTGATATCGAGATAACTGTAAAATAATAATGCTTATTTCACTCTCCTGTGAAACTGAATTTTTTTGACATAGGAGATTGCCGTTCAACACCATTGTATTTTCTCTCAATCTAGCTGATAGAGTTTTAAGAGCATTAGAGGTCGTTGTCAACATCCACATTCTATGCCATCGAAGTCGTAAGTAAAATTGACCAATTTTATCACAGATAGAATTTTATTGAAGCCCTGATAGCTGTTAAAACTCTATTAGCTGAAAAGTGTTTTGAAACTATAACTTGTGAAAATGCTTTATCTTGGATGACAATCGATAAATTTGTTGATTTTTGAACACAGAATGTATTAAATTAAACTAAAGTGCAGATTTGGTAGTGCATCTGGTATCCCATAAAATTGAGCTGTTGAATGCGTAAAAGTTGCTCACAATACACACCCAGGTGGACAAATACCAGAATACGTATTTAAAAATTTGTCAAACCATATTACAATAATTTATTATGAAGAGATAATTTTTTAATCCAAATACATATTTTCTTTTTGGTATGTGTATTAGAAATGAAGCAAGTGATATTTCAAAGCAATAAAAGCGGAAAATCGTGGCTTTTTACATGCTCACACTATCACTGCTTGGAACAAAAATGGCGACGGCAGCTGCTGCTGCTGGTGCTACAGCAGAAGTTGATGCGCATGCCCATCTATATCCAGGTGCCCTAGGCTGCTGTTTGACGTCATTCTACACCTCAGCGCATAGAGGTGGAGTGATAGGGAAGGCGTGGAGGGGAGGAGCTTCAGCTGAGTGCCAATAGTTGCACCTGCAGGAAAAGCATTGCCTAACTCGCGGCCAGCCATACGTCTACAGAATGAACATTATTGGCTGTCATTGCGGTAATGGAGGAGGCTGCACAGAACGGTTGAAACCTCGGCCGCCTCCGAATGTGACGCTGAGTATAGGCGTGTGGCCAAGCCAGCGCACACTTTGCTATTCAAATCGATTTTGCATGTGGGCCTTGTGGAGGGGGAAGCATTCTGTGGCAAGGCTGAGAAACTGTGGGCTTGGGGATAGAGCGGCTCGGTGCACGCGGACACAGTTCTCGGAAGAGGGCTACAGTTTGACGTCACTGTAGGCGTGCGGTGAATGCCTCGCACAACTCATTAATAGCCAACTCCCCACTAGGAGGAATTTCTCATCCAGATTGGTCTACGCAGTTACAAACACAGAGTAAAATTGTTACAATTCTTTGACAGTGTTCTGGATAACACTGATAATTGGTACAGCAATGGAGTGGTAAAATCTCAAGGCTTTCTGGCTTTTCTGAACAATTTTCAGTCAATTTTCTTGTTGGAAATATTTTCTAAGCTGTTCAGTTACACAGATGTATTGTATAGCCTACTCCAAACGTAAAACTATGGATGTAGTTTTTTGCAGCAAGAAGATTAAGATGGTTTCAGAACAGCTCCAATTTGACAGGGAACACAATTTTGATATTTTTTGGAAATTGTCTGTGGCTCTAAACTGTGATATGTATTGTAAACAGAAAGTGAAGAGACACCATTCAGATGAAACAGAAATGGACATTTATCGTCGTTTGTATTTTGAAATAACTGACCACATTCTGTGCGAAATGGAACAAAGGTTCTCTTCTTTTGATAAGTTGGCATTTTTCCACTTCCTTTACTCTCAAAACTATGAAAATTTCCTGACCATTTATTCTGTAAATTGTCCCCAGTTTATGGACCACTCTTAGACTATGTTGACTTAAAAAATGAGCTCTTTGTACTATACAATTTTCCTCATAAATGTGTGTGAGGTAGCTTCATTGATGAAAGAGCATTGCTTGATTTCAGGGTTTAGTGAAGCATATAAATTATCAACTTTGTTACAACAATTCCATGTAGTACATCTTCAGTGGAAAGATCTTTTCTGGCTCATAGAAGAAGCAACTCTTATATATGAAGCACACAATCCCAGGAAAGTCTACATTCCATAGAGAAGCAAACTCTTCCTATTCTGAAGAGCAAGCCCTTTTTCCACAACAATGTCATAGAGAAATTCTTGTGCTTGTCCCAGGATAGACGAATTGAACTGATGCTCAAGTGACATTTTTGTAAGTAAATCTATTTATAATTTTCTTTAAAATCAATTCTGTTTCCTAATCAAGACTGAGAAATGCCATTTCTGTTGAGAGTATTTAAAAAATCGATATTATTCACAAATTGAGCATCATTCTACAGTTATGTGTGGCTTTCTCAGCGTTGGGGTTATTAATTTCAATTTTAGCTGCTGCTTGTGACCATCTCCACAGTTGTCTATTACTATAGTGGCCAGAGACATTGTGAGCGCCCAGCCACAGCTGCACCTATCACTGAATCTGACTGATACTCTCATAGCAAACACTGCAAAGTCAACTGGTGCCGACCTTGCATGACTCTTGATACTAGCAGAATGTTATCCTTGCATACGTGTTGCAGATAGGAAGCAACCGCTACTACCCTTACTTCCCAACTAGACTGTCGCAAATGTTTTCTTTCTGCCTTGGCACTTGGTACTTTTTCCATTTGCCCTTAAAACTGCTACCCTTCATTCATTTTTTGTCCACTATCTATCCTGCCCACATGTACGACAATCACAGATACATATCATATGATCTGAATTACTCATAAATGCAGAGGTGATAGTAGAACTTTTGTGATAGTCACCATGTTAGAGCAAGTGTGGAGGGGCTCCACTCTTTCTTTAAAAAATAAAAATGAATTCCACATTCTATTCCTGAAACATTCAATAATTTTAAAAGGTACAAGTAAGGCTGTCCAAGGTTGGCAGAATAAGATAGGCTTAAGATTGTGTTTTTTTTTTCACTATTCGTTTGTAGTTTCACTAAATGTCGTATTCACTACTTGTTAATATCTCAGGGATTCTTTGATCTGGTACTGCAATGTCAATAGCTCATAATCACTTTTAGAATATGTGCTTCTCTTGTCTTAACTGAGAAATGTGTGTGTCTCGCTTCTTGAACACAATCAGGCCTAGAGGACCGCTCGCAGCCACACGGCTCCTCTTGCACTGGATCCTGTGTACTGCCTCCTTGTTGTCAGGGCCCCTCTATGTGAATCTGTTGCAAGTCCTCATGGATTCCACCTCTCCACCCTTTGTTTGCTCTTCCTCACTGTCTCCTTCTGCAGGGAGAGAAATCAGTGTTTATTCATTCGAGGAACACGTCCTGCCCAAAGGCAGTTATCAGCCCACAACGTTTTGCTTTTGTCTGTCTGTACCAACTTTGCATTATCCATTAATATTTTAGAAGTATGGAATTTTCAAATGCTTAAACACTATTTATGGAAATGTTTTTGCAACATATTACAGCTATTGATGCATTAAGTATTAATTTTTAAAATAGATGACAGTTGTCGAATTGTGACTCTATAGATATTTTTTTGGTAAGAGAATTTCCATTTGTTGTTCTTATTGGTTACATGAACTGAAAATATTTTTTCAGATCAAATAATTTTTATAACTGAAATTTGCTATAAAAGTGAAATGACCCAATTTGAGTAGTAAATTACAGATGACAGCATTGATGGCTCAAACTAGATTTCCTAAAATAATTTTTATCCACTTCATTCCTAATGCGCCATATACAATTGTAATAATATACAATCATCGCAAGGCAACAAATTAACAGGCACCGCTGAAGCAATGAGATGTTGCAACATTACTCGGTTGCAGATGCCACAGCTGGTACTGGAGACGATGATAAACTCAGGCGCAAGGTCCCTCACGACAAGCGTAGCTGAATACAGCAATGCCGGAGAGGCAGTAGGTCACAGGAGAGAATAAGCAGTGGTCTGTTAATAGCAGCTGAAAAGGCCCATCTAGGTCAGAAGGTGATTTTTGAATTGATTAGCAAATGACAGTCATCAAACACGTGCTGTCAGTATCCCTCTCAGTGCTGCACTTTCCATAGAAGTCTGATTTTCACCCCTCACCCCCCTCCCCACCATTTCCCAGTCTGTTTGGTTCAGTGATCAGGAGTATGGCACACCCAAAAAATTTTTTCACGAGATGCCACTGCTATTGGTACCATGTAAAATGAAGGAAGGATCTTGCATTGTGCCACCACATTATGATTGAGTTCTAACTATTTGTATGCAACAAAATGGATTTTTATTTCCCACCCTCTGTTGAGCCCAACACTGCTTTCCTCAGCTATCTGTTTTAATGTCTGCTCGCATTCTGCATATTCTCGAAATGGCAAAGCAGAGAGCGATGTTTCCAATGCTCTTGAAGAGGAAACAGATGTTATCAGTTCAGGAGAAGCTGATTATCTGTAAGAATCTTATGTACAAGTTTCTTATGGAAATAATAAATGATTTATTTTCTAAAATGTTCTCGGTGTACAAGCTGTGTCATTTCGTATAAAATTCTTGAGCTTTCGATGACAAGCTCCATCGTCATCATCATCAGGAATAAGACTGACTGCTGAATTGGCTGGGTGTCCTGCTTATATAGTTGCGAAGCTGTGTCTGTACCCTTCTGGAGGGCCACAGAGTGCACGCGTGGAACGCCAAGGCGGGCAGTGTGCCGCGGTACCGTGTGACGGTCAAGAGATGCGTACCGCCAGTGCCACATTTGAACCTGGCACTCTTGCTTACATACAAGCACCAGCTCTCTGATTCTGCTCCACGTCCAAAGCCGACCCCCAAACTCTGCTGAGTGTGAATTCCTGGCCTCTGTTAAAATTATTATTTAATCTAATGTCAGCCACCTCTTTTATAATCGATTCCCAGTAATTTGGTGTTTGAGTGAAAATTCTTGTGTTTTCAAACTGAATTGCTCTGTCATGGCTGACTTATCAAATTCTCTTTGTTTTATGTGTTGCGCATGCTCTGTACAATGCTCAACAACAGATAAAATCATTTGGCCAATGTAAACACTTCTACATTGAAAGGAAACAATATAAATACCTGGAGCACACAAATCTATGCTGTTATTAATAGGGCGTAACATGTCTCTGATCTTGGAGACGGGCCGGATCATTGGTCTCAAGCATTTCGAAGAGCAAGCTCTTAATTCAGCGAGATAGCGTCCATCCTGATTCATACACTATGTTGACAAAATGTTTGTGATATGGCCTCATGGCAAGGAAACACTGCAACAGATTGTCGACCATATGAACGGTGTCCATCCAGATATAAAATTCACTGTCGAGATGGAGGAGGATGGCAAGCTCCCGTTCTTGAACATTTCAGTTGAGCGGAAAGCATGAGGCTGGCTTGGACACTCAAGTGTACAGAAAGTCTATGGACATTGATTTTTATCTGAATGGCAAAAGTTTCCATCACCCTGTACATAAAACAGCTATTCTGAACACGCTAGTACACAGGGTGAAGGTTATTTCTGACGAGGACCATCTGGAGTCTAAATTCCAACATTTGAAGCATGTTTTCAAGGCAAATTATTACAGCAAGGGTGAAATTGCCAAAGCTTTCCATTCTCATCAATGTAAGGGACCCTGTGAATCAGGAGACAAGGCCAAGCTGGCAGCATTTCCCTTCCATTCTGTGGAGCAACAACAGCAAGGACAGCATAGATTTGTGTGCTCCTAGTGTTTATAGTGTTTCCTGTGAGTGTGAAAGTGTTTACATTTGTCAAACAATTAAAACTGTTCCCGAGTGTTATACAGAACACAAGCAACTCCTAAAACAAAGAGAAATTGATATGTCAGTCGTGGCAAAATATTGCCTAACAAACAGGCATAAAATTCAGTTATAAAACATGAGAATATTGTCTCAAACACCGAATTACTGGGAATCTATTATAAAAGAAGTGGCTGAAATTTGATTAAATAATAAAAATTTCAACAGAGACCAGGGATTCACACTCAGTAGGACATGGGGGCACGCTTTGGATGTGGGTTCCAGACGTAGCTTGGCAACTACATAAGCAGGACACCTGGCCAATTAGGCAGTCAGCTTTATTCCTGATGACAATGATGGAGCTTGTCATCGAAAGCACGAGAACTTCATTCAAAATACCGCGGCTTGTACACCGATAACATTTTATAGAAGAATGCCACCATGAAAGACACTGAGGAAACAAAATATGATTTAGTAAAACATTTTGTGTACCTTCTAACTGTAATATTTAGTAGTAATTATTTTGGAATAGATATGAGAAGTTTCACTGTCTCAAGTGCGACAGTAAACTGACTTTTTGCATTCATAGTTAGAAAGCTGTGATTTTTGAATGACCCTTTAGAAACAGCAGTCCAGCTGCCTCATCCAGGGTGACTTACTCCAGTCATTAATGTGTCTCTTTTGTTATTGTGGTTCACATTCATTACCTCTTGGCAGTGAAAGTTAACCTTCAATAGTGATGGTGCACATTCTGTAAAGAATGTTTATCTTTTGGACAAACCTGCAATGAATAATCCACATTCACTAAAGCGGTGAGTGAAGGTGCCCACCATTAGCGATTTTATACCTTCACTGAAACTTCCATTGTAACATAGACATGTATACTTGTGTTAATGTAGTCTGCAGCTGCTATTACTTCTTCCTCACTTTCTTCATTACTGATACAAAAGTCGTACCTCCTGAGATTTAAATGTGCAATAGCATGGATTCTGCATTGTTGCTTGTACTTGGCAGTGTACTGTTTTATGATGAATACTGTTCAGTGGGTATGAAAACCAGATTTTGAGATCTTGTCTGAATGCACTTTTCCTCTTCATACTTCCTGGTCCAAGTCATGATTGCATTGCCTCTTTCTGTGATTTATTTTTGTATTACTTCTCTACACTTTTTCACATGAGGGAATGCCATCACTTCTTTACTTTGGGAACTAATTCATGTGTGACCTGGCCATAATTCTGCCAGTTTTTTCTCTTCCACGAGACCTATTCTTTCGTATTTTTTTGATATATTTTCTTCCATCTTAATGATAATCTTTTCCCCCCATTCTGAACTTGATAATTTGTCTGTGTCAATTCTGGCTAACTTTGCATGTTTCTTCACTACAATTGCCTCCTTTCTTGCACCTATTGTGTCTATCCTGGCAACCCTTGCATTATGCTCCATATAGGTAGCTATCATTTTTGATCACAATGATGTCTATTTGATCTTTGTGAACTTGCCCATAAGTCTGCTAATATTGTCTGTTATTACTTTCTTAAATTTCAGTCTTCACTTTATATCTTTCTGCCATTTCTCATGGCCATAAACAACTGTGAAACTGCATCCACCTCCAAATTACTCACTCATTTTTCTTTGGGCTTCAGTGCATGTGGCCTTATCAGTCTTTGCCACTGCAGTGGTGAGGAGAACCTTTGCTTATTTGCTACAGATAAATTCTTTATTTTAACCATGGTGGCTATTTGTTTACAAGCAACTAATCATCATTTACGCAATTCAAAAATTTTATTCAGTTCTTTGCTTTCAGATTATATCCTGTTTATCTTATTCTCTGTGCTACTTGAATGCTTAAGATTAAATTCAATTTCATCTTTTAAATTGTTTACACACTGTTTCATATTGGCAACAAATCTATACCTATACCTCCCACACTCTAGTCTTACTTAACTCTTTTTGAAAATTCACACAAACTACTAACTGTTTGACAGCAAAACACATGAATCTATACAAGACACTGGACCCTATATGGACATTTATAACTTGTTGAGAACAATTGTTAACAAGCTACAGTATAGATAAAATGAGTAACACAGTAGGGGTCATTGTAAGCATGGAACATTTTTATGCTTTAAAGTTTGGAAATTTTATTGTTAGTCATTCAGGTCATCCACTTAAAACAGCCCAAGAGCACAAGGGTTCACTTTTATCAATGTGGGTTTAAAGGTGTCCCCACAGATATTAGCTCCTTTTTGCTATTTTTATATGTATGACTGACTATGATCCTGTTAATTAACAGTAAAACAATAGTGTTTTCCATTGCACATGACTCATGGCAAAGGCTGCAATCAATCACCATTCACTACTCTTACATAATTCTAAAGTACAGGCACAAAAGTAGCATTCTAAGTGAAAGTGTAATTATAATGCACACATACAAAATGTTTCATTATACTGGTTCTTATTTGCTTACTGTGTTAAATGAATATTTTTTTATCCATGAACAATAAATCTTTTACATTGAACATAAACAGCTACCACTGAATTTTCTGAGGATTTTGATGTGTTGGACAAAAACTGACAAGTAACTCTTTCTCCTCTCATTTACTGTCAATGAGGAAACACAAAGTCACTATTCTTAAATAGAAGTGGGTTCATTAATGAAAAAGAAATCTGGAAATATTGCTTATTTAAGGCTCTTTATTTTATAAATATATTTGTATAAATACAAAATATAAATTATTCCATTGTTTTACTTGCATGAAGAAGCAGAATTAAATGGACACGTAATAATTGAAATTAATTTAGTATTAAGTCAGAAAATAGATATTTTATCGTGCCAAATTAGTGGCTAACATTTTCATTCAAAATATAATAATCTGCTTCATTTTGTGATTAATTTCCACAGTGTGTCCATTACTGATAACTATACAGGATTCCAGCTTTTTTCCACATGTCCTCGGTTATCCTTAAGCACAACTGCACTATTCACATCTTATATCTGATGAAATATTTGATGAAATTGGTACAAACTTCCCTAGATTTCACTTACAATTTGTACGCTACAAATCTAATGCACAAATAAAGACATGTGAGTGAAACCTGTATCATTAATCATGTAAATGAAACATATTTAAGAACTACACCAATAAATCACAGATTCAATCTGAAATTAAAAGAATGTATTAATTATTGAAATTATACCTACCATGATGGAAAATACTATGCAATACTTAAAAATATCTATTATTTCAGGTACTGTGTACACAAATAATCAGTGAAAACACATGAAATAAAGAAAAACCGTCTAAAGGTACCACACTAGTTCTTCATGTTGCTAAGAAACTATAGTAATATCGCTCAACATTACTGTTTTTCCCCAAAGTGTGAGATTCATTATACAGTTTTTTTTCTGTTGCAGAAAGTAAGAAAGCTAGTAACACTTAAATGAAGCCACACTGTGATCAATGAAGTTCAGCACACAGTCTTTATCAGGAGGTCAAAAAGAGGTCTACAAAAAATTTAGAGCTAAAGAAGTCACAATTTAAAAAGAGTTATGATTAAAATTCTGGAACACACACTGACACCTGAAGAGTTCCCTACAAAGCATGAAATATCAATAATTTCATTTTTACACCAACTGATGGATTGTAATGCTTCAAAAGGCACTCTATTTTGTCTGTTGCAAGAAGTTTAGATGAGAAATCAACCACATTGGTTTTGCTACTTTAAACTACTAAACTACTTTTTTAAAGGGTAGAAATTATGCAGGAATTTTCTGAGGGTTGCATTTAGCAGATCAACTGTCAAATCCTGTCAAATCTATTAATTAGAAATCAAATTATTATTTACAAAGACATGTGAAATGTGAGGAAGAAAACACTTTTAAATTAAATCCATCTTCAGGAGCTAGTGTGTCAACTTCATGAAGGTACTTTTAAATAATATGTAAAAGCTTCCTCACTTTGGAAGAATGGAAATCTGACAGTTTAATAAGAGTTCCATGGTGTTCTGTCTGTGTATTTTTTACAACTAATTTTGATTAAAATTTTCATAATCATTTATTTCTGGTAGTAATGTGTGTCTTTCCTTTAACATTAAATACTTCATTTGATGCTTTCATGGTATTCACTTTTGATTCAGGAGTCATTTATTCACTCTCTGCTCTCTGATGCTCATAAAATGAAAAATAATATTTTATGGCACTGTAGATAGACTAATTGATCTACTCTACATTCTGAATTATAAAACTACAGAATGTCAATTGAAAGAATGGTTTTACATATCTTTAAAGGTGACTATCACATCTGAATACAGGAACATTCTACCAGGGATCTGAAATGCAAAGGAGCATATCAAATACTTAATGATCTATATAAATAACAACAAAATAGCCTATACTTTGCTACATCTGAATATGTGAAGGATGAAGTGTTATGTAAACACTATTATTTCTCTATGATTTTGTCCGCATTTGTACATTAAGTAGGGCATAAAAACAACATCATTACAAAAGATAAATGATAACAACATTTTAAAAATATTTAACTAACATATTTTTTTTTTTAATTTCTCATAATATCGTGGTAGATGCACCTTAAAAAGGACAAGAGGTACAGGAAGACTCCTTAAAGGACACAAAAAACAACTTATTTATCACAATGTGTCTTAATGAAGACTGCGATAAAATTGAATATCATTTTCAACAAAGATAACAAAAAATATACAGATACTTTCAATCAAAGTGGCTAGGCTGCTTAAATATTATAGTATGAGCCATTTGCACACTTTCTGATAACCTATTCATGAAAGTTATAATACAATACGGCCCTTTAGGGTTCATATGAAGGGAAATATTTACATGGCATAAGGTGCTATAGTAATAAGATTTCTCGCAGCTGTTAGCAACAAATAACACTATTATCTTACATATTGCTGTACAATATTTACACAGATAGTTACAATGAACACACATTCTGCATCAGACATCAAAAAGGAACAATAAAGAATGTGAATATTTATAACCAATATTCACAAGTAAGCGTATTTTTATATTCAAATAAATATTCACAAACAAAGTAAAAAAGATGCACTCATCCATTATGCAGCCCACCAATAAATTGGGTTGCATGCAATCTGCACAGAAGACACATTAAACACAACATTCTCTCCCACATAAATAAGTCTTTAGAATTTATGTTTGAATATACAAATGAAGTTCCATACCCCTTTTTGTAGAAAAGGGAGGAGAAATTTTGTTTATTTTGTAGAATACTTCACAGATTTCATGTCAGCAAATACAACACACTTTAAATTCAACATCAATGTTACATGCAAATTTCCCACATTACCTAACTTTCACTCTTAACTGATGAACAACATATTTCAATTTTTTAACTAAACATCTCCTCACTGAACTTCCAGACAGAGAAACTTGTCATCAAAGCTTAGTTGAAGAAGTAGCACAGAAGCGTGAAGTCCAACGTGTCTTGGTGCTAGCACTTCGGTCCAGAGATTCAGCACCCCCCATTAGTGGATATGACGTTGCACGCTTTGCAGATCTACTGAAGTAAAGAATGAAAGTAAAGCATTGTTTAATTCAATTATTCCCATAAACACCATTGTGTACTACATTATTTGTCTAAATAAAATTTAAGTTAAATAACACACACACTCATTATTTAATATGTTCAGCAGTAACCACAATTAATTATTAATAAAAGAGAATAGAAACTATGCTGAAATACCCACAGTGTATTGATAACATGAGACAATTATCATGAAGTCCCATTCAGCTTCAAATGCTTGTATAGCTTATGGGACTTAACTACAGGTTCATCAGTCCCTAAACTTACAAAGTACTTATGAACTAGCTAACACTAAGCACGGCACAGTGGCCGTGTAGACCGTGACTGGCTCGCCTCAGTCCCCTCGGCCACCGCGGCCGGCTCCATTCAGCTAAATGACTGTATTGTCAAGTAATCCCAGTATAACTTAATTCAGTGTTTGCGCTCTTAATTTGTGTAACATCTGTTTTTCTTTTATGCTAGCTTTAATTAGTCATGTAATAAGTAACTTTCCCAGCGAAGAGTTTTGGATGGGAAATAGCTGCAAGAATTAAGATCTAGAACTGCATGTTCAATATCCATATAGATGCTAGGAAAAATTACTGAAATATGCAGCAGACTCAGCACGTCAATTTTTATGAAAACCAGGTCATAATCTACTGCATTTTACACCATATGGTATGACAGTAACACCGCACAAAGATTGTCACCATATATTCAAATGAATCTTATACATGTTGAGAATTTAATCCCTAATGAAATGCAGTAAATTAATTATTTCCATCATATATGTTAAGTTTGAGTCATGCTAGTCATTTAAAGAAAGAAATTAACAGATTAACCATTGGACTCTGCAATACCTGAGAGGTGCTCTTCTGTGTACATAGAATCTTTTATTTTTAACTTTTAAAATGCATGTTATTCTGGTTTTGGTAATGAAACCATTAGACTGTTGCCTAATTTATTGGCATCATGTGGCATAATTTTCTGGATCAATTACATACTCCAACATTAACAATTCATTGAACAGAAACATGCTGTACGGATATTAATTAGGTTGTCCATGGTATTTAATTCATTTCACATCCTGTTCTGAAAATCTCAGCATGAAAGAGAATATTTGGGGCAAGGGGCAACTCTAACTGAAGGCCACGAGACAGAAGTAGCCATTTGTAGGCAAATTCTGTAGGGTACCGGTACACTAACAAAAATTCATGACCAAGACTGAATGTCAATTTATTGATACTCTTATTTATATATTAATATGTGAATTAGGAGAAAGCAGTCACTTTGTACAATGCACACACTTTTACTGATTTCAGAGACCATTAAAGTTCCCTATGTACTGGAAATCTTGAAAAAAAAAAAAAAAAAAAAAAAACCTGTCCATTATGAACATTAGTTTCAACTGGAATTTAAATAACTGAGCAATTAATTTTTTTAAAATGTTAAATGTTTTGTCTCAGTTCATTATATCATAGGGTAGTATTAAACTCACACAAATTTACTTTCTTACGAAATTAGCTACAAAAACTGACATTAAGAACACTAGTGGTCATCTGCTGGCCACAGTTTAAATTTTCCCTTTGTAATGAGACTAGCTCCTCCAGAGCCCACTTCTTGTGGGACTGGGATATATGATACTATGTCTTACTGACTAGACCACCCCAATAACCAGATTTGTACATCTGGCCATGAGAAGGCAAGCATTGTTTTCTGTAAATGTTAGCACCAGCCTTGGACTAGGACAATAACGTGTTTATGAAAAGAAAATGTAATTTAATGGACACACCCATGTATTGTTACCTTATAATTAATGAACAATGAAACTATAACTGTCAGAGTATGACAGAATACTCTCATCCACAATCAATCATGCTGATAAAAGCTAACAAATATTAATTAGAGAAAAGGTCCATTAATTAACAAAAACTATAGCAATATTATTGTATGACAATCACAATAGTTACTAACATGGACATTTCAATATAATATTCAGTACAGTCTTACATGCATAATTTGTAAGGCAGTAACCGAATGTAATGTGAGCAATATTTCATTATAATTATGAAATTAGGAAACACTGTCAATTGTGTGAATAATCAAGGATCTATTAGTAAATTAGTGAAAACCAGTTGCTAGGATGTTAACTTGTGACCATGTATATAATTCTGTAAATGTTAGCATAAGTTTTCTTCACATATTAAATTTATAAACTAACATTGTTGGTAGTTAAAATATGGTGAAAACTACAGAAAAAAAATAAAAATAAAAGTGTAACCTACTTTTCATACGTTTGAACTTCACTGATTATTATCTTTGCAAGCAGACACAAAACAGATTATAATTTAATCATTTTAATTGCAAATCAGAAATTTTATATGGATCAATAATGTACATTAATGTTGGTATTGTTTCAAAATCTATATATCACTACAGTTTGATACCTCAGGCTTATTGATTCATAGTTGCAACTATTGATGTGCTGCTATCACCTTGAAAGGGTGCACATGGCCATGGCGATATGGTATTTAGGAGCAATAACAATGGCATGTTGGTACAGAGGCTAGTGAGGAGAAGAATGGATGTCGGGAGCAACAATTGAGGTGTTGTAGCAGATACGGCTGTAGGCCAGTGTAAGTGGGTCGACCAGCAATGGGACAGACCAGTGGTGGACACATGGAGTGTTACTCGGGTTAATATTTCGGAAATGACAGGTGATGCCACTCTGAAGTTCGCATGAGGTACTGGATTGAATGCTTCAAGTGAATTTGGTATGGTCTGGTGAAGTGTTATTCCTGTGGGTCTTAAGTATTTTCTTGTGTGTAAAGTGGTATTGTGTGCAAAAAGGAATCAAGTGAAGTGTTTCATCACGAGTAGTTTTGTGGCAACAGTCATGTTCTGTGAACTGAATTGATTAGCAATGCATATATGGAAGTGTACTTTCCTGTTCTGAATAGCGATCAACTTATGCCAAGGCTGTCAGGTTCTAACGATGTCTTAAGCCATTGTGTGGTGGCTATAATATAAACATAGTGGATAATAGTTTTATATTTGTTGAGGCATTTGTTTTGGTTATTTGTGCATAGGACCTGGTGGCTCCAAGTGATAAAGTGCTGTGTAGGTAACACAGTTAACCTGGGTTGTGTGAAGCTTAAGGACTGTGAAAATACCAGTTGATTCAATAAGTAGAGGGAAATTTTTAGTCATTAAAGTTATTCCATCCTATGTTTGTCAGGATAAACTGTGACTGTGCTTAGGCCACACATAATCTGCGGGCATGTTGCTGTATGTTAGTAAGCTCACTGAATACATTTATTAATCCATCACCTGTTGTGTTGCAGAGTATATGAGGTAACTGGTCAACAACACCTGACCTTGTGTGGAATCATTGGGCATTTGCAGTGTGTCTGTAATGCTTCCTGTCTTGAATTGTATTTGTGTAATTAACATATTCCCTGTACCAAGGGCAGCAATGAAAATGGGTATTGTGTTATCTATCTTGCCTGGATTCAAGACCCTATCTAACTAAACATACAAGATTTCTTAGTATTTTTTGAGATAAAATCCATAGATTTAACATCAGTTAGTAACACTGTTGATTTTAATTACTGTGGAAGTGTCTGAAAAAATTTCAAAGACTAGTGCTGAGTTCAAACACACAGAATGAAATGCTGTTAGTTCCACTATTAAATTGTTCACTGTTGTATATTTCTCCAATTGCAACAGCCAGTTCCAATTTATGTTTGTTTTCATCAACTGAAGGACAGTTGGACTTCTGACAATTTTCTCTTGTTATAGGTGTATTCTTAATTGCAGGGGCTAGTGCCTCAATTCACTTCCATAATTGAGAGTCCATTAGCACTATGTGTGTTTTTCAAAATTGCAGAGGCTGGTGCCGAGTCCATACTGATAATGAAATGTATTTAGTCCCACTGCTTAATTTTTTACTGTTGTGTATTTTTTTCCAATTTATGTCTGTTTTCATTCATTTGAGGACACTAATGATGATAATTTTATGATGCTATTTGTGTTTTGTAAAATTGCAGAAAAAAAACTTAAAAATTTATGTATCTGTATGTATATTATAAGTGTATGTATCTGTATTTATATTATTAGTATTATCTGTTATTCAACTTGTAAATTTTGTTTCTTGACATGTTCCACATCCACGAGGATCCCCTCAATATGGATCTACGGAACAAATAACTAATCTAATCTAATCTTCTTACTGGTGTATAGTTTTACAATTTTAATGGCTCATACGGGTTTTATGTTGCTTTCCAAAACCTGCAAGAAAGAGTCAGCACCTCTTAATTTTCCTTGCTATTTGTGTATTCAGCTACTGTCCAAATCATTTTCATAAATTGAGAGATGGTTAACATCATAGGTAATTTTTTGTTACTATTTGTGTTTTGCAATATTGCAACGGCTAGTGCAGAGTTCCTTTTCATAATTTTAAGGATGATTAGTACCAGTGTTGCTTTCATATACTAGGGTGTATTTGTCACCATTAGTATCGAATCAGATTCAAAAGGTTGAGAAACATTTCTTCTTGCATTCTTGTGTCTTTGCTAACAGCTACAGTCAATTCACATGGTTTAGTGTCTCCAATAGGTGATGCCAAGTTCGACACAACCTAATTTGGAATTCGAAACTAGCAAGGATAATTGTATGTTACTTTATTGAGGTATGAATTGTTCAAGTGTCACCGTAATTTGTTGTGATAAATCAAAATTATTTTAAAAGGTGTCTAGTACATTCCACTCAAGGGTCATGGTGACTAGGTACCCATTTACAAAAGTTACCCCCATTCCTACTCTCTCTTGCTGAGATAAAGGGGATGGTGGTTTCATGCTGCATGACCTGACAGTTCAGTGCAGTTTAGTTGCGAGTTCAGAGAGATGTCAAACAATTGCATTCTGTATTTCTGGAATGTTTGAGAATTTTTTCTATGATGTTAATTTGTTTGATGTATTTACTCCTTGAAATAAAATTTCACAGTCAAAGTAAAAGTTGGAATTTCTTATTTCTTCTAAGCATCTTCAAATCAGCCAGGAGTGGAGCAGATAAGCCCCTAGACATTGAAAAATGACAAAGATGAGTATTACTAATAATTCTTATTTTTTAATGAGCTGCTTTGGCAAATTTATCTAAAGGCGAGAACAGCTGTCACAAGCGGCGTAGCAGTTGTTCCCGAGTTTTTTCCGCCAAAGTAACTTTGTTAAACCTTGCACTGTTTAATGTAACAGCCAGAGTGAGTCGTTTGTTAAATTATCTGAAACCTTTCTACCAAGTAGGCAGCATGGAAGTATATGATACTGGTTTTACAAGATCCTGTGTAGCATGTTACATGTTATCTACAGACTTATCGTTGTTGTTTATTTGCATATTCCAATAATGTAAATAAAGGAAGAAAAGTAAGAAGAGAGAACTAACCAAAACATACATCCATAAATTAAATAAACCAATAATAATAACACTGTGACTTGCCATACCACTGTAAAATATTTTACTATTTTATTTAAGTAATCAAAATTCGATTAAATCAACTTTAATTTCAGGTATTATAGAAGGAGACTTTCTAGGTGGGAAAATGGTATAAAATAAAGATTTCTGACTTACCTAAAGTACAGGCTTGTCGAAGCCTGTACTTTAGGTAAGTCAGAAATCTTTATTTTATACCATTAATTTCAGGTATGTTATATAGAAAGCAGGTTTCTGTTCAAAATGGAAATAGTAGGAATGTTCATTATAAGCATTGTTAAAATATAGCTAATAATTAATGACCAATCTTGTAGTAATAATAAATTAATGCAGAATGAGGAAACTGCCGTATTTTAGTATGAGCTACCAATTCCATACAACAAAAACAATTCTTAATGATTACAAAATATATGCATACATAATCATTTAGAGTTAGTTTTGCAGTCAAACCTGCAATGTAATTGTAATGATGCTAATTATGATGTAATTCTTTTGAAAAATGCATTGATACTCAATTTTATACACTGTAATATCATCCGAATTTGTGCGTCTTTTATTTTTGTAAACAAACGGATGCACTGACGCACAAAGTTAATTGTTATTACATGAATGAATCATGTCTAACAATCCATAACTATTGTCATAGTAATCAAGGCATACATAGATGTGCATAAGACAGACGAGCTAGTCAATTAATTTCAGTTCAGTTCGTTGTTTGTTTTGTCATCATGCTATTTTGACAATAAATCTCATATTAACCATTGACAAATTAATTTATTAAACAGTGTTACAAAATTTTCAGTTACAGACACAAGGTTGCAACAGCAGTACACCCACCTAGAGATGAGTATTATACATATTATGAACGACTTCAAAGCAATTTCAAGTTTTAATCTTTAATTATTCAATAAGCAATGGGAAGGTGGCAGCACAGCATGTTCTTGACTTGGCGAGTAAAAGGTTCCCCATTTCAGTAATCATGGATCACTGGAATGGACAACATGTGTTAGCCTAAAAATGTTTTATAAAGACAATGATAGTTTGTTAGCAGCGCAGAGGGAGTTTCAATGGTTTTATAATTTAGTACGTCATGAGGACATTCTGTCAAAACGTGCAATAAAATGTTGGATTAATAACTTTGAAGAGATTGTATCTGTCCTCAAGGAGAAACCAACAGGACAACTAAGTAGTGTACATTCTCCAGCGAACACTGATGTTGTATGCAAATCTGTCTTGGAACATTCAGGGTGTTCAATTTGTAAGCAAACAGCAGTGATTGGAATGTCTCAGGAGGGTGTTTGCAGAATTCTTCATCTTGATTTAAAATTTCACCTGTAAAAACTACAGATGTTGCAACAATTAAAGGATGATTACCATTACAACTGGGATTCTGTCAACAAATGGTAACAAAAATAAACAATGACTAATTTGTAAACAAGTTGTAGATGCCAGATGAGGCACATTTTCATCTTACTGGTTATGTAAATAAACATGACTACTGTCACTGGACAAACACAAATCATAATTAATCTAATAATGGAAAGTCCAGGTTGGAATTAACAAAACAGTAATAAGGACAGTTTACAACTCACTGCAAAGACATGGTGACAACCTACGACAGGCACATACACAAGACACACACATACAACACTTTCAGCTATTGGCCATGGCCTTCTTCAGAAAGTAGAACATTCAAGCAAATAGACAGGCACACAACACACTCATACAACCATCACCTCTGGCTGCCGCCCTTTGAATCACACTCTGCTGTGTGTAAATAGGGGAGGGAAGAGGAGGGGGGGGGGGGTAGAATGGTTGCGTCACAGTTGTGGGGATGGGTACAGAACGGCGTAGATGGGAGTAATGAGATGCTGCTTCGGAATGGAGTGGGGAGTTGGGTGAGAGGAGGAAAATAAAATAAAAATAATAAAATATAATAAATATAGATATAAAAATAAAAAACAAAATATAAAAATAAACATCCCAAATCCTCCCTTTAATACCAGTAACCATCCACAAAAAGAGTGCTCCCCTTGTCACCCAGTACTACCCGACTAACTAAATTGCATCCTTCGTCAAGGTTTTGATTTTCTGTCCTCACACCCAGAAATGACAGACATCCTGCCCAAGATCCTTCCCACCACTTTGAGTGTGTCTTTTGTATGTGCCTGTCCCAGCTCGTCACCATGTCTTCGTGGTGAGTTGTAAACTGTCCTTATTACTATAATAAACTGATGATTATGTTCATAAGTGCCCTTTAAAAGGCAGTAATGTAAACAGTATGGTGTGGTGTTTCATCACATGGGATAATCTGACCAGATTTTTTCACAAATGAACAGGGCAACACAATGTTGATCATTATGTGGAGATGTTGCAAAATTTCATTACACCTGCAGTGAAAAAGAAACCTGGTTTCAACAGAATGGAGAGACATCACACACAGCGTGGCAGTCAATGGCATGTGTTCGAGAACTAATCTGTAACCATGTGATCTCACAATTTGTTAATATTCCCTGACCCCCAAGATCACCAAATTTATCTGTTTGAGAGTTTTTCTTCTGCGGCCATGAGAAGAGCAAATTCTACATGACTCTACCAAGAACCCTGGACGAGTTAAAACTCAGGATGAAATTTACATTATGCCAGCTGAGATGTTGCTGAGGAATTTCCACAGAAGATTTCACAAACGTATTCATACAGGAAGACGCCCTCTAAAGAGATATATATTTTTAAAATGATAACCGATATCAATGTTTCATAAATAGCAAATTTGTAAGATTTCAATTACTATGAATTAAATTTCTTTCTTTCATCACATCTTGTTTTATTGGATTGTGGAAATGTTCCTGGTTTTCTGTGCCATCCTGTACATTGTGAATTAAATGTGTTGAGATACAAGAAAACAGTTATGTAATATAAATAAGCTAAAATAATTTTTTCTTTACCACTCTAAGACAAAGAATTCATGTTTATGCATGGCTAACAACATTTATTAAAATTCATCGCAGGTGAATTTAATATTATCTTTTATATACAATGTTCTGCATGTAACAGCATTTTAACTGAGAGAATGTACAATACTTGTAAATCTGCAAATGTTCATATTTTCTTACAAGGCACTACAACTGTAAATTCAGCTGAATAAAATGTTCTCGGGTTTCTATCCGTGTTGACTGGTTAAAATTCCACGTGCTTTCGGCCATTGTCTAGTGGTATGACTGCCTATTTGCTGCTAGTATGGGCTTAAATACACTGATGAGGAAAATGACAAGAAACATGCCATTCGCTGTTCTGTGGTTCTCTATCAGGCAAAATAAGCCAAATGCTAAAGACATACAAGACCAACTCAATGTTCAGATGCTACGACAAAAATACAAGAATTATTGAGATCAGTTGAAGATGCAATAGGTCTCTGAACACCTGGGGTCTACAACATACCTTGCGAGGTGGGCCAGTCTTATATTGGACAAACAGTACAAATGGTCTAACAATGCAGGAAGAAACATACAAGGATTTATCATTTGTTATACCCAGAGAAATCTGCTTTAGCTGAACATGCTTTAGTTAACGGTCATTGTATCAAATTTGATGAAATCTTGGTCGTAGCTCACACTAACAACTTCTAGGACTGTATAATTAAAGAATCCATCAAAATTAAAAACACTTAACAGAAATGGTGGGCTGAAGCTCAGTGTGGTGTAGGATCCAGTAATCATGGAGTTGAAGCAGACACATCCAACACAATCAATGCCTGTCCAAATATGGTGATGTCTCAGGGAACCAGTGATGTTAACTGCCCAAAGATAGTGCATATAAGACCATACTAAAAGCCACTAGGCAGTCATAACACTTGAAAATGGCCACCGGGTCAAAAGCTCATGAAGTTTTAACTACTTTACGCGGTTGGAAACCCGACAACTTTTTAATCAATGTTATCGCTGCTAAGTCTATGAATTCTTACATGAACTCTGTTATCTTACCATTTACCTTGTTACTTACTGTCACTGATGCATTTGTATTTCAAAGGATTTTCCTCTTAGAACAAAATTATTTAAAAATATAACTGAGCAAGGGTGTACATAGTATATCGGTCCTTTATTCCGAGGGCTCAAAGGTAACAAAACTATCTTCTGCAGTTTCTATAAATGATTTCAGGCAAATACCAGTATTGTCCCTATAATACTGTCATGAGTACAACTCATCTCTATCCTTTTTTAACATGGTGCTACATACCAATATCAACATAACATCAAACTCTAATTTCCTTCTCTTCCCCCTTATGCAGTGATTATATATATATAGACGAAGCTTACTCACCAGGCGAAGAAGCACAGGTGTGACAGCAGCACAGATAAACAGAACACACACACACACACACACACACACACACACACACACACACACACACACACACACACAATCCCGGGATTGGAATGGCTCCTTACCCCCTTCCTTAAAACCCTCATCATTTCCTTTCCCCTCTCCTTCCCTTCTGCCTGACGAAGCAGCTAGGCTGCGAAAGCTAGCGTTTGTGTGTGTGTGTGTGTGTGTGTGTGTGTGTGTGTGTGTGTTATCTGTTACTATCACTGCCTGTGCTCCTTCGCCTGGTAAGTAGACTTCATCTATTTTTTTACATATATTTTTCCTGTTAGGAATTTTTTCCTCTTATATATATATATATATATATATCTCAGTTTTCATTTGTGTTTTAAATAATACTTCATCCTACCAATTGCTCTTACTTTTCCAGATATTTCTTTGTAATGCCGCAAGAACACAGTTTCACATGTCTGCCACTGAAAAGGAAGCAATCCAAATTTATAGTGACATTGTACACTGCTTGACAAGCAGATTCTTCACCCACAGTGAAAATATTTTATTAGCTGAAAGAGCACGGAGTGCACGAAATATATAAAAGGGAGCACTGAATGGCTTATTACTCTAGCAGAAGAATTAAAGATGTTTTCTCCTAATTGAAAACTCTCTCTCTCTCTCTCTCTCTCTCTCTCTCTCTCTCTTTTAAAGCCCAAAATAAAATGCTAGCTCAGCAAACAGAAATTGAGACACAAGAAACTCATTTAGGTGGTATTGCACACAAAAGCATGCAAGGATACAATAGAAGTATATTTTTTGACTTTTGCCTATCATAATGATGTGATCAACAAGTAACTAGAATTATTACACTCAAAATCAATATACTAAACATTTTTAAAAAAATAGCAGAAAAAAAGCATGCAGTAAAACAATTTCTAGTTAATTAGGAACGCATAACCGTGACAAAAGATGTAAAACAAAACTAGAATTATCTGGCACTGCCAAAATTTTAAAGGCAATTTCTGTAAAGTTAAGCTATAGTAAGCAAAATAAGTCTTGACAGCAACATAAATACAAAATTTTCTCTTGCTACATATAAGGAAAAGAATGTGCTCATGTGTAAATGTATCAAGCCACAATCATAAACAAGTAGCATCTGAAAAAAATACTAAAAGCAGGAGATCATTTTCAAAGAATCTTTCTTTCATGTTATGGAGTAATAATAAAGTACTTTGGCACTGTCAAACTTGACTACTGCATACTAAAAGCACTCTGCTCTTATATGCTGTTGAATAGTATATGACAAGCTATGTGTGATTTTTCTCTCACACACACTGTGTAACACCTCTTTTCCATCATAATCATCTCCACCATCTCTTCAGCTCAAAACACTTCATTCCAGTCACATTGCAGTATCATGTTCACAATTATATTTAATTAATTGATTACCTGTTTCACAATGCAATATGAAAAACGACACATTAGAGGAAAATTCTTCAGCTGTTACTGTAGCAACTATAGTATCAATTTTATACTTAGAACACAATTTGTTATTAAGCTTATTTGCTTCTTCCCATTACATCTTATTTAGAAACTGGTCAAAACAATTAGGGAATCAATTGTGATATCTAGGTTCTGAAGTATTGTCATCGGCATAAGGAACTAAAATGGTTCGACGTCTTTCTGTCGGTTCTTTGGAGTGGAGCGAACAACATTATGGCAACCGAGATAGTGGTAATACCAGAAAGATGCTGCAGAGGGGGTTAGTGTTGACTTGTACTTGTGTTTACTCTACCAAACGAATTACACAAGCAGTTAGGTTCAGATAGTGTAGTGAGTAGGAAGTGCAATGCAACAACGTCACTTACTTGAAGCTACGGCACAGAGAGCCATAGGAATGTTGGAAGTGGGACTGAAACAAAGGGAGGTGGCTGCACTATTGGAGTCTCCAAAAGTGTAATTTCCAGGACCTGGATGCAATTACAGACAACAGGAACTGTTAAAAGAAGGCAAGGCTAGGTCATCCATTGGTATCAGCAGCAAGAAATGACCGTTACCTCCAGCCAACAGCCTGTCGAGACAGGAGGATTAATACAACTCAGCTGCAAAACACCTGCCAGGCATAAACAGGGCAAACAGCCCAAAATTGCTTTCAGAAATGTGGCCTCTATATATGGAAATCTATGGTGTGTGTCTCATTAAAAAAGCTACACTGCTTAGCCTACAAAAATTAGGCGCAGGAACATCAGGATTGCACTCGCAACGAATGGTGCCAGGTTCTGTTCACAGATGAGTCAAGATTTTGTGTCCAGTCAATCAATCATTGTTTCCTCATCTGGAGAGAACGTGGAACTTTGAACAATCTGGCTTATGTGCAGGAAACATGGTGGCAGACGAATGGTGTGGGCAGGAATCAGTATTGGCAGACGTATGGACCTTACATCATTCAGAATGATGCTCTGATTGCTCAGAGCTATAGAGACAAGATCCTTTGACCTTTTGCTGTGCTCTACACTGCTGCTATAGGAGATAGGATTCTTTTGGTGGACAATAACACTTGTCCCCACAGAGCTGCACTGGTGGACGATAACACTCGTCCCCAGATCTGTGCTGTTGGACAACATGCTTGAAGCTGAGGGAATGACCGGAGTGGCCAGCTTGTTCATGGGATGTAACACATTGCAGGCAGACCAGCTAGATATTGCACTCGTGGAAGAATGGCCAAATATCCATCAAGAACTGATGGTAACCTCATATTGTCCATGCCACACAGGTGTGCAACTGTACTGGTCATCCAAGGTGTTCACACACCATATTAGAGGCCAACAAGAATGACTTTTTCACTATTACGGTAGCCCCCATGGCACCTCACTCCAAGAAAATGCCATGTAAACCATAAGTAAAGAGTTGAGACAGGCGAAATATCGTACTGTATCACACACAAATTACAATTGTAGCCAATATCTGAATAAACTGTGTTACCATTTGTATATTGCATATGATATCTCACCTGCACCCATAATAGTTTTGAGCAGTTCATGTATTTCATCTTCATTCTGCTCAGTTCGATCTGTAACACTTTCATAAGCCTTAGAATATATTTTATTGGGGTTATATTTTAGATTCAGTTGTTTGAAGTCAGCGTGCCTCTGTAGCTGAAAGTCAACACATTTTACTGCTTATTGGGGTGGGGACTGGGTTTGATTCCCAGTAGTGCTAACAATTTTCCTGTAGTAGAAAGACTGGGTTGGGGTGCACTAATCCTCATTAGGGCAACTCTGTGATTCAACAAAAGAGTGAGAATAGTTTAGAACTCACTGCAAAGACATAGGTCAAACTGTGATAAGCATAGAACAAAGACAACTCATGAACACAGAACTCTAGCTTATTAGCCTTTGTCAGAAAAGACATCGATCTCTCTCTCTCTCTCTCTCTCTCTCTCTCTCTCTCTCTCTCTCACACACACACACACACACACACTCAGTAACCAGTGCTCAGAGGAGCTGCCGCAATGACGACTGTGTGTGTGTGTGTGTGTGTGTGTGTGTGTGTGTGTGTGTGTGTGTGTGTGTATGATGAAGTGTGCTCTGTGTGACTGTATGAGTGACGTCTTTTCAGTGAAAGACTACTGGCCAAAAGCTTGAGTAATATGTGCATGAGTATATTCTTTACGTGCATGTCATAGGCTCGACATTTGACTTTGCAGTGAGTTGTAAACTATCCTCATTATATTGTTAAACACCTATTCAATTCTAAAAGCAAGTATTCAATAACAATTACATTTTCGTTGTATGATGTGAACACTTGGTATTCAACATGGAAAACCTTATTAATGATACAAAAGTATTTAATATTTTATTCTTTCCTGTGTGCATTACTGAGAGCTTAAATTACTACACACATTTAATTGTTACATTAAGGCTTCAGCCACCTGACAAAACAATTGATACATAAAAGATGACAACGTTCCAAGTTCCAATCATTTGAAAATTCATCTGATTACTCTAATTTTTTCCCTCTCCTGTCCCATCTTGTAAGAGGTCCGGAGTGAATTTCCTATCCCTCCAGTGGCTTCACTTCCTTTGCACTCTCCTCCTTTTTACTAGATTAAGCAAAACCTTGTCATGAACGCTAGCATTTCTGTTTACTTTTGCACACATCTATAACACACTGCTTGTCCTTAGTCCTGCTTGTGCTTGTCCTGATCTGGTAATTATAATTTCATTTTGGAACTCAGATTATTTACAGTTTCACTAACAATACACACAAATTATACCATAACTACACTTTCTATTGCTACTGTAATAATTATACTACAGATTAACAATGATTAAGTACTAATTTCCTAGCAATATGTTATCTTAATGTTTAGTTACACATGTATGTTCAGCAAAGGAGAAGAAGGCTTTATTCTTGTTTCAAATTTATATTCATTAATAGAAAAATATACTCACCTGTCATATTTTAGTAAACAGAAACTTTTAAAAGCAAAGGAATTTATTTTACCATACTTTTCCAACTGCTTGGTTACAAACCTTTTATAGGAAAGATGGCCACTTCTTAACTAATCTCTGTCTTTAACTATTTTATTTTTACTTATTTTTTTAGTTTCACGTTTAGAGTGTGAAGTAAAGTTCCTGTTCAGTTTAATAAAAATTAAGTTCAAAGGATGTTAAAAAATATTTAAGCTGTAGTTGGCCACAGTTTGAGAGGTTAGAATGTGTAGTGGCACAGTGATGCACAATGTATTAAAGATGATACAGGTATATATACCCAACAGATTACAATTTATACAATTATCTGAGTCAACAATTGACGGGGCCCTTATTACTGATGAGCATAATCAGGTTTAACAGGATAAAAAGGAATGAAAAAAATGAAGAGCCTTTGCTCTGCAGTTCAGGCTCCGGTGTATTTCTATTGGTGTGTAGGGAGACTGAAGTAAAGTGCAAATAAATAGTTTCTGTGGACTTCACTTTAAAGTTGCAATATTTTTGTAGAAATCATTTTATCACATATGGCCTTCCGAAGATATTCAATGAATTAGCAACAGGAACTGAATATTTATAAGAGAAAGCAACTCTGGTAAGTTCTAAATGTAAGAGGTAATAGGATACAGATACTAATAGCTACCAGTAGAGCATGTGACGTATGAATCATCTTCTAAACAGCTACGGAGACAGTTTTATTATGTTGTCGAGTGTTAAATGAATAGGGAGAATGTTTGAATATGCATAATGTTTAGGAGGTAAATTTTATACATGACTTTTAGAAATGTGAAAAATTGATTATTCCATGTTTGGAAATGAAATGGAAGCAGCAGTATGTGTCAATTTTTAAGATAAAGGGTTAGTTTGTGAGATTAAGAGCACATATGTGAGGACAAAACACAAGAATTAACACAAGCTTTGAAAAATAAACATTGAACAAGGTAAATTGAAAAACAAAACTTGGATAGTTACCGTCATGAGGGAACTAGAAGATTCCATAACAACTGCTACTACAAATCGATGGGTGCTGGATTTGTACAGTTGTGCTACACATGACTAATGTACACTTTTCTCTTAATGTACAGGCTGCCACGAGGAGGTGAAGGGACTGTGGTTTCATTGCTGAAACAGACAGTTATCTTCCAGTCACATCATATTTTCCTTACTCATTTATGGCCAATGATCACATGCTGCAGTGGTGAAGCTCTTACATGTTGCATACAGTCTCTACAATATAAACTTCTAATTTTTACGCGTCTATGAAAAGTAAATAAAATAATGATGGGTAAAGGCTACACCTACATTTAAAATAATTAATAGTTAATATGAATCCATAAGTAGATGACTGTCTAACATATCTGAATAATCTGATATTAGATACAGGGTTGGTGGAAAAACTGATGAATGTTATTTCACAATATTGAAAGGGCTTGTAATGTTCATGGTTTCCAAGTAAATAATTTGTTATTCAAAGCTGATAGAGTGATAGTTGTGCGCACAGTCTGAGAGGTGATTCCTACTCATGATTTGATGAGCCTAGTTCACACACTGCTGGTCGTCACATCATATACTATTGGACATCTAAAATGCAACACCAAGAATGACCAGTGGTACCATAGCAAAATTTATTTGTAAGATAATATGTTATAACAAGATCACATGATTGAAAAGACAGCCCTACATCTAATGACAAAGATTATGAAATGTTGCCACTATTTCTGGCTATATGAAATCAAATAATTTTATTTTTCTGAGGACAACAGTATTGTTGCATAAGACATTGTCATTATACATTATTACATTGTGGACAAGAGAGTATAACACCAAAAATTTAACTTACTTTGACTTTCGGTATACTTTTGTATATTACTTACGGTAGTTCATATTGAACATCATTTAGTTAACATTGTGATATGTGTGCACACTGCGTAATTAAAAACGGCGTCGACACTAGTGCTACTGGCCACTGCCTGGTGTGCCACAGGCACCACACAAAGCGCGCTCTATATGAGAAGGTGCGCACACACGGCACAACGCTTCGGCAGTTTGATGTGTTACTTCAACTGAGCATGTTATGTTTGTGGGGATTAGCAGTCAATATAGCACTTGGCGACAAGTGGGTTGTATTGCACGCATTCCGCGGCTTCCATACCAACCCGTTCTACGGGTGCAGTGTCCGATCTCTTCTTTGTTCTCTGGGGTATTGTATGTGTGTGTCCTTCATCCTCTATGACTACTATGGACCCCGTGTTACTTCAGGTGTTGCAACAGCAACAGCAACTGCTGCAGTAGCAGCATGAGCAGCAGATAGACCTCTTAACTAAATTGTTACACCACACGTGCCATTTGGATAGTACCAACAAACACCAGTCCCTCAGAGCTACGGAGGTGGGGACTTTCCCTCCAACATATCCTCTCCTCCCGCCACCCCCTGGCCTAAATCTACGCTAACCCCTCCCCTTCCTCCATCCTCAGCTAACCTATTCATTATCCCTTCCTTACCTCTCTCTCTCTCTCTCTCTCTCTCTCTCTCTCTCTCCCTCCCCCCCCGCCCTCTCTCCCTCTCTCTCTCACTCTCTCTCTCTCTCTCTCTCTCTCTCTCTCTCTCTCTCTCTCTCTCTCTCTCTCTCTGTGTGTGTGTGTGTGTGTGTGTGTGTGTGTGTGTGTGTGTGTGTTGCATCCATCTTTCCCTGTTAATGAAAAACGTTTTAGTCAACCCCCCGCCTCTCCTACATCCCTCAGCATCATTCATTTCACTTATCTACTCTTTTCTTTACTACTTGATCTTTCCTCTTTGGTTATATTTATCCTCTCTGGCTTGGCTCAGTACATACATGCAGTATCTCTGACGTCCACACTCCTGAAACACTACCTTCATGACCTAGGTCGTGGACCACATTTACCTTCTGTTCCCATCCTTTCTTCCTCCCTTCTCTCCCACGTGTTGACGGAACTTTGTTTCAAAAGCTAGTCCTTTTTGTCCCCTCTTTTCTGTTTCTTCATTTGTGTTACTATCAGCGGTACAGCACAAAGTTAAGTATTGGCCAGCCATTCTATCTCGTTTCAACAATATTTCTCATCTCTGAGGAGAATTTTCATAATTAATCAAATTGTTTACTTCGTCACACGACGTTGCAGGGCTGTTGGGTCCTCCTCCTCTTCTTTCCTATAATGAGGCCATGGAAGAATGGGACAAGTACGAACATTGTTTACATCAACACTTTCAGGTTTTTGGTATTATGGACTTTACATTGTGTCACACCTTGTTTCTTTCGTGGTGTTTTCTTCAGGTGTACCGAGTTTTGTGTAACCTGACGCCATTGCATGATCCATCCACCCTTTCTTTCGACGAGATGTGTTCTTTGTTTTCTGGGTATTACTGCCAGTGGACAAATACAGTGATTTCTATAATTATGTAGGCTTCCGCGGCCAGAGTCAGATGACATAAAAGTTTTCTGGGTATGGTACCGCGTCATGATGTAAGGCTATTACTTAAATAACCAACGTTTCGGCCAACGTTACAGTGGCCTTCATCTGGGTAACCAGTTCTTCTGGGTAACCAGATGAAGGCCACTGTAACGTTGGCCGAAACGTTGGTTATTTAAGTAATAGCCTTACATCATGACGCAGTACCATACCCAGAAAACTTTTATGTCAACAGTGATTTCTAGTATGGAATTCTACCAATGTCATAAACAACCCAATCAGGTGTACTGGGCCTGGGCGGCCGAAATGCAGGGGCTTAGTCATTGTCGTAATTTTATTTCGGACGTTCACAAGGAATCACATGCAGATCGCATGGTTTGGTATGTTCTACTATGCTTTGCTCCTGACAGGGAAATCCACAACCATGTCCTCCAGCAGGATGACCCCAACTTGGCCGACGTTTTAAAAATCATTCTGGCTTTTGATGTTACGCGTGCGGTGGCTCGCACTATCGACACATGGGGTGACACTTCCACCATTCAAGCATCCGATTGTACTCAGCCCCCTTCAGCTGCTGCGACGGGGAAGGTGGCAGCAGTTACCTCAAACTGTCCACTCCAGTCACAGGCCCGACGACAGAACAGCTCAGCTCAAAAGTACATATCGATGGCCTTCTTGCTCTGGTAAATGGGCAGCGCTATTCCCATCTTGTCCTGAATGTTTTTCTAGCCATGAATGTAATGATTGCCCGCGCCGTTGGGCCACATTTCAGCACTTTAGGAAAAAGGCGCACATTTCTTCAGTATGCCACTCAGCACCAGTGCCACCTGCACTTGACATGGCTATGTAAATTTATAACATTGCAGCACACACACACACACACACACACACACACACACACACACACACACACACTCCTGCCAAGCTTTTCATTGAGAACTGCGAGGTGCAGATGCAGGTAGACATGGAGGCGGCAGCCACATTACTGAACTGTCAGACATATGTACATCTCAGATTATCACCCCTGCAACCAACATCACGGAAACTTTTAAGTTACTACCAACAATCTATTCCTGTGTTAAATCAATTCACAGCCCCAGCAACCTATCTCTCGGTGATCCTTACAATCTTTTTTTAGTAGTGGATCAAGCCTCAACAACCAACCTGTTTGGTATGGATGCTTTCTGAGCCTTTGAGTTCTCTATATCCGATGAAGTTCATTTAGTATCGGACCAAGTGCCATATCCATCTTTAGAGTCTCTTTGTTCTGAATATGCTCCTCTTTTCTCACCAGGACTGAGATGGTTTTCCTCCTTCCAAGTTCACATTACCATGACACCAACATCCCATCCTCATTTCTTCCGGGCACATCAGGTACCCGTTGCCCTTAAAGCAGAGGTAAAAAAAGGAATTGGACCTCCTTAAAGATGCTGGCGTTATTCATCTGGTTGTGTCTAGTGAATGGGCCACACCATTGTTAGTCATGTCAAACCCTCTGGAAAACTCCATAGTTGTGGCAACTTTAAGGCCAATATTAATGCTCAATCCATCATAGATACATACCCCCTGCCTCGACAGGATGAACTGCTCTCAAAATTGTCCGGTGGGTAATATTTCTCAAAAATAGACCTGGCGAAGCATACTTACAACTGCCGATAGACAAAGAGTTGCAAAGCAAACTGGCAGTCAACACCCCGTTTGAACTATCAATACCTTTATGTCTTCCCTTTGGGGTTGCAAGTGCAGCAACAATTTTCCAACGCTTTTTAGCGGAAGTTACACACCCGATTCCGGAATGTGGCAACTATTTGGATGACATTGTGGTCACTGGGCGCACTAATGGAGAACATGTGAACAATTTGTGAATCTTATTCTCTGGGTTACAACACAAGAGACACAAATGCAATCTACAAAAGTGCTAATTTTTCAGTCAACTATTGAGTATCTCGGATCGGAGTTATCGGGACGAGGCTTTTCCCCCATTATGGACCATGTGCGTGCCATGACAGTGTTGTCACACCCTAGGTCTGTAAAGGAATTGCAGGCCTTCTTGGGAAAAATTGCATATTATCACAAATTTATTTTAGGTGCCTCCACTCCATGATTTGTTACTGAAAGGTGTCAAATTCAAGTGGTCCCTCACGTGCAAGGCTGCCATTTTGTCACTTAAGAAAAATTACTTTCTCCCCCATGTTTAATGACATTCCACCCTCGTCAGCCCTTGGTTTTGGCGATGGAAGCGTCTCAGTATGGGGTGGGTGCTGTTCTTTTGCACCGATTCCCTGATGGCTCCGAGCATCACATAGCATTCGCCTTGCTTGCACTGGCCCAGTCAAAGTACTCTCAAATAAAAAAAGAAGCTCTGGCAATTGTCTATGCTCTTAAGAAATTCTTTGTCTAACTCTATGGTACGAAATTTCATCTAGTGACTGATCACAAGCCTTTTGTGTCCCTATTCAACCCCTCGGCCGCACTATCAGACAAAACTGCACACAGGCTTCAGCGTTGGGCATTGTTTCTTTCTCGTTTTCACTATGCGATCCATTTCTGAAGCATGCAAATGCTGATGCTTTGTCCTGTCTGCCAACTGGACCGGATGCTGCTTTTGATCACAATGAACTTCTGTGCTTCCACACTGATGACGAGACGCAGCATACAGTCAAGGGATTCCTCCTCATTTCTGAACACCTTGCTGCAGCAGTGGTGTCAGATTCAGTGTTGCATTAAGTAGTGCGTTAAGTTTTATTTGGGTGGCTGGGGTCTCCTCCTCAATGAGCTTTGGACCCCCTCTGCAACTATTACTCTCCTAATCAGCTGGCCGTGCGCAACAGACTGCTTTTGCTGCAGCCGACAAATTCCCTGCCGCAAGTAGTGATTCCTAGTGCTATCTGGCTTGAGGTTCTTCTCCTCTTGCATGTGGACCACTGGGGCATTGGCTGTACTAAAGCATTGGTGGGGTGTCACCTTTTCTGGCTGGGTATGGACACTTACATTGTATGACTAGTAAATGCATGTGAGACATGCCACACAGTAGGCTGATCCCCTGTGATTCGCTTACACCATGGCCTCAAGTGGCCTCAGCCTCGGAATGCTTACGTGTGGACTACACGGAACCCTTTTTGAACTCGTTCCGGCTCCTTGTGGACGCATATTCAAAGTTTCCTTTTGTTGCATGCTGCTCACATCTGTCTTCCTCTGTGACAATTGCAGCACTCTCGAAGATATTCGCCATGGAAGGGCTTCCTGTTACCCTGGTTACAGACAATGGACCACAATTTACTTCTCATGAATTCAAAGAGTTTTGTGCCCAACAGGGTATCCGCCAAGTCCTGGCCCAACCTTTCTACCCATAGTCTAACGTGGATGTTGAGAGAATGGTGCGGACTTTTAAAACTCAGATGCACAATTATACCCAGTCTTACTCACCCAATGTTGCATTAGGTTCTTGGCTTTATATCGCTTCACCCCACTAGGCGATAAGAGCCCAGTGGAACTGCTACACGTTCGACAACCCCACACCATGCTTCACTTGCTAGTTCCTCCACCACAGGTGCAGCAAGAGCATCCCCATCATAGGTTCTGTCCGGGGGTTACAGTTTGAGCCAGAATGTATGGTAGGCACCCCAAATGGACACCAGCAACAGTCACTCACTGCGTCCTTTGTGCACTGAATGGGGAAATTACCTGTCATTTTAGGCAACTCCACTTATGAGTTCCTGCTTGTTCACCGAACTCTGGGCAGCAGCGAGATGCGCCTACCTCTCCTGCAGATTTCAAATCGACACCGATAATTGAGTAGCCCGGTCCATCAGATGTCAGTGCAAATCCTGAGCGAAGTGCCCGAGGGAAATCAATGCCACCCTTGTTAGAGACCCTGTCATCCACCTGGTTGCTGCCATCTACACAGCCACCTTCGGCCCCGGTCTCCCAGCTGCAGCAATCGATCACATCATCACAAGCTGGAAACTGTCGTGGCAAGCAACACGTCACAACCACTTACTGTAGCCATATACAGTGGTTCAGACTCGGTTCAGTGCAACAGGCCCCCACCTGGTGTGCCATGGGCGCACTCTATATGAGAAGGGGCGCACACACACGGTGCAACGCTCTGGCAGTTTGACGTGTGACTTTAACCGAGCATGTTTTGTTTTCATGGGTTAGCAGTCAACATAGCACATTACAATAAGTTTTTAAGTAATTTTCACTATTGACTTTCCTCTTTAACATTCATTTCTTAAATCATTCACTCTATTACACAAGAACACATCAGTACTATAGATGGCCTTTCCTTTCAGCCATGATTTAAACAACATTTTAAATTTATTTTGTGGCAGATCTTTGACACTTTATGTAATTTTGTTCAGAAATACCTCACTATTGTGAGCAACATTGTTTTTATCTTGGACAATCTTGCCCATGGGACATTTCTTAAGTCTCTCTATCTTGTGGATTAAATATGAACAACTGCCCTAATTTCATATGCTTGGGCACTCTCTTTAGTATATAAATTTCCTGGAGTATGCACAAGCTCAGAAAATTTAGTATTTTATACTTGATGAAGTATTCCTTGCAGGAAGTTGTGTTTGTAGATCAAAAGCGAATTTTATTGCTTTCTTTTGCCAGAGAAAGACATCTTTAGCTCCAGCAGAGTTTCCCCAGAGTGTTGATAATACAGTGTAAGGAAAAGTTCTTGACAATAAGTTATCAAGAGGGAAACCCAATAATTTCACTGACTTATCCTTAAGATTGTCCAACTCAGTGTGTAGATTCCTGATGAAGGCAATATGTTTTCGGGTTTTTTAACATTTAGTTTTAATGTATCATACCTAAACAGTTTAGTTGCCTTTTCCATCACTATCATTCATTTCTACCACAACCATTTCATCTGTATGAGAAGTGAATAAATGGTGCATCTGCATACATTACTTTGATTAGAACCAGATCTCGCAAATGATTAATGTATACATAAAAAATGAATGGGCCCATAACAGAACCTTGTGGGACACCATACTTTACGTAAAGGAAGCCAAACTTTTTGTTTGGATTAATAACATCCTTTTGTTTCCTGTTGGCTAAATATTATCTCAGAATTGCCAGTTCACTGCCTTTTATTCTGTAATGTGCTATTTTGTTTATTATATATCATGGTAAGAGCCACTGGAGTGGCATAATCACTGCTATATACCTTGTCATGGAATTGAAGAGGCTCTGGATGTTCTTGTGATGTACAGCAGTCCACAGATTCCCAAATGTTGCAGTGTGACCATCAGCAAGCTCTGAGGGTATGCGGGAACACTAACCTCCAACAATTTGGAGATATAATGCTGGCTGGCTTATGGGGGTGCAGGAGTGCAATCCAATACCTCCCTAAACAATAATATTGGGTGCAGACTCAGTGTGGCAATATGTAAGACAACAGTCCATAACCACAATGTTTTCAGACTGTAATCCATTCTTCATGGAGGTGAAGGCAGGATGAGGACTGAAAGATTCTCTCCACTCCCGATTAAATTTAATTCTGCCTGCACCACCACAATGGTCAGATTAGAACCTGGTGCCACCATGGTGAGAAACTGTGGAATTGTTGCCTTACATATTGCTATACTGGCTCTGCACCCATACTGTAGTTTGGGGCGGTACTGGATTTAACCTCCTACACTCTCCTAGTTGCATTGCCAGTTCAGTAATAAACCAGCATTTTGATTCTGAAGTGTTTTTACCATACCTCTGGAGCTTGCCATTGATCATATTGAGATAGGATAATGTGTGGCCACATACGAGACACAATGTTCAAGACTTCTTAGTCACCCATTGGATTGCACTTTTAGATAGCAATAGCACTGACACTCCAATATTGATTCCATCACCTTCATTTCATGTGGGGCTGTATTTTCAATTATGTGATATTTTTACAACTTCTTGTCCCCCAAATTAATTTGACTGTGATATATCTGCTCCTGATGCACTTTGGATGCCCAGAAGTGTATGATTAGCACACATTCTCACAATGTAAGTCAATATATTAAAATTGAATGGCCATAGATGGCTGCTGCATTCCCTTCATTATATATATTTTCTTTTTCCCACAATATTTTTGTGTATGTTATCTGTGTTTCAGTATAACAGTTCCCAATTTTTTCTTTCCGATTGTGAAATTAAAAGTATGCTTTTGAGAATTATAGACCATTAAAAATATTGTAAACCATGTTTTAGATGGTAATTCTGAATGTTGTGATAGTTCAGATGCTGGTAGTGATTTTTGTCTAAAATTGAATAAAATAGCAATAATTCTATTGACTAAAACACAATAAAAGTGTGACAAAATCTTTTCCTAGACACTATACTTAAGTCAAAACAATCAAAAATTCATGTACTCCTGTGTAAATACTGTAAAACAATTGTTGCGACTAGTGCATCTCCCAAAATATGCCGGAAGAGAATGGTGCACATTAACCTCTACTCCTTCATGTATACAGGTGGAAGATCAAGCCCATTTTCCAGTGAAAACCTTCCTAACTGTAATGAATGTTAGACTATCAAAACATTGTTCAGTGAACAACAGCGGCAGTCTAAAGTCATCAGAATTTTCTGGGTTTTGGGGAGGGTTGGGGTGGAAAGAGAGACTATGCCACAACTTCATTCTGAAACATACGATATTACATGAATGAGCATAACATTGTATTTTATTTTATGTGGGGGGGCCCTGAATATGAATGTTTTCTGGGTACACCACCACTAATTTCTTGAAACAAAACATTAAGCATATATCAGAAGATCAGTAGTACAGAATTAGCTCCCAGGAAACAAAAATCATAATTTTTCATTAAATGCATTAAAAATATATAATGTAAGAAGTAATAAGTTTAGACACAAATTGTTGATCCTCCAGTACTTCAGATTGGATGTGGTGTAATTTACTTTACATACTAAACCACAAAAGACAAGACATGACATTAATAATTAAATTTGAAGTTGTGTGTATTAGAGCTCACAATAAACACACTAGTTCTTGAGACTAACAGAAAGTGAAGATATTGCTTACAGCTTTGGCCAAATTTGTGTTATGTTTTGGCCAGAACACAGATCTTTTACCAATCATATTTTCACTCACCTTCCAAGGATGATTATTTGTGTATGATATTTGTTCGATATGCAACAATAAAACTGAATACAACATATAAATGTATCTACTTCTTGCACATAGAAATAAATTATAGACTTTGGAATTTATACATTCTACTAAATCACCATTCATATTAAAACACTTTCTGCATATCTGAATTAGGGATGATCAGAGCTATGCATTCTAATCTCACTATTTAAAATTAAATGTACCTGAAGGGTCATATCAATACTTCAGCAAATTACATGCGGTAAATGGGATTCAACTATTTACAAGATGATTCCATTGATATATCAAAGATGTCATGCAAAACATTGCAGAATAATTGCAATTTGAATACTATTCATACGAAATAAAATTGATCATTACCTGCGCCTCCTGATTGAAGCATTTTGTCCAGGTAGACCAAAGTAGCCTCTTGGTATCACCATTCTGGCATTTCCTTGGGCAGGCCGAGATCCACCAGGAGCCATTAATGTTGTTAAATGTGCTGCATATCCATCTTGTAAAATTGTGGCCAGTGTGTGATGCTTCTTTGAAACTTTCCCAACAATGAATATTTGTTTTGGTTTCAAACCAATAGAAGTATACACACTAATGTCTTTGCTGCTACCATATGCGACATGAATTGAAACCCCATGTTCCTGTGAAAGTAAGAGATGCTGTATAAGACTTTTTACACACACACACACACACACACACACACACACACACACACACACACACACACACACACACACAGCCCTGTTGCAACACAAAAGTGAGAATTGTGTGTGGCGGTTTCTATCAGGTGGAGTGCTGGGGAGGGATGAAAGGGGGGGAGGGGGGGAGAGGGGGCAGAAACCAACACTTATTGTCACACTTTTTTTTTCACTCTTCAAAGAGGTAGAGTGACTGGAAACTATTTACCTTAAGTCTTTCTGCCAATAACCACATAAAAAAGAAGCAAATGGAGATGAAAGAATAGGATACACTAGCGTTTGGAAATATTTTCTTTCATCTCTTTCCTCATCTCCTACCTGATGAAGGAAAATATTTCTGAAAGCCAGCATCATCATTTACCTTTGTCTCCATTTGTGAATATTTGAGTAACTATCTGCGTTACAGAACTAAGGTAAGTACTGGTCAGTCACTCACTCTGTTTTGAAGAATATTTACGTATCTCAGTGGAGAATTTCTGTCAGATTAAACAAATAATTTGCACTTTGTTCATTGTGATCCACAAAAAGTAATTACAAGATATCAGATTGTGTCAACAGAGGACAAGCCATGCGTGCATCAGTAAATTTGGGGTAATCCAACGCAATGACTATTTCTGAAATACTCCATCAAAGTAGTAAAATAACCTAAAAATGGGGAGTCCAGGTTAGAATTCAACAATATAATAAGGACAGTTAACAACTCACCATAAAGATGTACGAGCTGCAACAGGCACATAAAAACACACTCACACATGCAATACTTAAGCTATCAGCTATTGGTCTCCTTCAGAATAAAGAGCATTCACATAATCATACTAGCACTCTTCACAGTCAACAACCATCATCTCTGGCTGCCACACTCCACATCACGTTCTGCAGTGAGGAGTTAAGAGGAGGGGGGCATGGGCACGAAGGTTGCATCACTATGATGGGATAGATGAAACATGGCCTTACAGGGAATGTACATATTAGATGGGTGGAACAAGATGCAGCTTAGGAATGGAGTGGAGAGGCAGAGGAAGGGAGGAAGCAAAACAAAACAAACATGTGCACACACACCTACAGCACACAAACCTACAGCACACAACATGAGAGAGGTATAGGTTAGAGAGGGTAAGAATTGTTGGGTATGGAGAAAAAGGAGTTATTGTAGTTTGAGGCTTGGGTAATTTCAGGATCGGAGAATGTACTGTAAGGATAGCCTCCATCTGTGTCGTTCAGAAAATCTGGTGATGGGTGGAAGCATCAAGATGGTCCATGTTGTGAAGCAGCCATTGAAATCAATCATATGCTCCACTGCATGTTGTGCCGCAGGGTGGTCTACCTTGTTTTTGAACACAGTTTGGTGGTGGCTATTCATTCTAGTGGACAGCTGGTATAGTGGCCATTCCTGCCAGCTGTCCATTAGGATGAATGGTTATAACAAGCTCTATTTAAGGATATGTACCCACGGCTGTGCTTGCCCTCACTTGTGTGTACACTAAGAGCATTATTCAGTAAACTGCTGCTTTTATTTAATGTCTTATGAACCACTGATAGAGCTCCCTATACTACTCTTGAGGAGTTATGTCCGAATATCTAAGCAAACCATTTGGTAACATGGTCATGATCAAAATTTAGTAATATAATAAGGTGAGTGTTACAAAATAAGGTTTAGTGGGAGAGGGTAAGTTAGAGGGAGAGGTGGCTAAGGGCTGGGAGGGAGGGTATCAACTATACAAGACAGGAATGTGGCATAGTGATTGTGCCCTGACACAGGAATGGTTAATTGCTTATGGCACACCATGGCATGGTGTAGCAGACTGGAAGGTGTGATAAAGCAGAGGGATACAAGGAAAGGGGGGGTAAGACTGCTGAGAGCAGAGATGTACGTACAGTGGGGACTATAAAGGCGAGGAGATACAAATCAACACGTGTAACTGTCCTTCACAACACACAATATTAGATTACCAATGGAAATTCTCCACAGAGGTGCACAGTTCATATCAGCAGACAAACATTTTTTCCTGGAAGCAGTCTTTGCAATCCCATCAGAATCTTTCAAAAATTTCTACCGCTCCTTGTATGGAGGTGATGCAAATGAATAATAAAATCTTTATCACATATTGCAATCTCATAACAAAAATGGATTATGCTGCTCAAAAATCAAATGTTCAAATGTTTGTAGAGCTTATGGGACGTAACTACAAGGTCATCAGTCCCTAAACTTACGAACTACTTATGAACTAGCTTATACTAAAGACGGCCCAAACATCCATGCCCGAGGGGGGATTTGAACCCCTGACAGGGAACAGCCTCACGCATTTGTAGCATAGTGCCTCAATGTGCTCGGCCACTCTGCCACAGCGATTATGCTGCCACTCAGATTGATGATTCTAGGTTGTTCGGCGTAATGGGTACTTACGGTAGATGCTGTCATTCATTGTGATCCACAAAAAGTAATGACAGAGGACAAGCAATGCAGCATCAGCCAATCTAGGGTTTATACAACACATAATATTACTGTTTTATTAGAGTTCACATAAAATTTACCTGAATTAAATTTTTCAAATACATTGTCTTGTGACCTAGCGGATCTGTAGAAAAGCCATCAGCGAAAGAGAGGAGACCATGAGGAAAATTGTGCTGCGATAGCCACGAGACCACTTTCTGCTGCTGCATGTCTGGTCTTCCTGTTATATACACTATCAAATAACCCAGTTCTTGCCAGTGCCTGCCAATCAGAAATAAAAATGGATTATAGCACCATTAAAAGAGAAACATAAATTCTTTTGTTAATAGTAAAATACTATTAAATTGCTGTAAACGAACAAGTCAGTTTAAAATAAATTAAAATTTTAGTGCTACAGTTAACTCTGAAGATAACCAATTTTCAATATTTATGGTAGCTACATAGCTACTTAGGTAATAGTCTTTAACACAATCAGTAAATTTACCTTATTCATCATACCACACTGGCAACCATGATAGTACTATGAATTATTAAGTAATTATTTGTTTCCGTATATTAGACCCACCATTCCTTAAATCACATCATAACAAGTTTATGAGTTTTCAATTCTTTTTTGGCAGCATAAGAATTATATCTTACACAGCAAAAATAGTTACTTTGTAAGAATTAAAATTAAATTACAATAAAGCATGTTTATTTAAATGTTAATGGTGATGCTTAGTTTTAACTATCTTTACATGCTAATAATTACTTCATACACATGGAGAAACATATGGAACTTTCAGTTTACACTCCGTTCATCAGTTTACTAAGCTAAATTCATGTACTACCAACTCTATAACTTAAACACATTAATAAATATTTATGAATCATATACACAATAACATTGTTACATACATTATAGGGTTGGACTAACTGATATAAACCAAATATGGTATCCCACATCCAAAATAACGCATATGGAATAAATTAGAAATAATGACCATGGTCTTTTTCTTTTTTAACCCAAGCAGAAACTGTTTCAATTTCTACAAATGAGACAAAGGAAAATAACGGCTGCTTAAATTATTTCCAGTTCAGAGAATGTGATTTTCAAGCCATGAAATACATGTTATTTCATGATCAGGGGGGGGGGGAATCAGCAATATTTCCAACTATTTGAACAAACACTTAATAATCTTAGTAAGAAAAAAAAATCCCGTTTTTAATTATGCATGTATTGCTGGAGAAATATGATAACTTTAATTCAATCTGTATACATTACCATTCACCTTTTCTTGCAATAGAACTAAAAAATCCACTGATATTAAATCCAGAATGTCGGTTGTATTTTACTGTAGGGAAAAAGACAGTCTGGCGCTCTAAAAGAGTGCACTGTGGAAAGCATTACTGAAAACAGAGTTTTGGGGAACTGTACATGTTTTCACTGGCTGTTTCTACATTATTTGTTTTTATAGATCATGGAACATGCAGTTTCTCCCACGCTGTCTGCACTGACATAATCATCTTGAAATGAACTACAACAGTTCTACCTGTTTCACTGTAGTGCTTAGCAGACACTAAGTGCAGAGATTATGCAATGAATTATTCATTGCATAATCTCTGCACTTAGTGTTGCTTCTCCTAATAGCATGTACATTCATTAAGCAACAATACTAAAATAGACCAGAAGAAGGGCACTCAAGCGCCCGAAACCGGTCGTCTAAAATAAATAATCAGAAGCAACTGGTTGCTGAATTTTATTAATTTATAACCTGAACAGTTGCTGAAATGGATAAATTACTTCTTCCTAATGTTTTAAATATTGTGGAGTCGTTCAAGGTTTCCCGTGCTGCTGGGGATCAGATTGATGCATGTGGGACGTAGCTGCTATTTCTCTCAATATTGGTCATCCAGCTGTTTCCGATACTGCTGAGATTGCTGCAGTGTGGGAACGACCAACTTGTTGTGCTCGCAGCCATCAATAGGTGCATGATACACAACACCAACAGCCTCCACAGCATGAACAGCCCTGTGCACCAAATATCTTCCTTCTTGCCCGTTTTGTTTTGGGGATCACGACCAGGTGGCCTGCTCTAAGCATTGGGTTGTTTCAAACAGTTGTCTTAAAAAGGGCCACACAGCCTGTGTGCTATTCGCAATCCATTTCCGCTGGCATGGATATGGACATTAATTTTGTGGGTAGTTTGCAGGCTTACCCTACTAAGTTGTTTGTTGAGGTTCAGTTGTTTGACATTCGTAACCTTGCATGTGGACATGAGGGCCTTGCTCCTGTGATTCAAAGTGTGGCATCCGGAGGTGATGGTTGTATGACTGTGTTGTGTGCCTGTGTCACTGCGTGAGTGTTCTGTTTTCTGAAGAAGGCCGATAGCTGAAAGTGTTGTATGTGTGTGTCTTTTGTATGTGCCTGTCGCAGCTTATCGCCACATCTTTGTGGCGAGTTGTAAACTGTCCTTATTACTATATTATTAATTCCAACCTGGACTTTCCATTATTATATCTCTTAGACTGTTCACAGATGATGCTGTTGTTTATCAGTTACTGATGTCAACAGACGATCCAAAGCAACTGCAAAGCGATTTAGACAACATTTCTACATGGTGTGAAAATTGGCAACTAACACTAAATAATGAAAATTGTGAAATAATATACATGACCACTAAAAGAAATCCGCTGAACTACAATTACACGATAAATCAGTCAAATCTTAAGGTCTTGAATTCTACCAAGTACCAAGGAGTTACAATTACAAACAACTTAGACTGGAGAGAACACATAGAAAACATCGTGGGGAAGGTCAACCAAAGGTTATGTTTCATTGGCAGAATGCTTCGAAGATGCAACAGCTCCACCAAATAGACTGCCTACATCACAGTTGTGCATCCTCTCCTGGAGTACTGGTGCCCAGTTTGGAACCCTCACCAGGTAGGACTGATGGAGGACATTGAGAAGGTTCAGAGAAGAGCAGTTCGTTTTATTACATTACAGGGGGGAAAGCGTCAGAGAAATGTTGCACAATTTGAGGTGGAAATCATTAAAAGAACGACGTTATTCATTGCAGTGAGATCTATTTGCAAAATTTCAATCACCGACTTTTACTTCTGAATGTGAAAGGTTTTGCTAGCACCCACCTACATAGGGAGACATGACCATCCCAAAAAGATAAGAGAAATCAGATCAAAAACAGAGCAATTTAGGTGTTCTTTCTTACCACGTGCTATTAGAGAATGGAACGGTAGAGAAAGGTTATGAAAGAAGTTAATGAACTCTCTGCCAAGCACTTATATTCTTTTTGTGTACTTGTCTTAAAGTCCTCCCTTGCTATCAAGTTCTGAAATGGCATATCAGCACCTCATATGAGACTTCATAATATGAATTCAAAGACAACTTCTTAGACTGCTAGTTTCAACAAATTATTCATAGAATTAATTGAAGTGAACTAAAATAAACGACTCTTGCCAGCCAACAGGCTGAGTCCACAAGAAACACTAGTTTGTAGGGAATCAAACATTAGAAACAGGAATACTATCAAAATACATTACTAATGGTAGTAAATACCTTCAGTATTAGATTACTGCAACCTGTATATTTTAATACTATGTGCTATTCATCTTGTAAATTGTTTTGAGCATAAAACGTGCAATGAATGTTTGATCTCCCATTTCTCACCTAATGCCTTAACTGTGGTTTCTGTTTGGGATTACAGTATCATTATTTCCAATTGTCAGTTTCCTACACAATTAGTAGTAACTCTGCCAAAAAAAGAGAGAAAAATCATTAAATATAAATCCCATTACTACTATAAAACATCTGCTATTAACATCCAAAGAAAATTGACACTGAAACAAAGTAAGTTTAGAACTCTGCCTCATCTGTGTTTTCTGCCTCCCAAGATTACCTCCCCCCTTCCTTGTTTCTTAAAACTTTCACATATACACAACATAATAAATGCAGTGTGTATAGTGAACACAGAAAACTTGCAAGTTAATAAACATGCTTGCTCTTACTTAAATTTATTATTCAATACTTTCTTCATATAACTAAGAAGTAAAACTAACCAAGTGCCACTCACCAATTCCAAATTGCAACAATTTCTTATAGTTCTCACTAAATGAAAAATGCAACCTTGTCAATTTATAAACTCTTATCATCTTGAAGGTCACAAAATTTTCTTACGCCAGTTTTTAAATAGTCATAGCTAAGTTAAAATTCATTAGTCTGTTGAGAGTTTTAGTTGGAGTAAGGACCATCCCATTAATTACAATGTCATTATTCACATTCTTAAGTTCAATGGCTCACTTATCACTGCGGTGAACTAATCAGTGACTATCTTCATATTAGACAATACTGTTTGTTAGCAGCAGCATTGAATATGACACTGATAATTACTGTGCACTAGCTAAATTATTCTGATACAACTAATTGTTCTAAATCTCATAAGGAAAGTACATGGGCTCGAACAAACATATCTGTATGAACGTTTGGTTACAGGATCTCTACCATCCACCTCAATGTGCTCTAACCTTCTTCCCAAAAGACTGTTGGTATTCACTGCCACCGCTTCAATCGCCTCTTCCCGCACTTACCATAGCATTACCACTTGCAATGAGTTGTTCGTCATTATCATCCCTATTACCATTATTATGAGTTTGTAACAACAGTATCTAACTTATGCTTATATTTCTGTATCATAACAGATCGAGAAAGCATGCAAATGATTTATTTTCTACACTAATACCATCTTCACGAAGGAGGGTTCTTCATAACTTCATCTCAACTAATCGCAATAAATTAGCAGGATTGATTAGCAATTGCTGCCCCCACCTGACGCTTCACCACACAAATAACATCACAAAACACAACTTCGGAGGCGCACTGCACCATCCCTACTGGCGAACCGACAGGTCAAAGTGCAATGCGGCATGGCACAGGCAGAGGCCTCTAACGGACCACTGCAGAATTTTGCAGATGTGGGAGTATCACTAGTGCAATAAGGGATCTTTACATTATCTCTCATACGATTTTGGTGTATGTGTGTTTGTTTGAGCCCAAGTACTTTCCTTGTCAGTGATTAAGGGAATTATTTTGCGAGTGTCTTAATCTGTTATCTTATGTGAATTGATGTTTTGTGCTGAAATCAAGATTACTGTAGTAGAAATATCCATACCACTGCAAAACAAGGATAATTAAGGTACTGTATTTAATCTAGGCTGCACCCAAAACATTAGACCTGAATTTCGAAGAGGGTGGGGGAATTACTCAAATCTAAGCTGCACCCCAAAAAACACTCAAAATTCAAATTCAAGAGGGGGAAGAAGTTGGAGGCCACACTCCAAAATTTGAACAAAGTTGATTCATTGTAACATGAGATAAAAATTAAGTAGAATGGGTGAAGATACAGCTACAGTAGTTGGGTTTAAGTCATAACCTTAGAAGTCAAGCTAAAGCAAGGTTATTTTTGTGAAAATACTTTTTAAGTAACAGCAGTTATAGTTGGTAATGGTGCGATGAATTATGGAAAGCATGTTGGCTAATCATGTGCCGTTTGCAAACAGCCATTTAGTTTTTCCGAATGTAAACAAATCTGCGTTTTTGTCTTACTTTCGAAATGCAATTATTTCCAACCTAACCATGAACTTGAAATATTTGTAGAAACATATGCATATATTCCTGAAAAGCAAGTGCATGAATTTGTTAGCTGTCTTATGCTCTGAAGGAGGCAGGAGACAGATACGGCATTTTAAAGAAAAATGCAAGTAAGTATGAGATTTTGATTATACAAGAAGAAAACTTTGCTTTGGCAAAATGCTCCACCAAGCAATCTTAATGTCTAATAAAATATGTTTCAAATGATTAGTGTTTTGTAATTAAATCACAGAGCTGGATCAGACACAAGGAATTATGAGAGTCGCTAATACTCACTGTCAGAAGTACCAAACGAAACAATCTCTTCAATTTCGACTATAAATTCATTCTATCTTTTATCACCCCTCATTGGTTATATGAAATCATAGAAACACCTGCAAATATTTCCAAGTTGCAGAACTGTGTATTTTAAAGCTGTGTTACTAGGTTCCGCCATAGCCGCATATTCGAAAATCATGACATATTTGCAGGCAAAGAAAATTCTAAAGCCTTGTACATTGTTGATTTGGTGTAAAGAATTTTTATCTTATTAATTTGCAATTAAATGTTCAGGCAGCACAATGTAGGTGCAAAAAGTGTATGAACAGTAAACAAATAATGGTTCCACTTGGGTTACTTTCTGTAATGCGTCACAAATATACCGTGACTTTTAAATTCTCAGTACAACACAGATGCCACACACATTCTGCATGGGTGTTAAGAATATTGTACACAGTTAACTAACTTTCAAGGAATATATGTTTTAACATACATTACTTCAGCAATGTTACTGTGTTTACAGTATACATTAAATAATGAACAGTTCATTCAATACTTGGGGGGGGGGGGGGGATAGGAACACTCTCTCTCTCTCTCTCTCTCTCTCTCTCTCTATCTCTCTCTCTCTCTCTCTCATGCATAAATTGGCAATAGTACATTGAATAACAATATTAAATAATAACTAAGTTCTTACATACCTGACAACATCTACAGCACCTGCTCTAACTTTTGGATCACGACCAGTCACTGACATACTTGCAGTGAAAGAACCATCTATGCTGAAGACGACAAACTCTGTTTTAGGGGGAACAACAGCCATATAAAAGTCCACTGATGTGTGATCACCTCTGAAATTGATACAAGCATCTGTCAAATAGCGCAGCATTAATGCAAAAGTGATACAATAACAACTATGACTAACATATTCACTGACACAACAACACCATAATGAATGTTTCACTATGTAGTAGAATGATGGACTGGAATTATAATGCTGAAACCTCCCTAGGCACCAATTCTGAAGTGGTAGGAAGTTTTTTTTCCCAGTTACTTTATCCAGAATCTCAATCTAGCTTGTGTTTGTTGCACATTACTTGAGTCAAATTTAAAATTCCAAGGAGAATACAGAAAATATCATTCATTGTGTGCTTAAAATCAGGCATTGTACTAACTTCTTTCTCAACCTTTTCTTTTAAATTCTCTTTTTAAATCAATTACAGGAAGCAGCAGCTTTTTCTGTCTCTCCTCCCCCCCCCTCTCTCTTTCTTTTCATGACAGATATAATTTGTCGGCATCATATCTTATTACTTAGAAGATTTAAAAAAAAAAAATAAATAAATAAATAAATAAATAAAATAAAAAAATGAAATTAAAAAAAAACCAGTTCACATGGTTTCAGATATAATTATGACGTAACAGTAGTATCTTCTGAAAGTTTGTAAAAGAAAAGAATATAATATAATATTATATTATATTATAATAATTATTTTTATTATTATTAAGCACAACAAAGTTTTGTAAAAATTGATATTATCCCAGAAACATGCACAATCAGGCTGTTATTGCAAAATTATTACTGCCTGGACCACAAGCCATTGCCAGTTTCTGTTATGAACCAGTTCCAGTTGCTGTACCTATCTTCAGATCTAAAGAAGCTGATTATGTTTCATTTTGACACATGACATCTTTGGTTCAAACCCTCACACATTACTTTTCTAATTAACTTTATCAGATGTGAAGATACTTATAGTAACTTAAGTTAGTCACTAACTGCTAGCATATCATCAAGACTGTTACACAACTTTTAACAAAAAAGAAACACCCTCTCTCTCTCTCTGCAACAGGAAGTAGTAAATGTAACACACAATGTGTGTTGGGATATTATGCCTTTAAAATAAAAGATGATGCAAAGTAGTGAAATAGAGTGCATTTATTTAACTGTTAAGAATACAATACAGCATTGACATCCAGTGTATATTTTTGACAAAACTTTCTAATTAAGAGGAAGAAAACAAATAAAACATCAAATAAAATAGTTGAACCAGACGACTTGCAACAAGAGGCCAACTCCTAAGAGTTATTATAAGAGAAATAGTTACCTAATAAGGAGGCAGAATGAGTACTTCAGCAAAAAAAAAAAAAAAAAAATACAACCCACATAATTCTATCATATTACTAGGCGACTTTGTATTTATATTAAATTTCTTTGCTGAGAGTAATGTCTGAATAGAATTAGAGCAATTGATGCGCTCTTAAAGTTTGGTGCAATTAGTAGAATCCCCTCAAGGGTAACTGACCATTTTAGTACTTCAATTGATCATGTCTTTGTTGATAAGACTTGGTCCAGCAGCTTGGCAATCAGTCAAGCAAGTCTGCAGGAAGGAAGCGATGCAGTGTATTCGAAAATTTGATAAATTACACAAAGAAAAGCAAGGTTACTGGGCTCACTGATATGTGAGCTCAGGGAGTCTCTCGTCAGTTACCACCTGAAGATGGCCAGAATACTCTGTGCTGAAATATCATGCCAGCAAATTACAGACATCTTGCAGTGTTCCAGAAATTTAACAAAGTATTCAGTAGGTCAGGGAAGTTTCAAATTTTGGAAGTCTTAAATGGGCTGTCAGACCATGATTCTATATTTGTCACTACACACCAATTTGATAGTAGATAAAACCAAAACTCTCTGTAAACTGTGATAGCAATCAATGCAGAAAGAATGGTTTGCTCAGTATTAAACATGTATAACACACCTAAGATCTGTACATGCAGCTAGTAAAATCTTGTTGTAGCCACTTATTTATCTCTTGAGTAGAAATTAACAATAAAATGATGTCCAGCTATGCTGGGCCAGACTTTTTTGAACTCATACGCCACCAAGGCAGTCAGACGTCTTCTGTATTTCTTGTATTAAACATTAGAGTGGAAATAGAAATTAAATAATTTGTCTGGAAATTCTTCAGTTTGTTTTATTGCCTGTTATTACAAAGCATGTACTTCATGTAAGACAAAAAGAGAATTGTATATGACAGCTGGACTGACTAATAATGCTGTAAGGAGGAGACAATATAAGGTGTATTCTAAGAAACTGAGGAAGCTGATAAAGAAATCCTAAAGTATCTACTTAAATCTAATAATAAAATGAAAACAATATAGATATAATTGAAAGTGAGAGGGGGAAAAAGTTCAACATCCAAAGACATGATTAGTTTAGAAAATGGGTGTAATTCAGTGGTAAGGTAAAGTGTCAACAATCTGCAGATTGGTTTGAACACCATAGTGTTTTACCAGCCATGGTCCAGATTGGATGTGATATGCCGTTGCCTTCCTCTAACATTCAAAGTGACTTATCTAGCCAGTTGTAGGGGGACTTACAGTTAAACTTGCATTCCGAAACAAAGTGCTACTCAATATTTTTCGCATCAGCAACATTGCCGGAGGTGAATGAAGTGGAAAGTGACAGATGGAAATCCTAGGACATGGTGGGGATTGAACCTGCCACCTTTGGATTAATAGTCTGTCATTCTACCACTGTGCTACCAGCCACACTAATTCAGTGGATGACCCTGAAAGGATGGATAATATTTCAACTATCATTGTTTTAAAAACACAAATCAACTGGGCTGTCAAGGTTCCATCAAGAAAGCTACAGAATTTGTGATTAACACCTGAACAAACAAAACAGAGCAGATTACTCTCAGTCTGATCTAAGGTACCTGAGAAATTTATATACAGCAGAATGTATGAGTATCTTAGTAAATATAACACTCTCAGCAATAGCCAGTTCAGTTTTTGGAATGGAGTATCAACTGAAACTGCAAAAAATGTATTTTCTGAAATTGCTTTTTAGTCCATAAATGATAATATGGTGGTGATTTATCTTCAGACTGTCCTATGCCACTGAAGTGTCTTAAGGCTCAGTGCTGCATCCATCCTTTTTTCTATTATTTAAAAGATTATCAATACTCACTGTAAAGACAACTGCTGAGCTGCAGACAAGCATGTAAAATAGACAATCACATTCACATAATTTAAAGTTTTGGTTATGACCTGCATCAGAGAAAGATACTCATACATTCAATCAATCACTCACACAAGCACAATTTAAACACGTAAGACGACCAGTGCTCGAGTGCCCAGAACATCTTTCTTACACGACTATCAGTGGTACTGAGCTGAATTGAGTACTGACCAGCCACTATCTCTTTTGGACAAGTTAATAATTAAGTTGTGAGAATAGGATTGTCTATTCTAATGCCTGTCTGTGGCTCATTGATAGTCTATAAAATAATACTGTCAGGTATTGGATAGGGTAGTTTTCTGTTAAGAATGAAGTAAAAAGATCTTTCCAATGGGTTCTTACTTTGAAAAGTATATTAAAAGCATAATCAACAAGACAAAAGTCCATTAACCTTAAAAAGGAAAAAAAAAGGGTTGAAACAAATCTGTTAACAATAAATATGGCAGTTAAAATTATTACTATAAGCATTTACAATTGTTATTATTTCTATAACAATAAGATTAGAGAGTATGAACAAATTAAACAAACCTAACGACCATTTTTACAGGATACATTCCATATCCAAGTGCTTTGTCATCGGGAATGGTGTATGTCACCCGTCCAGTCTTGTCAGTAACTTCTGTAGCTATCAATGTCCATTCACCGGCTCGCGCGTCTTTCATTATATGGATGTCCACCTTTTCACCTTAAAAAGGATTGCTTCTATCAATAATAATTGTAAAACAAAACTGTAAACTAGTAAACAGACCTATAGACAAACAGATGATGATGTGAAACTGCAATTAAGTATTAGAAATGAGATGAGAAATATCACCTTAATTGTATTAGACAAACATCACACTGTGTGAATAAAAAACAAAGTGACTGAATGACTAATGACGACATATTTATATAAGAACTAGTAATTAGATATTTTAAAATCACGGAACTAGTACTGCTAATTTATCACATTTATATGAACACCAAATAATAATAATGCTTATGTCATGATAATTTGAAAGACCACCAACAAATTGGCAGAACATATGAACGGCCTCAGATGGACTTTTTGCCTGGGTTACACAACACTACAGGTGCCATCTGGTTACTACCACCCAATACCAGTCCCTCAGAGCTGCAGAGATGGGAACTTGCCCTCCAACATACCCTTTCCTCCTGTCATCATGGTCTAAACTACGCTAACTTATTCCCACTCTCCTCCTCCATGCTCAGCTCATTTATTCACTACTCATTTCTCACTCCCTTCCCTGTTTCCTCTGGTAAATTGTGTGTGTGTGTGTGTGTGTGTGTGTGTGTGTGTGTGTGTATGTTTTTCTCTAAATCTCTCTCTCTTAAAATCCGTTTACCTAACCCCTCCCCCTCCACCAACTCCCACTCAACTTTATTCGGTTCCCTTCTCTTTAATGATTCATCTATCCCCTTTGGTTTTATATACACTCTTTGGTCTGCTATTGGCTTGGCTGAGTACTTGACATAAAGTATCTCTGCCTTCCACAAATCATCATCTCCTTGTGGCTTTGGTCGTGAATAACCTTTCCCTTCTGTTCCCTTCCTCTTCCCTTCTCTCATACCTGACCAATGAAAATATTTTCAAAATCTTGTCATATTTTTCATTTCCATTTTCGTATTTTTGTGTGACTGTTGGCGGTACAGACCTAAAGTACTGGCCAGTCAATCTATCTCTTTTCAAGATCTTTTAGCATCTCAGTGGAGAATTTCCATCAGTAATCAAATAATTTGAAAAATAGTATGTTAATTGAGACATTAATGACCAAATCAGGAAAATAAACAAACAAGTTTCATATCATTTCATTGCATTACGTAATTATTACAGGAGGAATCTTTGGAATTAAAAAAAATGTATAAATAGTCTCATAGAAAATAAGTGATATTGGCATAAAATATTCAACAATAAATTAAAGGGCTTAGTCAATATATGAAGCTGCATATGCCAAAATAATGTACACAATCAAAAAGTTCCAAATTCCTGTTGGTTTATTTCTAGAAGTCATCACATTAGCTAGAAGATATCAAACTAATTATTCTGTAGTTGGTGAATTGCAGTCCAGTACAAGATGTTGCTATAGGAGAGAACCTTACTAGGAGAGCATACTCTGGTTACTATGGACAAAAACTTGGAGGAAGTGAAAAATAAAACAAAAATAATGCTGGAAATACCCAGCAGATGCTTCCAAAATAATGAACTCCTCATAGACTGAAACTATATATTTCTTTCTACACAAATTACAGGAAAAGATAAATGAGACAGATTCAGTCAGACTTCATGGACTCCACCTAGACATCAAACTGACATGGAACAGTCACACGGAACAGTTATGTACCAAACTATCTAGAGTAGTCATCTAGGCATGATTTCATCAAAATAGAATCACGAAGTGTTTTCATAGATCATCGTGTCTGTCTGTTCATCTATTAGAAACCGCTTCTCCAAAACTACTTCACGAATTGGCATAGGGTTTCCACAGGTAACTTCAGCATGCCTTGGGACAACAGACAGACTTAGTTTAATAAAAATGGGATCATGGAAATAAGATCCTCACAATTTAACATTTTTCATCAACAACCGTCAAATGTCTATCTTTCTCTTTCATCTCCAAAACAAATAGACGAATTTTTCAAGGGTTTTCACAGGAAATGTGAGAGTATCTTGTGGTTACAGAAACGCTTCATTTCACAAAATCGGATCAGAAAAAAGAAGCAGTCACAATTTAAACATATCTCTGAAAGCAATCGCATGTGTGTATTTGTAGAGAGTCATCTCCAAAACTATTAAATGAACATTGATGGGGGTATCACAGAGAAACAGCGAATATACTGGGCAACATATAGGCTTTATTTTGTCAAAATCAGATCAGGAAAGTAAAAGGTATCATAATTTGAAGTTTTAGGTGTATTTCATGCTTGGAAGGAATGGCGTAATGCATCAAAGAACTAATAGATAGCGCTGCGGGTGTTCGTGTGAAGTTTGGGACAGCGATCGGATTATTACACTTTGAAAATACTACTTACTATTTGACTTTTCAAATTTACCATAATTCTGAAAATAGTTTTCTTCATTGCTATGTTCTACGAAATATGATTCAATGCAATGAATATAAAACTGATAAAATCCTCATCGTGTTTAATCCATATATTTACATACCGGTACTGATATCACAGTATATGTACAACTGCTATGAAAGTTTAAGTCCCATGCTTGGAGTGACAATAGCGTATCTAACAGAAAGAGAGCCAACCGAAAGAATAATAATGGTTTTCAGTTATGTTTCTACTTCATTAAGGAAATACTTATTACTTATTATATTTCAGCTTTCCATGCCTCAGCCCATTGTCCAGAGATATGAATGATCATGAAATAAATGTTTTAAATGGTGAATATAACTGATGTATGATGTAGGCTATATAATATTCATGAAAATATGACTATTTCTAACACTTTTAGCAAACATATTAAAAAAACGGACATTTTCATACGGTTTTCACAGGAAATTTGAGCTAAGATTGGAGCAACATATAGGCATGATTTCATAAAAATCAGATCATGGAAAAAAGATACATCACAATTTTCAGTAACTGTCTGTTCATCTATTAGAAATCTTATCTCCTAAACTACTTCATGGATTTGCACTGAGCAACTTCGTTTCATACAATGGAATCAGGGAAATTGTTTTAGATGTAGGTTATGCTTGAAGTATGGATTGCGTAGTACAGCAAACAAGCGATAGAGGTGCTGTAGTGCACCAAAGAACTAATAAACACCGCTGCTGCATAATAAGTATGGGATAGTACAACATGGAAGTGAATGACAGACTTAAGCAATCTTATGTCTATGAATACCAACAAACATTGATCATAGTGTTACTGATTTCGCTTTGTGTATTAAATACTTAATGACATTTCTTTGCTTATTTTGGCATGTTACACTTTTGTATCAAAGACTTTATGAAGATACACCGTTTTGGACAATGACATTTGACATCTTAGCTAGGAAAACTGAGTTTAATGACAGCGATCCAACAAGGATTCTATTTTTATTGACTGAGGTCCGGAACCTTAAAAAGCCATGATACACACAGGCCCTCCAACAATAACCATTGCAAAGCATGGGCATATAAGCTAGTATGAGTAATAAATGTATGTATGTAGTAATGTCATGTATATATCATTACAGAATTTTAATATGAGTAGTGAATGAATGTATCTATGTATGCATGTAGTAAATGTCATCCAACTGTATTACTGTAAAAATTAATTAAGGAATTTGAATATGTACAATAGTATTAATACTGCAAAATTAGGTTAAGGAAAAAATGAAGCTCTGAAATCTGTAAAAATATCCAAAACTTTTTTGTAATATAGAGTGTAAAACTGTCTATTTCAACATATGTTGGCCAACGACAAATAATAAAATAAAATAAAATGATGTGTGATTGTTATTCACCAAGAGATTGTCTGCAAATTTAAGAATTGCATTTTACAGAAGTCTGTGTTAAACTGCATACAAGAAAATCATAGTCACAGTGTACATTTTTCTAGTAACGTCACCTTATCATATGTGGAACAATCCACAAAGATTGTCAAGTAATCATCAGTGGCATGTTTTACAGCCTAGGTTGCACGAACAAAATTGTGCACATTGTCAATAATAAGTGGTTGAACTTTTTGGAAAGTTCAATCCTGTACTGTCCTCTGTTGGCTAATAGGTGAAAATGGAACAGAACAAACACATCCATGTAGTACCATTACAAACCAAAGTTAAAGCCTTTATGAAATGCAAGCATTTGTCTTATCTATTAGTGAATGTTTTTATACACGTAAAGGAATCATATTGCAATTCCAGCCAAATAGTAATCCTTAATACAGCACTGTACTGCGAAGCTCTGCTGGAACTACAAAGACCATGAATTGTGTATGACTTTTTAACTCATTACAGAACGCTCCATTCTTCTGGATGACAATGCTCACCTTCACATACTAAAACAAATGCACATATTATTGCTAACAGCTCAGTGGGAATGCCTAAAACAAGCACAGTACAGTTTAGACTTAGCATCCTTGGATTTTTCATCTGTTTTAGACACTTAAAAATCATTAGGGAGAACAGCACATTGAATGCAATGAGATTATAGCTGAAATAATCACAGTTGATGCCAGATGAAACCACTATGGAGGGGGGACAGATGCTTTATCCAACTGGAGATACAATGGCAGGCACAACAGGCATGCATGGTGGACTGCTGAAATTGTACACTTGATGAGCCTAACAATCCTTGTCAGGTTGGATTCAACATTAGTATCAGTTAGTTCTAATAATTTTTACATTACTTCATTCACACCCACAAAACTGCTAGTAATACTAGTGGTGTCTATTAATTACAGCATTTTTTCCCCTAGATAGTGAACTGTGTGTTTCTTAACTTTCCATGTGTCTATTTTTGTCAATACCTCACCTCTTTCTCACTAAAGAAAATGGAAAGGTATCCTAGTCCCATAGTTTTCTGTAGTACATAGTGATCTCTATTCTGAGAACAAATGAAATGGGTTGGTAGTTATATGCTGTTACTCCACCTGCTCTCATGATGTGGCTGAACTACACCACATTACAGGTCGACTGGAAAACTGCCACTATTAAGAGTTTCATTATATAACCAACTTATTGTATTATGTGACTAGAATTTTTTGTTTTACTGCTGATTTTATCATAACCACAATAATTTTATGGGGTAGTAGATAACATTAAGAACATCCTTTGCAGATTTAAAATCTAGGTTAATTTTATCAAACTTTATTTGAAATGTTTTTCTTGGAAATGGAAGGCTTTGCTCCAAGCATCACCTTAAACAAGATTTACCTGCTGTTGATAGATCATTATACAAAATGAGTGATATTTTTGGGATTCTGGAAGACAGTAACTTTCTATCAATTGCCCCTTTCATTCAATTTCTTTCCTATCTCATTTTTTATTATGTTCCAAGAGATTCTGCTATGTTCTAAAGACTTTGTTACGAATTCTATGCCAAATATTTTTAATGTGAAATATGAGAAGCCATTATAATGATGGAGCAATCTCACATTAAAAAATTGTGGTATTCTTAGCAAATATATCAGACATTGCTAACGCACTGCCCCCATCTTTCCCTTCCACATATCTAAACAACAAACCTGATACCTCTCTCTGAACCAAAGAGTACCATAAAAAAACCTCTTCCTGGCTCATATCTCTTTCCCTTACATGCATCACAACTTTAACTCTGTCCCACCTTAGTCCAGCAGCCAAATGAAATGTCCAAAGTTATCTTCTCCTTTTGTGTGCCCTATTGACAATTCAAATGTTATGTTATTTGGTGAGAATGGACACCACATATTATCCTTGTAATACACTTCTATTCCTCACTTTTCTCTGTATGAAAATGTGCCATTGAAGAAGGTGTGGTAAGACATTTAAGTCACTCTTCTCATGGTCAGTGAAATGAAAGGATTTTGTCCATTCCACTAAGAATACAACTTCCTCCGAATTAAGAATACTGTTATATGTAACAGAATTACACTGATATTCTGCACTGTGGTACATATCTTAACTTTTATCTCACGGTTGATACCAAAATTGTACAACCCATCCCACTGCTGTACAAATAAGATGGATTGGAGGCACTGTCAGGATGGAAGACAAAGCGGTGAAGGCTTGGGGGTGCCCAAAAAATATACCAAACAGCCGCTAGGTGGGAGCAGACATTGTGAGACAATTTTCCCTACACACAGGCTAGGCCTGTGAAGTGCATCTGTTTTGTATGAAGGCTAGACTGGAAGAGAGCGTAGGAACTTATTATCGCATCTCAGAGTCCTTCAGCAGTAGCACACGTGATCTATCATGGGTGTCTGCTATTGGCTCACACGAAAGCATCGAAACATCAGTAGAGTCAGGATGGATTCAGAAGGGAGCCACGATTTTGGAATTGGCAGTCAATACTGGTTCTGTCTGACTCTGTCCTGCAAGGTGCACAGGCTTTTTCACGGCAGGTGTTGTGCTAGGAGAACTTTTGCAAAACTTTGCTGAAGCTTTGAAACACAATTTTTTAATTATTTCCCTAAACTATTTTAGACTGGATGGTCATCCTGTACACTATTGCCCCAGTGATTTATTTTAGTTTCACACTATTTTGTTAGGTTTAGTGTGACTGTAAAATAACTATACTGTGGATTATAATTTGATACTCCTTTCAATATTAGTATCATACATTTTGTAATTATGACATATGTCATGTCTGGTATCATATCACTTAAGCCTCTGTTACACACACTATAAAGCACTGTTCAAAGGATACAAGATTGGAACGAAAGTCTGGTTCTAGTCACAAAATACAAACACAGATAGCCATGATGGGAATCTGCACTTGCACACTAGGTGACAATATCACACAGAACTCCATGGGGACTGTCAGATTTCTTGTAAATTAAAATTTCTGAGAACTTAAGATTCCTATTTACAAAGCAACTGTTATTTTTTAATGATATTAAATAAGTAAATCTTGTTCTCTCATGCTATCATCAAATAATACTATGGTATTACTGTTCCCAATTGTTAACTCTTTCTTTTATCTTATGACACTTGTCTGCACAAGTATATACTAATCTAAACATATGGAAAATCCAATTGAAATGTCAATAATGGAAGATTGATAACAACTCACTGTAAAGAGGCTCGCTGAGCTGCTGATGGGTACGCAGGACACACAATCACATTCAGACAACTTAAATTTTTGGCCATGGCCTTCATCAGAAAAAGAAACATATACTGTGTGAATGGATGTGTTTCTATTCATGATGAAGGCCATGGTTGAATATTTAAGTTGTGTGAAAGTTGAGTTTCTGTTCTACATACTTGTTCAATGAGCTGCTGACATCTTTATGGTGTATAGTTATCGATCTCCCATTATTGACAAATAAACATATGTTTATACAAAATTTTACACACTGAGCTGTTGGCCTGCCAAAGTCTGTAACTCTAAGATTGCAGTAGGACGATGACAGACATTTCAGCCCTGAATGGGAATAAAGGAGGAAGGCAGGGCATATATTCCCTACTAGTGAAAGAATTGAGGCCTGGTGATTAGCTGGAATTTCACATCACGAGAATTGATGTGACCTGTCCTAACCACTTGCAGACAATTATAAATGAAGGACTTCACTTAATTAACAGTGCTGGAGGAAAAATTTAGCAGCAGTAAGTCCAGGTTTGGAGTATTAACAATACTTTGCAAATAGATTGCAACTCCTCAAAGATCATCACTGAGCCACATACAGGAATACAGAGGAGAGAATTATACTCTCACATCTACCTCTATATACATACTCCACAAGCCACAGTACAGTGCATGTCAAAGAGTACCTTTAACCACTACTAGTTATTTCCTTTCCTATTGCATTCCCAAATAGTACAAGGAAATATCGCTTGCTTATATGCCTACATATGAGCCCTGGTTTCTCTTAATGGTCTGTAAGCAAAAAGTAAGTTGGTAGCAGAAGTATCATTCTGCACTCTGCTTCAAATGATGGTCCTCTTAATTTTTTCAATAGTGTTACTGAGAAGGAACACTTATCTCTTCAAGAATTCCAATTTGATTTCCTGAACTGCTTACATAACACTTGTGTGTTGATCAAACATCCCACCTCTGAATTGTTTCTATGTGTTTCTTTAAAATGATTTAGGGGGATACCAAGCACTTGAGTAGTACTAAAGACTGGTCACACTAGTGCTCTATACCAGGTCACCTTTAAAAAATGAACCACATCTTCCCAAAACTTCCTTACATGCTCATTCCATTTTATTTTGCTCTGTAAAATTATGCCTAGGTATTTGTTGACACAATTGTGCTAAGAAGCACACTACTAATACTGTATTTGAACGTTGTGGGATTATTTTTTCTAATCATCTGCATTGCCTCACATTCTCCTAAATTTCAAGTTAGCTGCCATACATCACACTAATAGAGATTTTGTCTAGGTCATTCTGCATCCTCCTACTGTCAGTCATGGGAACACCTTCCTGTACACCACAGCATCATCAAACAAATGGACACAGATTTCTACTCCCTCTGTCTATCAGATCTTTTATATAGACAGAAAATTATAGTGTTCCTATCACACTTCCATGGAGCATTCCAAACGATTCTCTGGTCTCCGATGGATACACACCATGAAGGTCAATGTACTGGGTTCAATAACTTAAGTCTTCATGGCATTCACATATCTGGAAACCTATACCAAATACTAAGATCTTTGTTACTAGTCTGCAGTGGGGTAGCATGACAAACTCCTTTTAGAAATCAAGTATTATGCAATATGCCTGATGTTGTTCATCCATGGCTCACAAGATATCAAGCAAGTAAAGGGCAAGAAGAGTTGCACACAAGCAGTGTTTTCTAAATCTATGCTGACACAAGAAAAGAAGTTTTCTGTCTCTAGGAAATTTACTATTATTAGAACTAAGAATATGTTCAAGAATTCTGTATAATACTGATGTTAATGGTTTCAGTCTGTAGTTTTACGAGTCCTTTTATTTTGCCTTTCTTACAAATAGGATTTGTCTGTGCTTTCTTCCAGTCATTTGGGACTTTGTACTGGACCAATCATGATAAATGCTATCAAGGTAAGGAGCCAATACCTCAGAGTACTCTCTGCAAAACTGAATTTGTAATACCAAAGTGCGGTGAATGAAAATTTCTGTCCGGCTGGGATTCGAACCTGGGTCAACACGTCTGCCTAGTAAGCGTTTTATTACCAGACTCTCATCAACCATTGGTAGCTTTACCCTTCCTATCATACTGAACTGCAATCAAATCAATTGCAACACTACAAATATGAATAGAAATCACATGCATGTTTATTAGGAAATAAATGATTGTTGACAATCTTTTCATGTTACAGTAAGTTCTGAAGATGACAGACAGGTTTGCTCACCATACATCTGAATTAATGCTTAATGGTTGTTGATGTTCTTAGAATATGTGATAACAGTAAAAACCCATATGAAAGAAAGTCTGCTGGCAAAAAAATTATATTATATATATATATATATAGGGAAACTTTCCCGGTGTAATAAACAAAAATAATAAAAATGGAAAAGAGATGACTTACCTGAAGGACCGGCTCGTCGACAGAAACAAATAAAATAAATAAAATCACACACAAACACACATACAAGCTTTCGCAGCCTAGCTGCTTCGTCAGGCAGAAGGGAAGGAGAGGGAAAAGGAAATGATGAGGGTTTTAAGGGAGTGGATAAGGAGTCATTCCAATCCCGGGACAGGAAAGACTTACCTTGGGGAGAAAAAATGAGGGTAAACAAATACACACACACCCACACATTTACACAGACACAAGTACACTTAGGCAGACATACTGTAGAACTGACATGTCTGCCTAAGTGTACTTGTGTCTGTGTAAATGTGTGGGTGTGTGTGCATTTGTTTAACCTCCATTTTTCCCCCCAAGGTAAGTCTCTCCTGTCCCGGGATTGGAATGGCTCCTTACCCCCCTCCTTAAAACCCTCATCATTTCCTTTTCCCTCTCCTTCCCTTCTGCCTGATGAAGCAGCTAGGCTGCGAAAGCTAGCGTTTATGTGTGTGTGTGTGTCTGTGTGTTTATTTGTTGCTATCACTGCCTGTGCCGCATTGCCTGGTACGTGTACTTCATCTATTTTTTACGTGTGTGTGTGTGTGTGTATATATATATATATAGGCTGGTCAATAGGAACACTAAACACACAACATTCGAGCTTTCGCCACCAGTGGTGGCTTCTTCGGGAAAAAGAGGGAGGAAGGAGAGGAGAAAGGGAAGGATACGGGTTTTAAGGAAGTGGAAAAGGAGCCATTCCAATCCCAGGAGTGGAAGGACTTACATAAGGGGACAAAAAGGAAGGTAAACAAATACACACACACTCACACATATCCACATCCAAACACACTTAGGCAGACATTTGTAGAAACCAAAGAAGTTGGACAGAGATGCCACTTCAGGCAGAGGCTCTGTCCACAGAACCGAGGCAAAGATGTTAAAGATGGCGGGCGGGAATTGAATTTAGCGGAGGTTGAGACCAGGTGGGCAACGGGAAGAGAGAATGTGTTGAAGGGCAAGTTCCCATCTCCGGAGTTCTGAAAGATTGGTGTTGGTGGGAAGTATCCAGATAACCCGGACGGTGTAACATTGTGCCAAGATGTGCTGGCCGTGCACCAAGGCATGTTTAGCCACAGGGTGATCCTCATTACCAACAAACACTGTCTGCCTGTGACCGTTCATGCGAATGGACAGTTTGTTGCTGGTCATTCCCACATAGAACGCTTCACAGTGCAGGCATGTCAGTTGGTAAATCACGTGGGTGCTATCGGAAGTGGCTCTGCCCTTGATCGTGTACACCCTCCGGGTTACGGGACTGGAGTAAGTGGTGGTGGAAGGGTGCATAGGGCAGGTTTTACAACGGGGGCGGTTACAAGGGTAGGAGCCAGAGGGTAGGGAAGGTGGTTTGGGGATTTCATATGGATGGACTAGGAGGTTACGGAGGTTAGGTGGGCGGCGGAAAGACACTCTTGGTGGAGTGGGAAGGATGTCATGAAGGATGGATCTCATTTCGGGGCAGGATTTAAGGAAGTCGTATCCTTGCTGGAGAGCCACATTCAGAGTCCGCTCCAGTCCCGGAAAGTATCCGGTGACAAGAGGGGCACTTCTGGGGTTCTTCTGTGGAAGGTTCTGAATTTGGGGGGATGAGGAAGTGGCTCTGGAAATTTGTTTCTGTACCAGATCAGGAGGATAGCCGCGGGATGTGAAAGCTGATATTAGGTTGTTGGTGTACTGGTTCAGGGATTCGGGACTGGAGCAGACTCGTTTGCCACGAAGACCTAAGCTGTAGGGAAGGGAACGTTTGATGTGGAATGGATGGCAGCTGTCATAGTGTAGGTACTGTTGTTTGTTGGTTGGTTTGATGTGGACGGATGTGTGAAGTTGGCCGTTGGACAGATGGAGGTCGACATCAAGGAAAGTGGCATGGGATTTGGAATAGGACCAGGTGAATTTGATGGGACCAAAGGAGTTGAGGTTGAAGAGGAAATTCTGGAGTTCTTCTTCACTGTGAGTCCAAATCATAAAGATGTCATCAATGAATCTATACCAAACTTTGGGTTGACAGGCTTGGGTGTCCAGGAAGGCTTCCTCTAAGCGTCCCATAAATAAGTTGGCGTACGAGGGGGCCATCCTGGTTCCCATGGCTGTTCCCTTTAGTTGTTGGTATGTTTGTCCCTCAAAAGTGAAGAAGTTGTGGGTTAGGATGAAGCTGGCTAGGGTATTAAGGAAAGAGGTTTTAGGTAGGGAATTGGGTGGTCGGCGTGAAAGGAAATACTCCATCGCAGCAAGGCCCTGGGCATGTGGGATGTTTGTGTACAAGGAAGTGGCATCAATGGTTACAAGGATGGTATCTGGAGGTAACTGGCTAGGCAAGGATTTAAGGCGATCGAGGAAGTGGTTGGTATCTTTGATGAAGGATGGGAGACTGCACATGATGGGTTGAAGGTGTTGGTCTATGTAGGCAGAGATTCGTTCAGTAGGGGCTTGGTAACCGGCCACAATGGGGCGGCCGGGATGATTGGGTTTGTGGATCTTGGGGAGTAGGTAGAAGGTGGGGGTGCGGGGTGTCGGTGGGGTCATGAGGTTAATGGAGTTAGGTGAAAGGTTTTGTAGGGGGCCTAAGGTTTTGAGGATTCCTTGAAGCTCTGCCTGGACATCAGGGATAGGATTGTGTTGACAAACTTTGTAGGTAGTATTGTCTGAAAGCTGACGCAGTCCCTCAGCCACATACTCCCGCCGATCAAGTACCACGGTTGTGGATCCCTTGTCGGCTGGGAGAATGACGATGGAACGGTCAGCTTTCAGATCACGGATGGCTCGGGATTCAGCTGTAGTAATGTTGGGAGTAGGATTAAGGTTTTTTAGGAAAGACTGAGAGGCAAGGTTGGAAGTAAGGAATTCCTGGAAGGTTTGAAGAGGGTGATTTTGAGGAAGAGCGGGCGGGTCTAGCTGTGATGGAGGACGGAACTGTTCCAGGCAAGGTTCTATTTGAGTCATGTCTTGTGGAGTTGGATCATTAGGAGTAGGGTTAGTTTTCTTCGTGGCAAAGTGATATCTCCAGCAGAGGCTACGAGTATAGGATAGTAAATCTTTGACAAGGGCTGTTTGGTTGAATTTGGGAGTAGGGCTAAAGGTGAGGCCTTTGGATAGGACAGAGGTTTCAGTTTGGGAGAGCGGTTTAGAGGAGAGGTTAACTACTGAATTGGGATGTCGTGGTTCCGGATTGTGTGCAGTAGGATTTAAAGGTTTGGGGGGGAGTGGAGCTGGAAGTGGGAGATTGAGTAGATGGGAGAGACTGGGTTTCTGTGCAATAAGAGGAGCTTGAGGTTTACTGGAGTGGTTGTTGAGGGAGTGTGTGTTGAGGGAGAGTGTCTTGCCTTTCCGGAGGTGGGTGACAAGGAGTTGGGATAGTTTTTTGAGGTGGAGGGTGGCATGTTGTTCTAATTTCCGGTTGGCCTGTAGGAGGATGTTCTGAACTGTGGGTGTGGATGCGGAAGAGGAAAGGTTGAGGATTTTGATTAGGGATAGGAGTTGACAGGTGTGTTCATTGGCGGAGTTGATGTATAGGTTAAGGATTAGGCGGGTGAGGGCTGTGGATTGTTCTGTTTGGAATTGGTGTAGGGCTTGATGAAAGGATGGGTTACAGCCGGAGATGGGAACTTTTATTGTGAGGCCCTTGGGGGTTATGCCAAATGTTAGACATGCCTGAATAAACAAAATGTGGGACCGTAATCTGGCGAGGACGAAAGCATGCTTGCGGAGGGAATGTATGTAAAACTTGATGGGGTCCAGGTAGGGTAACATAATGTATGGAATGGAAAAGTGAGAACTATGCGTTGAATAAATGACTTCAAAGTATTTAGAAAGGAAAGAAAAATTTTTGAAGGTGGATAGATAGCGAAAGGATTCAGCAAAGAAAATAGAAATCTATAAAGTTGTTCAAGAGAATTGTTGAAGTTGAACCTGGTGGAAACTGAGGTCAACTACAGTTGGTTAACAACGTAATGCACAATAGTGTTGGCGTCCAAAACAAGTTACAGGGAGGAGAAAATCAAAGGAAAGCGTATTATAATGACTGATTAGTAGTGGCAGATTACGACTACGAGGTAGACAATAATCTGAGGAAGGAATAATAGGGTTAAAAACGTATGAAAGTTACTGAAAAATGAATGGGAATGTCAGAAGAATGAACGGAAATGTGGAAAAATGGGATTCGGCAATAATAATAAGCTGGCGAAGGAATAATAGGGTTAAAACGTTATTGAAAAATGAACGGAAATGTGAAAAAACGGGAATCGGAAATAATAATAATAATCTGACGAAGGAATAATGGGATTAAAACGGATAGAAAGTTATTGAAAAATGAACGGGAATGTCGGAAGAATGAACGGAAATGTGGAAAAACGGAAATCGGAAGTAATAGTAATAATAAGCTGACGAAAGAATAATTGGGTTAAAACGTATAGAAAGTTTAGAAAAATGATCGCGAATGTCGGAAGAATGAATGGAAATGTGGAAAAACGAGAATCGGAAATAATCGCGAAGTTTCTAGGAAAAGCCGAAAATGGTTATTATAGGTTATTGTAAAATGGAGTTGTGAAATAGTATTACCACAGTAAATGTGGATAACGGGTAGATATTATACAGGAGATGCAGTGATGAAAGCGGTAAATAACAAATAATAAAAAATAATAAATAATAATGATGAAAAGCGTACACGAAAAGTCGTTAGTCGTATTATTAGTGAAGGTTCAGAAGTCAATACTGATTGTTGTAAGTGGCTAATTTGGCCAGGAGAAAAATGAACTTTAATGAGAGCGAAATGAACTTAAATGAGAGCGAATATAGGGTGAGAATATAATGTAAAATTAAAAACAGAAGGAGAAAGTAAGAGGACAGAAAAGATTTCGAAAGGCAACAGAGCAATAATGAATGTAAGTAATTGTTAGGTTCAAAAGGATGAAACTAATATTATAGAAGGAGACCTTCCAGGTACGAAAATGGTATAAAATAAAGATTTTTGACTTACCTAAAGTACAGGCTGGTCAATAGGAACACTAAACACACACAAAAACACACAACCATTCGAGCTTTCGCCACCAGTGGTGGCTTCTTCGGGAAAAAGAGGGAGGAAACCCTACTCCTAATGATCCAACTCCACAAGACATGACTCAAATAGAACCTTGCCTGGAACAGTTCCGTCCTCCATCACAGCTAGACCCGCCCGCTCTTCCTCAAAATCACCCTCTTCAAACCTTCCAGGAATTCCTTACTTCCAACCTTGCCTCTCAGTCTTTCCTAAAAAACCTTAATCCTACTCCCAACATTACTACAGCTGAATCCCGAGCCATCCGTGATCTGAAAGCTGACCGTTCCATCGTCATTCTCCCAGCCGACAAGGGATCCACAACCGTGGTACTTGATCGGCGGGAGTATGTGGCTGAGGGACTGCGTCAGCTTTCAGACAATACTACCTACAAAGTTTGTCAACACAATCCTATCCCTGATGTCCAGGCAGAGCTTCAAGGAATCCTCAAAACCTTAGGCCCCCTACAAAACCTTTCACCTAACTCCATTAACCTCATGACCCCACCGACACCCCGCACCCCCACCTTCTACCTACTCCCCAAGATCCACAAACCCAATCATCCCGGCCGCCCCATTGTGGCCGGTTACCAAGCCCCTACTGAACGAATCTCTGCCTACATAGACCAACACCTTCAACCCATCATGTGCAGTCTCCCATCCTTCATCAAAGATACCAACCACTTCCTCGATCGCCTTAAATCCTTGCCTAGCCAGTTACCTCCAGATACCATCCTTGTAACCATTGATGCCACTTCCTTGTACACAAACATCCCACATGCCCAGGGCCTTGCTGCGATGGAGTATTTCCTTTCACGCCGACCACCCAATTCCCTACCTAAAACCTCTTTCCTTAATACCCTAGCCAGCTTCATCCTAACCCACAACTTCTTCACTTTTGAGGGACAAACATACCAACAACTAAAGGGAACAGCCATGGGAACCAGGATGGCCCCCTCGTACGCCAACTTATTTATGGGACGCTTAGAGGAAGCCTTCCTGGACACCCAAGCCTGTCAACCCAAAGTTTGGTATAGATTCATTGATGACATCTTTATGATTTGGACTCACAGTGAAGAAGAACTCCAGAATTTCCTCTTCAACCTCAACTCCTTTGGTCCCATCAAATTCACCTGGTCCTATTCCAAATCCCATGCCACTTTCCTTGATGTCGACCTCCATCTGTCCAACGGCCAACTTCACACATCCGTCCACATCAAACCAACCAACAAACAACAGTACCTACACTATGACAGCTGCCATCCATTCCACATCAAACGTTCCCTTCCCTACAGCTTAGGTCTTCGTGGCAAACGAGTCTGCTCCAGTCCCGAATCCCTGAACCAGTACACCAACAACCTAATATCAGCTTTCACATCCCGCGGCTATCCTCCTGATCTGGTACAGAAACAAATTTCCAGAGCCACTTCCTCATCCCCCCAAATTCAGAACCTTCCACAGAAGAACCCCAGAAGTGCCCCTCTTGTCACCGGATACTTTCCGGGACTGGAGCGGACTCTGAATGTGGCTCTCCAGCAAGGATACGACTTCCTTAAATCCTGCCCCGAAATGAGATCCATCCTTCATGACATCCTTCCCACTCCACCAAGAGTGTCTTTCCGCCGCCCACCTAACCTCCGTAACCTCCTAGTCCATCCATATGAAATCCCCAAACCACCTTCCCTACCCTCTGGCTCCTACCCTTGTAACCGCCCCCATTGTAAAACCTGCCCTATGCACCCTTCCACCACCACTTACTCCAGTCCCGTAACCCGGAGGGTGTACACGATCAAGGGCAGAGCCACTTGCGATAGCACCCACGTGATTTACCAACTGACATGCCTGCACTGTGAAGCGTTCTATGTGGGAATGACCAGCAACAAACTGTCCATTCGCATGAACGGTCACAGGCAGACAGTGTTTGTTGGTAATGAGGATCACCCTGTGGCTAAACATGCCTTGGTGCACGGCCAGCACATCTTGGCACAATGTTACACCGTCCGGGTTATGTGGATACTTCCCACCAACACCAATCTTTCAGAACTCCGGAGATGGGAACTTGCCCTTCAACACATTCTCTCTTCCCGTTGCCCACCTGGTCTCAACCTCCGCTAAATTCTAATTCCCGCCCGCCATCTTTAACATCTTTGCCTCGGTTCTGTGGACAGAGCCTCTGCCTGAAGTGGCATCTCTGTCCAACTTCTTTGGTTTCTACAAATGTCTGCCTAAGTGTGTTTGGATGTGGATATGTGTGAGTGTGTGTGTATTTGTTTACCTTCCTTTTTGTCCCCTAAGGTAAGTCCTTCCACTCCTGGGATTGGAATGGCTCCTTTTCCACTTCCTTAAAACCCGTATCCTTCCCTTTCTCCTCTCCTTCCTCCCTCTTTTTCCCGAAGAAGCCACCACTGGTGGCGAAAGCTCGAATGGTTGTGTGTTTTTGTATATATATATATATAATAAAATAAAGATTTTTGACTTACCTAAAGTACAGGCTGGTCGATAGGAACACTAAACACACACAAAAACACACAACCATTCGAGCTTTCACCACCAGTGGTGGCTTCTTCGGGAAAAAGAGGGAGGAAGGAGAGGAGAAAGGGAAGGATACGGGTTTTAAGGAAGTGGAAAAGGAGCCATTCCAATCCCAGGAGTGGAAGGACTTACCTTAGGGGACAAAAAGGAAGGTAAACAAATACACACACACTCACACATATCCACATCCAAACACACTTATATATATATATATATATATATATATATATATATATATATATATATATATATATATATAAACAAAAATAAAAATAGAAAAGAGATGACTTGCCAAAAGGACCGGCTCGTCGAGAGAAACAAATAAAATCACACACATACAAGCTTTCGCCACCACTGGCAGCTTCTTCAGGAAAAAGAGGAAAAAAGGGGAGGAAAAGGGAAGGATATGGGTTTTAAGGAAGTGGAAAAGGGGTCATTCCAATCCCAGGAGCGGAAGGACTTACCTTAGGGGAAAAAAAGGAAGGTAAACAAATACACACACACTCAGACATATCGAAACGCAAACACACCTCACTGTGTATATGTAAAATAGACGAAGATTACTCACCAGGCGAAGGAGCACAGGTGTGACAGCATCACAAATAAATAAATGAATGAATACACACACACACACACACACACACACACACACACACACACACACAAAATCGCAAGCTTTCACAACCCAGTTGCGTCTTCAGGCAGTAGGGAAGGAGAGGGAAAAGGAAATGATGAGGGTTTTAAGGAAGGGGGTAAGGAGCCATTCCAATCCCGGGAGAGGAAAGACTTACCTTGGGGGAAAAAATGGAGGGTAAACAAACGCACACATGCCCACACATTCACACAGACACTCCCTCTCCTTCCCTACTGCCTGAAGACGCAACTGGGTTGCGAAAACTTGTATTCATTCATTTATTTATTTGTGATATATATATATATACACACACACACACATACACACACACACACACACACACACACACACACACACACACACACACACAGTAAAACCTCGTTTTTACATTCTCGGTTTTTACGTTTTCCCGCCATTTACACCATTTTTTGTCGGTCCCATCAAATTTCTTATGTTCACAATGTTAATTCGCCCTCGTTTTTGCACTAACATATTTAAGCTTTTCCCGCGTTTTACACTTTTTGAAAGCATGTTCGTGAAGAAAAAATACGTAATGTACATAAATTGACACTAGCATGGCTTTCCCCTTAAAGTATAGCGCTTAAAAATTATTCGCATTCGAGTTTCTTGACACTTTGCGTTTATTCAAACGTAGTTTTCGAGTTTTGTTGTTGACTTAAAGACGCACCGATTTGTGGCAATGTAGTTCTTCTTTTCACCAGCTTCTTTGGCATGTACATAGACAAACAGAACGATTTGTTAACGAGAGAATAACGATGATTTGTGGCGGTGTAGTTTGTCTTTCCGCTACCTTCTTTGCCAGAGCGGCTGGTGTGTACTCACACAATCAGAACCAGTTGCTTTGTTGAAGTGAGAATAAATAGTTGCTTTGTTTTTGTGGTACATATTTCTGATTAATAAAGAACTTTATATGTCAAAGTTGGGTATCATAATACCCACAACCTCAAAAAAGCGATAATAGTGAGAGATGCCGATCCTATGCAAATGTCACAAAAATACTTATGCATATGTTTGTACTCGAGACGTGAATAAATTCTCAAATATTGTCGTGTGAAACATTGAAAAATACAAAAAGAAAGGAACAATAGGAGTTTTACTATGTAAATAATTAATTCCGGTAAAAGGCAGTAATTTTGAAGATGTTACATAGCCTTGCAGCGGCGTCCAAACGATACCTATCAAAGCGGTTCAGGTAATTTTGAAGATGGGTTATAGCCCTGCAGTGGCGTCCTCGATTATAATGAATGAAATTACGTAAAAAATTTCTACTTCCCATAAAATTACCAGTTGGCCTGGTGCTTAAAATGGCGGCATCATCAATTATAATGAATGAATTTACATCAAAAATTTCCACTTCCCATAAAATTACCAGTTTTGCCTGGCGCTTAAAATAGTAAAAATTTCGATAACCTTTATTGTATAATAAACTCCCTGTCGAGTATTGAGATGTTTATTATGTACATATATCACACATAGATTACGAAAATGCAAGGCTGATCCAGTAAGCATATTTTACCATTTAAAACATTATTTCCTGCATTTTACATTTTCCTGTATTTTACACCATTTCCCTGAAGCCCCCTGAAAATTGCAAAAACGAGGATAGGAGGAGACTTTCCAGGTGGGAAAATAGGTATAAAATAAAGATTTTTGACTTACCTAAAGTACAGGCTCATCGACAGAAACACCAAACACACACAAAAACTCATAAACATTCGAGCTTTCGCCACCAGTCGTGGCTTCTTCGGGAAAAAGAGGAAGGAAGGAGAGGAGAAAGGGAAGGATATGGGTTTTATGGAAGTGGAAAAGGAGCCATTCCAATCTCAGGAGTGGAAGGACTTACCTTAGGGGATAAAAAGTAAGGTAAACAAATACACACACACTCACACATATCCACATCCAAACACACCTAGGCAGACATTTGTTTCTACAAGGGTAAAACCTGCCCTATGCACCCTTCCACCACCACTTACTCCAGTCCAGTAACCCGGAAGGTGTACACGATCAAGGGCAGAGCCACTTGCGATAGCACCCACGTGATTTACCAACTAACATGCCTGCACTGTGAAGTGTTCTATGTGGGAATGACCAGCAACAAACTGTCCATTCGCATGAACGGTCACAGGCAGACAGTGTTTGTTGGTAGATCACCCTGTGGCTAAACATGCCTTGGTGCATGGCCAGCACATCTTGGCGCAGTGTTACACCGTCCGGGTTATCTGGATACTTCCCACCGACACCAACCTTTCAGAACTCCGGAGATGGGAACTTGCCCTTCAGCTTATTCTCTCCTCCCGTTGCCCACCTGGTCTCAATCTCCGCTAACTCAAATTCCTGCCCATCATCTTTAGCATCTTTGCCTTGGTTCTGTGGACAGAGCCTCTGCCTCAATTGGTATCTCTGTCCAACTTCTTTGATTTTTACAAATGTCTAAGTGTGTTTGCGTTTCGATATGTCTGAGTATGTGTGTATTTGTTTACCTTCCTTTTCTTCCCCTAAGGTAAGTCCTTCCACTCCTGGGATTGGAATGACTCCTTTTCGACTTCCTTAAAACCCATATCCTTCCCTTTTTCCTCCCCTTTTTTCCTCTTTTTCCTGAAGAAGCTGCCAGTGGTGGGGAAAGCTTGTATGTGTGTGATTTTATTTGTTTCTATTGACGAGCCGGTCCTTTTGGTAAGTCATCTCTTTTCTATATATATATATTATAGAGGAAAAATTCCTAACAGGAAAAATATACGTAAAAAATAGATGAAGTACACTTACCAGGCGAAGGGGCACAGGCAGTAATAGCAACAAATAAACACACAGACACACACACACGCACAAAAATGCTAGCTTTCGCAGCCTAGCTGCTTCATCAGGCAGAAGGGAGGAGAGGGAAAAGGAAATGATGAGGGTTTTAAGGACCGGCTCGTCGGGTAGTGTACTTGTGTCTGTGTAAATGTGTGGGTGTGTGTGTATTTGTTTACCCTCTTTTTTCCCCCCAAGGTAAGTCCTTCCACTCCTGGGATTGGAATGACTCCTTTTCCACTTCCTTAAAACCCATATCCATCCCTTTTCATCCCCTTTTTTCCTCTTTTTCCTGAAGAAGCTGCCAGTGGTGGCGAAAGGTGGTATGTGTGTTTTTGTGTGATTTTATTTGTTTCTCTCAACGAGCCGGTCCTTTTGATAAGTCATCTCTTTTCTATTTTTATTTTTGTATATATAGGGAAACTTTCCCGGTGGGATAAACAAAAATAAAAATAGAAAAGAGATAACTTACGAAAAGGACTGGCTCGTCGATAAAAACAAATAATTCTTTGTTTCTATCGACGAGCCGGTCCTTTTGGTAAGTCATCTCTTTTCTATTTTTATTTTTGTTTATATATATATTATAATTAAATAAATAAATAAATAAATATTAATGCTTTGATTTAGTTTCTACATTTAAGAGAATTTAAGGATTTAAAAATGCTTGAAATTTCTATTACACAATCTTAAAGTTGTGAGTTGATCACAGAGGTCAAAAACAAAAGCAAAGTATAAACATATAACAACCAGAAAGCTTACGAGTATCCCCTTATGCACCTGTGCATTTTATTCCTTTCTAGTTTGCAAATGGGTATTCGAGAACTAGTTTTGTTGCAGTAAATGGATAAATTTCCAAATAATTTTCTTAGTTCCACCTGTTCCTGCCACACTAGATTCATATCATTCTTTGTGGACCTTACTGCAGTAGCCTCTTAAAATTCATCTTTTAGAGTTTGAATATACAATGTTCTAGTGACTTTTGCTGTTTGATACGGGTGAGATTGTATTATGTATTATTCAGTATTAGCACAACAGAAGATAGCTTCACTGAAAGCGAAGCTACATATAAATTCATGTTTCTGTAAGTTTCAAAATCACTGGCAGAAAAATATATTATCTGGCATAAATATTCACTCATTGCCAATGTATTTACCTGCTAAAGTAATCATATCCAATGGTCCATACATGAAGCGGGCAGTGAGAACTTGAGGCGCACCCTCTTTTACTATTACATCATTTGCTCGATGATTTGCAGCAACATTCTGTAAAGAGAAAAAAGCATATAGCAATTGTTACAACCAATCTCAAAATATGTAGTTTCTTATCACATTTCAAACTATAATTTATTTTGAAAGGAACTGTAACACTCATTTTCTCCAAAACATTCTTTTCTGCATGAAATCATTACACCAACAGCTTTTGCAAACTTTAAACATTGTAGTAATGCAATAATTATATTACATCTTAAACCTGCTTTGCTTATTTATTACAGTTCATAAAATACTGTTGCAATGGACTCATAACAAAATAAATAAATAAATAAAATAAAATAAAATTCTTATAATACAGTAGAATTCTCTTATAAAATCCTTGGAAGAAATAACATTTTTTTTTTTTTTTTCCCACAAATCTTTTCTCTGTCATATTCTTGACGAGTTTAGGAGCTTGCTGAAACTCTTCCTGCAAAACCTGTGGGACTAGCGTTCTTGGATATTGTGGAGACATAGCTTAGGTCCCTTGTTGGAGTCTCAGTTCAGTACACAGTTTTAATCTGCCAGGAAGCTTCAAAATACAAATATTTTTGTTAACCTTGCTAAATGCTGAAATAAGTATAATAATAATAATAATATATGCTACTGGTTAATGTTTAATGAGTATGCTCATTTTATATTTGTCCATAGTTTATGGGATCAATAATGTTGTTTTTAGTACATATATTATTGTAAAAATTCAAAAGTATATCATAACATGTTAGTTGATACACTGGTAGAAGTACAGGAAGCCATGAAATTCTTGCACTGAGATGGTCCTGAATAATGACAATCTGCCTAACCTTTCATTCACATGATGGTTTTCTAGTGACATACTTCCCTTAAAGGCAAGAAATTGTAAGTGACAGGGAGGAAGTGATAGAGCAAGATCCTGACAGAGATGGGTACTGCAACAGGCGACTCCTGCCTAATAACTGAAGAGAGGAAGAAGAAGATCTATCATAAGAGGGTAATAATCTAGCTGCTTATTGTCTTCTGACTATTTATACATACTTTCACAGTTTAAAGACAATGCCCTATGTGGTGCAATAGTTTTCAGTGTAGCCACGGCTTTGGAAAGTACAGAAGATTCCAATGGGATTTCAGATACCATATATGAACTAACTCCTTGCTCTTGAACATTGATTCACGGTTATTAGTTTTCCTTGTTATTGTTCCCCCCTGCCCCCCTCCCCTCTGGATTTGTACCATATCTACATGGTGTCAGCTAGTTAAGATGTCAGACTGTGCCCAGATGTCCCTTCTGTCTAGTCCACTACCACTTTATAATCTCCCTCCCCCCTCACACACACACACACACACACACACACACACACACACACACACCTGGCTCCTGAAGGAATTAATGTACCTCATCTGTCAGCATTCAGTATTACCAATGTGATACTATGCAAACACTTGTTAAATGTTTATGAATCATTGGCTATGTGTAGCAGTCCAATATACACTTAGTCAGACATGGAAAACCACTTAGAAACCACAACAAAACTGGCTATCAAACCAACCCTTCCTCATCACTCCACCAAGCAAATTTGATCTGGGGCCAGTATAGCTTCTCGAATACCTGAAGTGGTCCTTAAACCATATGGCTACTTGGGCAGATAGTCACTGTTATCTGTTATAAGCAGGGAAATTAAGCTTTACTGGCATGTGAGATTATTTTATCAGACCATCACAATTTTACATATGCAGTGAAAATATTCCAAAGCCTAGAATTATATCTCTTTTCTATCACATTAGTTCAACTACAGTATATCTATTCCCTTCTAAAATAATCTCTTAATCACTTTTGATTTGTACATTAATGTCAGACTAACAGTTGAGTCAGCTGATCAGTGCCATATATATTTTCCCAGCCAATAAAATACTACCTCCAAGGTACAGCAGTATTGGCTATAATATTTTCTTTCTTGTTTTCGTATGAAGATCAGGGGAAAAAAATCAGATACTAGATGTTCCTTATTAGAATTTTGAACACTGTATTCTTTTGTTCCATGTATTACATTACAATTTGGCTGCATGCTGCCATAAACTTTTAACTGCAGCACACAGAAACACACAAGTGTTGAGTCTCTCTCTTATTATTGTATTCATTTCAGCTCAGCTGTCCTGCTATTACTAGACATGGTTGTGCAACCACTAGCAGAATTTTTTTTTTATTTCAATAATGGAACTCCAGGTTGGAATTCAACAATAAAATGAGGGAATTTGAAACAATTTATTGTCTGATCAAAGCCAAAAATTGCAATTTTTTTATTAGTATGTTTCAATCTTTCTGGATCATCTTAAGAATCTTTTAGTTGTGACTGCGAACCGCTTTGTCTGTGTTATGACAAGTGATCAGACAATAAATAGTTTCAAATATTAGTGCAGTTCCTAACTCTCGCAAAGTGATATTTTCAATTTGCAGAGAACATCCAATGTGTATCCACTGACTGGTCCTTAGCTGCTGCCAACTCTGTTACTGCTTGCAAGAAGACAGACACCTCAACTATGATTGGGTGGGAGGTTGTCCTAGTGCATGTCAGGCAGTGAGAGACTTCCCAGGGGACCAATCAAGAGGCCTCCCTGGTTTGTGTTACCAACAGATTCGAGACACTATCTGAACCAGACAATGTTCCTCAGCCAGGTGGTGTCACATGTCCTGTGGTTACCTTTCAGCCTGCAAGAACTCGGCAATCACAGAGGGTGGGATTTCTTGTAGTTGGGAGCTCCAGCATTAGACAGGTAATTGAGCCCCTTAGAGATATGGGTACTAGGGAGGGGAAGACAGCCAATGTGCACTTCATGTGCATATGGGTGGAGTTATTCCAGAAGTGGAATAGGTCCTTCCAGATCCCATGACGAGTATGGGGTGCAGCCAACTGCAGGTGGTGGATCATTTTGGTACCAATGATGTGTATTGCTTTGAATTGCAAGAGATTTGAGTGGATTTGAGTGCCAGTTTTGCTTGCAAGATGAAGGCAGAGCTCACCATCTAGAGCATAGTTTACAGGGCTGACTGTGGGCCTCTGGTACAGAGCCGAGTGGTTCTGCGGCCAAGTAGGCTGCAGATTTCTCAACTTGCGCCATCGGGTAGTGGGCTTCTGGGTTCTGCTGAATAGGTCAGAAGTCCACTACATGCGAGAAGCAGATACACGGTATAATGCTTTTAGTTCCCAAAAACACTATGTTGAAGTATACGATACAATTTATTATTGATGTTTAATGATACACTAGTATTCTAAAAAACTGATGAATTCTATATTTTTATTTCATAACACCAATGCCTGATTACATTTATTATATTAAACTCATAATTTCGATCTTCTGATATACTAAATTAGTTAATTCATTATAGGAAGTTGTGACATTGTGCAGTGATTATTATTTGATGACAAATTTTGGTACGAACATTTCATGATGTCTTTCACTATGTACTGACCTGTTTGTGATGCTCTGCTCACCTTAAATCTGCATAATTACTTTAATTTAGCTATAATTAATATTATAAACAAACTTATCTACTGCTCTAGTCATAAAATACTTACAATCTTAATTTCTGTTTTGTTTCGATACAAAACTACTTTCATTACAATTGTCATAATTGTGTGTGTATCTTCTTTATGAAAGATTCATTTATGTTCAATAGATAACATATTAAATAGTTTATATTGCAACTTCCTTGTTTTAGAATTTTCTAGAAATAGACTTCTTGTATTAATACGCACGAATTGGCATGCACTCAGTCAGTCTTTCTTCAGTCTTTAGTCCATTTACAACACATCTTAGGAAGAGTTCAGTCAGTTTACATCATGTAATGGAAGAGTCATGGAGAATGTTATTTTTTAGATTTTTTTGAATTTAGTGTGATGCAATAGCTCCATACCTATCTATAAGATGCAACCACTCGCTCAGCCAAAGTTCCATACCATGATAGAATGTTGCACAATAAGAGTGATCTGCAAAATTACATGCCTATATCATGGACTTCGGGTTGTAGCATAATTTTAGAACATATACCTTCTTCAAACATTGTGAACTACCCCTAAGAGAATGACATTTTGACCCGCAGTCAACAGGGATTCAGATTATATTAGTGTACTTTACATTCCAATAGACCCAAATTGAGGAGATCCTCTTGAATGCAGAACATATCAGAACAAAATAGTCAATAAATAATTAAAAAATGAGAGCATGTGTGTTAATATACCTTCCACAGATCCCAAATGTAATTGCCCTTGTGGATGTGGAATTGGTCAGAAAAAAAAAAATAATCTTTAGGATATTCACATTTTAATGGACATAAAACTTGAAGGGCTGTGAGCTGTTGACAAGGGATCTCAAATCGATTCCATATTTTTAGGTTTCCGGAAGAGCTTTGACACTGTACCTCACAAGTGGGTTCTAACCAAATTGCTTATCTAAAAAAATATTGCCACAGTTGTGTGATTCCATTCACAATTTGCCAACAGAAAGTATGTAATAATTGATTGAAAGTCATCAAGTAAAACAGAAGTGATATCTGGCATTCCCCAGTGAAGTGTTACAAGGGCCCCAACTGTTCCTGTCTTTATAAACAATTTAGGAGACAAACTGAGCAGCTCTCTTGTACTGTTCACAGATGATACTGTTATTTATTAATTAGTGAAATCACCCGAAATATAATGCAGCTACATACGATATGTGCATGGTCCACAAATTGCCAGCTGACCCTAAATAATGAAAAGTGTGAAGTCATCCATGTTAGCACTAAAAGAAATCAATTTAACTTCATTTACAAAAGTCAATCAAAACTACAGGCTGTAAATACAATAAAATACTTGGGAATTACAATTATGAACAGTTTTAATTGGAGAGAAAACATAGAAAATATTGTAGGGAAGGAGAACCAAAGGGTACGTTTCATTGGCAGAACCTGTAGGAAATACAGTAGTTTTACTAAAGAAACGGCCTACCCCACACTTCTGTGTCCTATTTTGGAGTATTTCTGTGCATTGTGGGATCCCCACCAATTGGGACTGATGGATGATATAGAGAAAGTTTAGAGACGGTCAGCTCATTTTATATTATCAAGGTATAGGGGAGAGGGTGTCACGGAAATGATGCACGAGTTGGGTTGAAAATCATCAAAAGAAATGCATTATTCATTGTGGTGAGATCTATTGGCGAAATTCTTTTATCAACTTTCTTCTCAAAATCAAAACATGTTATGTTAGTACTCACCTACATAGGGAGACTTGATCATTACAATAAAATACGAGAAACCAGAACGAAAACAGAAAGAGTCCAGTATTCCATTTTTCCCCAAATGCTATTATAGAATGGACAGTAGAGAAATATCATAAAAGTAATTCAATGAACCCTCTGCCATGCACTTGAATGTAGTTTGCAGAGTATTTATGTAGATATGGATTCTATCCATAAAATACAGATTCTTGCATAAGATTAATGAAAATGATTATAATGCATTGTCTGCAAGAAATAGACCCTGGTGGTCAAATACAATGCCATCTTTGATTATGAGGTTACTTGAGAGCAGTTAAAATGAAAACTGCTGTAACTGGCTCTGTTGTTATTGTCGTTGTCAACCCATACATACCGATACATGCATCATTTGGTACAATTTAGAAATTCATTAATGGAGTAAAAGGAGTTGGCCACTAGAAATTTTTAGTCTCCTCTTAAACTGATGTTTATTTCTAGCGAAATTTTTTACACTTGATGGCAAATTATTGAAAATGTGTGTTCCTGAGTATTGGACCCCTTTTTGAACTAAAGTAAGTGCTTTTAAGTCCTTGTGTAGATTACTTTTGTTCCTAGTATTGTATGTATGATTTGAGCTGTTTGTTGGGAAAAGGGGATATATTATTTATGACAAATTTCATTAAGGAATAAATATACTGTGAGGCAGTAGTTAATATAACCAGTTTTTTGAGGAAGTGTCTACAGAACGTCCAAGAATTTACTCCACAAATAATATATATTACACGCTTTTGGACTCTGAAGACTTTTGACTGACTTCAAGAGTTACCCCAAAATATTATACCATATGATATTCCCAATCCGATGATGACTGTTGGCTTAATTTACTAGTCACATGCACTGACACCCTTTGTTTCCTTTTAGTGAGGTACAACTTGAACCATTTTGCAGCATTTCCCGTGACACCATATAATTCTAATTTACTTAAAAGGATGTTATGGTTCCACAATCAAATGCCTTTGACAAATCACAGAAAATACCTGCTGCTTGCAATTTATTATCTAATGAATTAAGTACATTCTCACTGAAGGTGTAAATAGCCTTCTCGATATCAGAAATCCAAACTGTGTTCTGGATAATATGTCATTCGTGCTCAGGTGGTCGAGAAGCTGCTTGTACTTACCTTTTCTAGAATTTTTGAGAATGCAGACGAAAATGAAATTGGTCTGTAGTTTTAAGGTATCTCTTTGAATAGAGGTTTAATATCCTCATATTTTAGCCAATCAGGAAATGTTCCAGTTGTAATAGACTGGTCACACAAATAACTTAAAATTGTGCTAAATTCACAAGAACACGCTTTAATTAATTTTGTTGGTATATTATCGTATCCACTAGAATGCTTTCTTTTTTAAAGATTTTATTATGGAAGTTATTTCTTGTGATGAAGTGAGTGACATATTCATGTATCTGAAGTTACTTGTAAATGCTAGTTTCAAACATACAAGGGCATTATTTAATGATCCAGACAATCCCACACTATCAGTAACAGATATAAAGTACTTGTTAAATAGATTTGCCACACTGTGCCCATCAGTTACTAATGTCTCACCTACTCTCAATGCTATCTGCTCTTGTTCCTTTCTGGTTCTACCAGTCTCCTCTTTCACTATATCCCATATTGCCTTTATTTGGTTTCCTGATGTTGCTATCTTCTTTTCATAGTTCATTTGTTTAGATGCCTGAATAACTTTTTTTAAATATTTTACAGTATTCCTTATATTAAGTTAAATCACCATCATTGCAACTTCTCTTGGCTGGTAGATACATTTTTCTTTTTGTCTTACATGAAATCTTTATTCCCTGTTTAATCCACAGTTTTATTATAGACTTCTGTTTAATTCGAGTTACTTTTAGAGGAAAACAGTTTTCAAACACAATACTAACATCGTTAATGAATATGTTATATCTTTCATTCATGCCATGAGTACTATATACATCTTTCCAGTTCATGTCTTTGAGGAGTTTTCTAAAATTTTCAATTTTTGTTGGGTTGACTACTCTCCTGTATGCAGATTTTGCAGTCTTCATAATATATTTAGAGTCTATACCTAAAACAACGAGGTGCATATCATGATCTTATAGGACATTTATTATCGGTTTTATGATATGATTTTGTTCCTTTGATTTGTCTATAAAAATATTATCAATGGCTGTCCTAGAGGTTTTAGTTATCCTAGTTGGAAAGTTTACGGTATGAGTTAGGTTGAAAGACAAAGTTACTGAGTGCAATAAATTTTTACTGGAGGACTGCATAAGAAAATCTGCATTAAAGTCACCAGCAACCAGGATTTCTTTATTTCTTCCTGTTAAATAACCCAATAGAGCTTCTAGGTGATTTAGGAATAGATTATCATTTTCTGCAGGTGCTCTGTAAATAGTTACTATTATATAACATCAGTTATAGAAGTCTACTCCTGTTGCACAAGCTTCTAAATGCTGCTCTAGACAGAATTCATTAACATCAATATTTTTGAATATTCTGTGACCATCATATGTCAGTTTACTGTCCAAGTAAACCATCTTTATTGTTTCATTACCTCATTAATTCCTTTGCATTACCCACTTTTCTTAGAATGCATTCCATTACCCTTGTTTCTCTCTTATTAATGTTCATCTTATATGTCCTTTCAACACACTATCCATTCCGTTCAATTGCTCTTCCAGGTCCTTTACTGTCTCTGACAGAATTACAATGTCATCAGCACAATGAAATGTTTTTATTTCTTCACCCTGAACTTTAATCCCTATTCCAAATGTCTCCTTGATTTCCTTTATAGCTTGCTTGATATACAAATTGAACAACACTGGAGAAGGGCTACAATCCTGTCTTACTCCCTTCAAACCACTGCATCCATTTCATGCCCTTCAACTCTGATAGCTGCTGTCTGGTGTATTATATTATATTTTACTCTTGCTAATTTTAGAATTTGAAAGTGTGTATTCAAATCACGATTGTCAAAAGCTTTCTCCAAATTTACAAAAGCCAGAAATGTAGGTTTACCTTTCCTTCATCTACCTTCTTAGATAAGTCTTAACGTGAGTATTGCCTCCTGTGTTCCTACATTGCGTGGTTATGGTATATTGCCCCAAATTTGTAACTGGATATGGGATTTCCTGTCAGAGAGGACACAGTTTGTAGTAAACAATGGTAAGACATCGACTAAAACAGAGGTGATATCGAGCATTCCACAGGGTAGTGTTATTGGTCCTCTGCTGTTGCTTATTTACATAAATGATATGGGAGAAAATCTAAGCTGCTCTCTTAGATTGTTTTCAGATGACACAGTCATTTACCGACTAGTAAAATCATCTGAAGATCAAAACTAACTGCAGAATGATCTAAATAAGATATCACTAAGGTGTAAAAATTGGCAATTGACTCTAAATAATGAGAAGTGTGAAGTCGTCCACACGAGTATGAAAATAAATATGTTAAACTTTGTTTACAGGATAAATCAATCAAAAGTGAAGGCTGTAAACTCCACTAAGTATCTAGGAATTACTATTACTTCAGACTTAAACTGGGAAGAACACTTAGATAATATTGTGGGAAAGGTGAACCAAAGACTGCATTTTATTGGCAGAACCCTTAAAAGATTCAACAGAACTTCTAAAGAAACTGCATACACTACAGTTGCCCATCCTTTTTTGGAGTGTTGCTGCCCAGTGTGGGTCCCTATGAAGTGGGTTTGAAGGACGACATTGAAAGAATCTGAAGAAGGGCAACTCGTTTTGAATTGTCACAATACAGGGGCGACAGCATCACGAAAATTACACAGGATCTGGGATGGGAATCATTACAACAACGGCATTTATCGCTGCGACGTGTGCTACTTATGAAACTCTAATATTGCTGACACTCACTTAGATAGAAATGATCATCAAAGTAAAATACAAGAAATCAGAGCTCGAACAAAGAGAATCAGGAGTTCTTTCTTTCCCATGTGTTGTTTTCTCTGACTGTCTCATACTAGGACACCATTTCTCTTTTTATTCAATATTGACTTGTTTAAGTTTCTTTTGAATTATATGTATTTAGTGTTACGTCCCACATGTTCAATTAATGATTATAAACTCAATCATTTCACATATAATTCCAATTAACAAACATAATATAAAGTGGAGTAATTTGAGATGAAGAAAGTTTCATATTAGAGATGAGGCTAATAAGAGTCCTCAGGGCTTGGTACTTGGTCCTTTGCTGTTTATTGAATATATTAATCTAGTGGAACTACAGCACAAGATCAAAACAGCAATAGACAGATTTACCAATTGGTTCCAGGGAAATTGTTCACAAATTAATGACAATAAAACACAAGACATTGTTTTCTATTTAAGTATCTGTAATGAAGATCTCAGAATAATAAACTTTTAGTTTTTCACATTGATAAAAAAACTCTGTTAGGCGTACTAAACAGAAGAACAGTGATTCAAACTATCTTGAGTAGTTTACATATTGTAAAAATTGAAAAATAATGTAAGCATAACCCATTTAGTGTAGGCATATTTTATGTTTTTCCCCTCCCACCTTACCCATGGAATTTGTTTATGGGAAACAAATCTGACTCAAAAAGTGTTTTAAAATTGGAAAAAGGCCATCACATGTATAGCAACACTTAGTTGAAGAGAATCATATAAAGGTCATTTCAAAAAGTTTAATATCACAATGATACTGAGCTTTTGTATGTTTCTCTGCCTCCTGAATGTTAAAAAGAATTTAAGTTTGATATTAGGATGTTAATACAACAACACAACACAAGAACTAGACAATAACTGATTTACCGTACCGCAGACTGGTAAAGGTTCATAACAGCCACAAACATATGGGCCAGATTTTTCAACACTTAATAAATTTCTAACTAATTACTGTCACATCAAGTTTAAACACTATAAAAAAGACAAATAGCCTATATCAAATGGTCTGCCAATAGGTTCCCAGATATGTAATTCCAAAACTATATGTACACTATTATTTATACAATGAAATTTTATATGCTTCCAGTCTTATTTTTGTTTGTAATTTGTTACACCAAGAACATCACCTGATGCGGCTTTGCCACACAGCTACTGTAAATGGCTGAAAGCAATGGGAAACTACAGCCATTACTTTTCTCATGGACATGCAGCTCTACTGCATGAATATATGATGATGGCATCCTCTCGAGTAAAATACTCCGGAGGTAAAATAGTCCCCCATTTGGCTCTCCAGGCGAGGACTACTCAAGAGGAAGTGATCATCAGGAAAGACAACACTGACATTCTACTGATTGGATAGTAGGTGAATATGGACTGGCAAAAGCAATGAAAGAGGAGATCGCCTGGTAGAATTTTGCACGGAACATAATTTAATCATAACAAACATGTGGTTTAAGAAGGAAGAGACCAGGAGACATTGGAAGGTACCAGATAGATTTTATAATGGTAAAACATAGATTTCGGAAACAGGTTTTAAACTGCAAGACATACCCAGGGGCAGATACAGACTGACCATAACTTGTTGGTCATGAACTGTAGACTGAAACTAAAAACACTGCAAAAAGGCAGGAAAATAAGGATATGGAACTTGGATAAATTGAAGGAACCTGTAGTTCTTAAGAATTTCAGAGGTAGCTTTAGGCAACAATTGACAGAAACAGGGGGAATAAAACAGTGGAACAAGAATGGGTAGCATTGAGAGATGAAATAGTGAAGGTAGCAGAGGACAAAATAGGTAGGAAGGCAAGACCTACAAAAAATCCTTGGATATCACAGGAAATACTAAATTTAATAGATGAAAGGAGAACATATAAAAATGCAGTAAATGCAACAGTCAAAATGGAGTAGAGACGACTAAGAAATGGGATTGATAGGAAGTACAAAATGGCTAAGCAGGATTGGCTAGAAGGCAAATGCAAGTATGTAGAAGAATGCATAAATAGGGGAAAAATAGATACCACCTACAGGAAAATAAAAGAAATATTTGGAGACAAGAAAAGCAGCTGCATGAATATAAAGAACTCTGTTGGAAAAACAGTTCTCAGCAAAGAAGGGAAAGCTGAAAGGCAGTAAGAGTATATACAGGGGCTCTACAAAGGAAATGAACATGTCAATATTGTAGGAAGGGAAGAGGATGTAGATGAAGATGAAATAGGAGATACTATACTAAGAGAAGAATTTGACAGAGCACTGAAAGACCTAAGTCGAAACAAGGCCCTGGGAGTGGACGACATTCCCTCAGAACTACTGAAGTCCTTGGAAGAGCCAGCCATGAAAAAACTATTTCACCTGGTGGGTAAGATATATGAGACAGGTGACATACCCTCAGACTTTAAGAAAAATGTAATAATCCCCCATTCCAAAGAAAGTAGCTGCAGACAGGTGTGAAAATTACAGAACCATCAGTTAAGTATGTCATGGTTGCAAAATTTTATCATGAATTATTTATGGAAGGATGGAAATGCTGGTAGAAGCCGACCTTGGGGAAGACCAGTTTGGTTTCAGGAGAAATGTAGGAACAAGGGAGGCAATCATCACTTTACAGCTTATCTTAGAGGATAGGTTAAGGGAAAGGCAAACCTACTTTTCTAGCTTTTATAGATTTGGAGAAAGCTTTTGACAATATTGATTGAAATACACTCTTTCGAATTCTGAAATCAGCAGGAGTAAAATATATGGAACGGAACGTTATTTACAACTTGTACAAAAACCAGACAGCAGTTATCAGAGTTGAAGGGCACGAAAGGAATGCAGAGGTTGGGAAGGGTGTAAGACAGGGTTGTAGCCTGTCCCCAATGTTATTCAATTTGTACATTGAGCAAGCTATAAAGGAAATCCAAGAGAAATATGGAGAAGGAATTAAAGTTCAGGGTGAAGAAATAAAAACCTTGCGTTCTGCTGATGACATTGTAATTCTGTCAGACAGCAAAGGACCTGGAGGAGCAACTGAACGGAATGGATAGTGTGTTGAAAGGTGCATATAAGATGAAGATTAACAAGAGCAAAACTAGGGTAATGGAGTGCAGTCTTAGAAAATCAGGTGATAATGAAGAAATTAAATTAGATGATGTATCAATAAAGGTGGTAAATGAGTTTCGTTACTTGGGCAGTAAAATAACATTTGATGGTCACAGTACAGAGGATATAAAATACAGAATGGCAATAGGAAGAAAAGCATTTTTGAAAAAGAGAAATTTGTTAACATCAAATATTAATTTAAGCCTAAGGACGTCCTATCTGAAGGCATTTGTGTGGAGTGTTGACTTGTATGGGAGTGAAACATGGACGATAAACAGTGCTGACAGGAAGAGGATAGATGCATGTGAAATGTGGTGTTACAGAAGAAGGATGAAGATTAGGTGGTTGTATCGCATAACTAATGAGGTGGTACTGAACAGAATTGGGGAGAAAAGGGATTTTTGGCATATCTTGACTAAAAGAAGGGATCAATTGGTTAACACATTCTTAGACATCAAGGAATTGTGAACTTAGCATTGAAGGGAAGCATGTGGGGTAAAAATCGCAGAGAGAGATGAAGAGATGAATATAGTAAGCAAATTCACATGCCTGTAGGTTGTCATTCTTATGAGGAGATGAAGAGGCTTGTTCAGGATAGAGTAGGGTCTCCGGACTGAATATCACAACAACATAAGCTTTCCATAGGTCAGTACTGTGTAGTTCACTGCAATCATGATTATACACTACAGAATACCTAGTCATCTCCTGTAGAAACTTACAGATTTAATAATAATTTGGTGAGCTAACATTTTGAACTGCTAAACGTTCATTATTGTAGGAAGTGGTGATTCTACAAATATGAGCATCCACTATAGATAATTACAACACTTGGTAGGTTCATACCTGTGACAGCTTACTATTTTGAAACTGTGAAACACAGAGATGGAAGAAATAGGAATTCAAAACATTGTTGTTAATAAAAAAATAGTAATAAAATTAAAAAAATAAATAAAAAATATCAATATTATATCAATTTATTCACCTTCAATTTAACTGAAGTTCTTTTCTTGATCCATTTTTCCCGAGGATGTCCTGGATTGAAAGCAGCTGCATCCTTTTCTTCAAAGCCCGCTGCAGGTGCCCCATCAATTCTCGCCAGCTGATACCAGACACACCATTGGAATGAGGTTTGGAATGTTTGGTAATTTTAAAAATTTGATAATATAAGACATTAAAAGTGGAATAATAAGTAATTAACATACATTTTCTTAGTATAAAGTGATATAGTGCACTTTCTTTACAGCTAAATCTACATCTGTGGCCCATATAGAGTTTTGTTGATCAGACACAGTCTGACAAAATAATGACTTCCTTTCTTACTACATTCAGAAATAATGCACAAGAGAGGCACTACTTGCATTACTTTGTATGTTATCATAATTCTCTATAATTTTATTGTTCTCATGACCACACAGCCAGTAAGGAGGCATTGGAGTCGCATTCAGGACAGCAGCTCAAATATGCTTATGGGCACCTAAATTTAGGATTTTCCTTGTTTGCCTAAATTGATCCAGGTGAATACTCGGCTGGTTTCTTTGAAAGATGACAGTCAATTTCCTTTCCCATATTTGTCAAAACAATCTGACCTTATGCTCCATCTCTAATGACCACCCTGTGAACAGGACAGCGGACATTAATCTTTCTTCCTCCCTAATTTATTACTAAAAGCCACATAAATAAAACATAAGATACAGTCAGCCATTGAGGCATCGCAAGCTAAAATTGATGGAAGCTCAGTAGGCAGATTAAAGGAGTGCCACAAGGCAGCTAAAAGCAGACAGTCCAATAGAATGTGGATCACTGTCAGCAAAGCACCACAACAGCACTTTGATAGATCCTCTTGCCAAAGGAGGTAGCCCTGTGTTAACCAAGTATGGTCAATATGCAGTTGGCAAAGAACCAAAGAATCCTGATGAGAAGCTCTCAGGGAGGACTTCCATGCACTCGTGGAGAGTTTAAGTGCATGGAGCTTATTTGGTATGCTTGAGTCATCCCATTCACAGTTCCAAAGCCCTAGGATATTGCAGTTCAACTCCCATCGAAGATCCCCTTTCTGGAGGCCTATCTCCAAGGGCCGTGATGTGGAGGCCTGCTTGGCCAGCTGATCAACATGTGCCTTATGCCAATATGGCCCGGGGTTCAAACGAAGGCTACAGAATGGGCTGACTTGACGAGGACGAATGTGGAGTCTTGGATAGACTGCACCAACAAGTGTTTCAGAAAACACTGGTCAAGTGTCCATAAGCCACTCATGGAGTCACTACAGATGACAAACGACTCCCTGGGGCAGGCTTGGAGATGTTCCAGACCTCTAGATATAGCGACCAGCTCTTCGGTGAAAACACTACTCCCACTTAACGATAACCGCTGTTCAAGAGGTCCCCATGGAGATTAACATACCCAGTATGGCCATCTACTAGGGAGCAATCAGTGCAGACAACTTCTGCACCACTGAATGATTCAAGGAGCGCCTGTAATTGGCAATGAGTATTGATTGTGAAACTGAGGCTTTTGTATCCCCAGAAAAATCCAACCTAAGTTGCAAGCATGATATGTACCAAGGAGGGGTATGGGAAGAATAGTGGAAAGTGGGAGGGAAGGGAAGGAAAGGGTAGGGAATCAAATGATGATTGAAGGATACGGACACAGACCACGTACGGGAGACCGGATCTGGGTGGTCTTTGTGGGGAAGGAAGTGCTGGAGTCAGAAAAATGAGCCTGCAATTCAGATGGTGGGGCAAAGCATGAACATGGGCAACATACAATGTCAACAACTGTTGCTGTCGGAATTGCAGTGGGGGGGGGGGGGGGACCATCTTCAGCAAGAAGGCTTGTCACTGGGCTTGTGCGAAAAGCCCTCATTGCTAAACAGACACCAGTATGTAGAATGGGGTCCAAGACCCGCAATGCAGAAGGAGCAGCTGACTCATACATCTGGCTCCCATAGTCCAGGCATGACTTGATAAGAGACTTATAAAGCTCAAGAGGGTTGGACGGGTGGCTCCCCAAGCAGTGCAGTATGTTTAGGTACGTCCAGCACTTTTGTTGCAGCTGTTGAAGGTGTGGGACCCACGTAAGCTGGCATCGAACAGTAAGCCTAAGAAATAATGTGTGTCTTCAACATGAAGCAGGTTATCACCCAAATTCACAGTTTTGGATTTGGATGCATTGCTTGGTGGTGACAAAAGTACATAATCTGTGGTTTGGAGGCAGAAAATTTAAACACTTGTGCTAAGGCCCAGGACTGCACCTTTTGAATAGCTCCCTTCAGTCGCCTTTCAATGACACCAATGGTAGCAGAACTAAAGTACATACCAAAGTCATCGGCATACAGTGAACAGGAAACTGATGAGCCCACGACTGCAGCAAGACTGTTGATGGCAATTAGAAATAGTGGAACACTAACAACAGAACCCTGTGGGTCTCCATTCTCATGGGCATGAGGAGAGCTGAGGTAGGCACCTACCCTAACCTGATAAAGAGTGAAGGGAGAGGAAGTTCAGGATGAGCACAGGAAGTGGATCTCTCAAGCCCCAGCATAGCCAGAATATGATGGCAGCAAGTGGTGTCTGAGGCTTCTCGAAAATCGAAAAAGAGTGCAACCAGGTGCTCATGCTTGGCGAAAGCTGTGCGGATAGCCGACTCCAGATCAGCTTTGGTGGAAGCCCCCCCCCCCCCCCCAATTGTGGGGCAAGGAGATCCCAGTCTTCAAGAACATACATGAGCCACCAACTCACTATACATTTGAGAAGCTTGCAGAAAGTGTTGGTGAGGATAATCAGGCGGTAACTATCAGCCACCTGCAGATTGGTGTCAGGTTCCATCATCGGGATGACAATGCTACCCACCTTCGAGACAAGAAAACACCTTGTTCCCAGAGACGATTGAACAGGGCAAGAAGTTAGTATTTAAAGTCTGCTGACAGGTGATGGAGGAAGTGGCTGTGGATGTGGTTTGGCCCTGGGGAGGTACCAGAGCATGCAATGATGGCACTCTGGATCTCCCACTTATTAAATGGGGCATTATACAGTTACTGCTGACTTGTTTGAAAAGATAACTGCCTCCACTCAACCTGTTCTTTGAGGGTGCTGAAGTATGCACTGTAAGCTGCAGGCGCACAATTACGAGCATAATGGTCTGCCATGAGCTCAATGATAGCAGTTGAGTCTGTGCATTTAGTACCCTGAATGTTTAGGCTGGGGATTTCTGCCAGTGTTCGGTACCTGACAAGGGACCACACCCAAGATGGGGCGGCACGAGAGCCGAGGGTGACAACATACCTCTACCAGCAGACCTGCTTACTCTGATGTATCAATCTCCAAGCTTGGGTCCCAGAGCCATTTAAAAGTGATCATGTACTCTATAAAAGGGTGGTGCTGGTAGTGCTGGAGTGCCTGACAATGTTCCCTGATGGCCTCGGCAATCTCTGGTGACCACCATGGCACTGACTTATGCCGAAGTGAGCCAGTGTGGCCCGCACAGTTGCCACAAAAATGTTCAAATGTTTGTTAAGCTTAAGGAGCTTAACTACAAGGTCATCAGTCCCTAAACTTACTAACTACTTATCAACTACTTTATGTAACCACGGCACAAACATCCATGCCCAAGGGGGGATTCGAACCCCTGATGGGGAATGACCTCATGCATTGTAGCAAAGAGCAATCAATGTGCTCAGCCGCTCCGCTGTGGTCAGCTGCCACAGCGGTGGAAACAATGGCAGCCTGAGCATCATCATCTGGGATTGGAGTAGTCACCCTAGCAGCCAATGGATGGGGATGGGGAAGTGGTTGCTACCACAAAGGTCATCATGGGCCTTCCAGTTGAGTTGTGGGAAGAGGCTCTGGCTGCAGAGAGAAAGAAATAGCCTAGTACCTGCCATGCGCCATGCTGAAATGTGTGGGGGCACCTATATTAAGAAGGCAGAAGAGTCCTGTTGTGCTATTAGAGCTTCGATGTCCCTAACATGGTGTGAGATCTGCATGCCACCCCATAAGGGGTTGTCGGCATTGGAATCCCCCAAAGATGGAATGGCAGGGGTAGTTGTGCAATCAAAGCAGCAAGGTCATCTGGAGGCAGGTAGATGGAAAAGATGGTAATGTCCCATCATGTCCTGATTTTCACAGCCACTGCCTCGAGCACTGTGCGAAGTGGCACTAGTGCACTGGGTACAGAGGCAAGGATGCAGATACAGACACCTCCGGGTACCCTATCGTATGCTGTATGGTTTTTATAGTAGCCCCTATATCCATGAAGGGCAGGAGTCCACTCCACAGGAAACCAGGTTTCCTGTAGGGCTACACAGAGAGACGGATAGCGACACAGTAACTGCTGTGGTGAAAGAAACCACCACAGTTCCATTAGAGCACCACACTATCTCCTGAATTACAGTACATATTTAAGAGGAAGGTAGAGCAGATTCCACAGGAGCATCCGTCATCACTGACTGTGGAGGCAGAGCCTCAACATCCATTGCATCCGAAGTCTCGGCAACTGCCAAGTACTCAGGGGACTCTAGGATTTTCAACTCATCCTCAGAAACTGCGGTATGCGGTGGTGGCGGCACGGTAGACACTCGGGATTCTTTCTTCTTGGTCTTCTTTTTCTTTTCTCACTGGTCCTTCAGTTTCTTGTGCTGGGAGGGCTTTGATGCCTCAGTCTCAAGAACTCAGGACGCCCTTGAGGTGCAATGACCAGTAGTTTGTGGCTCTTTCTGCCACTCACTGGCATGCAGTGTACCAGTGGGAGAAACTGTGCAGGAAAGATCTAAGTGAATCCTTCCTCACGAGAGGAGCCAGAGCAGGTCTTTGCATCTATGGCTTGGGGTCCATTGGTTGGGGGGTTATTGCTATCAAGGCAGGGGCTTTGGAAGCAACAGAGAGATAGAGGCGCTCCTGACCATCAGGGGGGCAGATTTTGACCGTTGCGACTGGGGGCCCACGAATGGTGATGTGGATGTGGCATAAGATACTTTCATGCTCACGGGAAGGATCTTTTCGTATTTCCTTTTAGACTCCAAATAAGACAACCTGTCCAGTTTTTTATATTCCATGATTTTACATTTCTAATGTAAAACAGAGTAGGCAGGTGAGCAAGGGAGTTGCTGCTGTGCACAGTTAACACAGATGGCTAGAGGTGCACAAAGGACATTTGGGTGTGATGAACATCCATACTCCCAACAAGTGTAGTTGGCAGTACATCGGGAGGACATGTACTCAAACCTCAAGCACTTAAAAAAGTGCATAGAGAGAGGAACATAGGGCTACATGTCACACCAATAGATCATCACCTTGACCTTTTCAGGCAAGGAATTGAAGGCGCCATAACCTCACCTAAAATCCCTCTGAACCTAAACCCTATACCTCATTCCTCATAACAACCTTCCAGTTTATCTTAGCAAGCAACTACTTTTCCTTTCAGAGAAAAGTATACAATCAAATCCATGGCACAGCCATGGGCACTCACATGTAACTTCCTCCCATCCCATTTATGGGCTGTCTGGACAAAACCTACATAATGTCCCAAAACCAAACCTCTGGTCTGGTTCAGGTTTACTGATGACATTATCATGAGCTGGGTTCAGAGGAGGACACCTTAACCTCCTAGCTTCAAAACCTCAATTACTTCTCACCCATCCTCTTCACTTGGTCTATTCCTGGATGTCAACATCCACTTCACTGGTGGCTCCAGCCACATTTCCATCCATGTTCAACTAGCCAACCACCAACAGTAACTAAAATTTGACAGTTACCATCCCTTCCATATAAAACAAACTTCCTCCCTTGCAGAAAACAAACTTCCTCCCTTGCAGCTTAGTCACCAGAGGACAGCATATCTGCAGTGACAGGATCCATTTCTCAATATTCTGTAAGTCACTCAAGGGCCTTCACAGACAGTATCTATCCCTCAGGTGGAGTCCGCAAACAAATATCCCATTTCACCAAAGATCCCACAAACTTCTTCCTTTCTTGCAACAGTCTAATTTTTAATCATCACTTTTCAGTCTAAAATTATTACCAAGCCATAATTGTGATCAAAAAATTAGTCAATAGAGAATCTCCCACCATTCCCATCATAGATAATAAAATCATTTATAAAATGCAATGAGAGACCAGCCTCTTACGTGCAGGTAGTAGAGCAAAATCATCCTCACAATTAACACTCTCTTACACTTTCCTCTTGAGAATTTAAACTGTCTAGCAACAATGTAATAGTTAGTATAACATATAAGATTAAGCACAGTATCCTCCAAGACTAGTTAAAAAACGAAATTACATTACAATGAGACTTACTTGGCGCAAAATGAAAGCAATTACATCAGAAGATTCCCAATAACTCGCATGGAAAAGATGTGGCAAAGCATTTGTTGGGAAATTTGCAAGTCCCTCTGGACAATACAATGCATAGTCTAGCCGCTTCGTGCCCCACCACTTCTGTGTTACTGAAAAGGGAACATATAAGGCTATAATTTGGCAGTTATTTCCCACTAATAAAATTTTTCCAATAAAGAAACATTTACTATCAGAGTACCAAAAACTGATGTACATATTAATGAATGAGGAATGTTCTAAATTCAGAAAAACAAAACCATGTTAATGGCACAAAAATATAATTCAAAATCAGATATAATCTATTCACTTTAATAAAATAGAGTTCTTCCTTTATAAATATATCAGAAATAAAAATTAATGTCAGGACTATCTCAAAACCTCTCCATGAATTCATGAAATACTAATTACAGTACATAGCTCAAATTGTTGCACAGAAAGTGTAACATGAAACATTTAAAATATAACTAATTTTTGCCACTTCCTTATTTTAGATATAAAACCTGTATACAATATATTTTCTTCTTTTTAGAGCTTGTGGAGATACAATGAACACTCATTACACAGTATAAAATTCTGCCACAAAAACAAAACATGCAAGGAGAAATAAGGCTACAAATATGAACTGAAACATTTACAATAACGCTGTTTGTGCATTTGTGTTGTTCTACTGATAAAACAGAAAATTAATCCTTTTTTACATTCCACAGTCAAATGAAACAGAGTCAGGAACAATCACAGACTATTTCAATTACAGGAAGAAAGAAAAAGTGCAATGTGTGCCATCAGTAGGACAAAAAACATGCAAGCAACTTAACTGTACCACAATAACACAGAAAAATCTGGCACATTTGCCAAATCAAATCAAAATCTACTTACAGGCATTAATAGTTTGTAGTGGTAATGAGTCAATTACTCCTGATACAGTACTTTGGATGCTAACTTCTGACATTCTCCGTAGATGACTTCCTTGAATTGGTGATGTCAGATTCAAGTTCTCAGCAAACATTTGTGGGTTTGCCTGAATTACTTCCACTGGTAGAATCAACACAAGAGTTTTAATATGAGTACAAATTGACCTTGTGTTTAGAAGCTTTGTTTAATGATGCACTTTCACAAATGGCTAATGGTTATAGAAAGCCTGGTAACTAGTATAACAGGAAGTACAGATAATTGATCATCTTACGCATGAAGCTATAAACACAGAATATAATGAACAGAATCTATGGCCATTTTCATTTGGTAATGTGTCAAGGTTTAATAAACAGAACCAAATAAAAATAGCCTTTGTAGCTCGGGACCCATGGCACTGCCACCTTAACCTCGGCCCTTAAACAACTCAAACAATTTTGAGTAACAATAATATAATCTCACAATGGAATATCCAGGAAGGATTCAACAATATTTTTGAGAAGGATGGGTCACTTACTCACCATAGAGATGTCTGACGAGCAACAGAAAGGCATAAATAATGTAATCCAGCATTAGACCTTTCGGCCGTTAAGGTCTTAGTCTGGCCACAGCACCCGTATCTGTCTGTGTGTATCTAACTGAAGGCCTTAATGGCTGAAAGCTCTAATGCTGTATTCTATTATTTGTGCCTTTCTGCGGCTCATTGGATGTCTCTGCGGTGAGTAAGCAACCTATCCTTCTCAAAAATATTGTTGAATAATATAATCTCAATACATAATACATATAGTCCCAGATGTATTTTCTGCTCAGTATAAATTTGCCAACATCATGAAGGGAAGATGATCTCTGAGCTGAAGCATAAGTTGCTTATATTAAAGGAAGAATACTTTACTATTGCTAAAATTTAATTGGATAATAATATCAAAGACAGAAGTAGTAATACCTCTTTGACACAATTACTTTAAAATACTTCCCCCTTAACAATATTTTAGTGAGTAGAACAATTTGTTTGAAGTAATGAATAAATATACACATTGTTTTTTGTCAAATTCTGATGTCACACAGAATTAAAGGGGAAAAAGCTATACGAGTCATTACCCTAATTGAAAATTCCTGTAAGTTGTTTCCTTAACTTCTATACTCTTAAGTTTTTTGGTATTTATTTTACTTCTGTGAGAATGTGTCTCTTACTGATAATATTACTAAAGTTCATTATTAGTTCTGCACAATTACTGTTGTATGCTTTTACTCTGTACATCAATATTTATAAACTGGGTATTCACTTGGTTCTGTTATATATTTGCTTATATGAATCCAAGAGCATTTCCGAGACAAAGAAATAATTTTTTTTTTTTTTTTTTTTTTTTTTTTTTTTGAGCATTTAGAAGTGTGTATGTCAGCTGTCAAAACTGTGGCTGGCCGATTCTTTGGGTAACTCAAAGTAACCATTTATTCTGTTCAAAATATTCACTTCATTAGTTCTAACTTCAGTTTTAAGATAATGGTGATATCTGCCTTCCCTGCTTAAATGTATCTCTGTTCTGCAAATGTTAATTAGTGCAAACAGAACTTCTGCCCATGAACATAAAAACATGAGTGCTAATTTTATGTAACAGCAATCTAATCTAATATAGTTTTAAGGCAGTCTCTCATTTATGTAACATTAAATACTTTCATATACTTTAAGGATGTGCATTTCTATACACTTCATCATAATGTGGGCCAATTATACTTTCTTTCAGTGACACGTGTTTCATAAATATTAGTAACATCTGTAAAACCCTGCACATGGATTTAAATATGAGTACAACAGTAATTTATCTATACCTCCTGTGCAACAAAAAATTACAACTTAGTGTAATAAATGATAAAAAGCACTTTATCAGGTACATAAACTCGGATGTAATGGATTTATTTTTCAAACAAAGCAACTGAAGAAATACATGAAGCCTCTTCTAGCTTCAGCTGTATATTTGTTTATTTATTACTCCATACAAACAGAAGCAAAACTTAATATATCCTACTGCCTTGATATGCAAGTTTGTATATCAACATTATTTTGATCCAAAAGAAAATGGTCACAAGTAGTATCTACATTATATTTTCACTGGAATGTACTAGGAAGACCTTTTACTGGCTTATTTTGAAGATGGTGTAACTATTCACCAAATCCCTTACAATACTTGCATTGTTTTAATGACAATGATGATTAGACTCCCCCACCCCCAAACCCCCATACATCCCAATGATTTTGTGCCTTACTATGATGTCAGGGGCAGTAAGGGGAGACAGTGAAGAGGAGCAGCTGATAAGAATGGGCAGGAGAGAGAGAGAGAGAGAGAGAGAGAGAGAGAGAGAGAGAGAGAGAGAATTTAAGTGAGCAACTTTTAAATATCAACCTAGATTGTCAATAATGTGAGTGCTGTTTCTCACTGTAAAACACTAGAACTGAAAAAAATATGAAAATGGCTACAAAGAATCATGTTGCAGTAGTGTCACCCATTTTGAAATGTGTGTATCAGTTTCTATGTGGTTAATCTGATAAGCAGGCAGAGACTTACAATTGTAAAGTTAAGCAGGTGGCAACTGAAAATTTAGTGTCCACTATTGGCTTCACATTTATAGGTTGCCTGAAATTTTGTCATATTGGTTACCATAATGTAATAAAAGCAAGATAGAAATGCATTTAGCTGTGGAAATATCTTGAATTCACACAATGGAGCCATATCATTAAAAAGGTGTTCACTTATAATCTTCTCCATCTTGTATTGAAAGAAAGATGAATGAGAACTGGCTCAGCAGGATTTATCAAAAAATTGTTTAAATATTACAAGAGAGAGTTTAGCAACCTGTCGACAGCATGGTCAACAGAGATGGAACATGAGCTCTGATTGTTTTTGTAAAGACGGGGAAAAAATTGGCTGTGTTCTTTGAACGGAACAATCTCGGCATTTGCATGGAGTGAGTAAGAGAAATTACAGAAAACATAAATTTGGATGGCCAGAGGAAGGTTTGAACTGCCATTCTGCCAATGGCAAGTGCAGTATGTTAACCAATACATCACATTGTTTGGTCATTCTGGGAAAAGCTGGGAAATTTATCAATTCTTCCGAAGAGCAACATGTGAAATGACCAAAAGTCACAATTTGGGAAATTACAAATAATACCAAAGTATATCAACAATTTTCTTGGTCTGTGCCTCTCATGTATATAACAGGGAAGAGGGAAAAGATAATGATATCAAAAGCAACTGCTACATACAATACACAGTGGATCTCTGAGAACGGCCTACATACAGGATTAGAATTTGTCACACAAAACTTCATGCATCCATTGCAGATACCTATTGCGGTGCAAAATATGTATAAGAAGAACAGAAACTTTCCAAACCTCTTTTGATTTCAAGATGTAAAGTTTTAGCTCACAATTGATGCAGCCATTCCTGCAGCAGTTTCGACTCTTTCCTCAGGTGTGTGTGTGTGTGTGTGTGTGTGTGTGTGTGTGTGTGTGTGTGTGTGTGTGTGTTTGTTTTGTCCTTAGTGTAAGTTAGTTAAAGTAGGTAGTTTGTAAGTCTAGGTGCTTATGCTCATTGCATCTTGGTACAACAGGTTCACTAACATTTTCACAATTGATGAGTTCCTATTTTTGGAGATTCAAGTTATATTAATACAGTGACAGATCACATTTGTGCTTCATACATTCAAATTAGTAAATGGGCAGTTTTAAATGCTCATAACATTATATGCTGTCAACAAGGACCACACATCATTTAACAGTTTTTCACTAATACTTTGTGCAATATGTCATACTCTCACTTAAATAACCTTTTGGAACACTGATGAAACAATACTCTTGTGCTGATCGTATGGAAAACTACAAAAGACAGAAATATAGGATATAATTCTGAGGTATACTATGGGATCTGCATGAGGCATCTAATAGCCAAATATTTCAAAAAATGTCTTAACAGAAAGAGAAATCTGAAACAGTGCATATATTAAGATTATGATATGTGTCATGCATCATTGCAGTATCACACTAAGGAGTATATTATTACATGATTTGTGCATGCTTTTTACACTACTGGTACTATAAACCTATAGTGTTATTTAAAATTCTAGGCATACTACTTACAAAGATGATATGGCTGCCCATTTCCCAATGGATATTTCTGGTACCTGGCAACATTTACAGGTGGCAGCATAGAGAACCTTGCTGACAGTAAAGGTTCAAGCCTTGCTGCCACTGGATCAGTTGGATGAAATAGATTGTAAATCTGTTGCACCATAGGCTTTGGTATAGGGCCTGTAAGAAAGTATTGTAAGTATTTAGAATATTGCTGCTTGCCAAAACAAAACAAAAAATGAGTAAAATGTAAGCAGATTCACCATTTTCTATATCCATGATCATTTAACACTGTATTACTGAATCAAATGAAGAATCTGAATGTTATGACATCTGACAATTTCCTGATCCTGAACCTTACTTGTCCAAGCTTGTTGAAAAATTTACAACACAAAGAGTGATGAAACTGGGTGTAAATTAAGTAAATGTGACTGTGCAATTATTAAAGTACAATCTGCATTAATAATTCAGATTTTAAGGATACTATCCTCCATACATTATTTCCAGCAGACACATAATGCTGCAGTATTCAATCAGCACAAACTAAATGGCATCCAATGTGCTGCTATCTTACATGGTCATGATAACTAACAAGCTGTCTGTCTGCATAAATGGCCACTAATGTGGCCAAGAGACAGCTAGACCACATAATTGGCTACAAAACTGGCCAACATGAAATGTTTCACTTAGATAACTGTTGCACTGTGTGCACCATTTGGGAACCTTTCCACCAACACAAACTTTACTAAGTTGCACAGGTTGGAACACAACCTAAAATATGAGGTGTGTTTAAAAAGTAGAATGATTCATATTTTATGAAAAAAATATTTATTTATTCATCAATATTAATCATTTTAACAATATAATAATAAGGACAGTTTACAACTCACTGGAAAGATGTAATGAAGAGCTGTATAAAAAGAGACTCACACATACAACACTTAAGCTATCGGCCATGGCCTTCTTCAGAATACAGAACATTTACACAATCACACTGGCACACAACAGTGTCACACAACCATCATCTCTGGATACCGCACTCCAAATAATGCTCTGTGATGTGGAAATAGGGGGGGGGGGGGGGGAGGAGGAGACGAGGTTGTGTCATAATGGTGGGGATGGATATAGCATGTACGTATTAGATGGGTGGAATGAGATACAACTGAAGAATAGAGTGCAGCACAGAACATAAATTAGGAGCAAGGGGATATGAACTGTTGGGTGGAAGAAAGGGAGTTATCATGGGTTGAGGACTGTATAATTTCAAGATTGGAGAATGTACTGCAATGGTAAACCCCCATCTATGCAGTTCACAAAAGCTGGTGGTGGGTGGAAGGATCCAGATGGCCAAGGTTGTGAAGTGATCCCTTGGCAGAGTGGCATAGTGATGGACTAGGATGTTAAGGAGGTTGAGAGAGTGATAGAACACCACTTTAGGAGGGGTGGGAAGGAACTTGGGCAGGATGTCTCATTTCTGGACACAAGGACAGAAAATAGATTTAGTTATTCGAGACAAGGGTAATACTGGATGACAAGGGGGAGTGCTCTTTTGTGAATGGTTACTGGTGGTACAGGGAGGATTTGGGGTGTGTGGGGATATTCATATTTATATTCATGGTTTTGCCTTCAAAGTAATCCCCCGTCAGACAGAATACACTTGTGCTAACACTTTTTCCAATCCTGTAAGAACTTCTCATAAGCACTTCTTGGTACAGCCCTGAGTACTTCCAGTAATGCAGTTTTTATTTGCTGAAATGTTGCAAATCTGTGACCTTTCATAGTCTCTTCAATTTTGGGAAAATGAAAAAGTCACAGTAGGCCAAATCCAGTGAATTTCATGCAAGAGGCATTAATATTGTGGATGAGACATGACATGAGCTAACCAATATGCCAACAACCTCAACAATGTCTCCTATGGTAATTTGATGAGTTAACAAAACAATTTTCTTCACAGCTTCGATGTTATCATCTGTTGTTATTTTCTGGGGCATCAAACGTGAGGTTTATCATTGGCATCTTCTTGGCCATCTTGGAAGAGCATGTCTCACATGAAAATATATATTTTTTTATTTATAGCAGCCTCATTGTACACCAATGTCAAAATTTCAAGTATTATAGAGTAAGTCATTCCATTTTCCACACAAAGTTTGATGCAAATTCTTTGTTGTATTTTTATAGTAATAAAAAATTGGCAAGCACACTAAAACATGTCTAACCATTTCATCTGTTAAACACAAATGAATTTCATCGGCCTGATCTTCTGGAATACGAGACACCGCTTGCTCAATAGCACAAATAAATTCCGTAATAGGAACAACCTTGGGTGTGGGTGCAAAATTTAAACCTTTTTCCAAAACAGATAATGAAGCGTTGTCCAGATCTTTATCTGTAAGATTGACAACAACACGCCGACGGAAATCGTCACCAGAAATTGTCTGTTGAGTGCAAAGTCGCTCAAATTTTGAAAACTGTTTGCAAGCAGCACCCCTCTGTGTCTCGTATTCCAGAAGATCAGGCTGATGAAATTAGACAAGAGGTTGCCTACAAACTCCGCAGAGCACCTCCTCCTAGAAGCAATATTTCTAGTAGTGAGAGGGCAGCCATCCGGTCTTTGAGAGAGGATAAGGATTTGGTTATCCTTCCGGCCGATAAAGGGAACGCAACGGTTCTTCTATCACGTGGAGACTATGTATCCAAGATGAACTTTTTATTGGATGACTCAGCCTATCGTAGGTTACGTAATGATCCCACTGAATGTATAAAACGGAAGACTCTTTTACTCTTAAAGAAGAGTTCCTTGTCAGAGGATGTTGTTAAGAAACTTCGCCCTGGAGCTGCTGTCCCTCCGAGATTGTATGGCCTACCTAAGGTTCACAAGCATGGAATTCCCCTTCGTCCTATTGTGAGCAATTTAGGTGCCCCTACCTATAATTTGGCCAAATATTTAGCTTCTGTTCTCGCTCCTCATGTTGGAAAGTGTGATCATCACACATTGAACTCATCACATTTTATTCGGCGGCTGAAGTCAGTTTGTCTTGGTCCATCAGACTTGCTTGTCAGTTTCGATGATGTTTCGCTTTTTACCCGGGTTCCTGTTGAAGAGTCATTGTTGTTAATTAGTAATATATTAGATGATGAAACAGTCAAGTTATGTCGTCATGTGCTGACTTCGACGTATTTCCTTTGTAATGATACGTTTTTTGAACAAACTGGCGGTGTGGCTATGGGGAGTCCTCTTTCCCCCATAGTCGCAAACCTTTTTATGGAGGACTTTGAAGACATGGCTTTAAGGACGTCGTTTCTTAAGCCTACCTGTTTTTGGAGATACGTTGATGACATTTTTATGGTTTGGCCTCATGGTATGGATGCTTTAAATCATTTTTTAGACCATTTTAATTGTCTCCATCCCAATATTAAATTTACGATGGAGGTAGAGAACGATGGGAAACTTCCTTTTCTGGATGTTTTGGTTCAAAAGAACAATGATGGGACCTTAGGACATGGAGTGTATCGCAAGCCAACTCATACCGATCTTTCCATGCGACGAGCTGTCATCCGCCACACCAACGTATGGGGGTATTGCGTACTTTAGTAAAAAGAGCGTACGCCATTTCTGATGCTGAACATCTGGGTGAAGAACTGGAGCATCTCCAAGTGGTCTTTCAACAGAATGGGTACACTGCTCAACAAATTTGTCGTGCATTTCAATTTGGTCCAAAAGGTGAACCATTAGAAGACAATTACAAGTCTATTGCCTTTCTGCCTTTCGTCGGGAATATTTCCTCGAAAATTTCAAGAATTTTAAGAAGATTCGACATTAAAAGTGTTTTTATGCCCCCACCTAAGACTAGGGCCCTTCTTGGGTCAGTCAAAGATGATTTAGGACTGAGGAAACCCGGTGTTTATAGTATTCCTTGTTATTGTGGTAAAACTTACATTGGCCAAACGATCCACACAGTTCAGGATCGGTGTGTGGAACACCACCGTCATACTCGGTTGCTCCAACCTGAAAAGTCGGCTGTTGCTGAACATTGTTTGAATGAGGGACACAAGATGTACGATGAAACTAAACTGATTGCTCCTGCTTCCCGCTACTGGGAATGTGTTCTCAAAGAATCAATGGAAATTCGTATGGCCGATAATATTATTAATAGGGACAAGGGTTTTCCACTAAGTAAAACTTGGAACCCGATTTTATCTGACATCAAGCAACAACGGTCTTCATTTCGACCTGCTGTTTCTTTAAACTAGCCTTGTTTTCGACCCATCGCTTTTGCCGTTTTTCTCCACCGGTGCGCTACTGGTTCTATTGCGCCTAGGTGGCTTCTACTTTGGTTTCGCGCATGCGCGGTGGGTCGTCAGCAATGTATAAAGGGGCTGCTGTTTCTTGTTCTTTATCAGTTTCCGGCGAGTTAGTGTTCTGCGCTCTCACCTGAAGATGGCAGCCAGATGGTCTGTTGAAATATCGTGTCTGGTTGACGATGGTATCCGGCTGCATACCGAGATCAATATTATTCCCCCCCCCCCTTCTTTGCCCTTCCTTTTTTCACTAGTTACCACAAGTCCCATCCCCACTCCGCCACCCCAAACCTCACAACTGTGCACCTATTAGTGCTATCTTTCTACGACCGTGGCCCTATACATTCCTGCGAGAAGCACTGCAATTTCCCTTCCCCTAAGCTGCCATCTCTCCCTCTACGCACCTCATACCATCTCATTACCTCCCAACATATCCAAGACTAATGCTTCTGTTGGCCATTTAACCCTAACCTTTCTTTCATCTGTTATGCACTGTTGCAGATACAAATCAAGCTGTTATGTTTGGAGACAAGATTGTCTATGTGAATTGTGTTCATGTTAATGAGTCTATGTTTTCTATTTTGGATGAAGGTCTTTTGACTGAAAGTTTCAATGTTTAAAAGGCTTTTCATGGGGTTGTGATTCTAAACACTCCTGTATTTGGTCAGTACCAACCTATCCTGTTCATAATATTGTCGTAAATAAGAAACAATCAACACATGATGTGAAAAAACTTGACAGAATATTTCCATGTGTGAATGAATAACTATTCTATGGTGTATCCTGTCACTAAAAGAATTGACTTCACACATAATCAATAGTTAGTTACACTATTTCAAGGCTCGTTTCTACTGAAAAGCCAGGAAATATTTATGGGTTCATAATTGGTATCATCAAAGCCTTGAGAAAATAAGGACTGCTTGATTACATCGTGCCTGGAGTTTAAAGAAATAATTTTTATTACGGCTCATCAAAAAGCCGAACTAAATAAAAGCCATGAGAAGGAGGTAGTAAAATGAGCTTCATATCATAAATTCCATAAAATGTGCTGTGTATAATGATTTGCATAGATACTTAATATTTCAGGTTTCAACAGTTGGATCCAGGTTAAACATAAGAAATGATTTTGAAATGCATACTTTGTGATTTTTTAGAAACCACTTTTAAAACTAAAGATGCAATAAGCATTTAAATAAAATGTTGAGATATTGTTTATTATCAGGACAGTACTTACTGTTCTTGTCATCAGATGAAGAAATTTTTCTGTATGCAAGAACCAGTGCCAGGGGACTTCCAAACATGAAAAAATCACCAACTTCAAAGTCTAGTTTGCAGTGATGTGAGTGCTCACTGGGAACAACCAAAACACATACACAAATCAGTGTTACAATTATCATGTCTCCCAATCAGAAGTTAAAAGTAAACATATTGGTACTAAAATGCAACAGTTTCATTTTGCCTTAAAACAAAAACAACACACAAAATATAACTTGCTCAACAAGACTAACACAGTGGAGCATATCATTCACATTGTTACAAAACACGCTGCATGCAGTATGACATAGCAGTCAGTGTCTGCAATTCACATGCTGTTGGTCACCAGCTCACACCCAAGCACTAGCAGTTATTTGTTATTAGGTAACTATTATTTCTAAAAAGTTCTTAAAAATTCTCAGTTTTTTAACATTTATAAATTCCAGAATATTCTATGTTTTAAAAAATAGCAGCTCACTCCATTCAAAAAGTCAGTATTGTTCTGTTCTAGTTGTTCATTTATGTTCATAATAAATGCACTTTCATTGCCAAGTGTTATACTTCATTAACAACATTGCTTTCAGATTCTGACTTAATTCTGGTAATGATGTGACATCATTTGGTGGAGACAGAGGGTACTCTACAGTATCTAAATTACCACAACTTCAAACTGGCAATGTTTTAAGCACATTCTTGCTTCTCACTGTTGAAGAGCAATTCAAGGATGGTGACTGCGTCTTTTAAGAAGATAAAGCACCTGTTCGTAATGCAAGGCCTGTGGCAGAGTGGTTACATGAGAATAACATCCCTGTAATGGACTGGCCTGCACAGAGTCGTGACTTGGATCCTGTAGAGCACCTTTGGGATGAACATAAGACTTTTGAGGATGAACATCCACAGCTAAAACTGTTCATGATGAATAAAAGGGTGCGCAGCAGCTGTTTTTTACTTCCTAAAAAGGAATGAATGGTAGTCACATCCTCAAGTTATATACAATTAAAACATTAAACAAGGGGTTCCATAATCTTTAAAAAAACAATCCCCTGGTTCCTAAAATTTATTCACAGTTAAAAACATTTATGCAAGATCCACGTTTGTCAACCAAACCAACAACATAGGCTGGAAAAAATTGGTAAGGGCAGTGGTGTGGCTGGAGGTTTGGTACACCAAACTGATATAGCAGTTGTGTGTGATTTTTCCATTGTGTTACATTTTCATCATGTGATTTCCCATGTCCACCTCATGTACTCTGCACACGTGTAAATCTTGTCCATTCTGTTATCAGATGCTCTCACATCGGTTTACCTCCAGCCACACCACTGTCCATGCTGATTCATTCCAGCCTATGTTGTTTGTTTGGTTGACAAAGGTAGATCTTGCCTAAATGTTTTTATTGTGAATAAATTTTATGAACTGGAGGACTGGTTTTTTAAAGAATATGACATCTTTGTTTATGTCTTTGTTCTATATAACCCGATGCTGTGATTACAGGTCACAAAACCAGTTGTTCTTTTTTAAGAAAGTGAAAAAATGTCTGCTGCACGCCTTTGGGACATTTTGGAATGCTAACTTTGTGCCAGGCCTCACCAACCTACATCAGTGTCTCTCCTCAGGGCATCAATATGTGAAGGATGTGCTGCCATTACCCAAGAAACCTTCCAGCACCTGATTGAATACATGCCTGTGAGAGTGGAAGCTGTCATAACGGCTAAGGATGGCCTAACATAATACTGAATTCCAGCATTACTGATGGAGAGCACTATGAACTATTAAGTCATTTTCAGCCAGGTGTCCAGATACTCTTGATCACATAGTGTATGTAAGAGACCAATGGATACTACAACAGAATTAAGTCAGCTGCGTCACATCGGGAAACACTGATCAGAATATGACAAAATAATTAAAAGAAATCAATTAGGTCACCAAATATGATAGACAGGATGATGTTATGGTGTTGGTAAGTTTGTACTTTCATTTGGGTGGCACAGCCCAGCACTAATTGGGGCCAAAAAGGAGGGACTCAATAATTGGGATTAATTCCAGGCAAAGTGAAGAAAACATTTGGCAACAATTAGTAGCTTAGTGGCAAAACATTGAAAATGACAGTTGTACATCAGTGACTAGACTGACATAAGTAGATTCAATGTAGTAACTTCCATTTCATGCTGCATTGTTTGTAAATAAGGACAGCAATAGGTGCACATACCCTACCTCTTGCACATAGATTTTGTGTTTTCCTGAATTACAGTCTGGGGAGCTCATGCTGCATCTCACCAAACATGCAACACATAAAATATTTATATTTTTGTTTATTGTGTTCCAACAATTATATTTTGGTCTATCCTCTTTGAAGATTACACATTTTCAAGTGATTTCCTTGACACTCCTAGAGAAGTTGATTACTCTTTCTTCTTTTCTGAATGTCACGTTCTTTGGATGGAGATCATTCATAATATCACATAAAAATTTAAAACAAAAGCTTTAAGTGCTTATTTCCTTAATAATTTGAGTAAATTCTTACAGTGAAATGAGGTTTTAGAACAAACCTTGTCGAAGATGAACGTCTTCGAGGTGCAGGAGCAGCCAGCAGCTTATTTGAATAAGAAGGATCCACATTTGTACCACTGTCACCATCTGCTACTTGTCGGTTGCTGGGTTTTGCATTATCAATTACCTCTTCCCCTTGTTGTGGATAGTCCGAATCTAAGATACTATTCTCACTATCGTGCCGAGATTGATAATGCATAAAACGACACAAAGCATCAAAACCAAGAATTGACCCCACACCATCACCTGAAAACAGAATACAAAGAGGGAACATTAGGTACTAGTGTGAATCTCACATATATTTATTTTTTAACAGTGAGTCTCCTATGAACTTTATTCTAACAAAATGCTGTAATTTAATATACATTCATACTTCAAACAATATATTTTTTAAATTTGGTTGGGTGTATGTAAAAAATATGATATTCATACATGTAAACCAGCCAGTGCAGCTCAGAAAAAAAAGCACATCCACACAAATAACGCCTTAACCATTCAGCTAAGAAGAAAATTGAATGGACGTATTTGTAAAGGCAACAATTCTCACTTATGTTATGTCCATAATTTGCACTGTAACAGAGATATCTGAAAAAATAACGGCGATTTGACACCATCACTTGATTTTATGTAAATCTGGCATTCGGAAATCAGTCACGTAACATTCCTTACCTAAAACTCTGTCATATGCCATCCTGCTTTCTGTATTTTATTATTTTCTTATTATTGCTCATGTGTTGTCATTTCAAAGCAATGGTGTACTGAAGAACTAACAAAAACACAATGTTTTTAGTATGATAACTTATAAGCTAGTGAATGCCATATTAGCATTTAACAACTGCCATTAATAGTACAAGAATTAAGCAGTACTTCCGTAATTTTTGCCGTAGTGTAGTGGGCAGCGATTCAAAACCCACCGCTAGCAACTCCCCTCCCCCTCCCCCACCTTGGTTCCTAAAAGTGTTTCAGGCAATCTTATTAATTAAATAGAGCTATGTTCTGCAATATTTAGAATTTTGCATATGTAAGAGTGTTCCCTATAAAATGTGCATTTCTTCTATTTCATGCACATGCTGCGAAATACAAACCAATGAAATGAACAGTGGTCTTCTGAAACATATGCACATGAACTGGGGAGATAATGTAATAATGAATATTCTAAACAATGTACTGACACTGATAGTTTCATATATAAATGAATTCCTAGATTTATAATTAAGTTAACTCTGTTATTTCATTAGTGACCATTTTCAGAGGCAAAAATATTCTGTGTACACACCACATCAGGGCTTAATTTTAGCTGAGCCTACCAGACACACACTCAAACAGACACACACTCAAACAGACACGACCACCATATCTGGCCACTACGTCTACTCTGCAGCACCCAGCACAGCTGAGGTGAGAGCAATGAGTGGTGGGAATGAGGAAGTGGCAAGGAGAGGGAAGCAGGAGGTGAGGAGGGGGATGGATGCACAGTATTGGTGGGGGAATACACCAGTGCTGTCTGACGGACAGTGTGCAAGGAAGAGAAGGGACAGAAATGTGTGTTAGGATGGGAGATGAATGTAAGGATAGAGTGTGGGCAGGAAAGTGGATGTAAGGGAGGTGGATGCAGGAACTAGTGAAGGTTTAGGCCTGGGGGATTGAGGGAGCGACAGCTAAGCCTTCACTAATTTCTGCCTCAACCATCTTTCTGCCCACTTTCCTTCCCACATCCTATCCTTACATTCATCTCCCACCCTGCCACACATTTCAGTTCCTTTCTTTCCTTCTGCACTGTCTGTCAGACAGCACTGGCGTATCCCCCACCAATGCCATGCATCCGTCCCTACCCTCCTGCTTCCTTCTCTTTGCCACTTCATCATCCCCACCACTGGTTGTTCTTGCATCAGCCATTCTAGGTACCATGTCCGAGTATGTGTAAGTTTGTGTCTCTCTAACCAATGAAGACCCTAACGGCCAAAAGTTCTAATGTATTCTATTGCTTGTGTCTTTCTGTAGCTCATCAGATGTCTCTGTGGTGAGTAAGAAACCTATCCTTCACACATATATTAAATCACTATGGAACTATCTGTTGCATTGACACTAGTATGTAACACTGGGTCAAAGTGTCATAATGGGCAGGAGCAAGGGGGTGAGGACTGGTTGGTTGGTTTGATTTTATTTATGTATTTTATTTTGTGTATGTGTGTGTTGATGAAGGCTATGGCCAAAAATTTAAGTTGTGCGAATATGATGGTCATTTCTATGTGCCTGTCTGTGGTTCTTTACTGTCTCCAACTTGTTATTTAAATAAGATTCTGAGTGAGTGCAGTTATTCTGTTGAAGAATGCCACAAGCTAAATGTGAGCTAATAAAATTGCTAAGTCTACAGACTAAGAAATTTAAATTAAACAGCTGCATAAATAAAACAACAGATACAGCAAAAGAGTGTAGGAAAGCAACTTACCGATAAAACAAACTTGTCCAGAGAATCCTTGCCCTTCTTCAGATTTTAAAAATTCTTGGTAGACAGCATTTGCAGCATTGATGACACGTGACACAGATTCCTGATATTCTGGTGCAGATGTGGCAAATAGTGGAATAGCACCAACTGGTATTGAATCATGTGTAACCTGAGGAGTGTCTGTACATGATGGCGATACATCAAAACTGTAAGGACTTAAGCTGCAAAAAAAATAATACCATTTTAAGACAATTACACCAACTAAAACGGAGAACAATTTTAATGGTTTGAAAGATATATGGAAATAAGCATAATAATTAGAAATGTCTATAACAAGGAAATGACTTTCCAATTAGTTTACTTAGCTTTTAGTAAATATATATGAAAATACAAGGGGGGAGGGGGGGTTGGAAAGTAAGTTTCCCCTGTTGACTGTATCTGAGTTGTGTATGAAAGAGAGAGAGAGAGAGAAAGAGATAGAGAGAGAGAGAGACATAAAATAAAAGGGAAAAAAAGAGGGAAAGAATAGATTGGGACATTAAAGATAAAGAGAGTTATTTATTTTTCTACATAATTTTCATATATATTGGGACGTTAGTCATACTGCTTTATAAGCTGCAAAAAGCCTTCAAGGAAAAAATCAGGGCATTGCATATGGAAGATGCATTGCATCCTAAAAAACAGGAAGTAGCACATTACCTGCAGTCTGAGAGCTTTTGAACTTCTTTCGGACAGATGATGATGGATGTTTCCACTCCATGGATGCGGCCTTCAATTTGGGCATGTAATGGTGGATTCACATTTCATCCACTCTCACAATCCCAAACAGAAAGTCATTGCCATATTCATGGTCGACCTCTACCCACTAGTGCATTGGTGTCTTATACGTATGCATTTACCTGCCGAGCCATCTTTCACCCATAGCCATTCAATGCTATTTCAGTAGGCAATGCCATGATTTTGTTCCTGGATGGCTTTTTGAAGCTTATAAATCTGTTTCACAAATGCCTCAATGTACTTGGAAATTATGTAGAAAAAATAAAGATATGTCTTATCTTTAATGTCTCATTCTATTTATTATAGTTGTTATTATTATCATTATTATTATTAATATTATTATTATTTCATTTTTTATAACAACTCTGCCCACAGTCAACAGGGGAAACTTATTTTCCATCACCCCCTCGGAGATATGTGTCAGTATATTTCAGTTTGTAGCCAAAACTATTCACTGTACACTGGAAGAACAGTTCATGCACAGGAGTAGCCTTGAGTCTCACATTATACATGAAGGTTGTTTGATCGCAGTGCATGACAGTGTTAGTGCGGTGAGCAACTTTCTACAAAACATGTAGCAACAAATATTCCTAGGAAAAGCTACAAACTCTGTGACTTGCTGTATTGCAGCCTGAGTTTTGCATTGTGCACTGTAGTGGCTTGCTTAGTCATGGGTGTAATCAGATGAAAGATTAAGGTTCATCAATCTTTCATATCATCATTTAGCTTCAGTAATAGTAGTTCTGCTTATGACCAAAGATATCTGCCTTGTGCTTCTCATATCGATCAGCTGCTACAGTTTAGATTTGACAGGGATATAAATTAAATTTGTTATCATGCATTACAAATTATAGTGGTAGTTAACTTCAATTGCTCTAAAATTAAGTTGCAAAGAATGTAACAATTTCTTGCTTAATTGTTTGATGATGATCTCTTTGTAAATGCACTAGCTTTCACACTCTTTATGTGTTGCCTAGCATGATAAAGGCAGATGCTTATTGTCTGGTAGAACTCACTTTGAGGACATTACTGCAGTGGCCATGAGAATATATAAAAAATGTGTTGTCCCCTTACTCCTCTCCCACAGCAGAGCTCCAATTTATTATTCCCGCCCCCCTCCCAAGCACCACCTGTGGTATTCAAAATAGTTTTGCATCCTTCAATGAAAGTCTTCACAAAACAAACTCATCTTTATACTTAAAATCAATTGAGGTGTCGACATATTTTGGGATGTTTCAGTCCCATATTTCATATGGTCTTATTATATGGGGACACTCCCCTCACACTAAGAATATCTCAAAACTACAAAAAAAAGTCTTACGCATAATGTGTAAAAGGGGCCATAGGGAACATTGTCGTCCTATCTTCATAAAACTAAGAATTCTCACCATTATAAATTTATACATTTATGTATCTGTGCTCTATATTAAAAACAATATCTCAGAATTTGTTGCTAGGGGACAAATACATGAGCACAATACCAGGGCTAGGAATAACTTGGATATACCAAGACACAGGTTGTCAAGGACTAAAAATTCTCACAAAGTGAACCCTCTTATATTCTTTAACAGATTACCACCGTATGCAAGATCTATGGATATAAAAATGTTTAAATTGAAATGGTACAGCTGGCTATCTGATCATCCTTTTTATGATATTAAAGAATTCCTAGAGATACCAGAGCAGGATATCAACATTTAACAATTCTTTTAATTAATAATATTTGATTTATTTGTATTAAGTGTCATGTAATCATATAAAGAATTGCTATACAAATGATTTGCTACACCATTTTTACAGAATAATATAGCTTAAGACATTATTAAATAATACTTTCTTGTGTATGTTATTATTTCTATGTTTGAATGCATAACATGTCTAATCGGCATTAGATTACTATACTTCATTATCTGTGCTTAATACTTAATATTGTATTATATACCAATGACGAAACCAATATCATTGTACAATGATCTATGGTGAATAAAATTCTTGATTCTTGATAATGTGAAACCTGTAACTTCTTCCTAATAATCACTCTTTCGAATGTTCAAATGTTTGTAAATCTATGGGACGTAACTGCTTGGTTATTAGTCACTAGCTGGCAAATTATTTAAACTAAGTTTAAATAATCTAAGGACAACGCACACATCCATACCCAAGGGAGAATTTTAACATCCGACGCTAGAGGCCACACAATCTGTAACGTGGCGCTGCAGACCGCTCGGCTAATCACTCTTTGTTCATATAAATCTCCTTCCTTAGTATGCAAATATATTTCAGGTAGTTGTATCACCTGTTTTGTTTTATATTAGTTCTGTGAGAGACTTTACATTTTGTGTTAATAAGTTTATAACAAAACGTTGCGGGTTCATATCTGTGATACCCACAAAATTATTTTAATTTTATCATTGTATTTATTCAAATATGTTGTCTCATATGTGTAACATTTAGGTAATGCCACAAATATAACCGATAAATAAGTTATTTACAAGATAACTGTTATTACAAATATCAATTACATATTCTTACCACATGCTTCGGGAGATGATAACATCACCACTGTGTCTAATTGTTGATATCCCACTGTAGCCTTATTGTCTCTGCATATAATTTTCATAAATGAACAGTGGTTCTTGTTATATCTTACAGCAATCGTCAACAATATATCACCCAGTCAACATCAGGCCAGTAATACAACAAACTGGAGAAAAAAATTTTAATCCCATCTGGAAATTTCAGCTGATGACGCCTATGTTACCCCTAACTTTAGACCTCTTTAGAGACCACTCCCAACTCATGAATCTTACAGAAAAGAGAGGTAATGGTCTATATAGTTAGATCATTTCTTCCAACATTTTTTCTTGTAATTTTGTTTGAGTGTAATACATTAGGACATTCTTGCAAAGTAGAATCACCACTTCAGCAGAAGTTGATTTATCCTCATGGAAGCAGTCTGATGGTAGATGTGCATACTATGTACCTGCTAGAGGTAACCAATAGGAAGTGTTTACTGCTGGTCACCATCTAGAGTGTCAGTTACAGACTGGATGCCCTCTCTGGCACCAGCTTTCAGCTAACAATCATTTTAATCCTTCCATACTACTTCTTCTTTTTTTATTTACTTTCTTCTATCACAAAGTTAACTTCATTATAAGGCTACAAAGACTGGCTAATGACCTCAGAGGTCAACCTGGATACACACATCTGTATTTAAAAAACTGAATATATATTATTTTTAATTTTAACCAACATTTGGATTTATATAAATGCTTTCACATAGTCAAATTCCAACCTGTTTGGTTTCATGACACCCATACACAATTTCCCAGTATTCTGACTTCCCCTTTTCCTTTCTCTTTTAAAAAGAAGATGACTTACTAAGAAAACAAAACTAGTTACAATATTATAACAGGAGGCTGGGAAATTCAAAACTTAGCTTGCTTTTTGACATACAATCCCAGCTCAACATAAACGCACACAGTGTGAAAGCTAGTCACTCAATGATACTTTCAGCATCAAAGAAAAATGAAAAAGAGAAATAATATGTATGTAACTAATGTATGGCAAAATAATTAATCATATTCCTAAAAAATAAACTTACGAAAATACCAAGTAATTGATGGAAGTATATAAAACACAATTCTTCAATTTCGAAATATTTCTTAATTACCTGGATAAGACTCCTAAGGCCTCAGTACACACAGAAGGGCAGGAAACTAGTTTTATAGCAACACGCCCTATCAGAGAAGGGTAGTGCTGGCGCATTACTGACTCAAATGCACCACGGAATGTTGTAATATCAGACTTTTTAGCAGCTAAATCTACATTTGCATCTGTAACAATAACAATAAATTGTACCTGAATAAGTCAAGCCACTGCCCACAGCATTTTTAAAAATTTCATTACAGTAAAATAACAAACTAGAAATAAACTACCTTGTGACAAAGAGGTATATTATCAAAGAGCCTCATAAGATTATCATGCAAACCCTCCTCTCCATCATTGGCTACTAGGTCTGCGATGCTTTGCTTTAAACTACAGAAGTCACAGATGTTCAAGAAATATTAGTAAATATTTTGCATTGCACCAAGGTAAATGTTCACAGAAAATAATTTGCATAAAATCAAAAAAAAAATTCATTTAAAATGATATAATATGAAAAGTATAGTACACCACTGTAATGGTGAAACATTATTCCATTATTAAGAGCCACACCTTTTGTATACTTTGACACCTTGACACTTTCCTTCACCTTTGTTACTGACTACAAAGAATTAGGTAGACATCTTACCCAGTATGCTTCCTGCATGAAGCACAAGTATAAGTACACTCGTGCGGCACGTCTGGTGGGCAGGGGATGTGATGGGGGAGCCTGGACAAGATGCATCTATACTACCAGCACCCTGCAATGTTCGACTCCGTTCACTGGCCACACGTTGCAAGTAGGACTGAGAAAATATACTATCTGTGAACAGACACAAAACAGAAACTGTAACAGTAATTTACAGACAAAATCAAATTTCCATTTAATAGTAATGCTGACACTTGTATCTAGGACACTGTTGTACATTTCAACTTATATCCTTAGTAGTAGACATTCTGTTTTGAGATTGTGTAAAGCTGTCATTTCTTCTGCCAAATGGTCGGTGTTCTTAAGAAGAAAGTGTCGAAAGGATGGTAAGGTCTGGTAGGAGGTGAGGAATTCATGGAAGACGACCAGGGGTCAATTATGTGGAAATGAGAAATGATCATGGTTGGATGGTTGTATGAACTGTGAGAGGCAGGTTTTGATGTTGAGACTGAGTTGACTTTGGTTGGAGGGATTGAAGGCAAAGTAGTATTTCTGTTGTAGGTTTTATCAAAAGGAGATAATGTTTTTGAACAGTCTAGCATAGTTAAATAAAGGTGTTGGGCTGAAGGCAAGACCTTTGTCCTTTTCAAACTTCGGTGGAGTTGAGAGATTTGATGGAAATGTTAACAACAATTTTCTGGGGATGTGTTGGTTTTGAATGTTATGGACTGTTAGAGGGGAGTTTTGGAGGTGTGGCAAATCAAAAGGGTCAGCAAGGAAATGTCTAGATGCAAATAGGGGATGTCAGCAAGCTGGATAAGGTGAGGGGTGATGTCTGGAATACTGCTGGTGTGGAAGGGATTCAACTTGAGAGATGGGATGAATGTAGTGGGGATTTACATTAGTAATGTCTTACAGAAGAAACAGAGGTGTTTCAGGAATGCCTGTGTCACCAAGATTTGTTTTTGTAGTACTAGGTTTGTGAGGGACAAAGTCTGGTGGAATATGTCAAGGTAAAGGTCATTATGAAAGTAGGAGTGAGATCCAGAGAAAGGAAATTTAAAGGTTAGGCCACTGGGAGGTATTCAATGGTTAAGGCAACACTGAAGAAACATGATGTGGGACTGGATTTTACCTAGGGCCAAGGAAACTTTTCTGAAATTGTGTAGAAAGATTAAGAAGGAGTGTGGTGTTAGGAAAATTGGTAATGGCGGAGAAACTGTCAGATGAAGGTGTTAGGACATTGTGAGGAGAGCTAGATAGGTGAACAGGATGTGTGAAAAGAGACACAAATGTGTACATATATCCAAAAACATACAAAAATTCCCACAATAGAAAAAATTCATAATTTAAAAAAGGGGAAAAAATCACCCATATGAAAAAATTACTCAATATCAGAGGGGGAAAACCATTAATATGTATGTACCTGGACTTTTCATTGCTAAACATGTAACTAGATGATTATTAACATTACTATTATGTATAATTTTTTGTACATTCATTGTTACTGTTGTAGCTTTACTTGAATCTTGGATGTCAGGCATACTGGGTTTGTATGGGACAACCCGTACAAAAATTTATGAATACATTCACAAATATCTAATGCAACCAGACTTAGCTGTTTGTAGTGGGTACAATAACCCCTATAATTGTCACTTTGCGGTATTGTTTGTTATAAAAAAAAAGTAGAGTTGAAAGTGGTATGCTACTGCCTTCCTCAGATCCTTTGAACTGATGTACTCAATCAGTTATATGTTGATTTGCAGTTTAAGTAGTATTCTTAACTATGGCAAAACATGGCATTTTTCACGCAAACAAACATTGTCAGAGGTGAAAGAAGTGGTAATTGACAGATAAAAATCCTAGGGTAAACTGGAGACTGAACCTGTGACCTTTACATTTGTAGTCTGACACTTTAGCACTATACACCAAGCTGCTACAAATGACTCTTGGTTAATAAAGATTTTAGTTTAAAAGATTCTCAAAACAGAGTCTTAAAAGCCACAGGAAATTAGGAAATTGTATCTACCACCCCATAATAAGACTACATTCATGCACTGATAAGGGCAGTACTAAGTGTCTGATAAATCATTATGGTCAACATGACTCTTTCAGTGCTGCTGATGCACAAAGCTTGAAAGAGGAGTATCAGGTACTGTCCCACTTCAAAACTTAGTTTACAATGGTTGAATAAGACGACTGCTGTGTCTCAGTATGGCCATACCTTTTGATAAAGTTTTTGGTGGTGTTTTACAATTAGTCTCATGAGTCACTATACAATTAGTCTCACAAGTCACCATCTGAGAACTCATTGAGAGTAACTATTCAGTGGTGGACTAAGAGTAAGACTAAGAGGCAGACTTTCCCGGGCCTCTCAACTTCGGGGGATTTTCAAGTGAATGGGGGCCTCACCTTGTTTTTCTACACTGGGCCTTCGAAAGCCTTAGTCTGCCACAGTTAACTACTCCTATGAGTGAAGTACCAAGAAAGAAGGAAGATTAGGAATTAACATATGAATGAAGTACCATTAGTCTCCTTTAGTTGAAACTGATGGTTTACCTATCTTTAAAACCACTTTCAGCTTCACTCAAATAATGACTAGGTACATTGCACATAACGTAGTTCTTAGGTAACAAAGTAATCTGTATGGACAAAGCAGTGCAGTAACACTCTTAGTCTGAGCCAAATTAAGCAGTTCCCAAATCACACAGTATGGTGGTCTATTTGTAAAATCACACAGAAAATACTGTTGTTTACAGTTATCAAAACTATTCACAATGCTCATAAAAACACTCAATATACTCACAGTAACTCAAAACAACAAGTGAAACATTACCTTTAACATGAAACCAGCACAATTCAAAAACAGGAGGAACTCAGCCTTGATAAAGAAGGACCATCTGATAGTGACCAGAGTGACATGGGTCTTATCCAGACTGGTCCTGAGACTAAACTGTCTAACAATAAGCTGAATGTCAAACTTATGAAGCCTTGATCTGAAATATTGCTAAACTGTTGTTATTTGATAGTAACTGGAAGTTTTCTTGTATCATAGATTTCAGTTCCTTCTGACCTGTACAATTCATATTGACTTTGGTTTATAAAATATTTTATATAAACAAAACAGATCACAATATGTAGTACTTACATGTAAATATGCAGTGAAATTATCCAATTTAAGAGCATGTGGTTCCATACTGCATGCTCAAAATCATTAATTGAAAACACCTCAATTTTTAATCAGGGTCTCTATTAAGAAGACTGGACATAACATGAATCAGAAAAATTGGGTGATCAAAAGTATAACAACATATGCAGGAATCTTGCAACAGTTGGTTTGCAATCAGCATTGAGAGTCTTTAATAAAAATCTCTCTCTAAATAACGACATTATATCAAAATGGAACACATTATTCAAAATAAGAAAACTTGCTCTTTAGTTACAATGTTGTCTCCTCTGCTGAATCTACTAATTACTAACCAAAATGTGACTGGTGGCTGAATAAACAAAGTCTTATTAATTTTTTACTGTCATCAGTTCTCGTGAAACTAATTAGCTCGTTACGATCAATGCAACTAACTGCACAGTCAGAACAATAAAGTTCAGTGGGAAAATTGTTTATTACAGCAATAACTCCTTGCATTACATGTGGTTATGGGTCATATTTTAGAAAAAAAATATACTTAACAAAAGTGGTGAAAATTTATATTAACATGATTATGATAAGCAATACAAATTAAAATGCTGGAGTCACCCTGTTTTGTAACAAGCATACACTTTTGAGTCACTAATACAACTGAAATGTTTGACAGTAATTACTCCAGTTTAGTGCTATATATGCTCTCAAATACTGCAGCAGAAAATAGTTCAAGAAAATTTAAATTAAGTGGTAACATAACACCAGACTAAGTTCAAGGAGGAAGACACAGCACCAACAGCACCAATAGACAAAAACTATAACAATTTGATAACTTCTTTAGACAAAAAATTTAGAACAAGTTCAAATGTCCAACTATAACCAGATTAAATTACCTTGTTTATCTGCATCTGATGCAGGAACACCCTCTATTTCTTCTTCTGTAAGTAGATCTAATGAACTCCATTTTGCCAATGAACTCGAATCGCCAAGATCTTCTGAAAAGTTGTAATGTTTTGTGAAAACAACACTCATTACTGATCAACATTAGGAAAAAAGGTTTGCTTAAATTATATTTATAGATAATTTAATGTAAGCAATACTACCTATAAAGAAAAAGTTAAACAGTTTAGATGGTTGTTAAGTACATGACTCATCCATATTTATTTAAATTCAAATGTCTGCTTGGTGTGTGTGTGTGTGTGTGTGTGTGGGTGGGTGGGTGGGTGTGTGCGCACGTGCGCCAGGTTTACCATTCCTTTTTTCCCCTAAGGTAAGTCCTTCCACTCCTTCCACATCCTGCCCTGAAATAAGGAATATTCTACCGACCATCCTCCCCACCCAATCTGCAGTGGTATTCCGCTGCCCACCAAACTTCTGCAATAAGTTTAGCATTTAAAAAAAAAATAATGAGAGTAGTTTTAAACTCAATGAAAAAATGTATGATGAGCTGCAACAGGCACATTAAAAAAAATGCCTGTTGCAGCTCGTTGTAAATCTTTGTGGAAGTTGAAAACTATCCTCACTATACTGTTCAATTCCAGCCTCAACTTTCCATTATTAGTTTCAGCATTTAATGTGAACAACACACACTAACTTAAGTGAAGAATAAACAATCACAGTACAGAATGGTTTTCTTTAACTTCATTATCGCCCTCTTCCAGTCTTCCTTTGGTCAACTAAGGATGACTCATCAATTTTAGAACCTTCTCATTTCTTATTTATTCAGATTTTAATATTTTCCATCTTTTCTTATTTTTCACTGCTGCTTCATTTACACAATTTGAATATTAATTAAATTCTCCTGAACATCAACCCTTTTCCTTGTTGGTTCTGACAATCCCCTCCCTCCTTTTGATTGCCAAGCTTCTATATTTTTTATTGGACCTGAAAGTTTCCTCATATCTTCTCTCTCCAATGTTTTTAGTTTGCAAATGTTCATAATTTATGTAGGTGGTTAATTGCATCAAGATATTCTGGTTTCACTGTAGGATTGTGCAGCAGTGGAATGGGCAAGTGCTTTAAAGCGCCTTGCTGTGGAGCGCGCAGCTGCTTCCTGTCAGAGGTTCGAGAGATCCGTCAGGCATGGGAATAAGTGTGGTCTTTAGCCTAAATTAGTGTAAGTAGTTTGTAAGTCTAGAGACTGATGACTACTGCAGTTTGGTCCCATAGCATTACAAACATTTTTTTTATTGCTAACCTTTTCTTTTCATTGTCAATGTTCAACATTCCTATGCTCTTTTCATTCCACGTGTTCATCTATGGTGCCACAATTCCTTCTAATGTTTATTATCTGTCCTTGTAACTTTAAAGTTTAAATATTTTCTGTTTCGTTAATGTCTCTAGTTTTTTCATATAAGTAACCTATTATAAGACTGTTAACTGTTGCTATTGAATTTGTCAGAAAACTTAACACAGTAATCATTTAGAAGTAGCACAAGTGCGAGATAAATTTTAGCTGCCCCATCTCAACAACATCTCTTGTTGGAGTTTTAAGATCTAGGTTATAAAAAAAAAAAAAAAAAAAAAAAAAAAAAAAAAAAAAAAAAAAAAAAATTATATATATATATATATATATATATATATATATATATATATATATATATATATATATATATATATCGTACCCTTCATTAGCATCCAAAGCCAGTGTTAAAATACCTCAGTATACTATACATGAAGACAGCTTTGGCACTTTCCACCTACAAGTTGTGCCAGAATGACCCCATCCCATAGTCCAACAAGATCTCCAATCCATTTTAATATGACCCCTCCCAGAGGCTATCTCCTGAATCCACCTCCCTCCTCACACCAACAGCACCCTGCACACCCACCTCCTTCATGCTCCCAAAAATGTACAAACTAAATAATCATGGACTCCCAATTGTGGCTGGTTACTGTGCTACTACTGAAAGAATTTCAAGCCTCATTGACCAACACCTTCACCTATTGTCCAAAATCTATCCTCCCATATCAAGGATACAAACCACTTCCCTCACTGACCCTCTACCATCCCCACACCTTTACCTCCTGGATCCTTTCTTGTCACAGAGAATGCCACCTCCCTATTCATCAACATCCCACATCCCCATGACCTTCCTACTCTCTAACACTGCCTCTCCCAACATCCCTCTGAATTCAAGGCCGATACCTCATTCATCAGCCCACCAACTTTATCCTAACTAATAACTACCATCAAATCCGTGGCACATCAATGGGCACCCCTATGTCACCCTCCTATGACAATCTATTTATGGGCCATCTGGAGGAATCATTCCTAGCATCCCAGAACCTAAAAATCCACTGGCCTGCTTCCGATTTACTAATATAATAAGGGAAAGTCCAGGCTGGAATTAATAAAACAGTAATAAGGACAGTTTACAACTCACCGCAAAGATGTAGTGATGAGCTGCGACAGGCACATACAAATGTTCCATTTTCTGAAGAAGGCCATGGCTGATAGCTGAAAGTGTTGTATGAGTGTGTCTTTTTTATGTGCCTGTCACAGTTCGTCACCACGTCTTTGCGGTGAGTTGTAAAATGTCCTTATTACTATATTATCATCAGATTTACTAATGATACTTTCATGATTTGGACTCAGAGCCAGGACACCTTATCCTTCTTCCTTCAAAACCTCAACTCCTCCTCCCCCATCCACTTCACCTGGTCTTCCTCAACCCACCATGGCACTTTCCTGGATGTCAGCCTCCACCTCAATGATGGCTCCATCCATATTTCTGTCCATATTAAACCACTCAACAGTACCTACACTTTGACAGTGGCCATCTCCTCCACATCAAAAATTCGCTCTTTCACAGCATAGTCACCCACAGTCGTCATATCTGCAGTGACAGGAGCTCTCTAGCTCTCTCTCTCTCTCTCTCTCTCTCTCTCTCTCTCTCTCTCTCTCTCAATATGCTGAAAGTCTCACAAAGGCCTGTAAATACAGAAATTACTCCTTAAAAAACAAATTTCCTGTGCCATATCCCCACACACCCAAATCCTCCCTCTACCACCAGAATCATACACAAAAGAGAGATCTCCTTATCATCCAATACTATCCTGGATTCAAACAACTAAATTACATCTTTTGTCAAGGTTTCGCTTTTCTGTCCTCATGCCCCAAAATGAGAGACATTCTGCCCAAGATCCTTCCCACCCCTCCTAGAGTGGTGTTCCGTTGCCCTCCCAAACTCCATAACATCCTAGTCCCGCCCTTTGCCACCAAGAAACCCAGCCCACAACCACAGTGACCATACCCCTGTGGAAGACCCTGCTGCAAGACCTGACCAATTCACCCACCCACCACTTCCTATTCCAGTCTTGTCACAGGCTTATCCTACCTAATTAGAGGCCAGGCCACATGTAAAAGCAGCCTTGTAATTTACCAACTATGCAGCAATCAATGTGCAATTGTCTATATTGGCATGACAACTAATCAGCTGTCCACTAGGATGCATGGCCACTGCCAAACTGTCGCCAAAAACAATGTAGTCTACCCTGTGGCACAGCAAGCAGTGGAGCATAGGTTTGATTTCATTGGGTGCTTCACAACCTGGGCCATCAGGATCCTCCCACCCACACCTAACTATTCCTATACCCTCTATCCTACATCACTCCTACTCCATCCTTAGCATCGTGACGCAATCTTTTATTTTGGTGTTATTATCTCATTTCTGTTTTATTACTGCAGTATTATTGAACAGTAGTGAGCTAAAGTAAAGTTCTTACAAGTCAAAATTATAAAAAAAATTAACTATTAACTAAATCAATGAAAATTTCTCAGAATTATACCCTGTTAATAAATGCATCCATAACTGGATTTCATAAACTGATTTTCCAATTCCGCTTTTGGTTGGTCATGTAAACACTAATACTTTTCTGCAAATCTGCTTCCATAAGTTAGTATTCCACACCCACAATCGATTTTCATGGCCATGTAAACAAATCATTTTTTACCACATGCTTGGCTTATCAGCTTGCATTTTCTTCTTAAGAATTTGAATTAATATGGATAGAGTGACTTTCTACATTGAAATAGAAATATAAAAATTAGCCTTGGCATGTATCTGTCTTACACTTATTGGTAATTTAGACAGTAACATGACAGCAGTAGACTTGCCTGTAGCTCATTTAGCTACAGTCTATAAGGGGATAGTGGCGGACTGAAGGTCATCTTAAGTTATTTCTAAAACTGGTATATTTTTATTTCATTTATATATATATATATATACTTACTTTTATTTAGACTCATTAAGAAAAGTTAGTTAAAGTTTCTCTCTATTGGAAGATCATCTTACAAAACACAATGCTTTAAAAATTATGGTTCTGCTGGAGGTAGTATACACTGGTCTATCTTCAGTCTCTGATCTGACTGACCCAGCCACTTACAAGGTTTACAGCTGTTTAATGTGAACTCTGGACCATGGGGTAACTTTGAACTTAACATATTATAAATCACTACTAAAAATTAATGAATTTATAAGTGACAGAAAAAAAACTGTTAGTACTGCTGAGAATTGAACCTCTCATTTTTTTATCTGGAGCTGAGCAATTTAAATATGATTGTGCAATTGAAAATCTTTTTAATAAGGTATAAAATTTACTTCTTATTGAAACATACAAGAAATACTATTTAGTCCTACAATTTTGTCAACTTGCTAACAAGCTCTGCTATGACACCACTCACACCATTACCACAATAAAATTTCAAGAAAAGTACAAGAATTATCACAAAATTGACATTTAATTTTCTAGTGTCATATCAGTTACCACTATTTTACTTTAAGCATAGAAGTACACAGGAACCTTTTAAAACAACTTAAAAATCATGCAGACAGTCAATATTTTTCAATCCTACATGTATATATTTTAAAAGAATTGTGACATTTATTTTATTATAATGACATGCATATTGAAAGTGAAAGAATGTTAATAGCAGAGCATTTTTAAGCAACATACTAAATTATGCACGAAACTTAAAGTGGATGACATACAATGCAGGGTTGTGGTATAGAACAAGCAAGCATCCAAATCATCTCTAGAGTGTAAGGCCATTCTCCTTTTATCTTTAGTATGGGTGTGTTATATGTCAATATAAAACCTTCCCAGTATTATTATTAATACATTATAATAATGACAGTAACATACACGTAGTATCATAGGATATTCAAATATGCAGCATATAATTCAGTCTGCTAATAGTCAAGATTGTCAAGCTTTCCAAGATACAAGAGAAGAATAAAAGTAACTGAATATTTAGGTAATTGGTGGTTGCATACAAACTGTACCATGCAATCAAAATTAATATAAGTATGACTCAGCTTGTACAATAGACGTGTAACATGTTTAAATGCATGAAACTTCTTCTAAACAGTATCATTCAATAAAAGATTATTTCATGATCAAATTAGATTTGAATTTTATTACCCATTTACAGTTTTATGCAAATTTCTACATTAAGTGCCTTTGTGGAAGTTGAATTTTGGGAAACTAATTTCACTTACAAGAAATAATTCAAACAAAAAGTGGTGCTACTATAAAAAAAATGCAAATCAACATACAAAATCGGCAACCATAAAATTAGATAATACTCAGAAGTTTCAATAAAATAATACATACATAAGAGCAACTGCAATTTAAGTGCCACATAATAAGTAGAAATTTTCAAAATACTGCTTTTCTAAAGTTTCATATCTGAAACTGATGAACAACAATATGTCAGATGTAACATGTACCTACCCTTAATGACAGGAATAACAAAGCCCGCTGTCGACCAGACATAAGGAGCAGATAGTGAAGGATGAAGAGCAGAAAGAAATTGTAAGAGAAAACAAAAGAATGAGCTACAAAATTACACATGCACTATGAACATTACTTATGGCTTTAATAATAAACTGGAAACTTCTTCCATTATTTTTATTTGATGAACTATTTAAATCAAACTTCAATACACTATACAATATAAACAGAGTATAACAAATGGCTAGGCCTATATTCACCAGGCTGTTTAACTGATGAGGCAGGCAGAAACAAAACTATTAGTACTATATGAATCTGACATATTCAAAGAATCTTTACATATCAAATAACGTAAGAAACCAACTGTGTTGACAGTTGAAGCAGACAAAGATTCATGAACAAGTGTTGGACAGATGTCATACAAAATTTAGTCTCTCATATAAATGTGAGATCCACACTATGAGAAATCATTCAAGAAAAATCATTGATTTGTCATGTATTCTTTCATATTCAAACTACAATGACTGTACTTTACCTCAAGTATTTTGAAAGACTTTCTAACTTATTATCTTCAATTGATAAACTCAACATACTCTATGAAATTCTTTTGTCCACTATCCATCTCCACATACATTTCACAAAAACATTATTAATTGACCAAACATTACTATACTTTATTTAATCTTTTCATCTCTATTAAAAATAAATTAACAATACCTGTGTGTCTTTTTTTATGAGCCTTTCACAGCCTTATGAGCCTTGCCAAACATCTTTGTGGTAAGTTGGAAACTATCCTCACTATACTGTTGAATTCCAGCCAGGACTTTGTATTTTAATTAATTTTTTAACAATGGAAAGTCCTCAAACTCAAAACCTACTATAGTAATCATAAAACAGAGAATTTCAGTAATTAACTTGCTATACCATATTTTCCAATATATGGACTGAATACTTCTGTTTTGATTATTGACTAGAATGTTTTGTTCCTATTTTATCATTATGAGTGATACAAGAGGTTTACCTCCATTGCTTTATATATTTATTAGCTGACTATGAGAGAGTAAAATCCAAATACACATTCAGAGATCACAGTAGAGGTGTCAATAAATGACTTGTGCAAAGCTGATAGGCTAACAAGAATTACTACTAAGACTACATTACTTATGTCTTCATTGCAGTCTCTCAGATAATTGCATACATTCAACTACATAGTGCTGACTGACTGGGAGAGAGAGAGAGAGAGAGAGAGAGAGAGAGAGAGAGAGAGAGAGAGAGAGAGTGGGGGGGGGGGAAGGTGGGTGGTGGAAGGAAGACATGCTGGATGAAGGCAACTAGTGGCTCGGGGGGAAAGGGTGAGTAAGTCAGAAGACAGGGAAGTGGAAGAGAGAGGCTGCGGAATGTGGAATGCATGCTGATGGCAAGTCACATGTAACAAGGGTGACGTGTGGTTATTTAGTAGAGAGCGGTGGTTGGACAGAGGAGCAGGAAACATTAAGGTGTGAAGTTGGGGGAGGCAAGACCAAGTCGATTTCGAGAGCAAACAATGAGTTGTATGGCTGGCTCACTTCTTCATAGTACAGACAGGGTTGATGGAGGAGAACAGGATCTAGATGGCCCAGGTGGAGCAGCCACAGAATTTTGTGTTATACTTTCTGCATACTATGACTCACGGTGGTTCACCTTGCTGTTGGCTACAAGTTCAGCAGTAGCTTTGCCATTCATTCTGATGGACACTTGACTAGTAGTCATAATAATACAAAACGCTGGGCAATGGTTGCAGTAGAGTTGGTATATCATGTGGCTGCTTTCACAAGTAGCCCAGCCTCTGATATTGTAGGGTATGTTTGTGAGAGGGCTGGCATAGAAAATGTGCTCAATTGGACAGGTCTTGCCCCAGGGTTTTCCACAGGGCTGTGACCACTGTGGCAGGGGGGCTGGAGTGGGGCTGGCATAGGGATGAACTAGAATGTTGTGAAAGTTGAGTGCACAATGGAAAACCACTCTAGAAGGGGGTTTGAAGGATCTTCGATAGGATGTCTCTCATTTCAGAGCATGATGGTAGATAGTCATACCCCTGACAAAGAATGTAGTTTAATTGTTCCAGTCCGGGATGGTACTGGGTGCAGATGGTGGGAGCATTTGTGTTGTGTGAGGATAATATGGCATTGTAGATTAGTCTGCAGACTGGTCTGGGTGGTAGTGTGTATGTCAAACCCTTCGAGAGACATTTAATACACTGGGACAGGGATTGCTCATCACTGTAGATAAGTCATCTGCAAGCAGCCAGGCTATATAGCAGGCATTATCTGCTGAGGAATATGTGGCAGCTGTTAAAATGCAGTTTTTTTGGTGGTTGGTGTGTTTGATGTGGATTGAGGTGTGGATGGTGCCCATGGGAGAGGTGGTCAATGTCCAGGAAGGTGGCATGTTGTGTTTAGAAAGACCAGGCAAAACTTATGGGGGAGAAGGTGTTTAGGTTCTGTAGGAATGAAGATAGGCAGTGGATCAAGATCATAATGATATCAATGACAAACCAAGGGATCCAGTGTTCTTGGAGGTTTCCTGCAGCTGGTACACAAAGAGGTTAGCATAGGAAGATGCAGATATCATTGGCCATGCCTGGGAATTGTTGGTAAAGCTATCTTTCAAAGGGGAAGTAGTCACGTGTCAGTATATAGCTGGTGAAGTGTACAAGCAATGAGGTGGTGGTTTGGAATCTAAGGGACATTGACGGAATTTACACCACAGCCATGGGCATGGGTAGATGTTTGTGTATAGGCAGGTGGAATACAACTTGATGAGTAGGGGCCTGGAGGTAAAGAAGCAGTCAGTCATTAGAGGAAGTAGTTCATGTTTTTGATATGGAAGGTTAGCTTAAGGATTAGTAGTTGGATGTATTGATTAACAAGAGGTGAGATTCCTTCAGCGGGGGTACAATAACCAGCTACAGTGGTGCGTCCATAATAGTGGGGTTTGAGAATTTTGGGGAGCATGTAGGAGGTGGGCATGTGGGGTGTTTTTAGGGTTATAAGGCATGTGGATTCAGGATAGAGGTTCTCATAAATGCCAAAGTTTTTAAATTGGGATTGGAGGTCACATTGGATTCTTTGATATGGGTTTACTCTGGCAGAGCTTGTTCAGCAGTTACAGAGCAGGGGAGGGAGGAAGGGAGGAGTAGTGGGAGGAGACAGAAAGAGGGGCCAAATGTGATTAGTGGTGCAGCAGGATGGGGGTGAGTTGGCTAAGTACCCCCACAAGACTCTTCGTCCATGGTGTAAGGACCAGGCATGTATAGCAAACATATTTGACCACCAATTCCAAACCACACACAATGATGGTGATATGCACATATGAATTAGGGAGTGATAGTAGGTTGGTAGGGACAGCAGAATCAAATCTTGACTGATTCTTCCATGCTTGATGCTGTACCACAGGGTGACCCACCTCCCCTTGCCAACCTGCCCCCCCCCCCCCCCAAAAAAAAAAAAAAAAAAAAAAAAAAAAAAAAAAAAAAAACACCTTGTCGCTGCTCTATCTGCACCAGTTCAGCAAAAAATCCATTTCCTTTGCCAAAACCCATTCCCATGTCCTGTTCCTTGAATGCAGCCTAAACTATGGAATCCCATCCATCAGCCTAAACTTTCTTTTTCTCTGGATCTCATAAGATGTTCCACAGTGACTTCAATATTTTCAGATTCCGGCTGTCTCTTTATATATCAAATGTGGTGCTTCATTAACAAATCTCCATGGTATAGGCTTCCTGGAAACACCTCCACTCCCCCCACAAGATACTATTGTTATGTAACCCTGATAACATATGGCATTAACTCCAAAACTAAAACCTTGACATTCCAATACCTGAAGAATGTTCCAGACACATCTTTGCAAGCTGTCTAATCTACTGACATCCTGCTTCCACCTGAGGCCACCACTATGCAACCACCTTCCTACCCACTATGCTCCTCCCTGCAGACTCCACGTGACAGTGAGGCCCTGCTTAGGTGACCTTTTAGGAAGAAGCTTTTTCTGATAAGTTTAAAACACCACAAAGAAGACAAATCCAAACAAACCTAAAACACCATTGTCAATCTCCCTATCAAAACCTCAATCCCATACAAGTTTTATGCTATCCAGGGGCTACACCTTTAGCTCCCATACCCAAGCATAATCATGTTGGATTCATCAAACAATAACAGTGGAAAAACTACTAAGCTACCAATTCCTTGAACCAGAGCCTAACCAGTTCCAAGAATGAATACTGCCATACCAAGTTAATCTTGCCTTCCATCCATGACCCTCCCACTCTCCCACCTAAACACCGCCCATAACCTTCCTGTCCAAACAGCCTCACCATCTTTTCCCAGGTCTCTCCGTAAGAATACCATCCTGGAATAAGGCCTCTGCCACTAGCCTGACTCATCTACCTACAGGTTTTGCCAGAATATCTCCATTTTGATAGTTCAATATTACCTCCAATCCCTATTGAAATAACTCAGTGATCCTCACAATTTCTCCTCGATTTGAAAACTCCCTGCACACCCACATTCTATATGCTCCCCAAGATCCTAAATCCCAACAAACCTGGACATAACAATCTGGCTACTTAGTGTGACTCCATGAAAGAATCTCAGCTTTTGTTGAACAACATCAACAGATCATCCTAAATTAAGTCTCCTACATCAAATACACTAGCCCCTTCCCTTCAATGATTCAACTCCATCTGCACCCTTTTACATCCCGAATCTTTACTCATCAATGTGGTTTCCACATACCTATGGCTACATCACCCACACCCACGGTCTTGCCAAAACCTCTCCGTGTCCCAGAGATTCTACACCCACCACCTCATTCCTCATACAACTTACCAACTACATACAAATACACAACTATTTCTCTATTGAAGGGAAGGTATACAATCAACTCTGGTAAATGGCCATGGACACTCGCATGGACTTCCCGATGCCAACCTATTTCTGGTCCATCTAGAGGGAAAATTCCTAGCCTCCCAAAGCACCAAACCTCTGGTTCATCAATATCTTTCTGATCGGGATCCATGACCTGGACACATTAGCTTCACAACCTCCACACCTTCTGCCCCATCCATTTCACCTAGTCCTACAGCCAACATTTCACCTTAAAGGTGGTTGATATACTATGGCTCCATCCACACTATGGTCCACTTCAAACCCACCAACAATACCTGCCATTCAACAGATAACTGTCTTCCACATCAAAAAATTCTTCCCATACAGCCTATCCACCTGTAGATGATGTACCTGAAATGAAGAACATTATCTGGCCGAGTATACCGAAGGTCTCACCAAGGATTTCATAGATGCACACTGCCTCAAAGTCCAATCTACAAACTAATGACCCCATGCCCTGTCCTCGCACACCAAGAGGAGTGGCTCCCTCATCGCCCAATACCATCTTAAACTGGAACAACTGAAGCACATCTTATGAATGAGCTATGACTATCATTATGCCCTGCAATGAGAGTCATTCAACCATAGAACCTTCCAATTGCTCTTAGAGTAGTGTTCCATTGCCCACCCAAACTCCACAACATCCTAGTGTATCCAAATGGCACCCATACTGCCAACCCCCTGCCCACAGTGTTCATAGTCCAGTGGAAAACCCATATGAACTCCCAATCCACCAACTCAGCACATCCTACTCCAGTCATCACAGATGTACCCTACCTTATCAGTGGCTGGGCTCTCTCTAGAAACAAACCCATCACATACCAGCTCTGCTGCAACCATTGCCCAAGTTTTTGTATTATGATGAACCATCAATGAGGTGTTCAAAGGAATGAATGGCTACTGCCAAATTTGTAGCCAAAAGCGAGTAAGACAACCCTATGGCATAGCAAGCAGCAGAGCAGCAGCTTCATCAACCAGACCACCAACCTGCCCCCCCCCTCCCCTTCCACCAACCCAAATACAACTTGTCCATTACTCTCTAAACCAACCTGGCCTTAAACTCAGTTAACTTGTTGCCCAAAAATTTCCTTTTCCTTTGTCTGATCACCACTCCCCACTTCATTGGGGCATATCACCCTCGTCACATGTTTCATGGTCGCGACACACAAAAATCTGCACTACAAATCCCCCCCCCCCCCCGAGCTGTTAGTCAACCATCACCGAAGGACCCCCCCCCCTCCTCCTCTTACCACCACCACCACCACCACCACCACCAGACAAAAAGTGGTGTTAAGTATGCTATTAAAATCATACCTGATCACATGAACAAAGACCAAAATAATAGGTGAGGAGCGTGCTGTTGGGTTATCACTTTAAAAAAACAAACATTGGTACCATCCTGATAAAATGTTGCAATTATATTCCTAGCTAGTTCAATGGATCTAATCCAAGATTTCACAAGATGTTAGAAGTTATACCACATCTATCAGCAAAACAGGTCACATCAATTGATTAACTTCTACAGTCTTATCAAAAAATTAAATATAAGTTGTGTATTGAAATTTGTATGCCATAAGTACTATACATTGGATGGTTGTGTGGGAGAAGGAAGCCATTGCACACTGTGCCATTTCCTAAGGCAACCAAAAAGGACGCATTTCGCTTGTGGTCAAAAGAACTGAGTAGTTGCCACAGCTTTATATCATGTACAGCCACTCTTCTTCCCATTAAGATATGATCCTATACCAGAACAATGAGGGATATTCATAAATTAACCTCTGACTGGTTATTAAAAATACTGTATTTATAATCTGTACTTACACTTGCTGACATTGCTTTTGCACATAGAAGTGACAAGAATTCAAATATATGTCATAATGTGATAGCAACTTCTTTATACTGTGCTGACCACTCGACCTTCGCCTCGATAAGTGTGTGTGAAATGTTTTTCCAGCTGACATCTTTGGGGCCACAGCCTCTCTGTACCCACTAGCCATTTTTGTATTCAGTTCTGTTCTAGCTGTTAATGTGTGCACAATAAAGTGTAAGTATTAAGAGTATGTAGTTATTATTGGGACTCCAACCCCATGTTAAACCCATGCTGGTGACCCCGAAATGATTTGAACATGCAACCTCACACATTTATGCAATTTCATCTCCCTTAGATCTTTCTCAGACCACCACTCTTCAAGCAGTTGATGACAACACCGTGCAACTCATTCAGGACTCTTCCTCTTTGCGACCTACCTGCACTATGTTTCTGGTGTATCAGGTGAGGTTTGGTGCAATGAATCTATGGGCACTCTCTGCCCCTACATTCCTCACTGCATCAGGTGAATGATCTTTAAGAAACTGCACAGTCAAGCTCATCCTGGGGTAAAGGCGTCCACCAAGTTGTTCACAAACCACTTTGTCTGGTGAGACAAAATGCCAAAATTCACACACACCTCCCCTCCACTGGGCTCTTTAGCTATCCCTGCTGGCCAATTCCAGCATGTTCATATTGATCTAGTTGCCTCCCCCCCCCTCAATGGTTTTCATTATCTACCCATTTCCATTGATTGCACTACTCAGTGGGTTGAAGCTACGTCCCTTTGGAACCGAACATTGGTGCAGAAATGGTCACGCGTGCATTCAGGCACTCTTGGATCTCCCTTTTCGGCTGTCCAGCTGTCATCACCACCGACCAGGGCCAACAGTTTGAATCTGCTCCATTTCAAAACCTGTACAACCTGTTTGGAATCAAACAAATCAATACCACAGTCTCAAGAAAACGGCTTAGTCAAGCATTGTCTGCACTTGCGAAGCGGCCACTCTTTGGTTAGAAGCTCTCCTCCTTGGTCTTCAAACCACCTACAAACAGGACCTGAAGGGCACCGCTGTAGAATTAGTCCATGGACAAACCCTGTCCCTTCCCGGCAATCTTGTCTACCCCTCCCCTCCTCCTTCACCCTCCAATGTCCCATCCTGCATCGACTGTGTCCGCCTTTACTGCTCAAAATTCTCTCTCCCTCCCCCATCCAGCCTCCCTCTCCACATGTCCCTTCTTCACTAGCAATGCGCACACGTCTTTCTCTGTGGCGACACTGTCCATTCCCCTCTTCAGCCCCCATATTCTCGCCTTCACCAGGTCCTGAAGAGGGGTGACAATTCATTTCCATGAACAATGCACCCGTCACTGTATAAATTATTAGGGTCAAACCCGAACGTGCATTCACCGACTCCTTTTCTCCTCCTTTTTTTAGGCTCTGCCCCCCCACCCCCCATCAGTCTCCCCCTCCTTCCCTGCTGTTGCTACTCCATCCCCCTCTCTATTATCTCCTTCTTCTCCATTGCCTTTTCACAGTTTCTCCCCCTCCCCTCTTTTCCCCATACCTAGAATTTGTTGTGCCTGTCCCACCTCCTCTTGTCACAGATGTTTCTATAATGCTTTGCGATCTCTCGATTTTTATTCTCCCCCCCCCCCCCTCTTCTGCCAACAAGTGGCAGCTGGCTGTGACACATCCCTCTCCCTGCTGCCACAATCTCACATGTTGTTCACACCTTAATTCTGCCTTCCTCTGAGGTAATCATCATTGCTTCACTGGGCACTGCCCACGTATCAACGCATCCTGCCCGAAGTGTCCGCCGCCCTCATCATCTCACCAACATTGTTGGCGACGTACCAGCAACCTGCTGCCGCACACATACATCACCTCCGGACACCGTCGCACTAACCATCACCCAGATGGCGAGGCAATTACCCAACACCTGGTCTCCCCGCCTCCCCCCACCCTGGCCCTCTCAAAATGTACTCTGCACTGTGGGGGTGGGGGGTGTGCCTGGTGGCCCACCTTCACCTTGATAAGTGTGTGTGAAATGTCTTTCCCGCTGGCATCTTTGGGACCACAGCCTCTCTGTGCCCACCAGCCATTTTTGTATTCAGTTCTGTTTTAATTGTTAATGTGTTCACAATAAAGTGTATGTATTAAGTACATATGGTTATTATTGGGGCTCTAACCCCTTGTTAAACCCATAATACCCTTACCACAGAATGGTGTGCCTGGTGCTTCAGGCAATTGTTGACAATATCTGTCAGTTCAAAGATGGCCAAGATACCACTACTTCGTGATACAACTCATATTCCCACCCTGTTTAAAATTGGCAGTGCTAAAGCCTCCTATTTGATGAAAACAATGACAGCACGTACTTTGCAAGAAGCCGTCCATACAACAACCCTGTCAATTTCTGTTGCTTGCCGCTTGACATTGACAAACACAATTGAGAGGCATCTGAATTAAATTGACCTCCAAAAACACCACAAAGTCATAAACACAAGTTTACTTATTATGAGCAATTGCAAGTTAATTTATTTTTACAATATAATGAAGACAATTTTTAACTCACCACACGGATTTTCATTGTACAGTGGCAGGCACATAAAAAAAGACACTCATGCACATGCAACTTATCTTTCAGCCACTGACTTCATCAGAAAAAAAGGACACACATTCATTCACATAAGCTCACTTCACGAACACCCAATCATCATCTCTAGCTGCTGATTTCTGAGTAGCACTCTGTGGTGATGGAATGAGAGGGGGAACAGGGAACAAGAGGGACAGTAACTGCTATTTATGGGGTACAAGGGTTAACATCTGGATAATTTTAGGGCTGAAGAAGCTACTGTAAAGTTAATTCCAATCAGTACAGTCCGAAAAAGCTAGTAGGGGTGTGCAGATATTTCATCAAAGCTTTGATTTTCTATCATCATGCCCTGAATTGGAAGACATCCTGCCCGAGATCCTTCCTCTCATTCTTAAAATATTGTTCCATTGCCCACTTAACCTCCACAATATCCTAGTCCATCCCTATGACACCACCAAATACAGCCCACTGCCACAGGGTACCTATCCCTGTGAAGACCCTGTTTGCAGGACCTGCCAAATACACCCACTGAACACTTACTATTCCAGTCCAATCACAAGTGTATCTTTTCCCATCAAAGACCAGGCCACCTTTGAAATCAGGAATGTGATTTACCAACTGCTTTTATACTGGATGAATAGTTACTAACTGTACATCAGGATAAATGGCTAAAATCAAGGTAGACCTCTTATGGCACAACATGCAGATGAGCATATGCTCTATTGCAATGACTGATTGATGTCACTATGTCATTACTTCAAATTTTCACAAATTCCATAATAGCAGTTGTTAATATTTAAATGAAAGACCAACTTGTCTCTCTTTTTATCACATGGCAGGTATAGGTTGTTCTAAAGTTGAGGAGGGGGGAGGAGGGGAGAGGGAGGGGGGCAGAAAAAGTGAAAGGTAGTACAATTCTCTGACTAATGTATTTGCCACCTACCATTAATATACAGATAAGCAATTGCCTATCCTCATTTTTATTTAATTGTGGAACTGAGTTCTAGAATCCATACCATGAATAACTACAGCTGTTGTGCATGAAAACTCCAGATCAGCACAATATTCAGAACATAACACTGTAGGTGGTTATATTTATAATTTGGTGTGGGGGTGGTTTAACGAGGGAGAGATTTACAGAGAGGGGAATTCATGAGAGATTGCGGAAAAGGTTTGGGGCAATTTTGAAGGGGGAATTGAGGTGGAGGAATAGTTCCAAGATGGGACATAAAGGTAAGCAAAAAAAGTGGGAGAAGAAAGTCACCACATTCAATTAAAATTTAATATCCAGCCTAGAGAAAGCCACTCACAATCAAAGAGTAGAAAGTAATTGTAAAAACAATATAAACTAAAATCAACTGTTATTTGCTTTTGCAATTAAATAGTGATTTGAAATTGCCACCTGAAAATGTGATAAAACAAAGATTGGTTTTTATGGCTCACTTACTTTAGTTTTTGGCAACATAAACTTTATCCACTAAACTGTTCTTTTGCTGCAATTCAATGTGAGGAACCTAGGAAGGAAGACTGACACATTGACGGAGAATCGCACTACTATTAAAATTTTGGAGAACCAGAGGCATTACCAAGTTGGATTGACATCAAAATGAATAACACACTTATTGGCATTAGTAGAAGTTGAAAATTGTCTCAGAAGGTTAGTCCTAACACAATGGAAAGACGTCTCTGCTGGTAGAATTGGTATGAATCATCTTGGTGGTTCCTGAGGAGCCACCTTCTTTCTTTAGCACTCTCAACAGTTTGACATATAGTGACAACCAGTTCAAAATAAACCTGGGCAGATTGTTTGGTTGAAACAGGGGGACTAAACTGTCTAGGCCACCAGGGGCAGGAGTGAAGGGGAAGTGGAAGGGGAAGGGGAAGAGGAAGGGGAAGGGGAAGGAAATGTCGTCCACAGAGGAAAGAAGGAAGAAAGACTCCACTAGCTCGGGACTGTGCTTGCCACACAATCAAAAAAGAACTGTGAGCCTCCTGGAGGGAATCCTGACCATATACTAAGGTTTTATAAAACTTAGCTGGTTAGCCTCATGAATATCAAGGAATTGGTGGAAACTCTAGGAGCATAAAGCTGTCATGGCCTCATCTGTTTTACCATTTCTGACACAACTGGACAGTGAGAAATTGAAGCCAGCATTTGTTCCAAGTCCTCCTTTATTAGCTCTTGAATTTTTTTTTATCTTCTTGGCTTGATGTACACTCAGAGAGCATTTTGAACCACTTATCTAAGTCTTTCATGAATAACATCTGAAAGATCAGTTTCTTCCACCATGGCAGCCACTGATATGACTTTTGGATATCATTCAATCTTGTTACATCTCAATGTACTGACAACATTTCATAAAATCACCTGTTACCAAAATCTCCTTCATGGTAATGTCCTCAGCAATACCTTTCATAAGATGCGCGACCTTCTTTTCCTCTATCTTGCGGTTGTCTGTCTAACACAATATGTCAGCTGCTCCTGGCAATGACAATGGAAGCTATCATTGAAAGCTTGAGGTTTATCCCGAATTGACGCAGCAAGAAAATACAGAAATTTTTTACGTATGAGTGCTGTCACAAAAGACTTAATTCTCTTACACAGTCCCAAAAGGTATTGAATTTACACTTTTGTAGTCTCAATTTGACACTGCAGTTTGCATTTCAGTTTTTCTTCAGCTTGACATTTCTATCAATATGCAACTCCAAAGTATTTCAGCAGTTCCATCAGGAATACCACCCAGCTGCTCAGCCTGTCCTCATTTTCATACAACTGTTTGACAGTTGGCTCCAAGTAGAAGTAGACATTATCCAAATATACTGTTTCATCCCCATTATTGGACTTATAGATTCACTTGCATTCCTTTAACCACTTATCTGGTTCTTGGTTATTATCACCAGAGAACAATGAAGGAGGTATTAAGTGTTGAGAAACCATTGACTTCATGTAACTTGTCTCCTCTTCTGCAGTCTCTTCTGCTCAGTGCAGTATGGCTTGAACTCTGGTTTCTCACCACAATCCCAACTTAGCTATATCCAGCTTCTCCAACATAATAATGTCATGTAGAGGTGTTGTAGGGCATGGGGTGGTTCAAACCCAGGTTCCCTTGGCTTCTGAGTACCACATTTCACCCACTACACAACATATTTGCTCTCATTCAGACCTTTATTTACAACAATGTTGAGGGAAAAACCCAATAATTGGAAATTTGAATGATGGACATACAATATGTACCCAGTTTAAGTAACAACACAATTCACAGTAATTGTACAATGTGATGACTGCCAGCCTCGATGTATGGATGACCACGGTATACGAAGTTCTGCCGTACTCCCTCGTAAATACCTGCTTCTGATATATCAGGATACAGGGAGCTAGGACCCTAGTGTGCAAGTGAATTGGAAAGACCACATACAAAGTAGATAATAGTGAGAAAAGTGATCCCAAGACTGTACTTTGTTGGCAGAACACACAGAAGATGCAGCAAGTCCGCTAAAGAGACAGTACATCCTCTGCTGGAATATTGCTGCACAGTATGCAATCAGAGGATATCAAGCCAAAGAAGAAGAGTGTGTCAAGGTTATAACACAGAACCAATGTGGCAGTTATTAAGATCAAGGCATTTTTAATTGCAGTAATAATAATTATAATTTCGTGAGGCTCATTGGCCTGGTGCAAGTCTTTCAAATTGGACGCCACTTCAGCGACTTGCTTATCCCCAGCTTACCCCAGAGGTTCATCCGGAGAAAGGGGACCTACAGCTTAACATGGAATCCGAACCACGTGTCATTTCTGGCGACTCCTCTCATCGTTGAGAGGTGAAAGTTGAGTTAAAGTGCAGACTGAAAAAAATCCTAGGTCTGACTGGGTTTCGAACCCATGACCCTTCGTTTTCCATTCAAGCACTTTACCCCAAGACCACTGGACCCAACTTTCATTGAAGTAAGATCTGTATGCCAAATTTTGGTACCAAGTTTTCTTCTTTGAATATGAAACTATTTTGTTGACCCTAACCTACATGGGGAAAAATGGCATTAATCATAAAATAAGAAAATTCAGAGCTAGAATGGAAAGACTTGTGTTTGTTTTACCCCACATACTATGTGAGACTGGACTGGAAAGGCAGAGAAATAGTCTGAAAATGATTTGATTAATCCTCTGATAGGCTTGTAGGTACAAATTGTAGAGTAGTCAAATAGACAAAGACATCTTCATCCTTTTCTATGGGTGTTCCATACTTGACATAATCCCAGAGGAAAAAGTCCATAGTGCGAGATCCAGAGATCACACAGACCAGGGACAAGACCTCACTTTCCAATTCAATGACAACGGTACATGTTGTTGTAGACATTAACATAAAAGTGGGCTAGTGCACCATCATGTCGAAACCACATCCTTTTCCGGGTAATGATGCAAAACGTTATCAAGAGCCGAGAGAGCACATCTCTCATGAACACCAAGTAATGTGGACCAGTCAAACAGGGAGGTAGCAAATTTAATCATTTATTTAAGATGATTACCCTTTTTGGCCCACTTTGTAGCCATCTTCGACCCTTGTGTCTATAGCTGAAGTCCCTGGAGCAGTAACAGAAGTTAGCAATCAGGACACCACGCTTCTGATCTGTGGACTTCAGCTATTACAGTCACATGGGTCTGAAAATGGCCACCAAGCAGTAAAAATGGGTAATCCTTTTAAATACATTATTAATCTGACCACAGACTGTTTTATCGATTAATGCATAGCAAACATTACAGCTCATAGACTGCTGTCAGTGAGTATGTGTGCATATGTGAACTCAAGAGCTAACACTGAAATAGTGAAGAACTGTCTGACATCACTGAGTAGTGCACTTGCTTGGTTTACCTAATACATAACTGTTAACTGTATGATAGACTGTATAAATAGCTGGTTACCACTCAGTTGGGCCCTAATCACAATACTTTAGTTGTTAAATGAACTTAAAAACTTCTACATTTTGTCTGTATTTTATCATTGTTAGTGAGCAGTCCAAACATTTTTCAGCAAGAGACTGACTTCAAACGTGTTGCTGGGGGAGAATAATCTACAACCTTATAGGTAACCATACAGATTTCAAGTTAAGTTTTCAGAAATTATGCATTTTTGCAGCCAGACACTTATCAATGCTCTGCCTAAGGCTCCAAGAAGGTTAAGATGCTGACTAATTGAAGGAACATTATTGCTGCGACTGAGAAAGACAGGAATATAATTAAGTTGTGCCACACAGTAAGACATGCTGTAAGTTTTCTTGACAGTTCATACAGGAGTTCCCAAACTGACACCTTTGATTCCTAACAGCGAGCTTCATGTATTTATAGCTGATTTTCCATATAAGAATCTATTGGCACTGGATAAAAAGGATACCATCTGCATTTGGCATCACAAACTGCATGCATGATGATTTTAGACACACACTCCTTTGGAGTATAGCTCACAGTGCCTTTTACCACACACGGTTGCACTATGGAGTAAAACACAAGATTATTACCCTATATTTCCGCAGATAATACGACCTGCAGATAAGACGAGGTACAAATTTTCATCAAAATTTTATAGTTTAAGCATATATCTGGCCTATAAGACGACCCCAAAGTTACTGTATTTACCTGAAAGCACGTCAAACCATTTTATCCAGTTTTTGGGATCTAAAAATACACCTGCTAGATTCAGAGGCAAAGCTTCAGGAAGTTCCGAAAAATGCCTTTCGAAGCCACCAAGTTAGGTCTAACTTCTTAACTTCTTTGCTTTCTACAGTATGTCTGCCTAGGTGTACTTGCGTCTGTGTAAATGTGTGAGTATTTGTTCACCTTCCTTTTCTTCCCCAAAGGGAAGTCTTTCCTCTCCCGGGATTGGAATGGCTCCTTACCCCCTCCCTTAAAACCCTCATCATTTCCTTTTCCCTCTCCTTCCCTTCTGCCTGAAGAAGCAACTGGGTTGCGAAAGCTTGCGTTTGTGTGTGTGTGTGTGTGTGTGTGTGTGTGTGTGTGTGTGTGTGTGTGTGTGTTTTATTTGTTACTATCACTACCTGTGCTCCTTCGCCTGGTAAGTAAACATTATTTTTTATATATATATTTTTCCTGTAAGGAATTTTTTCTCTATAATATGGATGACTTACCCAAAGGACAGGCTCGTCGACAGACACAAAATCACACACAAACACACGTACAAGCTTTCGCAACCGTTGGTCGCTTCTTCAGGAAAAGAGGAAGGAAGGAAGGAGAGGAGAAAGGGAAGGATACAGGTTTTAAGGAAGTGGAAAAGGAGTCATTCCAATCCCAGGAGTGGAAGGACTTACCTTAGGGGGAAAAAAGGAAGGTAAACAAATACACACACACTCGCACGTATCCGAACGCAAACACACCTAGACAGACATTTGTCTGTGTGAGATTATATATATCCTCGAGAGACCACATACACTGACAGCCGGCGTGGCGCAGGGGATAGTGTCAGGGACTGTGGTGCGGAAGGTCGCCTGTTCAATCCCGCCTACCGGCAAAAATTTATTTCTTTGTACTTAACAATTCCAGAATGTTCTACATCTTTCTAATCTTCACTTGTAAATTCTACTTGTTTCTTATGTTAACGGTTCTTATAATATCTGGTAAATTCTGTCTGTATATAAATAGCAGAGCACTCTGTCCGAGAGGCAGTTAGTGCTGCATCTATGTTGAGTTCGTAATAAACCAGCTTACAGTATAAGTGCTGTGTTGAGTTTCCTTCAAAGTCAAGCCTGCTTCCATTTCAACACGACATTGTTTGGTGGAGGCGCCTGCACAGCAGCTGCATCACCGTGGCTCCAATTAGGCAACATAAAAAAAGCCGTCACTTACATGGACTAGAACTGGAATACAAGGGATATACCAAGTACATCCTTCCGAAAGTCAGTATCATCAGAAGAACAATGGACACGATACAATCGGTTAGCCGGCTGCACATCAGACACCCGTCGGTGTTCTCTGGAGACGCTGGACACGATCCTAACAAATGGCATAAAAGGTTCGACCGAGTCTTCAAGTATAACAGATGGGATCATACAATGTGTTTAACCAACGTTTATTTCTACCTGGGAGGAACAGCCCAGCAATGGTTCGAGAACAATGAAGACTGGGAAACATTCCAGGCGGAACTTAAGAAGACGTTTGGAGACCGCCAGCGACAAATCCGTTTGGCGGAAGAACAACTGAAGAACCGAGCCCAACGACATGATGAGCCTACACAATCGTATATACAGAATTTTTTGGCCCTGTGTAACATAGTCAATCCAAACATGACTGAGGCGAACAAAATCACGCACCTGATGAAGGGTATTGCAGAAGACATGTACCAAGCTCTTCTGATAAAAGACGTTGCTACGACAGAAGAGTTCATCAAGTGGTGCCAGTGTATTGAGGAGATGCAACAAAGGAGGGTTGGACACAAGAAGTATGACAGACTTCCCAATGTGGTCCCTACGGCCGTTGTGGAAGACCAGCATGACTTCGCTTCTCTCATACGACAAATTGTGATAGAAGAATTACAACAATTTATGGCAACTGGGACTGTTAGACCGAGGGAGTGGCACCTGACGTGAAGAATGGCGTTGCCCTGCTATGACTTACGCTGCAGCTGGCAAACGGCAGCACATGAATCGGCCGACATGACCACAACCAACTCCCCTGGTATCTATGACGCCCCGCAGAAGAACAGATTTCTGGAGGACAGAAGACAACACACCACTGTGTTTCCACTGTGGGTGCCCTGGACATGTAGTACGCTACTGCAGAGAAAGGAGGCGAGTATTCGACCATTATTTTGCCGCAAGACGTCAGCTGTCGGAGCAGTTCTATCCAAGGCAGTCACCTGCTGATGAGTTCAGTCGACCTATGGGAAGAAGCCCATCGCCGTACCCTAGACAAGGTCGCTTCCCGACGCGCCGCAGCCGTTCACCGTCGCCGTACAGAGGTACCAGTCACTCCCCTAGCTGCCGCGCCCAGGAAAACTAAGCGAGGCGACCATCTACGGGGGCGAAGCCGCCGCAGATGAAAATCCTCCATGAACGACAGTCGCTAAGATGTCGGGGAATCTCATCATCGTCATAATCGAAGGCCAACCTGTCCGGGCATTGGTTAATTCAGGAGCTTCTTTCTCTGTACTGTCGGATAATTACCACCGCACACTAAAGAAGACAATGTTCTGTGATACGGAGGCAACTGTGCTGAAGATTGCAAATGGAAAGTACGTCCAGCCAGCAGGAACTTGTGTCGCAAGAATAACTACCAACAACAGGTCCCAGCAGTTTGAATTTGTCGTTTTAACAGAATGTAGTCATAATGTCATCCTCGAATGGGACTTCCTTCAGCATCCCAAGCTATCATTGACTGTGGTAGATCTGAGCTGCAAATTGAGGAAGTCGTTCCAACGGATACACGTAATACAGAATTTTCTGGAAAGTTATTTGTCGTTGACAATGTGACGATACCGCCGTTGACAATGATAAGAGTTGCAGTCACAAACACAAATGACCGGTTAAACTGTGAAGTTCTTATTGTTAGTAAAAAGTTTATCAGACTCACAAAAGAAATTTACATACCAGCAGCTATCATAAGCATTACCGGTGGTCAAGGAGACATTTGGATCACAAATTGTCACGAGCAGTCACAACTTATCCTCAAGGGAATGTGTATCAGAAAGGCTGAACCAATCCAGGATGGTGAACTGAACGTCGTCATTGATGATGACCCATGCCATGCTGTCAGACAACACGCTGGAAGAAACAAATGTGGAACTGCCAATAGGGCCTGGACTGACCAAGGAACAATGCCAGCGGGTGTTAGGTATACTACGCCAATTTTCTGGTGCATTCACACCTCAGCAGGTGAAAAGTCAGATGAAACGGCCCACGATAAAGCACTGTATCAATACTGTGGATCATCTGCCAATTAGCCAGCATTCATATAGAGTGTCACCAGCTGAAAGACAGATAATTCGGGAGGAAGTGGAGAAGATGTTGCAAGATGACATTATTCAACCTTCGGAGAGTCCTTGGTCATCTATGGTGGTCCTCGTAACGAAGAAGGATGGCACGTGGCAATTCTACTATCGGCGGCTGAACAGAATGACAAAGAAAGACGTCTACCCATGCCGCGCATTGATGACACCTTAGACTGCTTGAAAGGAGCTACATACTTCTCAACCATGGACATGCAGACAGGTTACTGGCAAATCAAGGTTGACGAAGCTGACAGGGAGAAGACGGTTTTTATTACACCTGATGGCCTCTATGAATTCAAAGTGTTGCCATTTGGATTAAATAGTGATTTTATTTGTGTCTGTCAACGAGCCTGTCCTTTGGGCAAGTCATCTGTTTTCTATTTTTTATATTTGTTTATCCCACCAGGAAAGTTTCCTTTTATATATATATGAAGATTACTCACCAGGCGAAGGAGCACAGGTGGTGATAGTAGCACAAATAAAACACACAACACACACACACACACACACACACAATCGAAAGCTTGCATGTGTGTGTGTGTGTGTGTGTGTGTGTGTGTGTGTGTGTGTGTGTTATATGTGCTACTATCACACCTGTGCTCCTTTGCCTGGTGAGTAATCTATATATTATATATATAAAATTTTGTTTCCTCTACGATGTAAATTTCATCAGGTTAATATCGCAGATGTGCTGCATAGCGCGGCTATAGCTAGGTTCTGACCTCCAACTGACATATATGGAATCGATATGTTCCGAAACAATATGTATAGAATAAGTGAATGTTTCTGAAACAAAGATTCGCGCGCTACGAGCCCTCATGTACTAAAAAAAAATTTCTTTCTGTCCTATACCTAACATTCCATTTTTAAAAAAGTTCTGTAGGTAGCCTTAAGAAGGTAAAGTGTAGGTTAAGCAAGAAGGTTTCTTTTAGTACGTGAGGGTTCTAACGTCCATCACCTCTTTTCGGAATGACTCAAACTGAGCCCTAATATATTCCTGAATCACGGAAATGTTTATTAGTTTTCAGTCTATAACGAAATCATTCCACTGTAGGTGAAGTTGAACTTATCTTATATGCTGGCTGAAGTCCATTGCGTTGTGAGTTGTCTTCGGCATTCACTAAAGAAATTGATTTTACAGGATCTTTTTGTAAAGTAAAAGCATCTTAGTTGATATGGAAACGATTTTATTTCCACTTAAACATTGCACAATCAAGAAATGCAGCAGCAAGCCAACAGAGCTGCTTACAGGTTTCTGGCCACTCACAAACTGAATAAAACATGGTTTCTCTCCAACATCTTTCTGTATAACCACGTAATAATATTGATGACAAAGTTTTGTAATTCACTATTAAACAATATTCTTTTCCATTAAATATGCCAAAATACAGAAATTTAAACATTACATTTAAGCTTCGACTATTTATGTCAATGTATTTACTTGTTTCATGACATTTGTATTTAAATGTAGTACACAAATTTAACGTCATCCTTTTGACTAGTGTTTACAGTCGTCAAATTATTTACATTATGTGTGTTTTCGAAATGCACATATATTTGTTTTGCCAATATTGTGTAGGCGTACTATTATTTTGACATGGTATTTTAATGTGTTTCGGTTTGCGGTCAAATTATTTATTAATACGGATTTGAATATGGTTGTCGTAGTTTTGTTAATTTCGAAGATAGTTTCTTAGTATCAAACGGATTATTAATTTTAGTGCATGAATAATTATCAGTATTTAATTTAGGATCTAGTGATATATAAAACATGGTCTGCCCTAATTTATTTAAACAAAAGGTATATATGAAATCATGTTATGCGATAGTTTATAACATGTAGCATTATTGTTTTTATACAAATTAGTATCATTATAGGTTCAGCAATATCCAAAACTAAGTGTAATGCATTTTTAGTGTTTGCAGCTATTTTTTTTTACGAAAGTATTAAAAAATGAAAATTACGTAAAAGGTCAGCCAAAGTTATATTTAAATCAATGGACTATTTCTTAAAAGCGTTTTACTAATAGTGTTAATAGAATTTCAAACAGAAGGCGAAAATGTAAAACATCACATGTCCGATAATGAAGCTTCACCCCAGGTATCAGATACTTCGTGTTTCCATGTTGGCAACTGACTTTCCAGGAGTGAGCAACATAGCAGAAACGTTACAGGGTGCATAGCGTCAGAATCTACAGTTCAGAAACACTATTTCAATTTATAGTTGTATGTTCGATATATATAACATTTCAGGCCGAGCTAGTTTGAGTGTAAGCTTTCTTGTAAATTACCCAGAAAACTGTACTCTTAGGTTCCTGCCTGACCACGTACTTAAAATCACAACATATTCATAAAAATCTTAACATTCGCCTATTTGATATGTATCATTTCGATACTTAACCTCTTTGATATATATCGTTTGGAGGTTGAAGCTGCACTATGCAGCCCATCTGTGAAATTACCAATTTCACACTAAATTTGAATCTTTCTTCTTCTTCTTTTTTATGATTTAGCCATTGTCTTACTTGCGGAAATATATAGTACTTCAATTTATATTATAAGGAGCCCTTGTGCTTATAGGCTAAGAAAGCCTTCAATTGTTAAAAAAATATCTGTACCTTAAAAACAAGCATGTCATCTAGCAATATAGCAAATCTTGCTCAGTGTGATATAAACTTTGGGGTGATTTTTTCTTTTTCTTTTTTTTCTTTTTTTTTTTTTTTTTTTTTTTTTCTTCCAAAATAGAATAGTGAACAGTACTTATTATTATTAATACTGAGCTAACACAAAACAATGAAATTAACCATAGAAATGAGCTTTTCGAGGGTGGGGGGGGGAGGGAGGAGAGGAATAAATAAATCATTCATGAGGCAGGCGAGAGGAAGGAGGAAAAAGGGGATAGATAGCTTATAAATAGACCAACACACACCTTCAGTGGTGAACGTTATAGTTTTGGTAAATCAATGTTACCAGCTTCAGACCCTGTACAAGACAATAATGACCAAAATAATGACATACATGTACAAAACAGAAGATTAAATTACATGCAAAGTAATAATAGTGAATTGACACTAATGTCAGTGAATTGACACTGATGCATAAAAGCTGACATTAGTGTCAATTCACTGACAGTGTCAATTCACTATAGTTAACATGCATATTGTGTATATAATTTAATGGTAATATAATTTACAGAATGTGGCCATTTAAATACAACTTTTCAGAATCATCTCAGAGAACTAGGATTTAAAAAAAATTGATAAGAAGAAGAGAGAGAATTGAAAACAACAGCATTACATCTTCAAAACCTTCACTTAGACAATAGTGTACAGTTTCAGTTCTACAGATGTCGTCGTCGTCGTCGTCATCATCATCATCGTGACTTCCTTCCAATGCTCCAGGTATGAACTCTGGGATGATCCTCCACAGGTTTTTGTTCTGGCAGAGCTTTGTCTCTTCACTGAATCCAATGTTACTCCCCTCCTCAGTAAATATTAGCCTGGACATACCATCTTGACCTCTTTCCTGGTAACTTCATCTCCTAACAGTGATGTAGGTTCAAGTCAGGTGCATTCACTTCAGATGACACAACCATTTCAGTCTTGGACTCTTTCCTTCAGGGTTAAAGTCTTGTTCCTGACTGACTCTTCTGATTTTTTTGCAGAGCTCACCTAAGGAATGGCATTTCACATGCTTGTATTTGACTCCATTCTCTCTTATTTATGAAGCATATCTGCAAACCACATGTCAAGACAAGCGAGAGACAGGTTTTATACATATTCAGTTTAGTGCTTAGGAGGACTTCCTTATCACAGGTCAGGTTCCATATTCAATGGAAAAGCTGAATCCTTTTGCTACTCTGTTTAAAACTCTTATTCTAGAACTTCAATCATTAGCTACGACATGGCCCAGATAACAAAATTTTACCCTTTCAACTTCCTTTCTTTCCAGAATGGTATTACAAGGTGTAGGTGTACTACCCATCTTTTCTGTCACTGACCTGCTGTTACTCAATGTCAACATGAATTCTTTAAATTTTTCATTTTAGTAAACCAACCTCCTTTTAACTTGCATTTTTGTCTTTCCCCAAATTGCAATGTCATCAGTCAAAGTGAAAGCGCTGAAATAATATGTGTAAATCTCTTTCATGATGTTTGGTTTCAGAACAGAAACACTTTAAGACTTGATGTGCTTCCAAATTTCATTTTACCTTTTATGAATTTTTTTAAGTCATTGTTTTGTGATGCTAGAATTATGAGGACCTGCTAAACAAGTCACGACAATATGTAATACATCTACATCTACATGGAATACTCTGCAACTCACATTTAAGTGCCTGGCAGAGGGTTCATCGAACTACAATTATATTATTTATCTCCCATTGCATTCTCGAATAGCTCTTGGGAAGATAGAACACTTGAATCTCTCTATTCGAGCTCTGATTTCCCGTATTTTATTCTGATGATCATTTCTACATGCGTAAGTGGGAGTCAACAATATATTTTCACATTTGGGGGAGAATATTGGCGATTGGAGTTTTGTATGTAGCCCATGCTGCAGCGATAAGTGCCGTTGTTGTAATGATTCAATCCCAGATCCTGTATCATTTCCATAACGCTGTCTCCACTGTATCATGACAATACGAAACGAGCTGCCCTTCTTTGGACCCTTTTGAAGTCCTCCATCAGACCCATCTGATAAGGATCCCATACTGGGCAGCAATACTAAAAAAATGGACGACAAGCGTAGTGTATGCCTTCTCTTTAGTAGTGCTGTTGAATCTTATAAGGGTTCTGCTAATAAAACGCAGTCTCTGGATCGCCTTTCCCATGACACTATCTACGCGTTCTTTCCAGTTTAAGTCTGAAGTAATAGCAATTCCAAGGTATTTTGTTGAGTTTATGGCCTTCAATTTTGATTGATTTATCTTGTAAACAAAGTTTAACGGATTTCTTTTCGTACTCATGTGGACGACTTCACATCTCATTATTTAGAGTCAATTGCCAATTTTTTCACCATACTGATACCTTATTCAGATCGTTCTGCAGTTGGTTTTGATCTGCAGGTGATTTTGCCAGACGGTATATGATGGTGTCATCTGCAAACAACCTAAGAGAGCTACTTAGATTTTCCCCTAAATCGTTTATGTAAATAAGGAATAGCAGAGGACCAATAACACTACCCTGTGGATCACCCGATATCAGTTATGTTTTAGTTGATGCCTTACCATTGATTAGTATGAACTGTGTCCTCTCCGACAGGAAATCCCCTATCCAATCGCAAATTTGGGGCGATATATCATAACCACGCAATTTGATTAAAAGCCGTTTGTGAGGTACAGTGTCAAAAGCCTTCTGGAAATCAAGAAATATGGAATCGATTTGCGAACCCTTGTTGATAGCACCCATCACCTCGTGTGAATAAAGAGCTAGTTGTGTTTTGCATGAACGATATCTTCTAAATCCGTGTTGACCTTGGGTCCATAGATCGTTCTGTTCGAGATAATTCATAAGATTTGAATACAGGGTATGTTCCAAAACCCTGCTGAAAATTGACGTCAATGAAATAGGCCTGTAGTTCAGTGGGTTACTCCTACTGCCTTCCTTGAATATAGGTGTGACCTATGCAACTTTCCAATCTTTTGGTACAGATCCTTCTATGAGAGAGTAGTTGTATATGGCTGTTAAGTAAGGAGCTATCACTTCAGCATAATGAGATAGAAATGTAATGGGTATACAATCCGAACCAGAAGACTTGTTCTTGTTAAGCGATTTTAGCTGCTGCACTACTCCGATTATATCTACTTCTACGTTACTCATTACGGCCTCTGTTCGTAATTCGAAATCTGGAATATTGGTTTCGTCTTCTTTGGTGAATGAGTTTCTAAAAGCTATGTTAAGTAACTCTGCTTTAGTAGCGCTGTCATCGGCAGGATCGCCATTACAATCACGTAGTGAGGGTATTGTTTGAGTTTTGCCACTAGTATATTTAACATATGACCAAAATCTCTTTTGGTTTCATTGTGATAAGTATTGTAGGCATATCACATTGAAATCCTCGCTAAATTTCGAGCTTCTGTGTAGGATCGCCAATCATTTAAATTTAGTATGCCTTTTCCTTTGCTTTTGCATCAGTGTCCTGACCTGTTTTGTGTACCAAGGGGGATCACCTCCTCCTTTCATGAATGTATTTGGTATAAAACTGTCAATAGCTGTCGATACCACTTCTTTGAATTTGAGCCACATCTGGTCTACACCTACGTTTAGTGTTAGAAATGAGTGGAATCTGTCTTTCAAGGAGTAATGTATTTTATTTCTACCTGCTTTACTGAACAAATATACTTTTCGTTTATTTTTGATAACTTTGGGACTTTCGATATTCAATCTCGCTACGACAGCTCTGTGTTCACTAATACCGGTATCCGTTTTGATGCTCGTTATGAGCTCAGGATTATTTGTTGCTAAGAGACCAAGTGTGTTTTCACATCCATTTACAATTATAGTTGGCTCATGAACTAACTGTTCAAATTAATTCTCAGAGAATGCGTTGAATAGGTTCTATCACCAAGAGGTGAAGTCGTTTCTAATGTTATGGCCACTCTGTTTAGCTGTCTGTCCACTCCTTGTTCCTCTGCACATGCAATAAATGAAAAATATGCATAGTGGGAGACTTAATATGTAACAACTCCCTAAATAAAGTTTCTTATACTTTCACAATCATCTTTCCTCTGTATGAAGCTACAATTGTGAAATGCCATTGCCCAAAATGGCATTACACACCACTGCGTTGAGAACTTCATTTTCTACTTACTTGATTTTTTTCATGTGCCCTAAGCACAATGAAAATTTAACCATTTTGATATTACACCACCTACTTGAAGCCTGCTTTCATAATCTTTTTGCAGTATCTGATTTTCTTTAATTAACATATATTGACATTATGCTTTCTCAAACATTGCCAAATTTTATCCCTCAGTATATCATCATATACTTTACACAAATCTTAAAACAATGCTGTCAGGCACTGAATCATTTGCAAAGAACTGCCACTGATTTTCTTGCAGTACTTCAAGAGATTGGCAAAGTGGGTCATTTTATGGAACCACTTACACTGAGATGATTCTTATGTAACTAGAATAAATGAATTATATAGTTTATTTTTAATTTTATTTTAATGTCAAGATACCAATATTTAAATACATTTGAAAAGAAATTATGACTTTCTCCTTGGTGTATCTTACACTTAATGGAAATACCCTTCGAAGACACACTTTTGTTTAAAAATATGCAATCAGCAGTAACCGATCCCTGTCCTCCCCCACTACAAGTGACTGTTTTACCATAGAGCCATGAGACTCACAAGTACTGTAAACTACAAGGTATTAAAGACACTTTGAATACCGTGAAAACTTTGAAGTCAGTTTCCTTGAGAATTTAAGAGTTTCATCAAACTGCTTTCAGTTATTTATATTTGAGTGCTGACCTTAAAAAACAATAAATATTTTAAAAATCTGATTGGCATGTGATATTATTGTAAGTGAACTACCTACTGCGAATTGATGTTTTGGTGTTCTGATCTCATGCACTTTATACATTTTGGAATGGTATTCTGGATTAAACTAAATGAACTAACAGGACTGTTTTGATCTTCTGATCAGACAAATTTTTCACAGTTCACTGTTAGTTCAGAACTGTATATTCGTATGTATACGAGAGAGACAGCAAAAGAGGGGATCTGTGCAAAAGAGGGGATCTGTGCAGTATGTGGGGGTAAGCAAAGGGTAAAATAATGATAGTTCACCATAAAAAAAGCCACTCCAAACAGTCCCTTTCACAAAACATTCAAATTAACTCATTTATTTGTTAATGACATATTCCTAACCACTTCGAACAGGTAGATGCTTCTGAAAATTTCAAGAAATTTTAGATTTGATGTTTCTCGGAAGTGTGATAATAGACAAGATCCCTTACAACTATCTGGATTGTAGAATAACTCATAGGTGTTATTTATGATTCACAGATTGCCCACAAATTAATTAAAATGTATATTTCATTTCATTGTGATTTGTTTAGAGTGATGGAGACATTTGCACATATATTATTTAGTCAACAACTCATGTATGTCTATGTTTTAACAGTTCGATACTAAAAACTTTTTGTGGCTAGTATAATGTAAATTAGACCAATAATGTATTATTTCATGGGAAGTTTTTTTTCCATGAGGTTTTAAGGCTACACAATGCAAATTTTGATCACCACTCCAATACATTAAAACATAAGTATTTTATCAAATGACAGTATTAACTATTACAGCATGCTTGGTGGCTCAATTATTTTGGGACCCACACGTCAGCGGTAATAAAGTACTTTCTTTGCATTAATTGGTTTATTTGCATGCAACGTAAACCCTATTTCAAGAATAACATTTTCAGGAAACTATTCTTGAATGCTAACAACGTAGCTACAGGAGAATGGCCTTCATACAAAATGCAAACAAGTACCCATTTCAAAAATGTACACATGCATTTAACAGAGGCTGAAATGTGAAGTTACGCATCCAGTAAGGCAGTGGAAAAATATTACATAAACCCAAAATTTTTAGGAAATGGAAATAAATTTCTATTTATTCAGAATAGTAGTGTATGGTACTTTATGTAACATATTTTAGTATGTAAATGGCCTAATGGGAACGTTTTACCCATCACAGTAATCGACAAGTTACGATATTTTGTTACTATTGTCTGACAGGATTAAGCCACATCACAACAAAAATCGGAAAATTTCTCAAAATGATAAGTTATTGAAATTAGGGTCACCGACTTGTATTGACCATTGTCTGGTACCAACAAGTGTAAAAGTTCAAATTAGATGAAGTGTAGAGCTTGAGTGCACATGTGGCCTGTTTGACTTGTTATTCAGAGCACAAACTCATCAAAAATAAATTATTAACTCATGGTCATTACAATACTCCTTGATATGTGACATCAGCAAAGAAATTAAATCTAGAGGGCAAAGATAATTGAGAGAAAATAGTTAATTATATATAGAAGATTACTAAATAATTTATTAAGAAACTGATGACAAGTCCGAAAAGGACATGAAGTTAGAGGAAAACAAAAAATAATTAAACCCAGAATAAAGTACCAATACGGGCTCTGTAAATTCTATATGTACGGTTCCATAGACACCAAAAAAAAAGTTTTCACTTAAAAAGCTAACCACTGGCTATTGTTTCAATGATAGGTTTTACAGTATATAGCTTTTTAAAAGGGGCCGCAGGTCAACACACTACCAACTGCCAACTGTAACATTGCATGCCTAGATATAGAGAGAACAAATTCCTAAAAATTATAAAATTATTGCATGTTAACATGTACTATAAACAATCATGGTACATGGTTTTGTTAAATTATGACTGATGGCTTCATATGCAAAGCTGTTAAGAGATGGTATCATGTAGCAACAATCAGGGTGAAATAAACAATGTACTATTCACACAAACACAAAAATAATACACAATACACCTAAAGTTCATATGCAAAACAAAATGCACAATGGAAACTGACTACATAAAAGAAATCACAAATGCTTTCTTAAAGATAACTGAATTCACAATGGACTAAACATCAGATTTCACAAAGCTACAATCATTGAGATAGTTATGAAAAGTAACATAAATATGACAAACTCAATGAAAAAGACACCGAGGAATAGAATTCTTTCCAGAAATCACAATATGGCCCTTGTTTTAACTGAAAAAAGATAGGTATTAAAAGTCTTCCTACTGCAGGAATGAAAAAAACCTGCAGCATTTTTTGACAGATTTGTCATTTGTTTTGTTTTTTCAACTATAACTTCTTTCACTTGTGCCTTGTCCTGTATCACAGGGTCAGGAATGTTAATAATGGATCTGGAATGGTTTATTTAAGGGATGGCTGGATGTCCTCCTTGTTATCACCTCATTAACTCCTGGAAGAGACTGTGTGTGTGTGTGTGTGTGTGTGTGTGTAGTTTATCCATGTGGAAGTGTATGAAAGTTGTCCAAATATTTCTGAGTCATACCATTCAGGTATTTACCTGATCAGATGTGGGGAAACCAACTAAACACTCATACACAGTTTGGTCAACCCATTGTTGATGTTAATCCACAGGAAATGTTCAATCATGGGCTAGCACACTTGTTGAATCCCAATGTGAAAGCCCATTTGGCTATCTGGGTAGGTGTTTGTCTTACAAACTTAATGCCAGCCACACAGCAGAATTTGTACCAGCCATACTATGATTTTTGGTGTTTGATGAGTACTGACATATTATCATTATTATTATTATTATTTGCTTGCTCTCTCTCTCTCTCTCTCTCTCTCTCTCTCTCTCTCTCTCTCTCTCTCTCTCTCTCTCTCTCCCCTCCAAACACACACACACACACACACACACACACACACACACACACTAAATCAACCAATATTTTTGGTATGTAAAAATGCAGTTCTACGATTTACCTACAGAAAGCACATCAGTCAACACATACTTTGCATGAACTCAATCATTGTCATTAAAATACAAACAAGTAAATAAATAAAAGCCACACAAGACTGGCACATCCATAGCAATGTATAAGCAATAAGATGCATACCTTGGCAGTCAAAAAACTCCTCCTCACTACCAGAGTCAGAGTCCCTGACAATGCTTTCCATACGCCAGTTAGCCACCTGTAGGTTGAAACTTTTGCTGGATGAAGAACCTGGAGAGTGTAATGCAGCTTTGGAGTTGCTTCGAGACCAGAGCGAATGTCTTCCCTCTGCATTCCTTGGTGAAGAATCTTCAAGCCTGCAATTTTGAAATCACTTGTATAAATACTTTATACATAATTCATAAGCAGTATAACTTCTATACTTGTAGAAGTCAAGTTAGTTCTTCATTAAACTACTTAAAAATATAATCATCATATCTTCTGAGTTAATATGGAATGGATACTAATTACATTGCTGTGTTTGAAATATCCTGTATTCCGCTAGAAAGTACCATACTTCAAGTACTTCTACAATCAGACAGTTTACATCACATTCAAATCTACAGAACCTCCTGAATTGAAAATGCTTTCATGTCACACATTCTCCATCCAAATGCACAAAATCATATCTGTGTTTTACTATGGGAACAGGAGGCAATTTTGAAGGTTAGGTGAGTATGGTGAAAGATCCATGAAAGCAAAGTTCCATAATGCTTATATTTTTTTCATAACACTGAAGTATGTGTATGCCACTGTAGCAATGGAGAAAATAAATTAGTGTTTTCTTTGGTGACTTCTTTCCAGGTTTTGTTAATATTTTCATGTTCAGTGGAAGTGCTTTACAGTTTTTGGAACTGTAGCTAGTGAGGTGACCAGTTTTACAAACACAAATGAAAAGTTTCTCAAAAAGGTGACAGGTAAATACTTTGCAGAAGATACAGAAGATGGAGAAAAATGGGGGTGGGGAGGGGTTGAGGAGGACACAATTTTTCTCCTAGTGAGAGAATAAAATGAAGCTGCAACACAGTTTCTTAAGATAAGGCAGTAGTATAGCTACTGATGTATATTGAAATTACCATCCGGACAAAGTTGAATTACTATTACAGCATGCTGAAAAGTACTTTGCTCAGCACACTTGTAGTGAAAATATCAATTACATTTATTTTCTAATATAATGCCACTTGAAACAAATGACACACAGAGCATATTAAATGGCACATTTTGCAAGAAGAAATTCTAATGAATAAAATCAGTTTTCAAAAATATTATTGGAAATTAAAAAAAATTAATACATCAAGAATCAGCAGGAGTAAAGATGCAAAAAACATCTGAAAACTGGGAAGCCTTTGGAACGAATGCAGCATCCACCTGGCAGAAGGGTTGAAGAGAAGAGGGATGAAAGGAAAAGGAATGGAGAAGAATGGTGGAAAGCTTGCCCAGAAAGCAGTTCAATAGAGATTTTCCAGATAGAATGAGGGGGAAAGACCAATTGCTGGATATTACACAAGAAAGCATTTGAAAACCTGAGAGCTTAAAAGTGAGAAATAAGGTACTAAACAAAACAGAGATTATTGGAACAACCTGTGTCAGACCAAAAAGCAGGAAGTTAAGTGTATTATGTATCTTAGACAGATGAGGGGGAAAAGGGGTGGGGGTGGGGTAAGGAGGGGGGTTAATACATAGGTCCAAAAATCTATATATACATAAAAATGAATTGCTGTTCGTTAGTCTCGCTAAAACTCGAGAATGGCTGAATCTATTTGGCTAATTTCAGTCTTGAAATATTCGTTTAAGTCCAGGAAAGGTTTAAAAGGTGATAAAATATGGAAAAGTTGTCCGAAAAAGAGGAAAATCGGGAAAAACTGAAACAGCTTTTTCCAGTGAGCTATCAATACTGTTCGTTCAATTGCGATAAAATTTTATACATTTCATGTAGAAAGCAAGAGGAAGGTTTGCATGAAATAAAAATTTGGAAAAGTCGCTTGGGAAGTAGGAAAATTTAGTTAAAACTGAAAGCGATTTTCTCTATGAATAAAAATCAATTGCCGCGTGGTTTTAAGAGCATCAATTGAGTATGGCTTGACAGGACAAGGTTTGTATGAAATAAAGTTTTTGTAAAATCTACCAGAAAATTGGAAAATTTGAGAAAAATGAAAGTGCTGTGTGTTCAATGTGTTTTTGATTGAACTCGGTGCTAAAAGTGACTATTCGCATGACGGAGAGGGGTAATTCTTCTTTTGTTTCATTCATTACGATCCTGGAAAAGTATCCGGTAAAAAAATAAATAAATAAAAAAGGGACAGTTAAAAAGGAAAGTTGCAAAATTTGGACCAAGTTCCCTTTTTCAATGTGTTTCTAAATGTTCTCAAGACTAAGTTGAGAACCGTTCATCCAACATCAATAAAATTTTGATCATTTGGCGTTCAACAAAAGTTGGACATTCTTGTAAACTAAAAATTTGGGAAACATACCTGGAAAATTTGAAAATTCGTGAGAAGCTGAAAGACCTTTTTTTCCAATGAGATATCAATATCATTTGTCTGATTATGATAAAATTTTGCATATTTGACGTTCAAAGCAAGAATAACGTTCCTATGAAATAAAAATTTGGAAAAGTTTCCCGGAAAATTGGAAAATTCAGAAAAAATAAAAACAGAATTTTCTATGAAATATCAATGCCATTCATCTGATTGCGATAAATTTTCCAAATTCAACATTCAAAACATATTGTACCAAATTTTGCCTTGACAATCAGGAGGTGTGTAATTTTTTTAAACTTTTCAGACTCACAATTTATTCGCAATACTATGAACTGGAAAATTTTTAGACAGATTTGTTGTCCTAAAACAGGACTACAGTGAGAGATAATTACAGTTTTTTGTCATTCTTTCACTGAAAGATCAAGAACTTTTCACTTTGCTCTACATTCGTATTCTACTACTCATCATATAATAGACATGGTGTACTATACAAGCCCATTATCTACTTCTCTCACTACATTTCCCCTATTTTCGTATTTCATTCATAGATATTACATGGGGAAAATAATGTTGGACTTACTTTTGGATAATGGCTCTCAGAATTTTACGTCTAAAAAGCAGTACTAGAGAATTGGTCGAATGAGGGTCTTTTGAGGGACCTCTCTTACATGTGACTGCTCTTCCTCAGGATTTCCCCCCACCCCCAAATAGATTTATGTAGATATTTCCATTTTAAATCACTCCAGATATACACACTCTCATAGCACAACCATTTCGACTGATTCCGACTGACTGAAATAAATGCAGTTCTCTATAAATTGCTGGTATCTTTGGTAGAATCTACTTCACCTAATGTGCAAGGTGTATGAGACAAAGTAACCTCTTACTCCAGTAAGAATGTCATAATTCCAATTCCAATAAAAAAGCAAGTGGCAGACAGGAACAAAAATTGTAGAACTATTAATTTAATAAGCCATTGTCACAAAATATTAACAAAAAATATTTACAATATGGAATGAATTTTGGGTTTAATGTCCAACTGAAATCTTAGTCATAAGAGATGGAGCACATACTCCGATTCGTTTTTTGCCACAAATTGAGAAGGAAATTGGATGTGCCCTTTGAAAGGAACCATTCTGGCATTTGCATGGAGTGCTTTAGGAAAATGAAAATCAGGATTGCCAGAGGTAGGTTTGAACCACTGCTGTGCCACCTCACCCAGTAAAATTCTTTATTTACATAAGATAGGAACAACTTGTAGAATGTGATCTCAGAATAAATCAGTGTCAATTTAAAAATATAGGAAAACTTGAGTCAACTATCACTTTACAGATTATCTTACAAGATATGTAATGGAAAGGCAAACCTAGATTTACAGCTTTTGTAGATTGGGAGAAAGCTTATAACATTGTTGACTGTAATACACTCTCTACAATTCTGAGGAAGGTCCTTTAAGATTTATACAGAAAACAGACAGCAGTTATTAGAGTCGAAGGACACAAAAGAGATGCAGTGGTTGGAAAGAGAGAAAGACAGGATTATAGCCTTTCCCCAATGTCATTCAATCTGTACCTTGAGAAACCTGGAAGGAAAGCAAGGAGAAATTTGAAAATGGCATTAAAGTTCATGGAGAAGAAATGAAAACTTTGCTGATTCCTGATGTCATAGTGATTCTCTCAGAAAGAAAAGGACCTGGAAGAGCAATGGAATGGAATGGGCAGAAGTGTGAAAGTAGGTTTAAGATGAACATTAACAAGGGCAAAACAAGCATAATGGGAGTAGTCTAATTAAATCAGGTGATACCTAGCACAAAACATGAATAAAGTTAACAGGTTCAACAAGATGTGGGTTGCTGATCTTACTCAGTGATGAAAAGGCTTGCAGAGGATAGAGTAGTGTAGATAACTGCATTAAACCAGTCTTTGGTCTGACGACTACAACAACACAATACTGCTAAACCAATTTTTCTTTTCTCCTTGTGAATGTACAATTTGTTTCAAACCATAAAAACTATTGAATAATATGACATTCATAATTTTAAAGTTCTAATACTCACCCATCAGACACACTAGATGACCAACAATAATCACATAAATTTTTTTATCTTAATTCCAAACTCATTTAAATGTATGGGTAAGAATAAATAAAAGATACAAAGGCTGATTTGGTAAACTGAAATAGATTTAGGACATACTCAGTTGAAAAGTATCTGTACTCAGCATTTCTCGTGTGCAAAAGTTTCTTTTTTCTTAAGTGTCATCTATCCCACAAATTGTGTCAATGAATATGAGATAAAAACAGAAGAGCAAAATATACTTAAACTTATGGCAATGTCTGTGAAGATTTGTTTTGTGATGCATAAATCCACATGAAACTTCCACAAGTGTAGCCTTACTTCTTCAACATTCTTCACATATTCACAAGTTTCTTCCTTTTTATGTCAATGCTCTTAATATTCCAAAGTATCTCATCTGTGAGTTTGAATTCCTTACGGAAATTCTGTGTGTAAATCTGATTTACTGTTGTAATTTATTTTTCCACATTATCCAGCAATAAAAGAAAGGATAATGGGTCAATTTCTTCACATCAACATAAAAATGTATTAATTCCACTGATGTAAAATATACAGTATTAGTGAGGATGAAATCAAGATATGATATTGTTATGTTACCACTAATTAAAATTTGACTCAGTTTGGGACTTTTACTCTTTACCTTCTCTTTTATGAGGAATCTTAAACATTACACCAGCTGAGCATGTCACCATACTCAACTCAAATATACATAGGGAAACATAGGTCACAAAACTGTGTCACGACTGGAAATATGCCAAGACAGCTTACTGGTTAAGATGAATGCCTGCAGAAAGCAGGTAGAATGGCTTCAAACCCCAATCTGGATCAAGTTTTCATTACTTATGATGTATAAATACAAAATTTTAATGTAGCAAAAAGGATTGTCAACTCCCTAGATTAATATTACAAAGTAAAATATTCTCACTCCAAGGGAAGAGGGAAAAATGTAAGGTGCAGGAGAGGATTATATTCAACAGACCAGCAGCTGATAGTCTAAGCTGAGACATCTGTAGCTACAAATTTCTTCCTACAACCCTAAAAAGAAAAACAGGTGAACCAGAAGTTGTCTTCAACACACACAAAAGAGAGAGAGAGAGAGAGAGGGGGGGGGGGGCACATTCATTTCAAATAATCTAAACAGAGAAGAATATATGCTTGTACCTTAAATTTAATTCGGTGGGTGAACTGTCAGAACTTGGTTCCCCATCGGAGCCTTTGGAACTGAGGGATGGCATGGCTTCAGATTTCTTGACAACTGGAGGACTTGGCATATCTTGCTCCGGTTTTTCAATGCTTCCTAGTGTTGCTTGGATTGTCTTAGCTACAGAAGAATCCTGAGGAGTTGACACACCACTTCCAGCACCATTAGAATTCGTGTACTGTCCGTCACCTTCATCCCCAGAGTCTTGAGATTCATTTTCTGCAGCACCCATTTTTCTCTTGAGGGCTTCCTGAGTCTGTCGCTCAATTTGCCGGATGTCATCCATTGTCAGGCCATGCCACTCATCCTGCCAAGCCCACGCCTGTCTATGAGCTCGCAACATGGTCTTCCGCAGTGCTTTAAAATTGCAATACACACAGCAGTCTAATAACATGGAATGCATTTTGTACAATAAATTTGAAGGTTAACTACAATTTTGTGGTTCCATATTATTTCTACTAAATTTAAACTATTGGACAAAGATCTACTCAGCAATACTGATTGTGAGAGCTGCTTAACAAGTAAGTATCAAACATGTATAGTTTGCAAATATGCAACATTTGTTTCAGTCGCAAATGTTGTTCACGTTTTCTTTAAAATTTGTTGTTTATATTTTTCAGTCATAAGCTTGGATCTTAGTTTTTTGAACACATGCAGCAACCCACACATACATTTAATTCTAAAACACAACCCCTCTTGTCCTTTGTGGTCCAATATTGTTATGATTTTAGTGTGTTGAGAAGGTCAAAACAAAATCAGTATCTCCATTTGAAACCACCTATTCCTACTGAGGTTCCAAAAGTTCTGCATTTCTCATTTTGGCAATAATTAAATGTTGTCACTGACAACATCCACCGACCATTAGTCATTTTTATAGTATTTCTGTAGCAGTAATATTGTTGGTCCGATGGCACTTTGAAAACTAATCTTCAATCTCCTATGCAAATAGACCTGCTGATGTGTAAATTCATTTATTTTATATATTTATTAATTTTTATTTTTTTCTACAATTTCTCTGAACCTAATTTCTCCCTCATCACACATTGCTCAGATGCAGTATTCAGCCTATAATTTTTAACTGCTTTAAAAAAATGAAGGATTTCTATAAAATTGCAGAGTTCCAGCCCCCACTATTGTTGCAACACTGCAGTAATGAAATTGAAGTAACATTGAATATTATTCACTCAACAGGGGCTACAGAAAATGAGCAGGCACACTATGTTTATAAATGCAAACATTCTCATGAAACTTAAATCTCTTTAACAATAAGCAGATATTTTATTGAAGCAGCTCCAATCATACTTACCAACATCATGTATAAACTTTTCCAACTTTGTTTGCATACCCCAATACCGAAATTCAACCCTACAGAGTTTATAGGCACACATGAGGGACTTTCCATTTGGCAAGGGCATTTGCTTTCCCTACAAAAACAAAATTTTATTATTATTTACTACACTGCTTATACTCATATTCCACACAAAACTTGATCAAAGAATTCATAAATTACCCGGCACTCATTCCAATAATCTTCCAGCCATGTCTCTGTCAGAGGACCCCTTCCAGTTTTTTGGGAAACATATAGTTTTGGGTCTTCATCCCGGACATAGTCAGCTCCATAAAGCTGATCTTTGACCACATCAATTAAGTCTGAAACGTTTGACACATTTGCAGTTTCCCAGATCAATGGGGTTATTAAATGTAAATACAATGTTCCCTCATATTTATGATCTAATGAAGTATAAGACTGGAGCTAACTCACCAACGATCCTATTACGCAGATCGCTTCCTGATAGTTTGAACACATTCTCCTGGTGGCCATTATCAGGAAAATAGTATGTTTCTATTTCCAGAAAAAACTTTTCTACAAAGGGACAGGTATATCGGGTTTTAGTATATGGATATGCATTCCATGCTTCTTCTTCCACCGTGAGTGCAGACTTTGGTAGTAAACTTTTGAACCATCCTAGAGAAAGAAAATAGGACACAGCACATAATTCAGTATATGTACACTATGAGGTTGAGGCATATCTGGCACAATTAACAATACTGGCTATACATTTATAAGTTAATTAGAATTGAATGTGTAAATGGATAATGGAAATGCAACATGCAGATTCCATTTTCTGTTCTCATGGCATCACTACTCATCAGTTGTTTGTATCATTGAGGGCTGGTAGCTACACTGGTTCATTGTTTAGAGAATAATATGAGGATAGCTAGCAATTCCCCGTAAAGATGATCACTGAGCTGCAGACAGAAACGTAAAAAAAACATTCATACAAGTTGAATATTTTCCACCAGACTTCATAAGTTTATACACACATTCACATTCACTCAGGCATAGCTTGTGCACACATGACCACAATCTCTGGTCGCTATGGCATACAGTGGTCAGAGTTGATTATGTTAACGATTATCAAATTTATTTTTCACATCAGAAAAGCTCAAAGGCTTATTAACATTTAGAAAATGACTATTTATTTTGTTTTGTCTTGTATTGTATTGTATTAAACCTGATTGAAACCATTACTGGCATAGTTACTTAATATTAAGAAAACTTTAGTAGGCTGGTATTCACACATTTTCAAAATCCATAAATTGTAAATGACAGTGAAGTTTAATTGCCCACTTAGTTTCAATACTCATTTGATAAAACACTCCAAAATCCACTGAAAATGATGTAGGCTAAAGTGCTATGAATAGCACACGATTCATAATGGAAACAATAACTGCTGAAACTGCTAGAAAGACTTGGCAAATTGCTATTTTGCATTATTGATATATGTAAATGTTTAAAAAATTGTCAAATAATATTAAAAATTCAAAACACTTTACTTTTAGTACATATTTTCTTTAGTAACTAATTTCACTGTTTTACTGTGTAACGAGTTTAACCCCAATCATCAGATAAGAGGATTCTTTCTAAAAGTAATAAAAATAATAAGTGCAAGTTAGTAACAGACAAGGCTGCAGAGTTGTTTATTTTCGTTTCAACATTTTACTGATACAGACATAATACAATAGAAGCCACTGAAGTTTGATTTACTCAAGATGAAACATTGGAGAAATCTGAAAAGTTTTGTCTAGACATTTTTAAAAGAACTGAAAGATCAGTTAGATAAATTAATTGCTTTTTGTGCAGCTAACTACAGTTTAACTACAAGATATTTTATAAATATGTAAAATGGGAAAAAGAGACTTGCTAAAAAGATGAAATCTTCCAAAATGTATGGTGACCAACTATTTCTGTCAAAACAAATTTCAAATAATTGTGTTCCAAATAACAAGTAATTATATTAAATAAATGTTTGCATTTATTTATACACCCCCATTTCAGTGAGTCCCCTCTAGTTATGGCTACCCTGCATGAGTAACATGGCACAGAGTGGAGAATGAAAACTGTTGCTTACCTGGAAGGTGGCTGCCGACATGGTAGAGCTTGTGCGTGTACTGTCCTTTCCCGCCAGGTCCATCATCATAAGGTTCATTGACTAGAATTTCCACACCACTGCCAGCCCCTTTACTCTCTTCACGACTTTTTTTCTGCAAAAAAGGCATAAAAATTACAATATGATACAAGACTGTTTAATTGCATCAATAGCAAGGTATTTTATTGAACTTTGATAAAATACTTCTATTTATAAAAAAACTTAGCATTAATATTGTACAATAATGTTTTTGCTAATTATATTTCCAACTAACATTACCTGATGTCTTCTGCATTGTACTGATTTGTTTCCGATACTTAATGTACCTCCAAACTGCATAATTACTTTAATTTAGCTATTATAAAAATATAAACAAACCTGTCCACTGCTCTAATTGTAAATTACTTACAATCTTAATTTCCATTTTGTTCTGATACAAAATTACTATCCTAATTATTGTCATAATTTTGTGTATATCTTTTTTATGAGATATTCATTTATATTCTACGAACAAATTATTAAATATTTTATGTTGCAACTCCCTGGTTCTAGACTGTTCTAGAACCAATGTAATGTATTAATACACACGAATTAGCGCAAACACAGTCAGTCAATAGTTTGTTGTTAGTCAGTTATCAATCAGTCAGTCAGTGCAAATAAGCTAATATAAAATGAAATGGGTCATGTTTGAGTTCAAAAGACTCTAAAGCACCCGTTGTCTTGATGGTTTTGATAATAATGTACAGGAAGGTGAGCTATTCACACTACTGGATCTACCACTGAACGACGGAGACAATAAGGTGATGTATGACTTATTTATGAAACAACTGTAAAACGTGGTTCTAACAGTGAGTAGCTCCGTTATACTGTGGACTTCACACAGCTGCAAGTACTACTTAAACACGTACGGTATCCCGACTGACGCAAATTCCCACACACCGCCCTACTTTGGTCGCTGTGTGGCTTACAGCTGCCCCTGCAGGAATCAGATCCTTGTGAGCATCCGCACTGAAATAAACGTCAGTCCTCAACACAATTAATTACAATTAAGAATACAATGTCCAATCTTTCCAACTTGTCACTACATGATACTGCACCAGTTCTTAATGTATATTTAGCCATTGATTTTAGTTGGACATGTCCGAAAGCACATATGCCACAATTCTTAATTGTAATACACCTTTCTGAGGATTGATGCTTCTTTCAGTTAGGATGAAGTGGACTCGTGGCAGGAATACAGGGTTGGCTGCAAGTCGTGAATTACAACGGTCAAAGTAAGACAACATATGGGAATTTGGGTTGGACAGAATGCATGCTTATGTAGTGCAGGCAGATGTTTGAAATCTGTGTGCTTGATGGTGCAAGGGATAGCACAGCTGCCTAGTAAGGAGGAGATAAGGGATCAAGTCCTGGCCATGGCACAAATTTTCATATGTCCATGATGTTTGATTACAACACTTACCAGCAGCATAGACTTCAAAAACAAAACAAAGAAGGTCTAAATCTATATTTACAACTACTCCAGAAGAAGAGATGATGTAATTCTTAATTGCACTGATGAATACAATTGGGGGATCAGTTCAGATAGGAATCTAGATTGTGATGTATTATCATCGGCAGAAGGAACTAAAATAGTTCGATGTCTCCCTGTCAATTCTATGGGTATAAACAACACTACAGCAACCAAGATAGTGGTAGTAGCAGAAAATTGCTGCAGAGGGGGTTGGTGTTGACTTGTGTTTACTCTACTAAATGTATTACATGAACAGTTGGGTTTAAATAGTGCAATGAGCAGGTAGTGCAATGCAACAACAATGCAATTTACCAGAAGCTATGGCATGGAGTGCCATACAAAAGTTGGAAGCAGGGCAGAGACAGAGGGAGGTGGCTGCAGCTATTGAAATGTCCCAAAGTGTAGTTTCCATGACTTGGAACTGTTAAAATAAGGCAAGACCAAAGTCATCCATAGGTAACATTAGCAAGAGATGACCGTTATCTCCAGTTAACAGCCCATCGAGACAGGAGAATAAATGCAACTCGCCTACTATCACCCTTCAGACAGCAACAGGATGTGAAACAACACACACAGACCAAAATCGCCTTCGGGGATGTGGCCTCTATGCATGGAGGCCTATGGTGTGTGTCCCATTAAAACCACAACACAGTCTAGTCAGGCCAAAACTGGGCTGAGGAATATCATGAGTGAATGTCTTAATGAATGGTGCCTGGTTATGTTCACAGGTGACTCAAGTTTTTGTGTTCAGCCGGACAATCAACATTCCCCCTTCAGGAGGGAACATGGAACTCTGAACAATCGTGCTTATGTGCAGGAAACATCACCATATCATGGTGGATGAATTGTGTGGGCAGGAGTCAGTATTGGCGGACATATGGACTTCTATACCATCTAGTACGGTACTTGCACTGCTCAGAGGTAGAGAGACAAGATTCTTTGACCTTTTGTTGTGTCCTATCCTGGTGCCATAGGAGATGGGTTTCTTCTTGTAGATGATAACGCTCATCATCAAAGAGCTGCACTGGTAGACAACATGCTTGAAACAGTGGGAACTGAACGACTGGAGTGGCCAGCTTGTTCAATAGACTTAAACCCAACTGGGCATCTCTGGGATGCACTTGGCGGCCACATTGCAGTCATACCAGCACGTCCCACAATGGTTGCAGAGCTGCATATTTCACTCATGGAAGAACAGCCAAATATCCCTTAAATGCCGATTGATAATCTCATACTGTCCATGCCACGAAGGTGTCAACTGTACTGGCCGTCCGAGGTGGTGCGCGCGCGCGCAGCCACATTGCAGCCATACCAGCACGTCCCACAATGGTTGCAGAGCTGCATATTTCACTCATGGAAGAACAGCCAAATATCCCTTAAATGCTGATTGATAATCTCATACTGTCCATGCCACGAAGGTGTCAACTGTACTGGCCGTCCGAGGTGGCGCGCGCGCACACACACACACACACACACACACACACACACACACACACACACACACACACACACACACACATTCTATATTAAACAGCAATGAGAATGGCTTTTTCACTACCAGTACCTGTTATGGTAGCCCCATGGCACCTTGCTCTAAGTAAATGACATGCAAACTTCAAGTAAAAAGACGAGACAGCAAAATATCATTGTAACATACACAAATTACAATTGAAGGGTTTGCTGCAAGAAGGAGGTAGCTCCAAATTTTCCAGTTTCTGACAAATTAAAGAAATCGTTTTAAAAATTCAGTTTCCGCCTAATCCAAAAAAATAGTCACCTTGCGTTAGGGTACTGGGTATCTAATAATACTGACCAGAATACAAACATATGCATGCACTCCGATACATGCAATTGAGTTTTGAATTTTGGAGCTGCCTTCTTTTTGCTCCAAAGTGAATGAAGAAGTCTTTGTAGGACCATTTTCTCCATAATTAACCATATTTCAATGGGAAAACATTTATTAATAAAGAACGTACAACAGTAGTGACATAATACATCAGTCTAGTGTTTCTGTAGCCTTCTAACTCCCCCTCAGTCTCCTCAGGATTGTTTGAAACATTAATCCGAAATTGGTCGTAAAACCACAATTCATTTTGCCCAACATACTTCCTGGGCAGATCTTTGAATTCCTTAAACTACAGTACTGATCTTCAAGTGGGAGGAGACATCATACGCTTGATGAAAGTAGTCTTGTTTTATGAGACTCTAAAGTCCTTGCAACTTTGTGTATTATTGAAGACAGTCATTTCAATAATAGTCCGGCGAGGCATATTTTTTTCCTCCCATGCATCTTGTATTGCTTCCGCCAACACTTTGCTGGTTTCTTCTGTTCCATTCCCATTACTCCTTGTGAGATTCTGTTTTCCTCTTCAGTGGCTCAACAACTGTCTCTGCTTCTTGGATCTTCTTCTGAATCAGTAAACTTCTCATACTGAGCTGGCTCGTAGTTTTATGGAGGTCACAATTAAACAGTCTTTCCTCTTCTGATTAACTCATATTGACAGAAATCAAAAAACGATGAAAGCACAAAACAGATAATAAGCCTGATGAAGAATATCCCTCACAGAGAAAGCGTAATGTTTACAACGGTCTTCCACCATGCAGTGGCGGACAAAGGAGGGGGAGGGGGGAGGACCACCCTGGGCCTCCGATCTTGGGGGCCTCCAAATGCCTCGGCTTGGCATCTCTTACGGTTGGGGCCTACAAATCTCGAAAGTAATTCTTTTTAGACTAGCTCGAGCCTCTCGTCCTGTGGGGCCTCCAAATCTCAAAAGTTACTATTTTATAGTAATATATTTCCAAGTGGACGGGGGGGGGGGCGATTCATTTTGTTTCGCCGCCGCCATGGGCCTACAACAGCCTCAGTGCGCCACTGCAACCACGTAACATGACCTCCTTCCTGCTATCGTTTGGGGTAAGAACGAGGCTGGTCTCATCAGAGCCGACTCCGTTTTCACGCAATCTCAGAGTACAGGCAGCTCCTCATCTTATGGATTTCTCTGGAACTAGCTGGAGGAACTCCTCCTTTCACCAAACAAAACGGATCCTCTCCCCCCCCCCCCCCCCCCCAACTCTGTATACAGACAGCAAATTGAGCTGCCTCCTTCTTGCACCAATCTCCACAATTGTAACCAATATCTCAATAAAGTACGTTATCATATTTAAATTGTGTATGATATTTCTCACCTGATCCCTACATGTTTCTAGCAGTGTGAACTATTCTGACAAAGGATTATACAAATTTTCGATTTGTTATTTTTCCTGCTGAAAGCTAGCTACACATTACAATATGGTAAGCTGTTGAAAAGATGTTAATGAATTTTAAAATTATATATATTATTCTAAGAATATTGAATTTTAAAATGCCACCTCGGAAAGTTTAGGCTTAACTTTATTATGTGCCATCCTCGGAACTGCTCTTGTACATGGCGCAAACGTTGGCAGCGCCTCTGCTAGTATGTGGTATGGCAGTCAACTGGGTTCCGGAAAAAATGGGTGCGGTGACAGACTGATCTGTAGCTAGCCCGAGATATAGATTAGTTTGAAATGCAATTTTTCTCCACGTTGGCGGAGCCGATGAGTGTGACAGCGGAAAAACCGGTTGTAGTGAAGCGTGTTACGTTAAAATCCAATATTTGAAACTATGTCTGTTCCGCTACTATTGCTCATGGCAGGCATTATCAACATAGAGATTTCCTCTAAATTTGCTCTAAGATCCCCCTACATCGGAATAAATGCCCCTAAAAAAGCAAACGAAAGGGGTGGCTAGCTGCGGCCTGACTACTTTTCGATAAGAAAACAACGAAAGCTCTTGTTTTTGAGACTTTTCTCTCTCTCTCTCTCTCTCTCTTGTCATATTTTAAAAATTAGAAGCCAAGCACACAGGCACGAACGTAGGGGTGCACTAGCAAAAGACAGCTCTTAATAAGAGATAATTACAATCTTACCTTTCAGCAAAGGGTCCATTTCCCAGATCTTCACATACTTTTGTACATACTTCCTCTTAGTTTTGGTAGCCATTTTCTCCAACAAAACAACGCATTTACATCACAACTTGATCTGGTCATTAAAGTAAAAATAATGATGGGTCACCAATACAACACAATGATCGCTAACGCACTAAATTGCCGATCTTAGCACATGACTTAGCGGTACTTCAGAGCAGTGTCCTCGGAAAATACCAGTCCATTAACTACTAGAGAAAAAAACTGGTATTATTGTTGAACGACAGGATTGGGTTGGAGAGAGGGAAAATATGCGCCGCCTCCGTGCACTGTAAGTAAACAGTGCAGGCAACATGAACTGAAGAAACAATGAAAACAGCGCGACAGTAGTGACAGAAGAGCAACAATGTAATCAACACAGGCTGACAGTACGCTGTACTGTTGGCAATGAACATCTGCAATCAGTATGGCAACACGTCTTCCGATTGCTACACACATATTTGATGCAAAAATAAATAAATAAATTCTCTTCTTCCCCCTAAAAATACACCCGACAATTCTTTTTCACCCTGAAAATCCCCCCGACATGTCTTTCCCCCTAAATAACAGCTGAAAAAAAATTTCTCCTCTAAATCTGGAGGGGAAAACCCCCCAGGTTGGCAAACCTGATTTAAAACAAACATCGATGTTTTTCGATACATCGTTTAAAATATCGATTTTTTAAACATCGAATACTTTTATGCTTTTTCTAGACAAACTAACAATATGCGTCAGCAAATGTAATTTCGTATATCTCTTACCTATTCTTTTAAAATTGCCGAGAGTAAAAATGATCATAGTTTGATATTCACCATTTCCCGTTAAACGAAAAAAGTTCGCAGTCTTTTGTTTGGTCCATGTAAATGCACAGTGCCACTATACTGGTAGTGTAGGTACTAGGTAGTGCTGTAGCTGTAGTGATGTGTTTAATTTTAAGATAGATACTGTGTGTGTTGGTTTAGTAGTATTGTAAGAGACAAATTACCTTTGTAAGTGAATCAAATAATAATAATATTTTATTACAATACCAGATCATTACAAAATATAAAACTGTACCCAACCAGGAGAGTGAACCTAAGAAATTAATGTTATCCATTCCATTCATTTATACAGACTGGGTAGCCAATTGCAAGAAACATTCAGATGATTTTTTTCCCTTATAATGGCTACCTGTTATGTTTCGCTAGATTGCTCACAGATAATCACTACATGTTAATGACAGTTACTTAAAATTGAAATAACTGAATCTCAAATATATTAAATGAACGTCAAATAAAATTTTAAGTTCTTTGTCATTATTACCCAGAGTCAGGTTTCCAATGATTTGATGTTTTTAATACATCGTATAGAAAAATTATTTGCCAAAACATCGAATCAATCCGAAGTATCGTATGGGAAACACACAGTGGTTTCGATGTATTGATGTTTAGTGAATATCCCTAGTTCAAAGTAAGAATGCAGGTGGCCCTTTGTAAAATTTTATCAAGGGTTACAAGGTCTTGTTAGAACTACGTAGTACTATACCGTACTTAATTCAGTTTGGTACCTAACAGTACAAATTAATCATGGTAACGGTAAGTAAGTGCCGGTATTCTTACAAGTTGAAATTACTCGTAATGTATTATCCAGCTTGAGAAATACTCTGAACAACCGGTATGAAATGAGATCACTTAACCTCAATGAGACAGCAGTGGCGGTGAAATATGCTTAGGGATAGATAATCACTACGTTTCTATGTCACTTTTTTCTGGATGACTAAACAGTTTCTCACTGTCGTGACAATCTGATTTGCTAGCCCAAATACGGCATCTTGAGAACAGCTGGAAACCTCCAGCTTCCTTCTATTTTAATGGGCGTTAGACGGCTTCGTTAACATAATCACAACATCACCAGTCAGCATGACACTCAGAAGAAGCCGCTTGAATCAGTGGCTGAACGTCGGTGGATTTTGATATATAGAGGATGTGATGTAACGCTCAGAATAACTTTGTCAACAGAAACTTTTTACATACTGTACGCAAATTTTTAACTTTAAGTTAGTCCCACCTTGCCCCACCGTTGGTAAGCCCATGAATAGTATAGTCTGGCGAATGTTTTCGTGGTATATGAAAAGGTCAGTAGATCAACACACACAGGTGCACATCTGTTATTGCGAACCATGTCCACCCGTGCAAAAAGATTGCTTTTAGAGATGGGCAAACTAGTTCATTTTTGGGAACGGTTCCTTTCTACTCGTTCAACTTACCTTTTTTATCCAATTATTATTTAATAACAGATAATCAAAATAGAAACTGAGTAGTTGCTTTATAAAAGGTTAACAATTTCTAAGATAAAATACGATTTTATTGCAGCCTACATCTTTCGAAATCTAACTTTTTACCCTATAAAAGCAAACAGGTAGGTGGCACTAAGAAACTTAAAACATGCAGCCACTAAGTGTCGCGTATCGGCAAGGGAGGAAAAGCAAAACCTATTTATTTGAACACACCCTGCATTCTAGGAAAATGATTAAAAGTTAAGTACCGGTACGTTAAAAAATAAATATTAAACAGATGAAATATAAAAATGTGCTACTAATTAAAAAAAACACACACACACACACACACAAACAAACATGTGAGAATGACGAGAGAAAAATTTCGAAGAAATAAATTTCCTTTGTGATGCCTGTAAAACGTATGTATTATAAAATAATCACTTGAAAAACAGCTCTTCGGTTGCGGAAGTTTTGGTAAAATATTTACTTTACAATGGTTTCGGCTTCACTAGGGAAGCCTTCATCAGAAGTAAAACAGCTTTTATACACCTAAATGTATAGTCAGCAGGTCTCGAGCGATAGGGCTCATGTTAAAAATTAAAACGTGAGCCCTATCGCTCGAGACCTTCTGTTGACTGTACATTCATATGTAAATAACTGTTACTTATGATGAAGGCTTCCCTAGTGAAGCCGAAACCATGGTAAAGTAAATATTTTACCAAAACTTCCGCAACCGAATAGTTGTTTTTCAAGTGATTATTTTATATTTTGACGAACGGTCGCTGTCTTTAACACCCATGTTTAAAATTGTACTCATGTATTACACGAAATGCAATTTTCATGCGTTTTAAGTTACAAAATTATAAAATACCTGTAAAATGTTAATTACTGTTAATGGACGCTAAACATAATACGGGTAAGAACCTGTAGTCTAAAGTTCAAGAAGACAAACGCAATGAGAATGAGCGCGCGCAGTGAACAAAATGGAGTGAGTACAGCTCGATACCGGGCAGTGACCTGGAACTGAAGGAGAGTGACCGGAACCGACCGCGAGGCTGCCTGGATCTGGAACGGCCACGTGGCAGTTCCTGGAACTGACGTGGCCGCGACCATCCCGGACCGAGACCGCCGAATGTGGCGGACTATGATCACCTAAGAGAATGGCCAACTGTCTTTCCTCGCATGTAGCTCTTCAGTCCTTCAATTCACTTTCTTGAACCGTTTGCGAACGACCCATCTCTAATTGCTTTACCTCGGCACGACTGGAGTTGCCAACAGAATAATGCAATGGGTCAGACAGCTCGCAGTGTGCGAGCACGATTCTAACAGAACCGGGACGACTTTATCGTAGTGCGCTGGTAGCTGAATACCCCGGATTTAATCCCAATCTGAATCGGGCTATTGGCGCCATGGATCTGCAGCCGACAAACTTAGATTAATACTTGTTCCATAGATCATATATACCACATTTCGTAATGATGTGGCACGTGTCAATTTAGTAACGGTTTTCTATACATGATAACTATTTTAAGGATTTTTAATTTTCATTAAGTTTTATCTAAAAGTTCATCTGAAATGTAGGAGGAGTTGTCATTCAGAAATTCCTTTAATTTCTTTTTAAATACTTGTTCGCTATCTGTCAGACTTTTGATGCTACTTGGTAATTGACCGAAGACCATTGTGGCAGCATAATTCACCCCTTTCTGTGCCAAAGTTAGATTTAACCTTGAATAGTGAATATCACTCTTTATGCTAGTGTTGTAGCTATGCACGCACACTGCTATTACTTTTGAATTAGGTCGGATTGTTAATAACAGTCGCAGTGACGTAGCCAGGATATTGTCAATTGGGGGGTCCGACTTGTTAAAGAGAAATTTACAAAGGCTCGTGTTTTTCATTTATTCTAAAAACAAACGTTTTTTTTTATATTTTATGCACACAGTTTGTGTTTGTAAGACCTTCTTACAAATACTGCAATATTTTATATTCAAAATTATGGAAAACATTTCTAAAAAATTGTTTCAATGTAAGTACGCCAGCAGAACCTCCAGTTGTTACTACAAACGAAGTCAGATCATCAGAATGAGAGGTGTTTCTTTGTACTTTAACATTGGCGACGACACGGATGCATGTCAATAACCTCGCCGCTTGTCAGCCTGGACTGTAGCTTGATGTTTCGCAAAATCTGCATTAATTTTTGCATTAGTATAAATTCCTTGCATATTGAAAGCGTAAGTCTTTAATTTTATTTCCAAAATTATTGGTTCTTTTACTGTAGTTGGCATTGCAACGTGTCCATCCTCTTGATAAAATATTACTCTTAAACCTAACTTTAAAAAGTGTTACACGTATTGAGAGGTTCATTATGATATACTGAAATATTGCCACTACAAATAACGACTCCACTGCTGTAAATAGATAAATAAGCTATTACAGTAGTACGTATTTTAACTTACAATAACGCTGGTGGACAAATGAAAGTAGGTTTTTATCTTTTTTTTCTTGTTATGAACTTCTTCATAATTGGAAACTTATATTAACTGCACAAAAGAAATAAACGGCAGTGGCAGCATTCCACTGTGGTACTTATACATAGCAATAATGGATTAGGCTAACAATGGACAACGGCTAAAGGAGGACTGGGCAATAGCCGATGTTGTTATCGATAGTTAAAATCTATAGATGGGTTTGTTGACTGTCGATAGTGCGTATCCCTTTTTCGTTGTAAGACTGATGATAATATCATTCAGTTTCACTACACGGTCGAGTCTTATTTCATTTAGTCCCTTCGGAGGTTCGAGTCCACCATCGAGCATGTATTTGTATGTTGTCCTTAGCATAAGTTGGAGCATTATTTTATCGTTTAGGTGATGGGGGGGGGAATATCATTCAGTTTCACTACACGGTCGAGTCTTATCGAGTCCACCATCGAGCATGTATTTGTATGTTGTCCTTAGCATAAGTTGGAGCATTATTTTATCGTTTAGGTGATAGGGGGGGGGTCCGGATCCCCAATACCCCCCTTTGGCTACGTCCTTGACAGTCGGCCACGACACTGCAGTCAGACTGGATACACATGGCTGTTGCAAACCCTTGCCGACACTCCTCCAGCACGTCTGTCAGTGGTCCGCGCTTTACAAAGTAGTGATGGGCAGTTCGGATCATTTCACTGTTTCGAAACACAGATCATCTGAGTCTAGCGAGTCGACTCACTGTTTCGGCACACGAAACATCTGGCGTGCTGCAGAGTCGTGAGCCGCGCTACCTTTCCTGATTCACGTGAACCGCGACAGCTGCAGGGCGCCGCAGTGAGTCGACTCACTGCTTCGGCACTGGAAACATTTGACGTGCCGCAGCCCTGCGTCCTGCTACCTCCGCTGATTCACGTGAGCCCAGAAAGCTGCAGTACGGCGATACAGCAAATACGAAACATCTATGGATATCAACATGGTTTTAATACGTTATTCACTAGACTTGACTGAACGGCACAGGATTTGTTTGCTACTACGATTTTACAACCGTGTTAAAGCGTAAACGTTTCCTAAGTTACTAGTATTTTCATACAAACAAATATTGTAACAAAGGAAGCACAAAATAGTAATGTTCAAATTCCAAAGTCATGAAACTTTTTCCAACCTTTAAAATTCCATAATTAAGTTTAAATAAAACAAGAAAGATCATGGTTCAAATGCATCCAGAAATTAATAACTTTTCTGACCAATCAATATAAACAAAATATTTAAGATTTATTCCTACGACATATTTAATGCAATCAGCAGATATTACTAAAAATATTAACACATTTCACAGTTTACGTGATGAAACCACAAAACTGAACTAAAATTTTTCAATGTCCAGATAGGTATTCTAATAATCAGATTCAGCTTCAGTCAGTCAAAAGAGAATCAGTTACAGTTTAAGTTGGAATTAAAAGACATTATTTTTGACACCTTACTGAGAATGCGGTTTCGTCTCATTATTTGCCCTTGTTTCGAAAAGATGCGTTCGCCAGGCACAGAAGGCACAGATGTAGCAACAATGCATAACAACGCTTAGTTCACGCGAAACTACTTCAAAACACCGAAGGACTTCACAACTTTTCTCGGTGATATCCCAGTTTTCAAACCTCAGCTGAAGTGTGCTGGTAGCATAATTTAAACCACTTGCACGCCTCGGCGCTGCGTCGAACGCACCCAGGCAGACGGACAGCAAAACGCATGTTAACGGAATCTAGCATCCGATACATGAATCACAAGATTCGTTGTTTCGAAACAGTGCCGATTCAAGTTTTGACTCAGTCGAACAGTTCGCAGACTCGATTCACCGAGTCGAAACATCAACTCAGTAGCCAGCTCTAGTACAAAGCTGACCAAACTTCCGGCAGGTGGTCATTTAACCCTTTCAATATCAAGAGGAGGGGGGGGGGACTTTATGCCCACATTTTGAAAATATTGAAATTTACAGGTGACGCACTTTTTCGTGGCCCTTCAGTGTTGGCGGAACTCGGCCGAGTTCGTGTGTCTATGGAATGTTTACGCTCTCTACCAACTTTACCTCGTAACAGCATTGTACACTGTAGACATCGTCAATGTATTGTTAATTTGTGCTTGTTATTTATTATTGTCTTCCACCTTGCAATTTGCTAAAATAAGTCCACATACCCCGACGACTTTTTAGAAAAAGGAAGGCTGTCCTTGAAAGTGGTATGAAGAATGTTAATTCCGATTGTTATTCACTTACGACAATAAAGAGACAGCAAGCTTTGCTATACCCGCTTAATAAGTGCCTTTAAAATATTAACATTTCGTAGATATACGTTCCAGTTTTCTACTACTCAAACAAAGTGATAATTTCGTGTTCCATCTGTGCCGCTTTAATCCCTTACATGTTATTTCTTTTAAAACATGTAAGCTATAGGCCGTAAGCTGGCGGCAGTGGAAGAAAGAGGCGGGGCTTGTTCTAACAACCAATACAAGCTTCAGCTCCCAACATTCTCCGCTCAGGGGCCACCTTTAAGTGCGTGATCTGCACTCGGGTACTTTATTTTTGAAAATTAAAAAAAATATATTTATTGTCTTTAATGAAATATTCCTCCAGATTCTATGATTGCTTTACATTCTTCGTTTAAGCTTAATTGGAAAATTTAAGTATAAGGGAGGTGGTCATGAAGTAGCCCCCCGGTAGTAGATGCGATTTCCCACGACGGTCGTCTTACTCCACAAATAATAGCAGTAAGTGACCTTTGAACACATGGACATTTTATTTCTCTGTATTGGCAGCAATAATGGTTACAATAATGATTCATTTCCCTTTGATTCTTTATTATTTCCTGTTCACTGACACACAGTACAGTGTGAGATACAACTGGTATCGAAAATGTATTGACAGTCACTTGGTTTGATGAAACTGACAATGTAGTGAGTGAACCTGAGGAGATTGTGGACAGTGATAGATTATCTACAGACCGAATTAGGTGAAAGATATGAAATGCATAATTGACAACAGTTTTACGTGTAATTCAGGGTCTAGATCCTTACTATGCATTAATACATTTTTCAAATGTGTGTTATTAATGTAATTTCAGAACAATTAATGAAAATTGTTTATTCGATGGTGGGCACAAAGTACCCCCCCCCCCCGACACCCCCTCTACGTAATATACGTTACTGGAAATGGTTTGGTATTGCGAGGGTTAACGCCAATTCACACAGTCACGCCAGGTTCCGTCAGAACATTCCACAATGTATGTCTAATGACGGCTTTCACAGTGTCCTTCACCGGACCGTCACGTCAAGCTTTCTCGCGAAGAAAGTTTTGACGGAACAGACGTCTACTAAACATCGGATTTAACCTATTTGCATCACGCGATTTTCATATTGTTGTAGACGATTACATGCAAATGTGTCTTATTAATTTTTATTTTATTATTATACTTTGTTTTAGAGGAGAAGTGCAAATGTTTCATGACGACTTTTTTCCAATCGAGTGTCCTAAAAGCAAGGTCGAAAACTAAAAGAAATGTTTATGTTTTGCAATATCGTAACAGAAAAGACTGAAGCTAACTGTTTATTTAAATAAGATTGTAATTTGGTGACGCAATTTTCATTAAATAATATTTTAAATAAAAAAGTCTTAGTTAATGAAGGACAAAAATTCAGTTGTGTACGTCGGTATTAACACTATAAGCGGGCAAATCGTAATGCATAAAGTAAACAGGCTCTATTTATGCTCTTATAAATATGATTTGATGTGTTCGTATGTTTATATTTCAGCTTTAAAATAAATTTCGATGTTTTGAAATGTTATTTCACTTCCCAGGACTTTACTGCACTAAGTTTCTAAAAACATACATTGTAAAGTTTTCTTTGGCCGCCAACATTTAACGTTGTTTTTTCCTCAATTCCAGTATTAAAGTATGACTTTCTACATAACAGATCGACACTCATTACCTCACCTTCAACAACGGGTATTGGTACGAAGCGAAATGACGTGAGAGACAATGTCAATATAACTTGAAGTGACGTGACATGACGGGACAGTGTGGTTAGCCCTTTATTGTGGCTGGTGAGTGTAAATAATTGGGAGTCAGTCTTAACAAACGTGCATCCAATTAAAGCGGAATTAAGAACCTAATTGGCAAAGACAGACAAGCAACGAAAAAGTTACACGGAGTTTTATGGAGTAGGGGGCCTACACATACCAGAAAACAGGAGCAGGATATTGCAGAAATATGTGGTAACATTGGAGAAGAAACGTGGGATGTACCTCGCAGAAAAAGGAGGGTCTTATTGTCAATGGAGGTGAGATATCTAAGGTCTTGCTTTAAGTTGATACTAAGGGATAAAATGAGAAATGAAGACCGAGTTCGGAGAATTAACCTTGGCGCCACTGTAGTGGATACAATACAAGAACGACGATTAAAGGCTGTAGTCACAGTGGCTCCGCTATAGGTGGATTTTACTGACGACCGGCATCGGCGGAAGACGGCCGATCGTTTCAAATCAGTGCTCCAGTATGGGCACAGTCAGCGTGTAACCGATGTCATCGCCCGAACGAAGAGACTTCCGACAATAGTCAGTGAAATACAACTCAGTTTGTTTTCTTCGGTTATATCGACTGACGTTCTCACACAGTAGATTTGGATTGTGAGAAACTGATACGTTTGGTAAAATAAAGAAAGAAATAGATTGTGGCACCCAGATGACGATCAGTATCACAATCGGGATATACACTCCTGGCCATTAAAATTGCTACACCACGAAGGTGACGTGTTACAGAAGCAAATTTAAACGACAGGAAGAAGATGCTGTGATATACAAATGATTAGCTTTTCAGAGCATCCACACAAGGTTGGCGCCTACAACGTGCTGAAACAAGGAAAGTTTCCAACAGATTTCTCATACTCAAATAGCAGTTGCCTGATGAAACGTTGTTGTGATGCCTCGTGTAAGGAGGAGAAACGCGTACCATCACGTTTCCGATTTTGATGAAGGTCGGATTTTAGCCTATCGCGATTGCGGTTTATCGTATCGCGACATTGCTGCTCGCGTTGGTCGCGATCCAACGACTGTTAGCAGAAAATTGAATCGGTGGATTCAGGAGGGCAATACGGAACGCCATGCTGGATCCCAACGGCCTCGTATCACTAGCAGTCGAGATGACAGGCATCGTATCCGCATGGCTGTAACGGACCGTGCAGCCACATCTCGATCCATGAGTCAACAGATGGGGACGTTTGCAAGACAACAACCATCCGCAGGAACAGTTCGACGAGGTTTGCAGCAGCTTGGACTATCAGCTCGGAGACCATGGCTGCGGTTACCCTTGATGCTGCATCACAGACAGGAGCGCCTGCGATGGTGTAAGCAACTTCGAACTTGGTTGCACGAATGGCAAAACGTCATTTTTTCGGATGAATCAAGGTTCCGTTTACAGCATCATGATGGTCGCATTCGTGTTTGGCTACATCGTGGTGAACGCACATTGGAAGCGTGTATTCGTCATCGCCATACTGGCGTATCACCCGGCGTGATGGTATGGGGTTACACGTCTCGGTCATCTCTTGTTCGCGTCGACGGCACTTTGAACAGTGGCCGTTACATTTCAGATGTGTTACGACCCGTGGCCCTACGCTCATTAGATCCCTGCGAAACCCAACATTTCAGCAGGATAATGCACGACCACATGTTGCAGGTCCTGTACAGGACTTTCTGGATACGGAAAATGTTCGACTGCTTTCCTGGCCAGTACATTCTCCAAATCTCTCACCAATTGAAAACGGCTGGTCAATGGTGGCCGAGCAACCGGGTCGTCACAATACATTAGTCACTACTCTTGATGATCTGTGGTATGGTGTTGAAGCTGTATGGGCATCTGTACCTGTACACGCAATCCAAGCGCTGTTTGACTCAATGCCCAGGCGTATCAAGGCCGTTATTATGGCCAGATGTGGTTGTTCTGGGTAGTGATTTCTCAGGATCTATGCGCCCAAATTGCGTGAAAATGTAATCACATGTCAGTTCTAGTATAATATATTTGTCCAATGAATATCCGTTTATCATCTGCATTTCTTCTTGGTGCAGCAATTTTAACGGCCAGTTGTGTAGCTCAATCGTATGCATTCGATGCCTGATTTATAACAAAAGCAGCATTTTTCCACTCATTCCCAAGCATAAAAATCCATTTCACCCCAGAAAATTGAAATCGAATATACTTCAAACACAGTATAAATTCTGGCCTAATCTACTCCGTAAGCTGACCAATTGACTAACTGTATTGAATGCAGTGTGACCACGCCGTCGGTGTCACTGTGAACACGGCCTTAAGGTAGAATGGGCATGTATCTCGTTTGAGTGAAAACAGAGGGACTAAGATTATGGAAAGAATTCGTACGAAAGTAAGAAGCAGAAAACTACCGAAAACAACATGAGAAGAATTATACGTTCTATCTCAGAGAGCAACTTGTAGATGGAAGATTGGAAAGATAGATGTGGGGAGCTAGGATACGAAGGCGAAGTGCTATGTTATACTGAATGGCAATAAAAAATTACGACATTTCATTTCCTTTCAAGTCACGATTAATATAATGGCTGACAACTGTAATTAAAGCTAGACCATTAAAAAACAATTACTCATAATGTCGTTTTACTTTAATATTATTTTGAGCGCACTTTTGTTCTTTATGTGCCAAATATGTTAAAGTTGCTGTCTCCTGTTCACAGATTAGTGGAAATCCAACAAGGATTCAGTCGTTTCTGAATATATTTTCCAAAGTATTACACATACAAATATGATTGATGCATGAATACATACGTAATATCACCAAGTTTGAATTTTGCACTCTACACGAGTTATGTACCTTACGTAGCATCCTCCTGTTAGTGATCATTAAAGCAGCACTCGTGCATTCTTTCAGCAGTGTGCGTACGAAAACAAGGTCCTTGCGTATCCCCAAAGGAGGAAGTCACAAAGCGTTTGGTAGGCGATCTGGAGGTCAATACTACACGGCCACATCGTCTTCACCAGTACGCTCAACCACCGACGCCAAATTCGTCTTTCAGTGTTACTTCACGAGTGAAAAATTTTCCTTTCATCAATTTTTATATTTCCATTAAACGAAAATTGTACTTTTCCGAATTACTTTTCAGATTTTTAAAATGAATTATCCAAAAATGTTTATTACAACATGTCATTTTACTTCCGAGATTAGATACTTGAGATGAAATTCGAGAAACATGTGAAGACCTTGTGTGACTATTCAATTTCTCTTTTTTACGTTACTGAGTCCATGGCCATCCCCTACTGTACTCAGTTTTTGGATTCTTGAGACGTTTAAAATCTAAAACTATGGAAAGTCAAGGTCGTGAGTCTATAGAGGAGATGGTGCAATGTTTTTGACAATAAAGCCGACTTTTTTCTTTTTTGTGTAAAGTTAATGTTAAGCTATAAGTGAATCTATGATAAATGGATACGGCAATTTGAATCTGCTCTCCTCATTTAGTTCTCCAATCAAAATTTAAAGTTTTCCTTTAATATACACTCCTAGAAGATGAAAAAGGAACACCATGAATTCCTCGACTCAATAAAGAGGAATTATATTGTCTGCAATGTGAACGCTAGTACTGTGTGTACCCTCAATTTGCAGAAATGCCTGCTGCAATTCATCCTTGGAGACGATCATAGAGGTGGCGATGTAGTCTTGTGGACTGGCCACCATGCAATTTCCGCCTGTGCCTCAGTTGGGTCACATTTCGTGCCGCTCATGCAGACCGCCCAAAATGACGTTTAATTCGGTCCCGAACATGCTCAATGGGTGACATGTGGGGATCGTCCTGGCCAGAGTAGTTGACGTACATCTTGATAAGCGTTTTGGTTGGTACCGGATACATGTGGACGTGCACTGTCCTTTTGGAAAAGCATACCGCGCTCTTGGTGCATGAAAAGTGGCAAGACGGGTTCAGTGATGGTTTCAGTGTACCGTACACTGTTTGTTTCCTCCACGATGACCAGTGTAGAATGGCCAGTGTAGTGTATGGACCCCCACACTATGATGCCAGGTGTCGGCCCCGTTTGCCTCTGTCGCGTACACTCCAGATTTTCGCACTCCTCTGCACGACACCACATACGCGTTCGACCTCATTGGCACCGAAGCAATGACGACTCTCATCACTGAAGCCGACACGTCTACATTCGTTCCTTCATAAGCGTTCGACCTCATTGGCACCGAAGCAATGACGACTCTCATCACTGAAGCCGACACGTCTACATTCGTTCCTTCATAAGCGCCACCATGACACCATTGGAGGCGGTCTGAATGATGTTGGGGCGTGAGCGGAGGACACTAAGTGCATCATTGCGAGGCGAGCGATATTCTACAGTCGCAATTCTCCTCTAGTGATCGTCTAGAGAACACTGAACAGTGCACGGCACACTGAAGCCACCATTTAACCCGTCTTGCTACCTCTCATGCCCCAACAAGGTGATTTGCTTTCCCAAAAGGACAATTCAGATCCACCTGTGTACAACCTAACCTGCTCTTCAAGGTGTACGTCAACTACCCTGGCCAGCACGATCCCCAGATCTTTCCCCCATTAAGCATGTATGGGACCGCATGAAACTTCATGTTGGGCGGTCTGTATGAGCGGCACGAAATCTGGCCCAACTGAGGCACCAGGTGGAAATTGTGTAACTACATTCGGAACTTCTACGATCGTTTCCATGAAAGAATTACAGCTTGCATTTCTGAAAATCGAGGGCACACACTATACTAGCGTCCACATTGCAGAGGCCCTGATGACTGTACTCGCGTGCATATAGCTCTGTGGGGTCGTGTGTCATATACGTCCTTAAGAATGTGTCAATAAAATTCCTCTGCTGAGTCGACGAATTCATGTTTTTTTTTTTCTCTTTTTTTTCCCCCTCCTCCTCCTCTGTCTCTCTCTCTCTCTCTCTCTCTCTCTCTCTCTCTCTCTCTCTCTCTCTCTCTCCTCATTTTCCAGGCGCGTATTTCTGACTAATTCACCTACTATTCAGAGAAACAATTGTTGATAAATATTGGCCCACTTTAGGTTGCGGTAGTAACACTAAAAGTGGGCCTTTGCGATCGTCTTTTGACAGCTCGAAATTTAAATGAAAATAACGGCTTAACTATTCATCTGACACGAAAATTGAATAACCGAATTTGTAGAGGAGAAAATTCTCCACAACTTAGCTCCATTATGTTTTTTTCATATCTCGTATCGTTTGAGATATATTTGCAAAAATAACGGAGATTTGACACCCTTAATTGAATTAACGAAAACCAGCTGTTCGGAGATGTGACATTCCTCGGGTATTTGATGATTTTCTTATTGTAACTTACACGTTGTCATTTCAAAGCAACGGCACACTGAGGAATTAACAAAAACACATCGTTCTTCGTACGATAAATGATAATTTGATATCTACAAATGCCATATTAACATCAGTTAACAACGGGCATCAATAGTATAAGATTAAACAACTCTTCTTTCGATTTATAGCCGTAGCGTAGTGGGCAAGGTGCTGAACTGTGAAGCGAAAGGTCGGTGGATCGAAACCCGCCACTACCTAAATTTTGTTTTCCTAAAAGGGTTCCAGACACTCTTATTAATTAATTATTATTTAGATTATTATTTTGGTCCAAAATGTTTGCAAAAGCGTATAAACCTACAAATCTAAAGTGGGCCGTAAAACACGTCAGTGCGATTTTTTATTTTTTCCCATTTCAGTTTCAATAATAAATAGAAATAAAATTTCATTCTATTAGGTAACAATGAACATCGATGTTTCAATGAAGTGAGGCCTCATCTTGTTGAAAGATAGAAAACAACACGAAATACAACATGTCAACAGAAGACATACTGTTCAAAGATACCCCACAAAAGAAAAACTGGCCGATACATCTTTACCTGTGACGTTAACAAACGAATCTCGTTCATGTGACACAATTTCACGAAGATTTTAATTGCTCACAAGCTGCATACGGTGCGGTTTGAAATGTATCCGTGGCCGCTAGGTCATCCACAAAGTTTCCTGTGGTATTCCAAGTTCGTGGCCTGCATGCTACCTTGTTTTTCGGACTGCACAGAAAATTTTCTGTGGCCCTCCCGCGAAGTAGCATGTGACACACTTGGCTGATTGGTACTTTACTATTTACTGAGTGGGCACAATTAAAACTTTATTATTTTAAAATTATAATTATTCATCGATCTTTCAGTATTTGTTCAGCTATTTCTTCAAAAACTATTTAACTTCGAAGGCGAATGAATCATCAACTGTTGTCTCATATATTGTTTGCAGTATCTAACTAATGTTTTGTAGCATTCCGTTATTTGTAGTATGGTGTCCATTTCCTAGAATTGCTACTGGATTCATGATAAACTATTTCAATTATTGGCGCTACTTAACGATGAGGCTAAAACGCAGTTCAATACACGCTTATAGTAGCGCAGTATGTCCTTCTGATACGACAGTAAGTCAATGTGATGGTGACTGTCCTCCGTAGCGCAGATATTGCTTGGAGGTAACGTACAGTGAGAAATTCGTTTCTCTGTTTCACCTCTCCTGTAGCTTTCATACCGAACAAATGAGAGGAAACAAAGACACAAAAACTAAATGGCTGGCGTATTTACGAGAAGCATCCTGTGCACACTGATGTTCTTACTCATCGCTGTTATAGTTGAATCTAGCAAACGTTCCTGTTCCGCAAAATCCACTAATACGGCAAATATTTATACTCGTAACAAGTGACTAACTCAGTCAAAAGTTACCGTGTGAGAGTGGATGGCCATTAATCAGGTACAAACCGTAAAAAGCCTCGCCTGACAGCTCGTATCGTACACTATCGGCAGTGTTGACGTGAAGCTCAGAGATCCTGACAAACACATTCACATCTGCGCGCCCCGTTCCATTAGTCAAGCGCCAGCAGACGCTGTGGTAAACAGTCGTGGTGTTTAAACAACCAACTTTCACGTGCCCCCCAGATACAGCCTGCGCATGACAACAGCTATTAACTAGATACAAACAGCACAAGAAAAATATGGAAGCCGTAAATAGGCAGAGGGAAGGCAAAAGGTCCTGACGGGATACCAATTCAATTCGACGCAGATTATGTGAAGGAACATACCCAATTCTAGAATGAAGGAAGTTAGGGTTTAGCGTTCCGTCGAAATTGTTGTCATTAAAGACGGATCGAATTGTTCGAATAAGAAAGGGAAAGAGGTTGTGGCATTTCAAAGAAACCAGCCTGGCGTCTGCCTGCATAAATTTTGGGAAATTTCTGAAAACCTAACTGTGGATGACCGTAGGTGGATTTGAACCACCGACCTCCCGAATGCGAGTCCCGTGTCTTACCACGCTCCCCCCTTTTCTAGAGGCAGTGTAGGCCTACCGTAGGTGTATCGAGAATCGAAACATTCCTCCTGGGGATAGGTGAAAAAACGGGATCATCCCATTTTTTAAGAAAGGTGTCTAACAGATGCAGGATACTATATGGCCATATATCTCTGACGTCGGTCTGTTATAGAAATTTGGACAATGTTTTAGGAATCAATATGGGTATCTATCACAAAGCTCACCTGAACCCAGTTCGCTCTATTCGTTCATGTATCTCAAAACAGTAGACCAGACTCCCAATGTGACGGATTTTTTGGCTTTCGAAAGGCGTCCTGTACGGTGCCGCACTTCCTTCTAATGGACAAGATACCAGCGTTCAGAATTTCAGACCAACCCTGGCATTAGGCTAAAGAGTTTCTTTCTTTCTTCTTCTTCTTCTTCTTCTTCTTCTTCTTCTTCTTCCCTAACATTACTTGGGGTCTGCTCTTCTACTACGTCTCCTCCACACAGCTCTATTGTGGACGTCTTCAAGGCTGAGATCCGCATCGCACGTCCTCCTTGATGTTGTTCATCCACTTTTTGAGCGGTCTACTACGGGGCCGTCGTCCTCCTGGATCGAATTGGTGTGCTGTTTTAGCCACAGAATCGCACTCTTTCCTCATGACGTGGCCGTACCACCGAAGACGAGCCCCTCTTGCCTTCTTTATGATCGAGACTACACCAAGCCTTTGGAGGACAGTTATTTGTTGCATGGTCGTAGCGAGTCAATCCAAGGGTACATCACAGCATTTTCAACTCCATTGCGTGAAGAGTCTGACCCTGTCGGCATTCTATCCCATAGAGTGCTACTGGACACACTACGGATTTATTTTTTGCCTTCAGATGTACAGGCATCCTTTTGTCACACAGGACTTTTTTTTGCGCAGGTTCATAACTATGGATGAAACTTGGATCCACCACTACACTCCAGAGACGAAACAACAGTCCAAACAATGGACGAAGATTGGGGAGAGTGCACCAAAGAACGCGAAGACTTGTCAACTGGAAAGGTGATGGCCACTGTCCTAAGAGATTCCCAGCGTATAAGCTTCATAGATTATTTCGAAAATGACAAATCCATAACTGGGCCTTATTGCGCTGCTCTGTTAGATCGTTTGAAACAGCAAGTAATTGAAAAACGTTCAACAGTGGCACGGAAGAAAGTGTTGCCTTATCAGGACAATGCTCCAGCCCACACAGCAGCTATCGCAACGGCAAAAGAGCACGACTTGGGATTCGAATTGGTTCCTCGCCAACCCTATTCACCAGACTTGGCTCCGAGTGACTTCTTCTCATTCCCAAACTTGATAATTTGGCTTTGTGGAAAGAAATTTCCATGGAATGAGAAATTGTCCGCCGCTGTGCCAGACTATTTTGCAGAGTTTGACAAAACCTACTTTGCCGATGGGTTGAAAAAATTGGATACTCGCCTTGCAAGGAGACTGGAGGAATAAAGTGAGTTTTCGCCTTTAAAACAATTTTTATTCTATTTTTACTAGACCTGTCAAACGGTGCTCGTATAGTTACACTTATACGAATATAAGCTGTTTGCGGTGTGTCCTTTTATATCTGTATTATTTTAATTACTGCTTGATTACGGAAATATTTTTTTTAAATCATGTAGAATGCCTGGTTATATGTGAGAAGGCCTGTGGGGCCTAAAAATGCGAAGTTAAACAAATCAGTAATAAATAAACAAATAAAAGGCGATGAGGAATAAAAGAGAAATTGTTGCGAGAGGTTGACGAAAGCAAGGCAGCACATATTAGAGAGTCGAGGTGTAATATTGTGTATGTGAGCACTCACCGCTATCATGAAGAGCTGTGCGATGCGGTACTCCTCGACGGTGAGGGGCAGCGGGATGCGGTACTCCTTAATCAGCATGGCAGCTGCTGCTCGCCACACGACGCATCAGGCCCTGCCTGCAACACCACGCAACAGTACTGCAGGCTGCTGGCGAATAGCTACAAACAATGAAGTATTTTATCCATTTCAGCAACTGTTCAGATTATGAATTAATGAAATGCAGCAACCAGTTGCTTGTGGTTATATATTTTTAACTTTAACGACCGGTTTAGGGCGCTTGAGTGCCCTTCTTCTGGTCTCTATACCGACAAACAGGTGCATTGGTATACAGTAAAGGCTATAGAACGTCCAAAAGTCTGTTACAGAAATTTGAAGCAAATAGATTGTAATAAAGATAAGTTCATATAATGGAATACAAAAATGTGTTAATTTTATCCCATTATATGAACTTATCTTTATTACAATCTATTTGCTTCAAATTTCTGTAACCGACTTTTGTACGTTCTATATTCTTTACTGTATACCAATGCACTCGTTTCTTTGAGTAGAGACCAGAAGAAGGGCACTCAAGCGCACGAAACCGGTCGTTAATGTTAAAAATAACTAGCAACTGGTTGCTGCATTTCATTAATTTATAACCACAAACATAAGAGCTAGAACACTAATATCACAATCAATACTGTTTAAAGGTGCAGGAATCTCAAACGATGTGTTCAATGGTGTGTCAGTTATGAAGAGTGCACGTACAGTATCTGATCGAAAGTATTCGGACACATACGAGTCGCCTTGTACGAAGCGTATCAACCTTTTGCCTTTATGACGTCTTCAGATCATCTGAAGACACTTCCAATGAAGTCTCTCAATGTCTGCGGAAGAATGGCATCTTTTTCATCAACAGTCGAAACCAGATAATAATCGAAATCGTCTTGCACTGGGTCTGGTCGCAATCTACACTATGCACCTTTTCAGAAATGTTATTGCCCACGAACCACTGCGCGTAGGTATACTTTAATGGCAGAATGAAATTCATGTGTATACAACAATCAGCTCCTCCCTACTGATCCTCTGTTATCTAAGCACACAAAACATGTGACGCGCGGGTATGGCCGTGCGGTGCGGAGCACCACGTTACGATCCGCTCGCGTCAGAGGTTCGAGTCCTCCCTCGAGGAAGATAATGTTTTGTCATTAGAATACGTTATTTTTCGTAGTTTGTAACTCTAACGACTGATGCCCACAGTAGTTCGGCCCGTAAGGATTGCGAAGATTTGTTACAAGTGTTTAATTCTTCTGTACTTTTTTTCTTAAAGAGCAGTAAGGCGACCACACGTTAACGAGGAACACACTCATACCATACATCTCTTCGTGACTTTCGGCACTGATGATGATGATGAAACGGTAAGGAAAATCGGTGAATCGAATCGCTTCTCTCTCCCACGTTTATCTCTGATCCTGTATTAATCTTCCTTTATTTATTTATTTTTGGACAAGACAGACGGCAACGTTCGACTTCTTCTGTCTGATATTATATTCCGTCCTATAAAGACGTAAGTAATCTGGGTCCACTTCATTTTTCTACAAATCATAATGAGTACGGTTAAAGTTAACAAGAAGGTGCATTTATTTCTCAGTTCCTAAATATACGTGGATAATTACCACAGCGTAAATCGGGCAATGGGTTTGGACGCCATTACAGCTAACTTTTATTTCGTACAGTCATTGTAGTGGGTTTGTTAACTTTCATCGAAATCAATCCCTTTTGATTACGAAAAAATGCTTAGTACCTGCGATCGTGTTTCCTTTCTACTTTGCTCTCAAATCGAAGTCCGACAGTTAATAGTTTCAATTTATTCCACATTTTTCGGCGGCGAAATGTACTAAAATTTAGTCCAGAGTCAACTGCACGGAAGATTGTAGTGTAACTGGTCCAAATCCAACACAGGACGGTACTTTACCTATCTACAGGTATTTTATTGCAGCTAAACCATCTGTTCCAGACGCTGAGAACAGAGAAAAATTGAGAGGTTAACTCCGTCACTTTTTTATTGTGCTTCTGCCATCAATACCCACCAAATAATTTCTAAACTGCTCAGAATACCATATTTATTCGCCATTTGCTCTTTCCTTCTGTTTAACGGTATGTGTTTGACTAAATTTTTTACCGTTTAAAAAATCAGAATCCAGACTTAATACGAGGTATGTCCACGAAGTAAGTTCCGTTTGGTTATGTAAACCAAACGTGAACAGATACAGAAAAAATATTTGTTGTATAAAAATCTGCAACTGTTCAACTACTTTTCTACATAACGTCCGAAATTTTGTAGGCTCTTGTCGTAGCGTGGCACACGTTTTTGTGTGCCATGTTCATAGAAGGTTGCCGCCTGTGTATTCAACCATGTGGTAACATGTTCTTTCAGCTAATCACCGTTGAAGTGTTGACCACCAAGGACAGATTTTAGGTGTAAGAAGAGATGAAAGGAGTCTTCTCCCCTTCACGTTGCTGCCCGAGCTCACAAGGCGAATGTTACCAAACAACTCTTACGGGAATTTCAATGGGACGTGTTTGATCATCCTCCGTACAGTTTCGCTCCTAGCGACTTTCTTCTTACACCTAAAACCTGTCCATGGTGGTCAACACTTCAGCGATGATGATGAGCTGAAAGAACATGTTACCATATGGTTCAATACAGGCGGCAACCTTCTACGAAGAAGGCATACAAAGACTTCTGCCACGCTATGACAAATGCCTACAAAATTTCGAAAGCTACGTAGAAAAGTAGTTTAATAGTTGTATACTTTTGTACAATAAATATATTTTCTATATCTGTACACGTTTGTTTTATATAACCGAACGGAAGTTACTTTGTGGACATGCCTCTTAATTTTTTTACGTAAACAGATAAAAATTAAATGATAAAAGTCGGATCACCTCTAATCAAAACGGCAGTAGCACTATAATGGCAATCCGCACGCTTTTTGCCAGCGCGGCAGCTCAGCGCGTTCGCTCAGAGGGTTGTTCGTTGTCTGTAAGGAAATAATTATAATTAAAACCCTGAGCAAGATTTGAACGATCAACATAGAACAACCATAATTCCACATCCGGGGAGAAATAATCTACGTCCAAGACGGAGGAGTCCGGACCGCGTCTGAAATCCGCACGGCGGGTTAACGACGTGGGTCATGGTGTCGACCAGTGTGAATGAGGTGTTTAGGTGGTTTCCCACATCCCACTAGGTGAATACCATGCTGGTATCTAACTCCCGCGCCAGTTACACGATTCTCAAACGTTGGCTCACTTCCACATGTATAACGGTATACACACACACAGAGTTGGAGACATTTCGTTCCGGAGAGGTGGGGGGAGGAGGGCTGGTGATTATGCAATGGCCGCAGTAACGGCATCCCGCCACTCCTTAAATTCACCATGTCAAATACGAATAAGCCATGCCATACCCGAATTAACCGCGACTGGCGCAGCGCATACAAAGCAAAGGCGAAAGAAGGAGGAAGATTCCACACAATGATAGATCATGTTCTTCAAGCAAACGCCAGCCCTAACAGACCTCATCAGTAAAAATAGACTCCTTGTTGGATCCCTCTGTCGATAAACTCGGTTGTCCTAGCCAAGATGTCAAATGTAAGTAAAAGTCATTGTCCGAAACGATGTATCTGCACAAAGTTTTTGATACAAAAAGTGAAACGTGCCAAAATAAGTAAAGAAAAGTCGTTAAGTATTTAATACACAAAGCGAAATCAATAATACTATGTTCAATGTTTGTTAGTATTCGTAACATAAGATTGCTTAATTCTATCACAGACGTTCGCTTTCTTGTAGTACTACCACAGTCTAACATATACAGTCACGACACTCACTGCTGTAAAAGTTGTGACCAACTGACAGTTGCTGCGACACTAGCGCTCCTAGTGGTGGGCAAGCTGCCGAATTAGTGATGTTTCTTTGTAATCGCTTTTGTACGTAATTAACGAAATACTTACTATAATGTTTGCGTCACAAACATTATTAAAATATCGAGAGACAAACATAATACGGAAATTAATATAAAAACATCCCAATTTAAATGATTATATGGTATAAAGAAAAACTCCATCATGAACAAATACTTACGAATGTGTGTATATTTGCAGCGTAATCCGCTGAAAGTAAGTTGCATATAAACATAATGGTATAATAAATTTCTATTACGGTCTGTTCTTACTATGACAGCCAGTTTTTGACGTGTATCAGTTCGGTATGGGGTCTAATGCTTCTCACATTTTTACACGTTACTCGTCTTTCTTATACGTGCATATTCTTTTAAGTGTAATTAATTTAGCTTTAAAAAACCAATGTTTGGATGATTCTTGCCGTTTGTTGTTCATCTCTAGCAACAATTGTGGAATTGGGTTCATCTCTGTTGCAAAACAGTTTGGTTGCTTCTATCGTTATATTGCCAAGTCTGTGAAGTTTTTCCTTCAGCTACCGCTGTGATGGTTGATTTGGTATGTTAAATAACATATTTATTGCAGTCTATATACGTTTCCTATGTTCCACCCTCACCGAATTTACTGCAACTGTAATGAAGAATACTTAACTTTCCTGCGTAGAAATTCACGTCTCTCTGCTAAAGGGCATGTCTCATGATGTTTCCTAGGCATTCATATTTTTAATAGAAAATGAAATTATTCATTTAAAGCCTGTATGTTACAGGATAATTGTAAATTAACTGTCCTGTAATGTATCGCGTCGTACCTTGTCAGGGACCTTACGAAACCTAAGAAAGACAAATGGGGAGCTTTTTTTAAATTATTACCTATTTATAAAGCACTACATAAGTTCCCTAATGTAAAAAGTATGCTGAAGTCAATCTAAACGATACAATTTGCACTCATCAACTATGGTATTCAGAAACATAGCTTGCAGTCCGCTTAGAGCGCTGCTATCGCAGCGTACAACAAAAACCTGTGGGAGTGTCGTGACTGTATATGTTAGACTGTGGTACTACCCCATACTTATTATGCAGCAGCGGTGTTTATTAGTTCTTTGGTGCACTATAGCGCCTCTATCGCTTGTTTACTGCACTACGCAAGCCATACTGCAAGCATAACCTACATGTTAAACAATTTCCCTGATTCCACTTTTATGAAACGAAGCTGCTCCATGCAAATCTGTGTAGTAGTTTAGGAGATTAGTTATTTGTAATAGGTGAACAGTTACTGAAAGCACTTAACATTGCGATGTATCTTTTTCCGTGATCTGATTTTGATGAAATCATGCCTATATGTTGCCCCAATCTTAGCTCAAATTTCCTGTCAAAACTGCATGAAAATGTGTCAATAGTTTTTTTTTTTTTTTTTTTTTTTTTTTTTTAATACGTTTGCGAAACATCATACATCAGTTATATTCGCCATTTAAAACATTTCATGATCATATATCTGGACAATGGACTGAGGCATGGAAAGCTGAAATGTAACAAGTAATTAAGTACTTCCTTAATGAAGTAGAAATATCACTGAAAGCCATTTTTATTCTTAAGGTTGGCTCTCTTTCCGTTAGATGCGCTATTGTCGCTCGAAGCGTGAGACTTAAACTTCCGTAGCAGTTGTACATATTAGTTAGACAATAAGTATGTAAATATATGGATTAAACACGGCGGGGATTGTATCATTTTATTTTCATTGCGTTGAATCATATTTCCTACAACATAGCAACCAAGAAAACGATTTTCAGAAATAGGGTAAATTTGACAAGGCAAAGAGTAAGCAGCATATTCAAAGGGTAATAATCCGATCGCTGCCCCGAACATAACACGAACACCAGCAGCGCTATTTATTACTTCTTTGCTGCATTGCGCCGTGCTTTCCAAGCATGAAATACACCTAAAACTTCAAATTACGATATCATTTACTTTCCTGATCTGATTTTGATGAAATGAAGCCTGTGTTACTCCAGGAGATTCTCTGTTTATCTGTGATGCCCCATGAATGTTCATTTTGTACTTCTGGAGATTACTCTCTACAAATAGACTCATGCATTGCTTTCAGAGAAATGTTTAAATTGTGATATCTTACTTTTTATGATCCGATTCTGTGAAATGAAGCGTGTCTGTAACCGCAAGATACCCTCACGTTTCCTGTGAAAACCCCTACGTCTATTAGTTTTAGAGATGAAAGAGAAAGATAGACATGACGGTTATAGAAGAAAAACGTTAAATTGTGATTTTGTTCTTTCCGTGATCCGATTTTTATGAAACCAAGTCTATATGTTCTCTCAAGGTACGCTGAAGTTCCCTGTAAAAATCGCATGGGAATTCGTGAAGTAGTTTTGGAGAAGTGGTTTCTAATAGATGAACAGACAGACACGACGGTCTATGAAAACACTTCGTCATTCTACTTTGATGAAATCATGTCCTGAACCAATCTTCGCTCATGTTTCCTGTGAAAACCGCATGAAAATTCATTCAAATGTTTGTAGAGCTTATGGGACTTAACTTCGGGGCCATCAGTCCCTAAACTTACAAACTACTTATCAACTAACTAATACTAAGGACAGCACAAATATCCATGCCCGAGGGGAAATTCGAACTCCCGACTTTAGTGGCCGTGCAGACCGTGACTGGCGCGCCGCAGCCACCGCGGCCGGCATGAAAATTCGTCCAGTAGTTTTGACGATTGAAGCAAACAACGACAGATTATTAGTATAGATATGTTGTACAATTGTAAAATTTTTCAGGAATATATTGATTTATATAAGTGTTGTATGTCGGTAAAATCTGTTGTGAATATGGTTAGTAAGGAAGTAATGCCGGCCGCGGTGGCCGAGGGGACTGAGGCGCTCCAGTCACGGTCTGCACGGCCACTACGGTCGGGGGTTCGAATCCCCCCTCGAGTATGGATATTCGTGCTGTCCTTAGGATTAGCTAGTTCATAAGTAGTTTGTAAGTTTAGGGACTGATGACCCCGTAGTCAAGTCCCATAAGAAAAAAAAAAGGAAGTAATAGATTAAAACGTGATGCTTGATGAGGCGGTTTTCCATGAACGTTACTCTACGTCCTCATAATCTCATGAACTACGTGTCGTACTGTGATAAAATTTCGATCGGACATTCAGCTTTAAGTGTGTACTGTCTGCAAAATTTCCTGCTAGTACAATTGGTAGTGTAGAAATGATAAAGTGTAACGTTATAGCGAATGCCATAGTCTTGCTCCATGAACAGCGCAAAAGTGGTAAGCGAGAACCTTTTTTTCCTTTCATTATTTTGATGTGATTGTCTGCGAGAAAAAGTTTAAGAAAGATTTGAAATTATGTTTAAAGTTTGTTGCAAGTCGCAAGTCGCAAGTACTGTCACTATATGGGAATATAGTGTATTTATAGTCTCGTCGCATTATGTTGTAGTGTTTTGCGATTCCTATCGTTCATGACGTTATACCTCCTGAAGCATGTGTCTTATGTGGTTCTTACCGCTACAGAAATTGTTACCTCATGGTAAGAAATATGGGTCCCAAATCTAGTTTAGGAGGAAATGTGCAGCATTGTCGTTTGACGCAGCATTTTTTCGCGCATCTCATTGTTTATGACGTCATATCTCCTTACGTATGTGTCGTAGGTGATTCTTACCCCGCCTATTTTATAACATGTAAGATGATACTGGTTACTGTAAGTGCAAATGCTATGAGTAAGACTTTTGGAAATGGCAGAATAGAGAACACATTAAACAAAAACTGTAAACTTGATGAGATCTATGATATTGTTTACTCTTGATATTAGTAATACTTTGTGTGTCTGTATTGAAGTTTGTTAGTTTTAGGCACAAAACGTTTATTTTACAAAAGTTGTTTCGGTATTTGCTTATTAAAAAAATACAGTCTAGAAAAAGTACCCTCACATTAGCACGTGGGTGTGAATGCCATTAACTTTTAGCGATTATGACCACACTACGAAGTGAAAACGAACAAGAAAGTCTTCACGTAACCTTTTTATTATTTAGCCGTAACTAAAATCAACAACGTAAAAAACAGAATAATAAAGAAAGGAAAGCCGTTCAATAATAATTGTTCCTTGCCGCAACCACCGATCCTCTTGCCACACGTCGACTACTTGTCTGCTCGACAGTAACTACAAACTGCTTCAACGCTATATTTGCATGCCTTCGATACTCTCCCTTTATTTTAATCCAAAATGGGATTTGGCTTTAGCATCATATTATTTTGGCCTCTGGTAAAATATCAATTCCTACGCTGGAGCTGATCCTTTTTTAGGTTGTTTGCTTATTTTGTTCACCGGAAGTCCCTTTTGTTATCACTGATTTTCACCTAAAAATTCTTATTTCTGTCCTAGAAAATCATCGATTGGCTTATTTATATATTCTGCATTTTTTTCCTTTTCTTTGTCATTTTAATTTGAGGTTTTCATACTTCCATTAGTGAGTACTTGGAAACATAAAATCGTATTTAAATAGTCAACTTATTTACGAAAGCCTTAATCATTAAAAAAAGTTCTGATTGCAGACGTCGGCAACACCGTCAAGTCTGGCTGTATTACGTGAAGCACTGGTACCGGATGTGGAAAGCTCGTCATAATTAGCTGAAGTCAGTCTTTCAATGTGCGATCAAGTCGTAATACACATGTACGTAGGGAAGCAAACAAAGAGAGATGTATAACAGAACACAAACCGCCATATAAATACAGATGCTTACTCAAAAAGCAACGAACGTACGGTCCGACAGAAATATATTGAATCAACACAGGGTTCTCATATGACAATTGTCGCAAGTACACATCCGTCATTCCGGCTTGCGGCGGTGGGCACATGGTGTCCCATTCAAAGACTGAGACCTCACATGACGGCTGTGAGAGGAGGTCGATCTGTCGCCTCACATCCCTGCCGATATCATCGACACGCAAGTCGGCCAAGTGGCGTCAATAGAGAGACTTACAGTAGGCAGCCGAAGCCCTATTTGGGATATCCCGGGCACGAAAAGCCATACGATTATTTCATTTCACTGAAGTTTCGTCTGCCTCCACAGTATGATGGCTGACGCACTGATAGCAGCCGCCCTTTTCCAGTGAGCTCCCCGGCCATCAACTGTGGCCTGCGCTCCACCATTCTCAGGTCACATTATGTCTGGTTAGGTCTTTAGCATGTTATTAGCCACATTGGTTTCCTTTTTAGAACAGATTTTCCACGTAACTTTTCAGACGATGAAACTTTCCTCTTGAAATACACTTTCATATTATTCAGTCAGTATGATATTTTACTTATATATTTCAAAATTCGTTCGACGACCCCACCCAAATTGCATTTGCATTGGAAAAAAGTAGAAAAACACTATTTCCCTCAACATACTTCTAAAGAAAACACGTTTTGAATAATGCATTGTAGCATAAATAATTTTCAAAAGTTTTAGGGATACTACCAATTTACCTCGTTTTCGAGCTCTTTTTGAGACTATGTACCGTTTCAGTCGAAAACACTCTTGTGAATGTACTGATGTAAACGGTCGCTCTGCAATGTAATTCCTATTTAAGGGGATTTAGAACGGAATTTTTAATCACATTTTCGAATTTTATCTACTTATAAAATTTGCAATTTTCCGAATAAAATGATACATATCACCTATAAATCACATGCGAAGTACTTTTTTAATACAATCTACACCTGTTGAACATGTTGAAAATTTTCACGTGCATTACTTCAAGATCTAATAAAATTGGTAATTTTTCATATAGAAGGCTGTGAATTGCTGTGTTATAAAGGTTAAATTACGTGTTTGTATTGGTAGCACTGTCAAAAACAGTATCGTATCGTTTCATGGTATAAACACGCGTAATATGTCTAAGTGATAACGTTTTTCAGAGGAAAAGTGAAAAATAGATTGGTAAATTTCTCAAAAAGTAATGTATGACGCCAAAACGAATTGTTTTTAAGAAACGTGGGTTTCATGGTAATAGATTTTCGAATGAAGGAAATCCAGTATACAATCTTTGCTCTCCTGGATCTACTTCATGGTGCAATTATCGCAATGCTCAGTACTGATACAGTTCTTACAGCCATAAACATTCCATCCCAGCTATTTAGAGGGACTTGGCAAATTATGAATTACTTAAGAAGTGTGTGCATGGTCAGACTCAGAATCCCAATGAGTCGTTCAATAATCCTACATGGATTCGCTCAACAAAAATTGTTTTTGTAGGAATGGAGACACTAAAGAGGGAGGTTGGTGATTCTGTTATTGCTTTTAATGATGGCAACATTGGTAAGGTGAAAGTGCTACAGCATATGGGAATTAAACTTGAAGCAAACTGCACCAAAGAACTTGAACGGGTGGAAAAGGTTCGCACTGATAGAGTATGCAGCACAGTTTGCCACTAAGGAGTCCAGAAATAAGGAAAGAAGATAAAACTTGGAAAAAGATCAAGAGGATGATATATAGTGACTAAAAATTTAAAAAAATTATGCATGTATAGACTTACAGTATTTTGTAACATTAGAAGCCGTTCCTGAAAATTTACATTTTATGTTGCATTTTTTCCCTAAATGTCAGAAAACACTTCGAGTAGAGTATTCAAACTTTCAGGGACTAATGACATACATATCCTGACTATTGAACTACATGAAGAACATAATGTTATGTATAGTTCAAATTATTTTGGATAACGTACAAGAAAGTACACAAAATTTTAACCGTGTAATTAAAAAGTTATATTTCTGATAGCAATGGCTGAAATGCAATTAGTGTAGTTCAATAAACTCAGAACATACAGTTTGATGTCCTGTAAAAGTTTCACGTCAATAGCTACAGTGGTTCCTGAAATACATGGCAGCCAAGTCACTAAATTTTTACATTGCAGGGATAGGGTATTCCAACTCCCCAATAAATTGAAGGGTCCCGTGCAAAAACGGAGGGGCTCCAGTTTTGGCCAAAATTGTTTTAATAAATGGTGACGTCTGCCGAGGTTCCTCGCAAACGAGATGCGAATCCGACCTTATACGCAGCTTCTACGCGTAAAATGGAGCTGAACTGGTGATGTCTTCCGTGTAGAAACGGAATGGCTCCTAGAGCTGATTTCTTTTGCCCGCAGTATAGTGCATAGACAGCCTGGAACTGGTCACAGGTAATATCTTGTGACCGCAGTTTTGGTCTCGTTGAGAAAAATAAGAAGAAAAAACGTCTGTATTTTCTACCGGAATGATGCAATATTTTAGCTCAGACTTCACGTACATAATTTTTTTTTTGTGAAAGTAACTCGAGGAATGTTCTTAAATTACAAGTCACATTTCTCCAGTTAGAAACTAACGTTATACACATGAAAAGATTGTGTGTATCTAAGTATCGCGTCACTGACAACAACGTGGGTCACAAAGATGAAATATACTACTCTTTAACAGCGTCACAACTCCGTAAGTCAACTTTCAAACTAGAGCGAGATGACATGATGGGCTTAGCCTCCCTAATAAAAGGCTATATGAGGCTCGCCTTCCAATAGTTCCAGATAAGCTTAAATGTATAATGAACATTAGTTTTACAGTATTTTAGTAGCTTCAAAAACAAGGAGATGAAACACCCGAGAGTGGGAGTGGGAATGAAAATAGATAAATACGATGTCTTCTGGTGGGACTGTTACATGCGAACCAGATTAATAGTTTGTTATTACAAAATAATGTTGAATCAAAATTTGTAAAAACAATATTCATAAATCAAATATTCTAAAATGCATATGAAATTGTAATATTACAAAAGGGAAGTAGCTCCAAACACATAACAACAATAACTTACAAACTATGGTCTGGAAGTAATTGAAACTGCGCAGTTGCTTAAGTTTCGGGGTCAATTATGGCATGGTAAGAAAATAACATATTTTTTCAAATAAATCTAATGTCACGTAACATGTTTTTTCTTGAATGATTTTTTCACTCTACACCGAAGCGTGCGCTGATATGAAACTTCCTGGCAGATTAAAATTGTGTACCGGAACCGAGATTCAAACTTGGGACCTTTTCCTTTCGCGGGCAACGCTCTCCCACTGAGCTATCCCAGCATGCTTCACGGCCCGTCATCACAACTTTATTGCCACCAGTACCTCGCTTCCTACTTTTCAAAGTTCCAGAAGTTCTCCTGCAAACCTTGCAGGACTAGCACTCCAAGACCAGAAACGAATATTATTAGAATAGGGTCTTAGCCATATAAAACTGTAACAGGTACCCAGAGGCACATGCCGCCTCCACTGGCCACACGATACAAAAGTGACTCCTATTTGAAGATAACTATTTCCAGTGCCGCACTTAATCTGAGAACTGGCAATATGTAGTGGACTCAAAATATTTATCCCAAGGCAAACATTCTTGGAACACAACCAACGCACAGGCAGAGTAATCGTTTGTGATTGGAATGTGGTAAAGCTCTGCATATTTTTTTTTCCGGCTATACGTGTTTCTGATGCTTTAAGAAAACGAGCTTTGTGTACAAACTCTGCCACTACAAGGTGGAGCTAATCATAGGGCAAGCCGGTTTATTTCAGTGTAAGCCGCGGGCCAGAGTTGAAGCCAGACATGTGCATCCTTTTCAGTGAGCCTCCACAGCGCAGGAAGACTATGTCACTATGTGACGTACTGTAAAGCTAATATGTGTTAGGATCCGCCCTAGAAATAGACCAACATAACTCTCTAACACGAGTAAATTTATATCTAAAACAATCATGCAGCAAAGGTCATATAAATGTCGCCAGCGTTCATGCATAATACAAGTTAACGTACAAAGAAGGAAGGAAGCAAGCTTGGAGTTTTAACGTCCCGTCGACAGCGTGGTCATTAGATACGGAGCTTACGATTGGAGTTTTGTGTAAGGCTGTGGAAAGAAATCGGCCGTGCCCTTTGAAAGGAACCATCCCGGCATTTGCCTGCAGTGATTTAGGGAAATCACGGAAAACCTAAATCTGGATGGCCGGAGATGGATGTGAACCACCATCTTTCCGAATGCGAGTCCAGTGTGTTACCACTGCAGTTAATGTACAGTAAAGTTCCACATTTCGGACCTAGTTAACAAAGTTTAGTGCTTAACGTCTTCTCGACGACCAGGGCATTAGACTCGGAAATCTGTTTCCTTTTGAAAGCAAATCTTTCAGTATTGATCTTAATCGACCTATGGACACAAGGAAAGGAAACTAACTAGAAATGCCGTCCTAAAGAAATAACTCACTGTCTCTGTTATTGCTCTATTTATGTATACAGTTTGTCTGAAACAATGGTCATGATAGTGGGTCAACAAACACTTCCATTGATCTAAGAGACCAATGGTCAGACAAATATTTATTGTGCTAGGGGCATATACAATGTGAAACAACAATCGCGTAGGTCATGGAAAGTCTCAATATATGCATGGGAGTGATGGATGAAGTTCTGCCTCTCTTAAGAGTCCCTGGCGACTGTTCTATTACAAGACAGGCAGTTAGGACCCTAGCAAAGAAGTTTTCAAATGCTTGTATAGCTTATGGGACTTAACTACGGGGTCATCAGTCCCTAAACTTACAAACTACTTATGAACTAACTAATACTAAGGACGGTACAAATATCCATGCCCGAGGGGGGATTCGAACCCCCGACAGTAGTGGCCGTGTAGACGTGACTGGAGCGCCTCAGTCCCCTCGGTCACCGCGGCCGGATAAAGAAGTTTTCATCCAGAATGAATTTTTTTTTTAACTCTGCTGAGCAGTATGCGGTGATATCGAATGTTGGTGCAGGTGTACCGGAGGGTAGCCGTCAGCAGAAAATGTGTTTACGAATGGTTTAAACGCTTCCGTGAAGAGAAAGAAACAACTGAGGATGAGCCACGTTCAGGTCGGCCATCGACAACATTTTCTGATCACGGATTCCCTCCCGTATACCTACACCAACATTTTGTGTGTCTCCGTTGCATTCATCCGCATTCTGTAGCAGAACTAGATGTTTATACCAAAAATGTCTTTTGACAAGTCGCCTCGGGTCTGAGTATCTTAGAATGTTCGCGAATATTGTAAAGAACTGTATCCTATGCAGTACAGCAAACGTTTTGTCCACGTAAACTACCACCTTCTTATAGGATGTAATTTCTAAGCAAACTAGGGCAATACCGTACTGTGCCACTGAAAGTTGACTTCTTAACAGGCATCGTGCAAGGTTCATGAACGTGATCGGCTGCAACTGAATTTAATGATTATTGCAGTCTTCTGTTACCACGATATCTTTGAAATGTTACATACAAAACACATCGACTGTTGCAGGGCATTGGAATATATTAAATGGAGAAGTTAAAATTTTTTCGCTGCACTGGGATCGAACACTGATTTCCCGCTTGGAGCAAGCGGTCACTGAATGGACTGTCCAGGAACGCAAATTCTCAATATAGTGCACAGTACAATGGTAGGGCTCTACACTCATTCTCTCTTCCTCGCAGGCTAGTTGTATTTTGACAAGGGATCGAATATTATTGTGTGGTGTTTTATTTATGGCATGCCCGAAATAACAATATATATTGAGGAAGGCCGGAAGAAAAACCGATAAATCCACTTTTGCTGTATTCGCGTGTTTGGGTTGCAGGAGGGACATACGGAGGTAATACATTCTGCCGCAAAATAATTTTCAACACAACGCGACATCAAGTGTTTATATCGCCAAATGAAAAACGCAATTGAATCAAAATCCGATAACTCCCGGGAAGCACTCATTTGACGCTCAGAAAACAACGCTTAACACCGCGGTTGTATAAGTGCTGAATGTCCTATTAAACCAAAATATAGGAGCAGACAGTACGATGTAGAAAATTATAGTCCCTTCAATAGATGTTGATGCAACACCTAGGGAATTCAGAGAAAACATATGGAGATGTCTGGTTTTGATCCGACCATTCGGAGTTATCGGACTTTGATCCGACCGCCCTGGAGTAGTCCAGCAAGGAATACACTATTGAGACCACAAGGCATGTTTTATTGGCAGCATACACGTTTTATAATTACATAATGGAATATAGTTCGTGTCAGTTCATCTACCAAACAATCACACTGTTCATCTGAGGGTACTATTTCTTCATTGCGTTTTCTTCGTGGATTTCACTGTCGTTAAGCAGATTCTTGTACAACAGGAAACGATCATCCATTTCCCAGTTCCTTCCTAACTGCTTGACGTCATGTTTATTGGCCGCTGCCATGCTATTCCGTACATGTACAGTCTCCACAGTCTGTAGATGGTTTCCGCGGCCCTTTAAAAACTGCCGAACCGCTTCCTTTCTGCACAGTTTCATGCTTTTAATTTCAATAGCATTTTAATTACAATAATGTTTTTGCCTGTCTATTCTGTCCTCTTCTTGAAGTTACATCGTTTTATGTATTTTGTAAAAAAGAGTCGTGTTCTAAGGTTCGTACAGTACAATGCTACTTGTATATTACTATCTGCCGCGGTGGAGTAGCCGAGCGGTCTAAGGCGCTTCGCTGCGGGACGCGCGGCTGCTCGCCGTCGGAGGTTCGAGTCGTCCCTGGGGCATGGGTGTGTGTACTGTCCTTAGGTTAGTTTACCTTAGTGTAAGTAGTTTGTAAGCTACAGACTGATGACCACGCAGTTTTGTCTGATAGATTTACAAACATTTGAACATTTATTACTATCTGTATGTTTGCCTCATTTGACTGGCAGCAAATGACCAGTGTCGAAACGCTACTAAAGTCGCAGTACGATAGCATCGAACTACGCTGCATACACAAAATCTGATATATCCAATATGTCCCTTTAGTTGTGTTTAATATCTGGGTAATAGTAAGAGTAATCTGGCAATCGATTGGACTCACTGAATAGTGTTTGCTGTTAAGTGCATCATGGTGTGTTTCTTCTTTTCATAGTTTGTGGAACCACTCTGAGATCACTATTTTTACATTCTGTATTAACAGAAATGTGGATTTATCGTATAGTTTTCCGGCGCTCCTCATGTGTTCTGAATAAGAGAAAACTACTACTTCTTCTTCTTTTTTTTAATTACTGACAAACGGATAAAACGCTATAAAAATGTAAAGCAGTCAACAATCCGAAGATTGGTTTGAACACCACAGTTCTTTACTAGGCATGGTCCTGTTTGGAGGTGGTATGCCGTTGCCTTCCTCCGACCTTCGAAGTGACTTACCCAGCCAGTTATAGGGGGACCTACAGTTTAACGTGGGTTCCGAACCACGGTGCTACTCGGTATTTTTCCATGAGCAATACTGCCAGAGGTAAAAGAAGTGGAAAGTGACAGATAAAAATCCTAGGACTATCCCTTGTTATTGTGTAGTGATATTCCATTGACTGAAGGTGGTGTTTTCTAAGCACACACAACCTACACAAAACACTTACTCTCGGTACGTTGCCACCCGGCGCGTTGTACAACACAGCGAGTTGTGTACTTACCGGAGCAAGTGATGAGTGATCAGAGGGCGGGCTAATTTAGTCACGGGGAGGCATCACTGACTGACGCAACACACTCCCAAACAACCTGCCCGGCTGCGTGCGGGCAGCACGCATGCGCCCGGGTGCGAAACGAGCAACTGGGCCAATCCAATATGCGCCCATGCCTAATCCCGGACCGAAGCCTTCCAGTGCTAATGTTCCCCTCTGACACTTGACGCATAAAGACGGACGCCGCTATTCTGCAACAGTACAATAGCAATGGCCCCCAACTATCATCACCATAAAAAAAAAGACTTGTCTACATGGATATGTACACGAGTCAAGTCCTGTCTACTGATAGATGGGCTATCCATAAAAATTACACAACTAGCTTTTACCCACGCTTTGCTAGCGTTGATGTCCATGCATAAACGTCAAAGGCCATCGAAAGTGCAGTAATTTCGCTACTTTGTTCTTAAGTTACGACCAGTATCATCAGCATAAAAGGAAAGTCTCCAATTTTCCGGTATAAATATTGTCGCGTTGAAATGGAAGCAGGCTTGACTTCGAAGGCAACTGAACACAACACTTATACTGAAAGGTGGTTTATTACGAACGTAACATACATGCAGCACTAACTGCCTGTCGGGCAGAGTGCTCTGCTATTTATACACAAACAATGTACCAGAAATTAGAAGAACGGTTAACATAAGAAACAAGTAGAAATTACAAGTGAACATAAGAAAGGTATAGAACATTTTGAAATTGTTAATTACAAAGAAATAAATTATTGCAGGTGAGTGGGATTGAACCGGCGACCTTCAGCACCGCAGTCTGTGTCTGTAGTCTCTTACGGCAATATAAACCGTGCAAAGAATGACAGCAGAATATCGAGATGAAAATAAAGATATTATTACATACGAAAACAAATTGTGTTTGTTACATCGTGATTAATCTGCTCACTGAAGAAGCTAGAAGTTTTACTACGTGTAAATCATGCAGGATTCAAATGTCATCGAAATCGGTTAGGCGGTGTGAAGACGTTGACGTCCTTTGTCACTATTAGAAATATTTTAATATGTAGTTTTTGTGGTCTTCAGTCCGCAGACTGATGCAGCTCTCCACGCTACCCTGTCCTGTGCAAGTCTCTTCATCTGAGAATACGTTCGGCAACCTACATCCTTTTGAATCTGCTTACTGAATTCGTCCCTCGGTCTCCCTCTACGATTTTTACCCCACACGCTTCCTTCTAATGCTAAGTCGACAATTCCTTGATGTTTCAGAATGTGTCCAACCAATCTATCCCTTCTCTTGGTCAGGATATGCCAGAAACTCCTTTTCTCCCAGATTCGGTTGAGCACCTACCCATATTTTAATACATGTGATAAATTTCAAAAGTCAAAGAATAAACAGCTTTTCCTAGGAGTCTTCAAAGGGCCTCAGAAGCTATAAAAGAAACTTCGATGCTCAGCTGTTCCATACGTTTTGTTATATACTTAAAAACCAACAAATATCTTGAATTACGGAGTTCTTCAGCGTTCAAGCTATCTCAATCCAATTTCATCCAGAACGGTTGAGCGGTTTAAAATGTTCGTAAATCTATCGGACTCGACTGCGTGGTCATCAGTCCGTAGCTTACAAGCTACTTAACTAAGGTAAAACTAACCTAAGGCCAACGAAAACATCCGAGGAGGGTTCCAACCCCCGACGACGGACGAACGCGCGCACCCCAACACGGCGCTCCAATG